>NC_069412.1:39756531-39772465 GCF_026875155.1 Cherax quadricarinatus
ATTATTTCTGTTCCCTTGGGAACAAACCTCTCCTCTGCCTCCTTTGCATTTTGTTGCTACATAGTCCATCATTTCTTGTACTGGTTTTTTCTGTCAGTTCCCCCTCCCACTGTATGTCTTGAAGGAAGTTCCTCAAGCCTGAGTAGTTCCCCCTTTTGTAGTTTGGTTTTTCCCACC
This sequence comes from Cherax quadricarinatus, assembly GCF_026875155.1. Classification (NCBI taxonomy): domain Eukaryota; kingdom Metazoa; phylum Arthropoda; class Malacostraca; order Decapoda; family Parastacidae; genus Cherax; species Cherax quadricarinatus. The sequence continues at coordinate 39,756,709 of NC_069412.1, forward strand.
CTAATCTGTGCTCTCTCCACTTGGAGCTCAACTATGTAGTCGAAGCACAGAACCACATGATCACTAGCTCCCAGGGCCTTTCATACATGATACCCTCGATGTCCGAACTACCATGGTGAATACAAGGTCCAGCCTTGCTGGGTTTATCCTCTCCTCTCTTTGGGAGTGTCTCTAACATGTTGATGCATGAGGTTTTCCAGTACCACATCCACATCTTGGCTCTCCATGTTTCGGGACCCCCATGGGGCCCCCAGGTTTTCCCAGTCAATCTCCTTGTGATTGAAATCACCCCTAACTAGTAACTTTGCTCGGCTAGTGTGTCGATCATTGCTCTGTTGCTCTCATCATATTCTTCTCTTGGCCTCCTGCAGTTCTGTAGTGGGTTGTACATTACTGCAATTATCACCTTATGTCCCTCAGACTGGATTGTTCCTACTAAGTAGTCCCTTTCGCCCGTGCCATCCATTCCTTCCATTTTCTCAAAACCCCACGGGTTTTTTAATGAGCAGTGCAACTCCTCCTTCCCCTCTCCTCCCTCTGTCTTTCCTGAGGAATTGGTATCCGGATGGAAAGATTGAATCTGTTATTATTCTGGTGAGTTTTGTTTCTGTGAGTGCTATTATGTCTGGGGATGTCTCTTTGATTCTTTCGTGCCACTCCTCATATTTGTTTGTTATTCCATCTGCATTTGTATACCACACCTTCAACTTCTTTTTTAAGACTGTGGTCTGGGAGGTATATTGGGGTTGGGGAAGTGGGAGACCTGGTAAGGAACTATAGGTTGTTGCTGTGGGGGTGGAGTTTGTAATGTAGTGGGTGGGGGCATTGGATGTGGCATGGGTGTTTTGATTTAGAGTGTTTGGTTGCACTGGGGTTGACCTGGTTGGGAGGCTTCTATAGAAAGTTGTGAGGGAGGCTGTATTTGATCTTCTTCCTGGGTCTGGGATCTCCTGTCTGTCTTCTCCATCCCCTCTCTTTCCTCCTTTCGCCTTTGTACCATCTCTCTCAGTTTCTGTCTTTCTTCTTGTGTTCTGTCGCGGTCGAGATACACCTTCCTGTATGCCGGCGTGTTCCTTAATCGTGCTTTCTCCTGCAGGATCCTGGTCCGAGTCGCTTCTGCCTTGAAGGTCACTTTCACTGGCCGGGTTCTTTTTTTTACAAACCCCCCTATTCTCTGAAAATTTTCCAGCTGGGTCATGTCATCTTCTCCTATTGCTTTCATGATGCTTTCAATTGCTTTTTTTTCCCTTGTTTTCTTGCTTCATATGTTTCCCCTTCAACTTCCTGGAGCCCATACACAAAGACTGACCTCCCCCTTTCATTCTCCCACTGCATATCCCTGTGTATCCCCTCATTTAATTTGGTTTCCTCCACTGCAGCTTTCCTTTCTTCAGTTTCACTGGCTAATGTACTTGGGCTCAGTGGCTTGTCATTTTTCCTTCTCGGCTTTCCTTGGGCTCTGTTGTTGTCTGTTAGGGCCTCCACATAAAGCTTAGCTCTTTCATTTACTACAGTCTCCTCTGATAGAGCTTCTACATGCAGTTGTGCCCCTTCTTTCCCTACAGTCCCCTTATTTGTGGCTGAGGTAGCAGTCTCTGTTGTCAATCCCAAAATGTTCTTTAGTTCTTTAGGCTGTTTCAGATTTTTCAGTTCCTCTTCTAAACTCTGTATCCTAGCCTCTGCTGCTTTGACATGCACCTCCCACTTCCTGCTTTCCATATCTATCCTCTCTTCCATTCTCATGCTAAGTTCCTCTAGTTTCTTTTCCCATTCATGATCCCTTTTTATGAGCTCTGCTGCCCAATCTTCCTTTGCAGCTTCCTCCTCCTGTCCCTTGGTTTTCCTTGTTGCTCTCTGACAACCCATTTTTGTTTTATCCTGATTGCCTCAGAGTGTGTGTGTGTGTAATGCCGAATAAGTAACTCCAATCAGTTAGCAAGAACTCATTTAAAATTAAGTTCTTTCTAAAATTTTGTCCTATACATTTAAATTTATATTTTTCATTTATGTTAATATAAGAATTATTGTTACTGTACCAAAAGAATCTTAGGAAACGCAATTTAATTTAACCTAATCCAACAAAATGTATTTTATATAAGTCTACAATAATTTAATAATAAAGAAACACAATGAAATATATTTTTTTTTCGTTAGACTCAGAATGATTTTTGCGAAATAAATTCATACACAAATTTTCGCTCGCCTTATGCGGGAAGAAGAGCGTTGCTATTTGAGCCAAAATAGCAAGTTTAACTTATTCGGCACGACACACACACACACACACACATGCACTTCCTGGGGGGGACATGATAACGACATATAAAATACTGAGAGGAATTGACAAGGTGGACAAAGACAGGATGTTCCAGAGATGGGACACAGTAACAAGGGGACACAGTTGGAAGCTGAAGACACAGATGAATCACAGGGATGTTAGGAAGTATTTCTTCAGCCACAGAGTAGTCAGGAAGTGGAATAGTTTGGGAAGCGATGTAGTGGAGGCAGGATCCATACATAGCTTTAAGCAGAGGTATGATAAAGCTCATGGTTCAGGGAGAGTGACCTAGTAGCGACCAGTGAAGAGGCGGGCCAGGAGCTTAGACTCGACCCCTGCAACCTCAACTAGGTGAGTACACACACACACACACACACAAAACACACACACACACACACACACACACACACACATATATATATATATATATATATATATATATATATATATATATATATATATATATATAATGGGGTCCACCTCTGGTGTAAATTGTGGGACCCATAGCCTCGGAGAAGTGCATAAAAAGGCTTCAAGGAGGAATATTTGGATTTCTTCCTGAAGCCGTTTGAATATTCCACTTCCCCTACCACCCTATCTTTTAAACTATTTTTTTTTTACCAATAGGAATATTTTATTACATAATATGGCACAGAAGATTTAAGAGATACATTGTTAATATAAAGGTGGCATATACGGTACATGTTGTTACGTGTGTATCACCGATTATAAGGCGAAAATCTCATCCAGCTCCTCAGAGCTGGGGCGTGTGCCCAAAATACAGCATGCATTACCCCTTTGAACAGCCGCACTGAGCCGCTGGAACAGAAAACTAGCTGCCCTGGGATCCCTAGTTACCCTGATGAGTCTTTTTCCCAGCTCCTTAAGGAAATTAAATGCACACACATATATATATATATATATATATATATATATATATATATATATATATAATATTATATATATGTGTGTGTGTGTGTGTGGTGTGTGTGTGTGTGTGTGTGTGTGTGTGTGTGTGTGTGTGTGTGTGTGTGTGTGTGTGTGTGTGTGTGTGTGTGTGTGTATTTGCGCGTCAAAAATTGATGATGTAAACTGAGTATAAATTATTTTGAATGTACTTACGAGACCTGCTGACCTCTCTTCTTGAACGCTGATATTATTGCCACGTCAACGCTAACATAAACCCTACATCAACGCTGACATCAACTACATCAACGCTGACATCAACGCCATATCTTCCTGTACACCTTCTCACCCATTTTCGTTTACCTGTAATAAAAATGAATAAATTAAAAACCTTAAATATTTTGTCTCATGTTTTTCACGGGGAAGCGCTAAACCCGTAAGGGACATTCAGCTCCTCTGGAATGGGAGGTAACCAGTATTAATACAAGTATAGGGAAGCTCTAATTCCGTGGATCAAAAGGACTCAAAATACACACACACACACACGCACATTTTATATATATATATATATATATATATATATATATATATATATATATATATACTATATATATATATATATATATATATATATATATATATATATATATATACAAATTCAAAAATTAAAATTATTTTTTTAATAAATTCCAGGATTCCAGGATTCCAGGATTCCAGGATTGACTGAGTCAGCAGCAGCGTGAACAAAGCTCACAATAGATTCCTGGGATTCAGTTTCAAAAGAATATAGTAATTTCTGAAAGAGATGCCGGTTTGTGGTCTATCATAGGATAGATGGTGTGGTCTATCATGGGATAGATGGTGTGGTCTATCATGGGATAGATGGTGTGGTCTATCATGGGATAGATGGTGTGGTCTATCATGGGATAGATGGTGTGGTCTATCATGGGATAGATGGTGTGGTCTATCATGGGATAGATGGTGTGGTCTATCATGGGATAGATGGTGTGGTCTATCATGGGATAGATGGTGTGGTCTATCATGGGATACATGGTACGGTCTATCATGGGATACATGGTGTGGTCTATCATGGGATACATGGTATGGTCTATCATGGGATAGATGGGGGAGAGGGATGGTCAGAAGAGCAGATCAAGGGATGACTAGAAGGATAAGTGGATAGATGTATGAAAGAATAAATGCATAAGTATCAGGACGGACGGATAGATTTATGGATGAATGACACAACGCACTGATGGAGGGATTCACCAATAGACAGTCAAACAGATGAACGTAAGAAGTAAAGGATAGATGGATTGAAAGACAGAAATATAAACAAATGAAGAAGAATTGATGCATAAATAGGTGTGTAGACACAAAAGAATAGTTAAATGAATAGATGAAGGACAGGCTAGTGGAAAACACTAACAGGATGTCAGATAGAGAGATAAGGGATGGAAGAACGTGGATGCAAGTATTAATGATGAGAGGAGGGTGAACAGAGACAGGGATAGAGAGGTAAGTGAATAGAAGCAGAACTGGTGAGATGGGTGGATAGGTGGGAGGATTTACGTCGGCGGGAAGATAGATGGGCGCATAGATAGAGAGGATAGGTAAGTACATGACACAAAAGAAGCAAAGAACAGTGACTGAAGATTTAGAGCGAAGGAAAATGAGACGGGGGGAAAGAGGGGAGGAGGAGGAAAAGGTAGAGGGGAAGGGGAGGAAAAGGTAGAGGGGAGGGGGAGGAAAAGGTAGAGGGGAGGAGGAGGAAAAGGCAGAGGGGAGGGAGAGGAAAAGGTAGAGAGGAGGGGAGGAAAAGAAAGAGGGGAGAGGGAAAAAAAGAGGGGAGAGGGAAAAAAAGAGGGGGAGAGGCGAGGGGAAGAATCTGAGAGGTGGGGAAATGGAGATGTGGGATAGGGATAAAATATGGGAAAAGGGAGATAGGGATGGGAAGGGTGGGAATGGAGAAAGGAAATAGGTTGATGGGGAGGAAGAAGTGCGGACTGGGATGAAGAAATGGGGACAGAGGAGGGGGAAGATGGAGAGGAGAAGATAAGAATCAGAAGAGGGACAAGTATGAAGATAGGAAGAAAGAAGAGAGGGAGGGGAGAATGGGAAAAGAGGAAAGGAAGGAGAGAGAGGAAGGGGTAGGGGGAGAGATAGGGGGATGGGGAAACGAAGGGGGAGGGAAGAGAAGGAGGGGAAGGAGGAAACAGAGAGAGGGAGAGAGAAACGGAACCACGATAATCTTATTTCAAATAAAAGTTCCATCATTTGATTGTCCCAAACTGTGATTGAATTTACAGAGGATCAGATCCAACGACGCTACCATAACCAGTTCCAATCCTCTCACCCTCCCTCCCTCGCTTCCTTCACTCCTTTCACGCCTCTCCTTCCATCCTTCTCTCACTGATTCATCCACATCCTTGCCTCATACAATCTCCTTCTTCCGCCATGAAAGTAAAAATAATAATATTCTGTCACAGCATGGAATGAACTCGGTACTCCATGGTACACTCCTGGTACCCTCACTGTTCCTCATCCTTGCAGAAGAATACTCCATGGTACACTCCTGGTACCCTCACTGTTCCTCATCCTTACAGAAGAATACTCCATGGTACACTCCTGGTACCCTCACTGTTCCTCATCCTTACAGAAGAATACTCCATGGTACACTCCTGGTACCCTCACTGTTCCTCATCCTTACAGAAGAATACTCCATGGTACACTCCTGGTACCCTCACTGTTCCTCATCCTTACAGAAGAATACTCCATGGTACACTCCTGGTACCCTCACTGTTCCTCATCCTTACAGAAGAATACTCCATGGTACACTCCTGGTACCCTCACTGTTCCTCATCCTTACAGAAGAATACTCCATGGTACACTCCTGGTACCCTCACTGTTCCTCATCCTTACAGAAGAATACTCCATGGTACACTCCTGGTACCCTCACTGTTCCTCATCCTTACAGAAGAATACTCCATGGTACACTCCTGGTACCCTCACTGTTCCTCATCCTTACAGAAGAATACTCCATGGTACACTCCTGGTACCCTCACTGTTCCTCATCCTTACAGAAGAATACTCCATGGTACACTCCTGGTACCCTCACTGTTCCTCATCCTTACAGAAGAATACTCCATGGTACACTCCTGGTACCCTCACTGTTCCTCATCCTTACAGAAGAATACTCCATGGTACACTCCTGGTACCCTCACTGTTCCTCATCCTTACAGAAGAATACTCCATGGTACACTCCTGGTACCCTCACTGTTCCTCATCCTTACAGAAGAATACTCCATGGTACACTCCTGGTACCCTCACTGTTCCTCATCCTTACAGAAGAGTACTCCATGGTACACTTCTGGTACCCTCACTGTTCCTCATCCTTACAGAAGAATACTCCATGGTACACTCCTGGTACCCTCGCTGTTCCTCATCCTTACAGAAGAATACTCCATGGTACACTCCTGGTACCCTCACTGTTCCTCATCCTTACAGAAGAATACTCCATGGTACACTCCTGGTACCCTCACTGTTCCTCATCCTTACAGAAGAATACTCCATGGTACACTCCTGGTACCCTCACTGTTCCTCATCCTTACAGAAGAATACTCCATGGTACACTCCTGGTACCCTCACTGTTCCTCATCCTTACAGAAGAATACTCCATGGTACACTCCTGGTACCCTCGCTGTTCCTCATCCTTACAGAAGAATACTCCATGGTACACTCCTGGTACCCTCACTGTTCCTCATCCTTACAGAAGAGTACTCCATGGTACACTTCTGGTACCCTCACTGTTCCTCATCCTTACAGAAGAATACTCCATGGTACACTCCTGGTACCCTCGCTGTTCCTCATCCTTACAGAAGAATACTCCATGGTACACTCCTGGTACCCTCACTGTTCCTCATCCTTACAGAAGAATACTCCATGGTACACTCCTGGTACCCTCACTGTTCCTCATCCTTACAGAAGAATACTCCATGGTACACTCCTGGTACCCTCACTGTTCCTCATCCTTACAGAAGAATACTCCATGGTACACTCCTGGTACCCTCACTGTTCCTCATCCTTACAGAAGAATACTCCATGGTACACTCCTGGTACCCTCGCTGTTCCTCATCCTTACAGAAGAATACTCCATGGTACACTCCTGGTACCCTCGCTGTTCCTCATCCTTGCAGAAGAATACTCCATGGTACACTCCTGGTACCCTCACTGTTCCTCATCCTTACAGAAGAGTAAGTAAGTAAGTAAGTTTATTCAGGTATACACAAATACAGTTGCATAGAATTATCATACATAGCAGCATATGTGTAGAGAACCTAGGATAACCCAAAAAAGTCAGACAGAGTGACTTATTTCCATTGGAGTACTCCATGGTACACCTGGTACCCTCACTGTTCCTCATGCTTACAGAAGAGTACTCCATGGTACACTCCTGGTACCCTCACTGTTCCTCATCCTTACAGAAGAGTACTCCATGGTACACTCCTGGTACCCTCACTGTTCCTCATCCTTACAGAAGAGTACTCCATGGTACAGTCCTGGTACCCTCACTGTTTCATATCCGCACAGCAGAGTTACTGCAACAAGCATCAGATCAGTCAGGCTTTGATGGGGTAACTGTGCACAAAATGCGTGCAAATGGAATAATTGGAAATGTGGGCAGATGGGTATATAACTTTCTATTAAATAGAGCCTAAAGAGCAATAAGAGGGAAATTAATGGCTGCCGCAGTGAAAAGTCCTGTTCTCTAAGACACGGTACTCGTCTCATTTCTCTTTCTCATTCTCTTATCCAACGCAGACAGGAACATAAACTATAACACTGTATCATCGTCTGCAGACGACACTATAATTTCTATGAGAGTGGCATGTCCACAGAAGACACAACAAGCCTCCAAACTGGTATAAATTAAGTCTTCCGGTGAGGACAAACTTCAGTTACTGTGTCAGAAGATCTCACATTCAAGGATCACAACAATGTCGTTATTGCAACTGCAAGGAAAATGATAGGTAGAATAACTAGAACTTTCAAACCAAGAGATAATGACCAATGATGATACTCTTCTAGTCACCTGTTGTCTATAGGCTGGAATATTGCTAGGTAATAGTGGTCCCCTTCAATGCAGGCAATAGTGCTGAGCTAGAAAATGTACAGATAACCTTCGCTGCTCGTATAAAGTTAATCAAGCACCTAAATTACCGGGAGAGCTTGAAGTACCAAAGTACTATACTCAGTAAACGTAGACAAGAAAGATACGTGATAATCTAGACCTGGAAGATGCTTGAGGGATTAGTCCCAAATTTGCTCATGGAAATTACCACACATAGTAAAAGGCTTGGCAGATAGTGCAAGACATCTGCGGTGACAAGCAGGAAAATGATGAGTACATTGAGAGAGAACTTATTAAGTGTAATGGGACCACGACTCTTCAATACCCTTTCTTCATGCATGAAGGGAATTACAAACAAACCCCCAGCTGTCAAGAGGCAACACGATAAATTCCTCATATCAGTTCCTATTCAGCCGAGCTGTAGTACACATAGGGGACTGCGGGTGGCAGGGACCACCAGCTTCATAGATCAAGTCAGTAACAAGGAGGCCTGGCCAGGGACCTGGCCTCAGGAGTGGTGACTTACAGGTAACCAATATGGGCCTACAGGCCGCTGGCAGCAAGTATTTAGTTTATCAGACAGTCAATAAGAACACCTGGGTCATAGATGGTTCCTTCATAGGACCGTTTCCTTCCTTCGTTTTTCTCTCTCTTCTCTCCTCTCCCTCCTTACCTCTCTCTCTCTCCCTTCTCTCTTCCCTCCCTATCTCTTTCCTTTTTTTTATCTTCCTCCCTCCTTCCATCTTTACATCCCTTCTTCACTATCTTATTTTTTGCTTACCAGAATTTCATTTCACTCACACACGAGGGTGTGTGTGTGTGTGTGTGTGTGTGTGTGTGTGTGTGTGTGTGTGTGTGTGTGTGTGTGTGTGTGTGTGTGTGTGTGCACGCGCGCCAAGTAACCTCTCCAGTTTTGGTTCCGAAATTGCATTAAAGACGGTGATAAACTGGAGATGGCGCTGGGAAGCAAAACAAAGCTGGCGTCCTCATTAAGAAACAAGTTCCATGAAGAGAAACTCAAAGCACCAAGATATTGCCTCTGGGAAACCTGAGACTACCAAAACATCTCATTCAAACCTTCAGATATTGAACTAATTTCATGCCTTCAAAACAGTGAGGTATGACCCTTGTGGATTTACTACTTACTTATGATTATAAAAAACGAGGAAATATATGTGAAGCGCTAGACCCGTGTAGCTCATTTAACACAAAGAGTGATGGAGGCTCGATCCTTCGTCGGTTAGTTGTCAGATGGCCACTACTCCCACAGCCAGCCAGATTATGGGGAAGAGTCCCATAAGTGATAACTGTCCTGGTGCTGCGTGACTTATTCAGCTACCACCACCATAAATGACTTACCTCAACTATCACCACCACCAATGACTTACCTCAACTACCACTACCACCACTGACTTACCACAGCTACCACCACCACCACCACCACCGCTATCACTGACTTACCTCAACTACCACCGCCACCACCACTAACTACCTCAACTGCTACCACCACCACCACTGACTTACCTCAACTACCACCACCACCACTGACTACCTCAACTACCACTGACTTACCTCGACTACCACCACCACCACCACCACTGATTATTACAACTGCCACTACTAACAATGTATAACTACACATACAACTGACCATTAATAACCACAACTACCACTAATGACAATGTATAACCACAACTACTTACCACAACTGGCTGTTATAACTACTACTACCTGACTAAAATGAGCTACTACCACTGATTTACCACAACTACCATTATTAAACTACCACAACTGAGTTACCACTTTCACCACCACTGACTTATCACAATTCCCATCAGTGACCTCCCACAACTACCACCACCAATTTCCCCACATAATAGCACTGACTACAAATACCACCATTCATTTACTACAACTACCACGACTAACCACAACTACCACTACTAACCACAACTACCCCAACTGACTAACCACAACTACCACCATTGACTAATCACAACTACCATCGCTAACCACAACTACCACAACTGAACAAAACCACAGCTACCACCACTGTCTAGCCACAACTACCACCACTGACTAACCAAGCTCCCACCACTGACTAACACAACTACTACCACTGACTAACAACAACTACGACCATTGACTAACCACAACTACCACCCACCACTGACAAAACCACAACTACCCCCAATGACTAACCACAAATACCACCACTGACTAACCACAACTACCCCCCACCACTGACTAACCATAACTACCACCACTGACTAACCACAGATACCACTACTAACCACAGCTACCACCACTAACCAAAACTACCACCACTGACTAGCCACAGCTACCACCACTAACCACAGCTACCACTAATGACTAGCCACAACTATACCACTACTGATAACCACAACTACCACCACTGACTAACCACAACTACCACCACTGACTAACCACAACTACCACCACTAACCACAACTACCACCACTGACTAACCAAAACTACCACCACTGACTAACCACAACTACCACCACTAACTAAACACAACTATCACCACTGACTAACCACAATTACCACCACTAACCACAACTACCATCACTGACTGCCTGGAGGTTACCTGGAGGTTATTCCGGGGATCAACGCCCCCGCGGCCCGGTCCATGACCAGGCCTCCCGATGGATCAGGGCCTGATCAGCTAGGCTGTTACTGCTGGCCGCACGCAGTCCAACGTACGAGCCACAGCCCGGCTGATCCGGCACTGACTTTAGGTATCTGTCCAGCTCTCTCTTGAAGGCAGCCAGGGGCTTATTGCCAATTCCCCTAATGCTTGATGGGAGGCTGTTGAACAGTTTTGGGCCCCGGACACTTATGGTGTTTTCCTTTAGTGTACCAATGGCGCCCATACTTTTTATTGGGGGCATTTTGCATCGCCTGCCCAGTCTTTTACTTTCGTAGGGAGTGATTTCTGTGTGCAGATTTGGGACCATTCCTTCCAAGATTTTCCAAGTGTAGATTATGATATATCTCTCCCTCCTGCGTTCCAACGAGTACAAGTGCTTCCAAGCATTCCCAGTAGTTAAGGTGCTTGACAGAACTTACACGTGCAGTAAAGGATCTCTGTACACTCTCTAGATCTGCGATTTCACCTGCTTTGAATGGAGATGTTAATGTACAGCAGTATTCCAGCCTAGAGAGAACAAGTGATTTGAAAAGGATCATCATTGGCTTGGCATCTCTCGTTTTGAAAGTTCTCATTATCCATCCTATCATTTTCTTTGCACGTGCGATCGTGGCACTGTTGTGATCCTTGAAAGCGAGATCCTCAGACATTACTACTCCCAGGTCTACCACAACTAACCACAACTACCACCACTGACTAACCACAACTACCACTACTAACCACAACTACCACCACTGACTAACCACAACTACCACTACTACCACACTGACTAAACCACAACTACCACCACTAACCACAACTACCACCACTAACTACAACTACCACTACTAACCACAAACTACCACCACTGACTAACCACAACTACCACTACTAGCCACAACTACCACCACTGACTAACCACAACTACCACTACTAGCCACAACTACCACCACTGACTAACCACAACTACCACTACTAGCCACAACTACCACCACTGACTAACCACAACTACCACTACTAGCCACAAGTACCACCACTGACTAACCACAACTACCACCACTGACTAATTACAACTACCACTACTAGCCACAACTACCACCACTAACCACAACTACCACCACTAACTACAACTACCACTACTAACCACAACTACCACCACTAACCACAACTACCCCCACTAACCACAACTACCACTACTGACTAACCACAACTACCACCACTAACTACAACTACCACTACTAGCCACAAACTACCACCACTAACCACAACTAGCCCAACTACCACCACTGACTAACCACAACTACCACCACTAACCACAACTACCACTACTAGCCACAACTACCACCACTGACTAACCACAACTACCACCATGGTGTTTTCAAACTTTTTCGTCCGAGAGGTTTCCACTGCTAACGCAACCACCCTCAGAATCAATACTCTTATCACCACCCCCACCACTACACCACCACACCACCACCACTAACACCACCACTTCACCACCACTAGCACCACCACCACCACTACCACTAGCACCACCACCACACTAACACCATCACCACTCCTCCATCACCACCACAACTAATACCACCACCACCACTTCTCCACCACTACTACACCACCACCAACATTAACACCGTCACTACACCACTAACGTTATCACTACACCACAAACACCACCACCACCACACCTCAACACCACCACCAAAGATTGACTAAACTTATATCTGCAGTAAAGGTTCTCTGAACATTTTCCAGATCTGCAATTTCACCTGCCTTGAAAGGAACTGTTATTATAGAGCAGTATTCCAGCCCAGAGAGAACAAGTGATTTAAAGAGGATCATCAGTGGAATGGCATCTCCTGTTCTGAAAGTTCCCATTATCCATCCTATCACCGATTTGGCAGTGACATTGTTGTGATCCTTGGAGGTGAGATCCTCTGACATCACTCCCAAGTCCTTCACATTAGTCCTTCACATTAGTCCTTCACAGCCACCTACTATCACCACCACCACTACTATCACCACCACCACTACTATCACCACCACCACTACTATCACCACCACCACTACTATCACCACCACCACTACTATCACCATCACAACTATCACCACCACCACTACTATTATCACCACTACACAACTACGGGACAAGTCACAATGTTTCCAGAGCTTCATAAATCAGAGTTACGCCCATCTCTGAAATATCCACAAATATCCACATGGGAGGACCCGCCCGCCTGCCCGCCCGCCCGCCCGCCCACCCTCCCTCTATTCACTGCACCTGTTGTGTTTGTTGCCTTTATCTGACTTTGCTTGTCTTTGCCAGTCTGTCTGGGTCTTATTTGTATCTGGGTCTATGTTTGTCTGTCCTCTTATCGTGCATGTGTTTTTTTCCACACGTGTATGATGTGTGTGCGTGCGTGCGTGTGTGTACTCACCTAATTGTGGTTTCAGTGGTCGAGACTCAGCTCCTGCTCTCGCCTCTTCACTGATTGCTACTAGATCCTCTCTCTCTGCTCCCTGAGCTTTGTCATACCTCGTCTTAAAACTACCACTATGGTTCCTGCCTCCAGTACATCACTTGGTAGACTATTCCACTTCCTGACAACTCTATGACTGAAGAAATATTTCCTAACATCCTGTGACTCGTCTAAGTCTTCAACTTCCAATTGTGACCCCTTGTTTCTGTGTCCATTCTCTGGAACATCCTGTCTCTGTCCACCTTATCTATTCCACGCAGTATTTTGTATGTCGCTATCATGTCTCCCCTGACCCTCCTGTCTTCCAGTGTGTGTGTCTGTGTGTGTGTGTGTGTGTGCACTCACGTAGTTGTGGTTGCAGGGGTCGATTCACAGCTCCTGGCCCCGCCTCTTCACTGGCCGCTACTAGGTCACTCTTTCTACTCCATCAGCTTTATCATACCTCTTCTTAAAGCTATGTATGGATCCTGCCTGCACTACATCACTTCCCAGACTATTCCACTTCCTGACAACTCTGTGACTGAAAAGATACTTCCTAACATCCCTGTGATTCATCTGAGTTTTCAACTTCCAACTGTGACCCCTTGTTGCTGTGTCCCACCTCTGGAACATCCTTAGCTCCGGGACTAGTCTCGTTGCAAACCTTTGCACTTTCTCTAGTTTCCTTACGTGCCTGGATAAGTGTGGGATCCAAACTAGTGCTGCATACTCCAATATGGTCCTAACGTACACAGTGTACAGGGACCTGAATGATTCCTTATTCGGATATCGGAATGCTATTCTTAGGTTTGCTAGGCGCCCATATGCTGCAGCAGTTATTTGGTTGATGTGCGCCTCAGGAGATGTGCCCAGTGTTAAACTCACCCCAAGATTTAATTCCTTGAGTGATGTTTGTAGTCTCTGGCCCACTAGACTATACTCCGTCTTCAGTCTTCTTTGCCTTTCCCAATCTTCATAACTTTGCACTTGGTGGGGTTGAACTCCAGGAGCCAGTTGCTGGACCAGGTCTGCAGCCTGTCCAGATCCCTTTATAGTTCTGCCTGATCCTCGTCCGATTGGATTCTTCTCATCAACTTCACATCTGCAAACAGGGACACATCGGAGTCTATTCCTTCCGTCATGTCATTCACAAATACCAGAAACAGCACCGGTCTTAGGACTGACAGCTGTGGAACCCCGCTCGTCACAGGCACCCACTCTGACACCTCGCCACTTACCATGACTAGCTGTTCTCTTCCTGACAGGTATTCCCTGATCCACTCTAGTGCTTTCCCTGTTATCCCTGCCTGGTCCAACTTTTGCACTAATCTCTTGTGTGGAACTGTCAAACGCCTTCTTATACTCCAAGAAAATGCAGTCAACCCACCCCTGTCTCTCTCTCCCTCTCTTGTCTTACTGCTGTCATCGTGTGACACAGGATTTCCCGTCCCTGAAACCATGCTGGCTGTCGTTGATAAGCTCATGTATAATTTGTGTGTGTACTCACCAAATTGTAATCACTTAATTGTGGTTGCAGAGGTCGAGACTCAGCTCCTGGCCCCGCCTCTTCACTGAATGCTACTAGGTCTTGTCTCTCCCTGCTCCCTGAGCTTTATCACACCTCGTCTTAGAGCTACGTATGGTTCCTGCCTCCACTACATCACTCGCCAGACTGTTCCACTTCCTGACCGCTCTATGACTGAAGAAATACTTTTTAACATCCCTGTGACTCATCTGCGTCTTCAACTTCCAAGAGTGACCCCTCGTTTCCGTGTCCCCTCTCTGGAACATCTTGTCTCTGTCCACCTTGTCTATTCCACGCATAATTTTGCATGTCGTTATCATGTCTCCCCTAACCCTCCCATCCTCCAGTGTCGTCAGGTCGATTTCCCTTAACCTTTCTTCATAGGACATTCCCCTTAGCTCTGTAACTAACCCTGTCGCAAACCTTTGCACTTTCTCTAATTTCTTAATGTGCTTGACCCGATGCGGGTTCCAAACTGATGCTGCATACTCCAGCATGGGCCTGACGTACCCGGTGTGTAGTGTCTTGAAAGATTCCTTACTTAGGTATCGGAACGCTAATCTCAGGTTTGCCAGGCGCCCATATGCTGCAGCAGTTATGTGGCTGATGTGTGCTTCCGGAGACGTGCTCGGTGTAATACTCGCCCCAAGATCTTTCTCCTTGAGCGAGGTTTGCAGTCTTCGGCCACCTAGCCTATACTCTGCCTGCGGTCTTCTTTGCCCTTCTCTGATCTTCATGACTTTGCATTTGGCAGGGTTGAATTCGAGAAGCCAGTTGCTGGACCACGTGTCCAGCCTGTCCCGGTCCT
>NC_069412.1:39772965-39798471 GCF_026875155.1 Cherax quadricarinatus
ACAAAACACCCCCAACATACAAACAAAACCACACACCCTTGCACAAAACCCGCACACACAACCCCTTGCCAAACCCGAAACCCCTCACACACCTAATATCCCCTACACACACACACACACCAACACCACACACACACACACACCACACCAACACAACCCCACACACACACACACCCCCACACACCCTAACCACAACCCCCTACACCCCACTCACCTGAAACCCCACTAAAATACACACCACTCACCTACACACACCAACCTACAACACAAACGGGCAGTGTCTAATCGACATGTGCCAGGACAAAATGGTAACTAACATACACCCACACCAGAGGACAAGCGGGGAAAAGGGGGAAGGCACTAAAATGGATCAGGGAATATTTGTCGGGAAGGGACAGCAGCGAGTCCGGTATGGGGGGGGGTCAGGGGGCGCCTGTGCCCGGGGGGCCCCACGGGGGGTCATCCTAGGACCATTGCTGTTTCTGGTATTTGTAACGACATGACGGAATGGCTCCGAAGTGTTTGTTTGAGATGACGGGTTGTGAAAAGAATTCATTCGATTAAAACCCAGGCGGACTACAAAGGGATCTGGACAGGCTGAAAGACCTGGTCCAGCAATTGGCCCTGGAGTTAACCCCCACCAAATGAAAAGTCATGAAGTTTGAGGAAGGGCAAAGAAGACCGCAGAGGGATTTTCAGTCTGGGGGCCGAGACTACAAACTTCATCGAGGAAAAAGATCTTGGGGTGAGTATAGACCCGGCACATCTCCTGAAGCAAACCCTAACCAAATAACTGCTGCAGCATATGGGCGCCTAGCAAACCCCAGAAAAGCATTCTGACATCTTATAAGGAATCGTTCAGGGGCCCCGTACACCCGGGATTAGGCCATATTGGAGTATGGGCACCAGTTTGGAACCCACACAGGGCCTGGTAAGCCGGGCGGGGGCGTTGACCCCCCCGGAACTCTCTCCAGTAAAACCCCGGTAAACACCTGCCAAGCCGTTAATAAATAAGAAAGTGCAAAGGTTTTTTCAACAAGAATAAACCCCGGCTAAGGGGGGTTCCTACGGGGAGAGGTTAAGGGGAAAACAAAATGACGACAGGAGGACAGGAGAGATAGGGGGCATGTTAACGAAAAACAAAATACAAGGATTGACAAGGTGGAAAAAACAGAAGTGTAAAGATGGGACACAGTAACAAGGGGACACAGTTGGAAGTTGAAGACACGTGATCACAGGGATTTTAGGAATATTTTTTCAGTCACAGAGTGTCAGGAAGTGGAATTTTTGGGGAAAAAGGGATGTAGTAGAGGCGGGATCCATAAAAGTTTTAAGAGGGGTTATGATAAACTCACGGTGGGAAGTGACCAAAAGTAGCGACAGTGAAAGAAGCGGGGCCAGGAGCTCGACTGCCCCCTGCAACCTCAACTAGGTGAGTGACGTACACATAAAGTACACACACAGAACACACACACGTACACACATACTAACACCAAAACATACACACACACACAAAACACACCCCAAACACCACAAAACCACACACACACACAACACACAACACACACACACACAGCGCGCGCGCGCGCGCGCAAAGTTCTTTAGGGTGTTTTCAACCACGGGGATCGATTGGGAAAACCTGGGCCTTTGGGGGGGTCCCCGAAACATGGAGGCCAAATGAGGACGTGGTGCTGGAAAACTTCATGCTCAGCACGTCGGGGGACACACCGAGAAGAGAGGGAGGATGAATCGTAAATGGACTTGTGTTCACCTGAGCAGTTCAAATTGAGGGCATCCTTATAGAGGCCCCCGGAGTAGTGATCCGTGTTTTTGTTTTGATTACATATAGAGTTACAAATGGAAGGGGAAAAAGGAGTCGAATGGAAAAGTAAACTATAAAGGGGGCTACACAGGGGATAAGGAACTTCCGCAGGAGGGGGCAATGGGGCAGGAACGGGGGAAACAGTAAACGAAATGATTTTAATATGTAAAAACAAAATGCAAGGGGGAGAGGAATGGTTTGTTCCCCAAGGGGAAAAAACAATGGGGGAAAACCAAAAAACGAGTCCTTGGGTTTACCCGAAGGTGTAGGGAGGCAAAAACTAAGTGCATTAGAGAATGGAAGAGGTACAGTAGGCAAAGGACCCAGGAAAATAAGGGGATCAGTCGAATAGCCAGAAACGAGTATGTACAGATAAGGAGGGAGGCCCAGCAACAGTACGAAAACGACATAGCATCGAAAGTCAAGTCCGACACTGCTGTATAGCCACATTAGGAGAAAGACATCAGTCAGAGTCCAGGTGATTAGGTATGCGAGGAGCTCAACACGATATTTAAGGAAGTATTCACATTGGAGACAGGAAAGAGACTGGGAAGACAGGACAGAGGGGGACACCAACAGGGAACACACCAATAGGTGCTGGATGACATACACACAACTGAGGAGGAGGTGAAGAAGCTGCTAATTGGCCTTGATACTTCAAAGGCAATGGGACTGGACAACATCTCCACGTGGGTCCTTAGAGAGGGAGCAGAAATGCTGTGTGTGCCATTAGCCACAATCTTCAACACATCCCTTGAAATGACAACCAGCACTGATTCATGGAAGGCAAATCCTGTGTCACAAACATTCTGGAATTTTATGACAAAGTTACAGAAGTAAGACACGAGAGATAGGGGTGGGTTGATTGCATTTTATTGGACTGCAGGAAGGCCTTCTACACAGTTCCTCACAAGAAATTACTGCAGAAACTAGAGGATCAGGCTATTATAACGGGAAGGGCACTGCAATGGATCAGAGAATACCTGACAGGGAGGCAACAACGAGTCATGGTACGTGATGAGGTATCACAGTGGGCACCTGTGACGAGTGGGGTCCCACAGGGGTCGGTCCTAGGACCAGTGCTATTTTTGGTATATGTGAATGACATAACGGAAGGGATAGACTCAGATAATGTGAAGTTAATGAGGAGAATTAAATCAGATGAGGATCAGGCAGGACTTCAAAGAGACCTGGACAGGCTGGACACGTGGTCCAGCAACTGGCTTCTCGAATTCAACCCTGCCAAATGCAAAGTCATGAAGATCAGAGAAGGGCAAAGAAGACTGCAGGCAGAGTATAGGCTAGGTGGCCAAAGACTGCAAACCTCGCTCAAGGAGAAAGATCTTGGGGCGAGTATTACACCGAGCACGTCTCCGGAAGCACACATCAGCCACATAACTGCTGCAGCATATGGGCGCCTGGCAAACCTGAGATTAGCGTTCCGATACCTAAGTAAGAATCTTTCAAGACACTAAAACACCGGGTACGTCAGGCCCATGCTGGAGTATGCAGCATCAGTTTTGGAACCCGCATGGGGTCAAGCACATTAAGAAATTAGAGAAAGTGAAAAGGGTTTTGGGCGATAGGGTTAGTTCCAGACTAAGGGGAATGTCCTATGAAGAAAGGTTAAGGGGAAATTTGGGACCTGACGACACGGGAGGATGGGAGGGTTAGGGGAGACATGATAACGACATGCAAAATTAATGCGTGGAATAGACAAGGTGGACAGAGACAAGATGTTCCAGAGAGGGGACACGGAAACGAGGGGTCACTCTTGGAAGTTGAAGACGCAGATGAGTCACAGGGATGTTAAAAAGTATTTCTTCAGTCATAGAGTGGTCAGGAAGTGGAACAGTCTGGCAAGTGATGTAGTGGAGGCAGGAACCATACGTAGCTCTAAGACGAGGTGTGATAAAGCTCAGGGAGCAGGGAGAGACAAGACCTAGTAGCATTCAGTGAAGAGGCGGGGCCAGGAGCTGAGTTTCGACCTCTGCAACCACAATTAAGTGATTACAATTTGGTGAGTACCCACACAAATTATACATGAGTTTATCAACGACAGCCAGCAGGGTTTTCAGGGACGGGAAATCCTGTGTCACACGAATGACAGCAGTAAGACAAGAGAGGGAGAAAAGAGACAGGGGTGGGTTGACTGCATTTTCTTGGAGTATAAGAAGGCGTTTAAACAGTTCCACACAAGAGATTAGTGCAAAATTTGGGACCAGGCAGGGATAACAGGGAAAGCACTAGAGTGGATCAGGGAATACCTGTCAGGAAAGAACAGCTAGTCATGGTAAGGGCGAGGTGTCAGAGTGGGTGCCTGTGACGAGCGGGGTTCCACAGTTTGTCAGTCCAAAGACCGGTGCTGTTTCTGGTATTTGTGAATGACATGAGGGAAAGGGAAATAGACTCCGATGTGTCCCTGTTTGCAGATGTGAAGTTGATGAGAAGAATCCAATCGGACGAGGATCAGGCAGAACTATAAAGGGATTTTGGACAGGCTGCAGACCTGGTCCAGCAACTGGCTCCTGGAGTTCAACCCCACCAAGTGCAAAGTTATGAAGATTGGGAAGGGCAAAGAAGACTGAAGACGGAGTACAGTCTAGTGGGCCAGAGACTACAAACATCACTCAAGGAATTAAATTTTGGGGGTGATTTTAAAACACTGGGCACATCTCCTGAGGCGCACATCAACCAAATAACTGCTGCAGCATATGGGCGCCTAGCAAACCTAAGAATAGCAATTTCCCATATCCGAATAAGGAATCATTCAGGTCCCTGTACACTGTTTTACGTTAGGACCATATTGGAGTATGCAAACACTAGTTTGGATCCCACACTTATCCAGGCACGTAAGGAAACTAGAGAAAGTGCAAAGGTTTGGGAACGAGACTAGTCCCGGAGCTAAGGATGTTCCAGAGGTGGGACACGCAACAAGGGGTCACAGTTGGAATTGAAAACTCAATGAATCACAGGGATTTTTAGGAAGTATCTTTCAGTCACAGAGTTGTCAGGAAGTGGGAAAAGTCTGGAAGTGATGTATGCAGGCAGGATCCATACATAGCTTTAAGAAGAGGTATGATAAAGCTGATGGGAGTAGAAAGAGTGACCTAGTAGCGGCCAGTGAAGAGGCGGGCCAGGAGCTGTGAATCGACCCTGCAACCACAACTACGTGAGTGCACACACACACACACAAACACCCCGACACACACACTGGAAGACAGGAGGGGCAGGGGAGACATGATAGCGACATACAAAATATGCGTGGAATAGATAAGGTGGACAGAGACAGGATGTTCCAGAAATGGACACAGAAACAAGGGTCACAATTGGAAGTTGAAGACTTAGACGATTTACAGGATGTTAGGAAGTATTTCTTCAGTCATAGAGTTGTCAGGGAAATGGAATAGTCTACCAAGTGATGTACTGGAGGCGGAACCATAGTGGTAGTTTTAAGACAGGTATGACAAAGCTCAGGGAGCAGAAAGAGGATCTAGTAGCAATCAGTGAAGAGGCGAGAGCAGGAGCTGAGTCTCGACCACTGAAACCAAATTAGGTGAGTACACACACACGCACGCACGCAAACACATACAGTGTGAAAAAAACACATGCACGATAAGAGGACAGACAAACATAGACCCAGATACAAATAAGACCCAGACAGCTGGCAAAGACAAGCAAAGTCAGATAAAGGCAACAAACACAACAGGTGCAGTGAATAGAGGGGGGGTGGGCGGGCGGGCGGGGGGCCCGGCGGGGCGGGGCCCCCATGTGGATATTTGTGGATATTTCAGAGATGGGCGTAACCTGATTTATGAAGCTCTGGAAACATTGTGCTTGTCCCCTAGTTGTGTAGTGGTGATAATAGTAGTGGTGGTGGTGATAGATTGTGATGGTGATAGTAGTGGTGTTGTGATAGTAGTGGTGGTGGTGATAGTAGTGGTGGTGGTGATAGTAGTGGTGGTGGTGATAGTAGGTGGCTGTGAAGGACTAATGTGAAGGACTAATGTGAAGGACCTTGGGAGTGATTCAGAGGGATCTCACCCCCCCAAGGATCACAACAATGTCACTGCCAAATCGGTGATAGGATGGATAATGGGAACTTTCAGAACAGGAATGCCATTTCCACTGATGATCCTCCCTTTAAATCACTTGTTCTCTCTGGGCTGGAATACTGCTCTATAATACTGCTCTATAATAACAGTTCCTTTCAAGGCAGGTTTAAATTGCAGATCTGGAAAAAAGTCAGAGAACCTTTACTGCAGATATAAGTTTAGTCAATCTTTGGTGGTGGGGTTGAGGTGTGGTGGTGGTGTGTTTTTGGTGGAGTAGTGATAACGTTTGTGGTGTAGTGACGGTGTTAATGTTGGTTGGGGGTGTAGTAGTGGGGGAGAAGTGGTGGTGGTGGGATTAGTTGTGGTGGTGATGGAGGATGGTGATGGTGTTAGTGGTGGTGGTGGTGCTAGTGGTAGTGGTGGTGGTGGTGCTAGTGGTGTGAAGTGGTGGTGTTTTGTGGTGGGGTGTGGTGGTGTTAGTGGTGTGGTGTTAGGTGTGGGGGTTTTGGTGGTGTTAGTGTGGTGGTGGTGATAAGAGTAAATTTATTCTGAGGGTGGTTGCGTTTTGCAGTGGAAACCTCTCGGACGAAAAAGTTTGAAAACACCATGGTGGTAGTTGTGGTTAGTCAGTGGTGGTAGTTGTGGCTAGTAGTGGTAGTTGTGGTTAGTGGTGGTAGTTGTGGTTAGTCAGTGGTGGTAGTTGTGGCTAGTTGTGGTTAGTGGTGGTAGTTGTGGCTAGTAGTGGTAGTTGTAGTTAGTGGTGGTATTTTGTGGTTAGTCAGTAGTGGTAGTTGTGGTTAGTGGTGGTAGTTGTGGTTAGTGGTGGTAGTTGTGGTTAGTAGTGGTAGTTGTAGTTAGTGGTGGTATTTGTGGTTAGTGGTGGTAGTTGTGGCTAGTAGTGGTAGTTGTAGTTAGTCAGTGGTGGTAGTTGTGGTTAGTTGTGGTTAGTCAGTGGTGGTAGTTGTGGCTAGTAGTGGTAGTTGTGGTTAGTCAGTGGTGGTAGTTGTGGCTAGTAGTGGTAGTTGTGGTTAGTCAGTGGTGGTAGTTGTGGCTAGTAGTGGTAGTTGTGGTTAGTCAGTGGTGGTAGTTGTGGCTAGTAGTGGTAGTTGTGGTTAGTCAGTGGTGGTAGTTGTGGTTAGTAGTGGTAGTTGTAGTTAGTGGTGGTAGTTGTGGTTAGTGGTGGTAGTTGTGGTTAGTCAGTGGTGGTAGTAGTGGTAGTTGTGGTTAGTCAGTGGTGGTAGTTGTGGTTAGTAGTGATAGTTGTGGTTAGTCAGTGGTGGTAGTTGTGGTTAGTTGTGGTAGAACTGGGAGTAGTAATGTCTGAGGATCTCGCTTTCAAGGATCACAACAGTGCCACGATCGCACGTGCAAAGAAAATGATAGGATGGATAATGAGAACTTTCAAAACGAGAGATGCCAAGCCAATGATGATCCTTTTCAAATCACTTGTTCTCTCTAGGCTGGAATACTGTTGTACATTAACATCTCCATTCAAAGCAGGTGAAATCGCAGATCTAGAGAGTGTACAGAGATCCTTTACTGCACGTGTAAGTTCTGTCAAGCACCTTAACTACTGGGAACGCTTGGAAGCACTTGACTTGTACTCGTTGGAACGCAGGAGGGAGAGATATATCATAATCTACACTTGGAAAATCTTGGAAGGAATGGTAGCAAATCTGCACACAGAAATCACTCCCTACGAAAGTAAAAGACTGGGCAGGCGATGCAAAATGCCCCCAATAAAAAGTATGGGCGCCATTGGTACACTAAGGAAAACACCGTAAGTGTCCGGGGCCCAAAACTGTTCAACAGCCTCCCATCAAGCATTAGGGGAATTGCCAATAAGCCCCTGGCTGCCTTCAAGAGAGAGCTGGACAGATACCTAAAGTCAGTGCCGGATCAGCCGGGCTGTGGCTCGTACGTTGGACTGCGTGCGGCCAGCAGTAACAGCCTAGTTGATCAGGCCCTGATCCATCGGGAGGCCTGGTCATGGACCGGGCCGCGGGGGCGTTGATCCCCGGAATAACCTCCAGGTAACCTCCAGGCAGTCAGTGATGGTAGTTGTGGTTAGTCAGTGGTGGTAGTTGTGGTTAGTGGTGGTAATTGTGGTTAGTCAGTGGTGATAGTTGTGGTTAGTTAGTGGTGGTAGTTGTGGTTAGTCAGTGGTGGTAGTTTTGGTTAGTCAGTGGTGGTAGTTGTGGTTAGTGGTGGTAGTTGTGGTTAGTCAGTGGTGGTAGTTGTGGTTAGTCAGTGGTGGTAGTTGTGGTTAGTCAGTAGTGGTGGTAGTTGTGGCTAGTCATTAGTGGTAGCTGTGGTTAGTCAGTGGTGGTAGCTGTGGCTAGTCAGTGGCGGTAGTTTTGGTTAGTGGTGGTAGCTGTGGTTAGTCAGTAGTTGTATCTGTGGTTAGTCAGTGGTGGTAGTTATGGTTAGTCAGTGGTGGGTGGTAGTTGTGGTTAGTCAGTGGTGGTATTTGTGGTTAGTCATTGGTGGTAGTTGTGGTTAGTCAGTGGTAGTAGTTGTGGTTAGTCAGTGGTGGTAGCTGTGGTTAGTCAGTGGTGGTAGTTGTGGCTAGACAGTGGTGGTAGCTGTGGTTAGTCAATGGTGGTAGTTGTTGGTTAGCGATGGTAGTTGTGATTAGTCAATGGTGGTAGTTGTGGTTAGTCAGATTGGGTAGTTGTGGTTAGTAGTGATAGTTGTGGTTAGTCGTGGTAGTTGTAGTAAATGAATGGTGGTATTTGTAGTCAGTGCTATTAGTGTGGGAAATTGGTGGTGGTAGTTGTGGTAGGTCACTGATGGTAATTGTGATAAGTCAGTGGTGGTGAAAGTGGTAACTCAGTTGTGGTAGTTGTGGTAGTTTAATAATGGCAGTTGTGGTAAATCAGTGGTAGTAGCTCATTTTAGTCAGGTAGTAGTTTACCTGGAGTTACCTGGAGAGAGTTCCGGGGGTCAACGCCCCCGCGGCCCGGTCTGTGACCAGGCCTCCTGGTGGATCAGAGCCTGATCAACCAGGCTGTTGCTGCTGGCTGCACGCAAACCAACGTACGAGCCACAGCCCGGCTGGTCAGGAACCGACTTTAGGTGCTTGTCCAGTGCCAGCTTGAAGACTGCCAGGGGTCTGTTGGTAATCCCCCTTATGTATGCTGGGAGGCAGTTGAACAGTCTCGGGCCCCTGACACTTATTGTATGGTCTCTTAACGTGCTAGTGACACCCCTGCTTTTCATTGGGGGGATGTTGCATCGTCTGCCAAGTCTTTTGCTTTCGTAGTGAGTGATTTTCCTGTGCAAGTTCGGTACTAGTCCCTCTAGGATTTTCCAGGTGTATATAATCATGTATCTCTCCCTCCTGCGTTCCAGGGAAACAGTAGTAGTTATAACAGCCAGTTGTGGTAAGTAGTTGTGGTTATACATTGTCATTAGTGGTAGTTGTGGTTATTAATGGTCAGTTGTATGTGTAGTTATACATTGTTAGTAGTGGCAGTTGTAATAATCAGTGGTGGTGGTGGTAGTCGAGGTTAGTCAGTGGTAGTTGAGGTAGTCAGTGGTGGTGGTGGTAGTTGAGGTAAGTCAGTGGTGGTGGTGGTAGCAGTTGAGGTAGTTAGTGGTGGTGGCGTTGGTAGTTGAGGTAAGTCATTGGTGGTGGTGGTAGCTGAGGTAAGTCATTGGTGGTGGTGGTAGCTGAGGTAAGTCATTGGTGGTGGTGGTAGCTGAGGTAAGTCATTTATGGTGGTGGTAGCTGAATAAGTCACGCAGCACCAGGACAGTTATCAGCTGTTTCAGAACCAGAAGTTTGCCTCGAGTCACTTCAGGAGAACATCTCCCCTGCTGTCAATTCCACACCAGATCTCCTAGTTGTTGACCCGATCGATCAAGCTGTTACTGCCCACCTCCCGTAGAACAACATATGCACCACAACCAAGTTCATCAGCAACTGTATTGAGGACTCTCTTGATGACAGCTGCGGGGGGCTTGTTGGTGGTACTGTGTCAGTACAGTGACAGTTATACTACTGTGTCAGTACAGTGACAGTTATACTACTGTGTCAGTACAGTGACAGTTATACTACTGTGTCAGTACAGTGACAGTTATATACTGGTCTGTCAGTACAGTGACAGTTATCTACTGTGTCAGTAACAGTGACAGTTATTATACTGTGTCATGTACAGTGACAGTTATACTACGTGTCAGTCAGTAAGTCTCTGTGTAGCAGTGACAGTTTATACTAGCTGTGTCAGTACATGTCAGTTATACTGTACTGTGTCATACAGTGACAGTTATACTACTGTGTCAGTACAGTGACAGTTATACTACTGTGTCAGTACAGTGACAGTTATACTACTGTGTCAGTACAGTGACAGTTATACTACTGTGTCAGTACAGTGACAGTTTTTACTACTTGTGTCAGTACGTGACAGTTATACTACTGTGTCAGTACAGTGACAGTTATACTACTGTGTCAGTACAGTGACAGTTATACTACTGTGTCAGTACAGTGACAGTTTAAACTACGGGTGGTCAGTACAGTGACAGTATACTACTGTGTCAGTACAGTGACAGTTATACTACTGTGTCAGTACAGTGACAGTTATACTACTGTGTCAGTACAGTGACAGTTATACTACTGTGTCAGTACAGTGACAGTTATACTACTGTTGTCAGTACAGTGACAGTTATACTAGCTGTGTCAGTACAGTGACAGTTATACTACTGTGTCAGTACAGTGACAGTTATACTACTGTGTCAGTACAGTGACAGTTATACTACTGTGTCAGTACAGTGACAGTTTATACTACTGTGTCAGTACAGTAAACAGTTATACTACTGTGTCAGTACAGTGACAGTTATACTACTGTGTCAGTACAGTGACAGTTATACTACTGTGTCAGTACAGTGACAGTTATACTACTGTGTCAGTACAGTTGACAGTTATACTACTGTGTCAGTACAGTGACAGTTATACTACTGTGTCAGTACAGTGACAGTTATACTACTGTGTCAGTACAGTGACAGTTATACTACTGTGTCAGTACAGTGACAGTTATACTACTGTGTCAGTACAGTGACAGTTATACTACTGTGTCAGTACAGTGACAGTTATACTACTGTGTCAGTACAGTGACAGTTATACTACTGTTTTCAGTACAGTGACAGTTATACTACTGTGTCATACAGTGACAGTTATACTACTGTGCCCAGTACAGTGACATTTTATACTACTGTGTCAGTACAGTGACAGTTATACTACTGTGTCAGTACAGTGACAGTTATACTACTGTGTCAGTACAGTGACAGTTATACTACTGTGTCAGTACAGTGACAGTTATACTACTGTGTCAGTACAGTGACAGTTATACTACTGTGTCAGTACAGTGACAGTTATACTGCTGTGTCAGTACAGTGACAGTTATACTACTGTGTCAGTACAGTGACAGTTATACTACTGTGTCAGTACAGTGACAGTTATACTACTGTGTCAGTACAGTGACAGTTATACTACTGTGTCAGTACAGTGACAGTTATACTACTTTGTCAGTACAGTGACAGTTATACTACTGTGTCAGTACAGTGACAGTTATACTACTGTGTCAGTACAGTGACAGTTATACTACTGTGTCAGTACAGTGACAGTTATACTACTGTGTCAGCAGAACACTGTGATTACAACACTGTATCTTTACAATACTGTCATTACAACACTGTATCTTTACAACACTGTGATTGCAACACTGTATCTTTACAATACTGTGATTACAACACTGTGATTGCAACACTGTATCTTTACAATACTGTGATTACAACACTGTGATTGCAACACTGTATCTTTACAATACTGTGATTACAACACTGTGATTGCAACACTGTATCTTTACAATACTGTGATTACAACACTGTGATTGCAACACTGTATCTTTACAATACTGTGATTACAACACTGTGATTACAACACTGTATCTTTACAACACTCGGCACACCACTGTATCAATACAAAATTATCAGTACAACACTGTATCAGTACACTCTTGTGTCAGTACAACACTGTATCAGTACAACACTGTATCAGTACAACACTGTCAGGACAACACTGTCAGGACAACACTCAGTTCAACATTGTCAGTACAACACTGTCACAACACTATGTCAATACAACACTGTGTCAAGTATATTTTTTTGCATTTACATCAATATAGTTTGTTCCAGTATTATGTAACTGAAAATTAGCTTAGCCACATTTGCGTTGCACCTCTTGCCTCGATGTTTCATCTTTTTTTTTCACTTATGGGACTCTTCCCCATAATCTGGCTGGCTGTGGGAGTAGTGGCCATCTGACAACTAACCGACGAAGGATCGAGCCTCCATCACTCTTTGTGTTAAATGAGCTACACGGGTCTAGCGCTTCACATATATTTCCTCGTTTTTTATAATCATAAGTAAGTAGTAAATCCACAAGGGTCATACCTCACTGTTTTGAAGGTATGAAATTAGCTCAATATCTGAAGGTTTGAATGAGATGTTTTGGTAGTCTCAGGTTTCCCAGAGGCAATATCTTGGTGCTTTGAGTTTCTCTTCATGGAACTTGTTTCTTAATGAGGACGCCAGCTTTGTTTTGCTTCCCAGCGCCATCTCCAGTTTATCACCGTCTTTAATGCAATTTCGGAACCAAAACTGGAGAGGTTACTTGGCGCGCGTGCACACACACACACACACACACACACACACACACACACACACACACACACACACACACACACACACACACACACACACACACACCCTCGTGTGTGAGTGAAATGAAATTCTGGTAAGCAAAAAATAAGATAGTGAAGAAGGGATGTAAAGATGGAAGGAGGGAGGAAGATAAAAAAAAAAAGGAAAGAGATAGGGAGGGAAGAGAGAAGGGAGAGAGAGAGAGGTAAGGAGGGAGAGGAGAGAAGAGAGAAAAACGAAGGAAGGAAACGGTCCTATGAAGGAAGCATCTATGACCCAGGTGTTCTTATTGACTGTCTGATAAACTAAATACTTGCTGCCAGCGGCCTGCAGGCCCATATTGGTTACCTGTAAGTCACCACTCCTGAGGCCAGGTCCCTGGCCAGGCCTCCTTGTTACTGACTTGATCTATGAAGCTGGTGGTCCCTGCCACCCGCAGTCCCCTATGTGTACTACAGCTCGGCTGAATAGGAACTGATATGAGGAATTTATCGTGTTGCCTCTTGACAGCTGGGGTTTGTTTGTAATTCCCTTCATGCATGAAGAAAGGGAAATTGAAGAGTCGTGGCCCCATTACACTTAATAAGTTCTCTCCCAGTGTACTCATCATTTTCCTGCTTGTCACCGCAGATATCTTGCACTATCTGCCAAGCCTTTTAGTATGTGTGGTAATTTCCATGAGCAAATTTGGGACTAATCCCTCAAGCATCTTCCAGGTCTAGATTATCACGTATCTTTCTTGTCTACGTTTACTGAGTATAGTACTTTGGTACTTCAAGCTCTCCCGGTAATTTAGGTGCTTGATTAACTTTATACGAGCAGCGAAGGTTATCTGTAATTTTCTAGCTCAAGCACTATTGCCTGCATTGAAGGGGACCACTATACCTAGCAATATTCCACCCTATAGACAACAGGTGACTAGAAGAGTATCATCATTGGTCATTATCTCTTGGTTTGAAAGTTCTAGTTATTCTACCTATCATTTTCCTTGCAGTTGCAATAACGACATTGTTGTGATCCTTGAATGTGAGATCTTCTGACACAGTAACTGAAGTTTGTCCTCACCGGAAGACTTAATTTATACCAGTTTGGAGGCTTGTTGTGTCTTCTGTGGACATGCCACTCTCATAGAAATTATAGTGTCGTCTGCAGACGATGATACAGTGTTATAGTTTATGTTCTGTCTGCGTTGGATAAGAGAATGGGGAAAGAGAAATGAGACGAGTACCGTGTCTTAGAGAACAGAACTTTTCACTGCGGCAGCCATTAATTTCCCTCTTATTGCTCTTTAGGCTCTATTTAATAGAAAGTTATATACCCATCTGCCCACATTTCCAATTATTCCATTTGCACGCATTTTGTGCACAGTTACCCCATCAAAGCCTGACTGATCTGATGCTTGTTGCAGTAACTCTGCTGTGCGGATATGAAACAGTGAGGGTACCAGGACTGTACCATGGAGTACTCTTCTGTAAGGATGAGGAACAGTGAGGATACCAGGAGTGTACTATGGACTACTCTTTTGTAAGGATGAGGAACAGTGAGGGTACCAGGAGTGTACCATGGAGTATTCTTCTGCAAGGATGAGGAACAGTGAGGGTATCAGGAGTGTACCATGGAGTATTCTTCTGCAAGGATGAGGAACAGTGAGGGTACCAGGAGTGTACCATGGAGTATTCTTCTGCAAGGATGAGGAACAGCGAGGGTACCAGGAGTGTACCATGGAGTATTCTTCTGCAAGGATGAGGAACAGTGAGGGTACCAGGAGTGTACCATGGAGTATTCTTCTGTAAGGATGAGGAACAGTGAGGGTTTCCAGGAGTGTACCATGGAGTATTCTTCTGCAAGGATGAGGAACAGTGAGGGTACCAGGAGTGTACCATGGAGTATTCTTCTGTAAGGATGAGGAACAGTGAGGGTACCAAGAGTGTACCATGGAGTATTCTTCTGTAAGGATGAGGAACAGCGAGGGTACCAGGAGTGTACCATGGAGTACCGAGTTCATTCCATGCTGTGACAGAATATTATTTTTTTACTTTCATGGGGGAAGAAGGAGATTGTATGGGGAAAGGATTGGTAATCGTGAAGAAGAGGGAAGGAGAGGCGTGAAAAGGGAGAAAAGGAAGGGGGGGGAGGGAGGGTGAGAGGTTTGGAAGGGGTTATGGTAGGTCTTTTGGATTGTCCTCTGAAAAATTCAATCACTTTTTGGGACAATCAAATGATGAACTTTTATTTGAAATAGATTACGGGGGTTCCCGTTTTCTCTCCCTCTCTTGTTTCCTCCTTCCCCCCTTCTCTTTCCCCCCCCCCTTCTTTTTCCCCCCATCCCCCTATCTTCCCCCTACCCCTTTTCCTTTTCTCCCTTTCCCTTTTCCCTCTTTTCCCATTCTCCCTCCCTCTCTTTTTCTTCCCTACTTCATACTTGTCCCTCTTCTGATTCTTATCTTCTCTCCTCTTCCCCCCTCCTCTGTCCCCATTTCTTCATCCCACCCGCACTTTTTCCCTCCCATAAAACCTTTTTCCCTTTTTCTCCATTCCCACCCTTCCCATCCCATCCCCCCTTTTCCCATATTTTATCCTACCCACATCTCCATTTCCCCACCTCTCAGATTTTTCCCCCCTCGCCCTCTCCCCCTTTTTTTCCCTCTCCCCTTTTTTTTTTCCCCCTCTTCCCTCTTCTTTTCCTCCCCTCCTCTCAACCTTTTCCTCTCCCTTCCCTCCCCTTTTTCCTCCTCCCCCCTCTCCCTTTTTTCCCTCCCCTCCCCTCTCCCTTTTTTTCCCCCCCTTCCCCTCTCCCTTTTTCCTCCTCCTCCCCTCTTTCCCCCGCTCTTTTTCCCTTCGCTCAAAATCTTCATTTACTGTTCTTTGCTTTTTTTTGTGTATTTATTTACCTTTTTCCTCTCTTCTATGCGCCCCATCTTCCCCCCGACGTAATCCTCCCCCTACCCCCCCATCTCACCAGTTCTGCTTCTATTCACTTACCTCCTATCCCTGTCTCTGTTCACCCTCCTCTCATCTTTAATACTTGCACCCACGTTCTTTCCCTCCCTTATTCTCATCTGCATCCTGTTTGTGTTTTCCACTGCCTTCCTTCATCTTTCATTTAACTATTCTTTTTTGTTCCCCCACACCCATTTTTTGCATCAATTTTTTTTCATTTGTTTTATTTTTTTTTGTCTTTCAATCCCATTATCCCTTTATTTTTTACGTCATTGTTTGACTGTCTTTGGTGAATCCGTCCATCAGTGCGTTGTGTCATTCACCTAAATTTTATCCCTGTTGATATTATGCATTTTTTTTTTCTACATCTACCCCTTATCCTTTAGTCTCCTTGATCTACTCTTCTGACCATCCTCTCCTCCATCTATCCATGATAGACCAATCCATGTATCCCTGATAGACCAACCCTCTATCCCCTGATAGCCATACCCCTGTATCCCATTAAAAACCACACATTATCCCATGATAGACCCCACCATCCCATCCCCCGAAGACCAACCATTATCCCATGATAGACCACACCATCAATCCCGTAGACCACACCATCTATTTCCCCGAAGACCACACCTCTATCCCTGTAAGACCATGTACCCCTGATAGACCAACATCTATCCCATGATGCCACACCTCTATCCCATGATAACCATACCATGTACCCCTATAGACCACACCATCATCCCATGATGACCACACCATTATCCCCTATAGACCATACCATGTATCCCTGATAGACCCTACCATGTTCCCCTATAGACCCACCATTATCCCATGATAGACCACACCATGTATCCCATGATAGACCACACCTTTTATCCCATATAACCGTAACTGTATCCCCATGATAGACCTACCATGTATCCCATGATAGAACCATCCATGTATCCCATATAACCAACCCCCTATCCATGATAGACCACACCATGTTCCATAAGCCCCACACCATGTATCCCATGATAGACCCCACCATTATCCCCGTAGACCCTACCCTGTACCCATGAAGACCACACCATCTATCCCCTGATGACCACACCCTCACCCAGATAGACCATACCCTGTATCCCATGTAGCAACCTCTATCCATAATGACCCACTACCACTATCCCTGATAACCATACCATGTATCCCCTGATGACCAACCATCTTCCCCCTGATAGACCACACCATCTACCCAGAAGACCACACCACTATCCCCTGATAACCACACCCTCTATCCCATGATAACCACACCATCTATTCCCCTGATAGACCACACCATTATCCCATGATAACCTACCTGTATCCCCCTGATAGACCCCACCTCTTCCCATGATGACCCACCATTTTATCCCATGATGACCACACCCTCTATCCCATGATAACCCACCATCTATCCCTGATAACCCCATCATCTATCCCCATGGGGTTGACCACACTGTCTTCCCTTATAGACCAACCACTATCCCATGAAAGACCACCATCATCCCATGATAGGACCCCACCATAAAATCCCATGATAGACCACACCACTATCCCCCGATAGAAAAACCATTTCATGATAGCCCCCCATTATCTCATGATAGACCACACCTCTATCCCCCGATAGACCACACCATCTATCTCATGATAACCACACCATCATCTTGAAGCCACACCATCATCTCATATGACCACACCCTCTATCCCATGATAGCCACACTGTCTATCCCATGATAGCCCCAACCATCTATCTCATGATAGACCCACCACTATCCCTGATAGACCCACCACTATCTCATGATAAACCCCAAAAACTTTCATGTAGACCAAAACCCTATCTCATAAGACCCCACCATCTTTCCCTGATAACCAAAACCCTCATCCCATGAAACCAACTGTCATCCCAATTGACCACACCCTCTATTCATGATAGACCCCACCATCTATCTCATGATAGACCACACCCTCTCTCCCCTGACAGCCACACCCTCAAACCATGATAGACCACACTTTTTATCCCATGTAGACCACACTGTCTATCCCATATAGACCAACTGTCATCCCCGATAGCCAACCATCTACTCATGATAGACCCCACCATCATCTCATGATGACCACACCTCTATCCCATGACAACCCCACCACTACCCATGATAGACCACACTGTCTACCCATGATAACCCCACTGTCATCCCTATAGACCACATCATCTATCTCGATAGACCACCCCACTATCCCATGATAGACCACACCATCTATCTCAGATAGACCCCCACCACTATTCATGATAACCACACCCCTCTATCCCTGATGGACCACACCACATCCCATACGACCACACCACTACCCTAAAAAACCCACCATCTACTCATGAAGACCACCCACTATCCCCGAAACCACACCATCTATCCCCTGATGACCAACCATCGTCCCATGATGACCACACCACTATCCATGATAGACCCCCACCATCTATCCCATGATAGACCACACCATTACCCATGATAGACCACACCATCTATCCCAGATAGACCACACCATCTACCCCTGATGACCACCCCACTATCCCCTGATAGACCACACCAACTTCCCATGATAACCACACCCTCTATCCCATGAAGACCCTCCAAAACTATCCCTGATAGACCCAACATCCATGATAGACCCACCATCTTCCCGTAGACCACCCACTATCCCATGATAGACCACACCATCTACCCATGATAGCCCCCCCCATCTATCCCATGATAGACCCCGCCATCTATCCCATGATAGACCCCCATCTTTCCCTGATAGACCACACCATCATCCAGATAGACCACCCATCTTCCCCTGATAGACCACACATTATCCCCTATAGACCAACCCCCTTTTCCCATGATAACCACACCTCTATCCCGATAGACCAAACCCTCTATCCCATGATAGACCAACCATCTATCCCATGAAGACCACACCATCTATCCCCTGATAGACCACCCCATCTATCCCATGATAGACCCAACCATCTATCCCATGTAGACCCCCACCATCTATCCCATGATAACCACACCCTCTATCCCCTGAAGACACACCATCATCCCATGATAGACCACACCATCATCCCAGTAGACCACACCATCTATCCCATGATAGACCACACCATCATCCCAGTAACCACACCATCTATCCTATGATAGCCCCAAACCGGTTCTCTTTTCAGAAAATTACTATATTCTTTTTAAACTGAAACCCGGAATTATTGTGAGCTCTGCTGACTCAGTCAAAACCTGGAATCTGGAAACGTGGAATTTATTAAAAAAAAATTTTTAAATTTTTTAATTTGTATATATATATAATTTTATATTATTATAAAAAATAATAATATATTATATATTATAATTATAATATATTAAGTGCGTTGGGGTTTGGGGTGTGATTTTAGTCCCTTTTTATCCCGAAATTTGGTTCCCTATACTTGTATTAAACGGTTACCTCCCCTTCCAGAGGAGTGAAGTCCCTTACGGGTTTTGCGTTCCCCGTGAAAAAAATAAGACAAAAAATTTAAGGTTTTTTTTTTATTTATTTTTTTTTTACAGGAAAACGAAAATGGGTAGAAGGGGACAGGAAGATATGGCGTTATGTCACGTTGATGTAGTTTGGGGTTTAGCGTTATGTAGTTGAGTCAGGTTTATGAGGGTTTTTAAAGTTAGCGTTGACTGGCAATAAATCAGCGTTTAAGAAGAGAGGGCAGCAGGTCTCGTAATACATTCAAAATAATTTATACCCGTTTACGTCATCAATTTTTTTACGCGCAATACACACACACACACACACACACACACACACACACACAACACACCCCCAACCACACACCACACACATAAATATAATATATATAATATATAATATAAAATTTTAAATATAATATATAATAAATATTATATATATATATATATGCATTTAAATTTTCCTTTAAAGGGGCTGGGAAAAAGATCATCAGGGAACAGGGATCCCAGGCACTAGTTTTTTTTTCCAGGGGTCAGTGCGGTGTTCAAAGGGGTAATGCATGCGTATTTTGGGGACACGCCCCTTGAGGAGCTGGATGAATTTTTGCCTTATAACGGTGATACCACGTAAACATGTACCGTATATGCCACCTTTTTTATTAACAATGTTCTCTTAAATCTTCTGTGCCAATTAGTAAAAAAAATATTCCCATTGGTAAAAAAAAAATAGTTTTTAAAAGGTAGGGGGGTAGGGGGAAATGGAAAATTTTAAACGGCTTCAGGAAGAAATCCAAATATTCCTCCTTGAAGCCTTTTTATGCACTTCTCCGAGGCTATGGGTCCCACAATTTACACCAGAGGTGGACCCCATTATATAAATATAAATATATATATATATATATAATATATATATATATATATATATATATATATATATATATATATATTATATAATATATATATGTGTGTGTGTGTGTGTGTGTGTGTGTGTGTGTATGTGTGTGTGTACTCACCTAGTTGAGGTTGCAGGGGTCGAGTCTAAGCTCCTGGCCCGCCTCTTCACTGGTCGCTACTAGGTCACTCTCCCTGAACCATGAGCTTTATCATACCTCTGCTTAAAGCTATGTATGGATCCTGCATCGCTTCCCAAACTATTCCACTTCCTGACTACTCTGTGGCTGAAGAAATACTTCCTAACATCCCTGTGATTCATCTGTGTCTTCAGCTTCCAACTGTGTCCCCTTGTTACTGTGTCCCATCTCTGGAACATCCTGTCTTTGTCCACCTTGTCAATTCCTCTCAGTATTTTATATGTCGTTATCATGTCCCCCCCAGGAAGTGCATGTGTGTGTGTGTGTGTGTGTGTGTGTGTGTCGTGCCGAATAAGTTAAACTTGCTATTTTGGCTCAAATAGCAACGCTCTTCTTCCCGAATAAGGCGAGCGAAAATTTGTGTATGAATTTATTTCGCAAAAATCATTCTGAGTCTAACGAAAAAAAATATATTTCATTGTGTTTCTTTATTATTAAATTATTGTAGACTTATATAAAATACATTTTGTTGGATTAGGTTAAATTAAATTGCATTTCCTAAGGTTCTTTTGGTACAGTAACAATAATTCTTATATTAACATAAATGAAAAATATAAATTTAAATGTATAGGACAAAATTTTAGAAAGAACTTAATTTTAAATGAGTTCTTGCTAACTGATCGGAGTTACTTATTCGGCATTACACACACACACACTCTGAGGCAATCAGGATAAAACAAAAATGGGTTGTCAGAGAGCAACAAGGAAAACCAAGGGACAGGAGGAGGAACCTGCAAAGGAAGATTGGGCAGCAGAGCTCATAAAAAGGGATCATGAATGGGAAAAGAAACTAGAAGAACTTAGCATGAGAATGGAAGAGAGGATAGATATGGAAAGCAGGAAGTGGGAGGTGCATGTCAAAGCAGCAGAGGCTAGGATACAGAGTTTTAGAAGAGGAACTGAAAAATCTGAAACAGCCTAAAGAACTAAAGAACATTTTGGGATTGACAACAGAGACTGCTACCTCAGCCACAAATAAGGGGACTGTAGGGAAAGAAGGGGCACAACTGCATGTAGAAGCTCTATCAGAGGAGACTGTAGTAAATGAAAGAGCTAAGCTTTATGTGGAGGCCCTAACAGACAACAACAGAGCCCAAGGAAAGCCGAGAAGGAAAAATGACAGGCCACTGAGCCCCAAGTACATTAGCCAGTGAAACTGAGAAAGGAAAGCTGCAGTGGAGGAAACCAAAGTAAATGAGGGGATACACAGGGATATGCAGTGGGAGAATGAAAGGGGGAGGTCCAGTCTTTGTGTATGGGCTCCAGGAAGTTGAAGGGGAAAACTATATGAAGCAAGAAAACAAGGGAAAAAAAAAGCAATTGAAAGCATCATGAAAGCAATAGGAGAAGATGACATGACCCAGCTGGAAAATTTTCGGAGAATAGGGGGGTTTGTAAAAAAAAGAACCCGGCCAGTGAAAGTGACCTTCAAGGCAGAAGCGACTCGGACCAGGATCCTGCAGGAGAAAGCACGATTAAGGAACATGCCGGCATACAGGAAGGTGTATCTCGACCGCGACAGAACACAAGAAGAAAGGCAGAAACTGAGAGAGATGGTACAAAGGCGAAAGGAGGAAAGAGAGGGGATGGAGAAGACAGACAGGAGATCCCAGACCCAGGAAGAAGATCAAATACAGCCTCCCTCACAACTTCCTATAGAAGCCTCCCAACCAGGTCAACCCCAGTGCAACCAAACACTCTAAATCAAAACACCCATGCCACATCCAATGCCCCCAACCACTACATTACAAACTCCACCCCCACAGCAACAACCTATAGTTCCTTACCAGGTCTCCCACTTCCCCAACCCCAATATACCTCCCAGACCACAGTCTTAAAAAAGAAGTTGAAGGTGTGGTATACAAATGCAGATGGAATAACAAACAAATATGAGGAGTGGCACGGAAGAATCAAAGAGACATCCCCAGACATAATAGCACTCACAGAAACAAAACTCACCAGAATAATAACAGATTCAATCTTTCCATCCGGATACCAAATCCTCAGGAAAGACAGAGGGAGGAGAGGGGAAGGAGGAGTTGCACTGCTCATTAAAAACCAGTGGGGTTTTGAGAAAATGGAAGGAATGGATGGCACGGGCGAAAGGGACTACTTAGTAGGAACAATCCAGTCTGAGGGACATAAGGTGATAATTGCAGTAATGTACAACCTACTACAGAACTGCAGGAGGCCAAGAGAAGAATATGATGAGAGCAACAGAGCAATGATCGACACACTAGCCGAGCAAAGTTACTAGTTATGGGTGATTTCAATCACAAGGAGATTGACTGGGAAAACCTGGAGCCCCATGGGGGTCCCAAAACATGGAGAGCCAAGATGATGGATGTGGTACTGGAAAACCTCATGCATCAACATGTTAGAGACACTACCAGAGAGAGAGGAGAGGATGAACCAGCAAGGCTGGACCTTGTATTCACCATGAGTAGTTCGGACATCGAGGGTATCATGTATGAAAGGCCCCTGGGAGCTAGTGATCATGTGGTTCTGTGCTTCGACTACATAGTTGAGCTCCAAGTGGAGAGAGCAGCAGGATTAGGGTGGGAAAAACCAAA
The DNA here is from genome assembly GCF_026875155.1 of Cherax quadricarinatus. Lineage (NCBI taxonomy): Eukaryota > Metazoa > Arthropoda > Malacostraca > Decapoda > Parastacidae > Cherax > Cherax quadricarinatus. The sequence goes on from NC_069412.1 coordinate 39,795,652, forward strand.
CTACAAAAGGGGGAACTACTCAGGCTTGAGGAACTTCCTTCAAGACATTCAGTGGGAGAGGGAACTGACAGGAAAACCAGTACAAGAAATGATGGACTATGTAGCAACAAAATGCAAGGAGGCAGAGGAGAGGTTTGTTCCCAAGGGAAACAGAAATAATGGGAAGAACAGAACGAGTCCTCGGTTCACCCAAAGGTGTAGGGAGGCAAAAACTAGGTGTACTAGAGAAATGGAAAAGGTACAGAAGACAGAGAAACTCAGGAAAATAAAGAAATCAGCCGAAGAGCCAGAAACGAATATGCACAGATAAGAAGGGAGGTCAGAGACAATACGAAAATGACATAGCAACGAAAGTCAAGACTGGACCCGAAGCTGTTGTACAGCCACATCAGGAGGAAACAACAGTCAGGACCAGGTAATCAGACTGAGGAAGGGTGATGGGGAATTCACAAGAACGACCAAGAGGTATGTCAAGGAGCTCAAACACAAGATTAAAGAAGTATTTACAGTGGAAACCAGTAGAACTCCAGGAAATCAGAGCAGGGGGTGCACCAGCAAGTGCTGGATGAGGTACATATAACCAAGGAGGAGGTGAAGAAGCTGCTATGCGAACTTGACACCTCAAAGGCGGTGGGACCAGACAACATCTCTCCATGGGTCCTTAAAGAGGGAGCAGAGATATTGTGTGAGCCATTAACAAAGATCTTCAACACATCATTTGAAACTGGGCAACTCCCCGAGGTATGGAAGATGGCAAATGTAGTCCCAATTTTTAAAAAGGGAGACAGACATGAGGCACTAAACTACAGACCTGTATCACTAACATGTATAGTATGCAAGGTCATGGAGAAGATATCAGGAGGGAGTGGTGGGGCACCTGGAAAGAAACAAGTGTATAATTGACAACCAGCACGGTTTCAGGGAGGTGACAGAAGTAAGACAAGAGAGAGAGGGGTGGATCGACTGCATAGTTTTGGACCGCAAGAAGGCCTTCGACACAGTTCCTCACAAGAGGTTACTGCAAAAGCTAGAGGATCAGCCACACATAACAGGAAAGGCACTGCAATGGATAAGAGAATACCTTACAGGGAGGCAACAACGAGTTATGGTACGTGACGAGGTGTCAGAGTGGGCGTCTGTGACAAGCGGGGTTCCACAGGGGTCAGTCCTTGGACCTGTGCTGTTCTTGGTATATGTGAATGACATAACGGAAGGGATAGACTCAGAAGTGTCCTTGTTTGCGGACGATGTGAAGTTAATGAGAAGAATCAAATCGGATGAGGATCAGGACAGGACTACAAGAGACCTGGACAGGCTACAAGCCTGGTCCAGCAACTGGCTCCTTGAGTTTAACCCCGCCAAATGCAAAGTCATGAAGATTGGGGAAGGGCAAAGAAGACCGCAGATACAATATAGTTTAGATGGCCAAAGTCTGCAAACCTCACTCAAGAAAAAAGATCTGGGGGTGAGTATAACACCGAGCATATCTCCTGAGGCGCACATCAATCAGATAAACTGCTGCAGCATACGGGCGCCTGGCAAACCTACGGATAGCGTTCCGATACCTCAGTAAGGAGTCGTTCAAGACTCTGTATACCATTTACGTCAGGCCCATACTGCAGTATCAGCACCAGTTTGGAATCCACACCTAGTCAAGCACGTCAAGAAAATTAGAGAAAGTGCAAAGGTTTGCAACAAGACTAGTCCCAGAGCTAGGGGGATTGTCCTACGAAGGAGGTTGAGGGAAATTGGCCCTGACGAACACTGGAGGCCAGGAGGGTCGGGGGGAGACATGATAACGACATACAAAATACTGCACGGAATAGACAAGGTGGACAAAGACAGGATGTTCCAGAGATGGGGCACAGACACAAGAGGTCACAATTGGAAGTTGAAGACTCAGATGAATCAAAGGGATGTTAGGAAGTATTCTTCAGTTATAGAGTAGTCAAAGCCGTGGAAAAGCCTAGAAATTGAAGTAGTGGAGGCGGGGAAAACCTACATAGTTTTAAGGCGAGGTATGATAAAGCTCATGGAGCAGGGAGGGGAGAGGACCTAGTAGCAATCAGTTGAAGAGGCGGGGCCAGGAGCTATGACTAGACCCCTGCAACCACAAATAGGTGAGTACAAATAGGTGAGTACAAAACACACACACACACACACACACACACACACACACACCAACACACGACACACACACACACAGAGAATAGTAGGAAAATAAATTTTTTCAGTCATAGAGTTGTAAGGCAGTGGAATACCTAGAAAATGACGTAGTGGAGGCAGGAACCATACACAGTTTTAAGACGAGGTTTGATAAAGCTCATGGAGCGGGGAGAGAGAGGGCCTAAATAGCAACCGGTGAAGAGGCGGGGCCAGGAGCTAGGACTCGACCCTGCAACCACAAATAGGTGAGTGAGTACACACACACACACACACACACATACACACACACAAACACACACACACAAAAGACACACACACACACAGAAAACACACACACACACACACAGACCCCACACAGACACACACACACACACACACACCACAACACACACCCCACACACACACACACACCACACACACACACACACCAACACACACATACACACACACACATACACACACATACACACACACATACACACACACACATACACCACACACACACACACACACACACACACACACACACACACACACACACCACACACAACATATTTTATATATATATATATATATATATATAATATATTATATATATATATATATAATATATATATATATATATTTATATATATATAGTATGATTTTTTTTAT
>NC_069412.1:39798971-39867156 GCF_026875155.1 Cherax quadricarinatus
CATATCTCACTGTTTGACTTCACTTGGGAAACCCCAAAGACTCCTCGCCCCGGGGATTGAGGAACTTCTTACCGCGAGGCATGGTGAAAATGGACTACCAAGATGGCGTTCCCACAATGCACCGCTGAGTCCCAGATTTTTTTCACAGGGTGCACACCGACCACTGAGACCCATTCTCTCTCGTGTAGGCCTACCAGCCCTCTCCCGCTTGATTTGAAGCCGCTAGAATTAAAGCGTATAGATACGTCAAACACGGTATCTCCCATGACGTACATATACGACCGCGACAGTCAAAGGGTTAATATCGCTTAGGTCGCTAACTTCGCAAGAGCATAATTCCGTAAGTTTTCCATCAAATTTCGTACTTTTGGTGTCATTACCACCGGGAAAGTATTCTCTATCATTTCATATGAATTTTTTTTTTTTTAAATGTTTGCGACACCAGGAGACACCTCAGGATTTGGGGATGCAACAGTCAAGGGGTTAAGCAATAATATATCACGACAATGCACTACAATTACATATTCACTTTTATTTTGCAAGATCTGGAGGTCTAAAAAAAAGTTGTTTGACTTTTTAGGGACTCCCAGGAACGTTACCCTATTTTTCCCGTAAGTTCTTCAGTTTGTCTAACACGGTTTTTGTCTAACACGGTGTTTTCAGGAACGTAACTACCATGTTAACCCTTTGACTGTCGCGGCCGTATATATACATCTTACTAGGTACCGTGTTTGACGTATATATACTCATAAATTCTAGCGGCTTTAAATCAAGCAGGAGAAAGCTGGTAGGCCCACATGTGAGAGAATGGGTCTGTGTGGTCAGTGTGCACCATATAAAAAAAATCCTGGAGCACGCAGTGCATAATGAGAAAAAAAAAACTCCGACCTTTTTTTTAATTAAAATGCCGACTTTGTGGTCTATTTTCGTATAGTATTTATGGTTGTATTCTCGTTTTCTTGGTCTTATTTGATAGAATGGAAAACATATTATAGAAATAGAGGTGATTTTGATTGATTTTACTATAAAAAGAACCTAGAAATGGAGCTCAAGTAGGGGAAATGTTTGATTTTTGCCAATGTTCAAAAGTAAACAAATGATGCCATTGTCCAATAAATGTCCAACTAGCCATTCTAATATGCAGTCATGAATGGGTTGATGTTATTTATACAATTATTACAGTATTGCAGTAGTCTGCATAATAGTAAGTCTTCTATTTTTTGTTTGAATAAAAATTCAAAATAGAAAGCAAGAGTAATATCAGAGGGGCCTGGAGACATGACTGATGAGCAAAGAAAATGTTATTTTTAGAGCCAGGAATGTCTGCATTGTTCATTCTGGACCTTATTTTGAATTGTCATATTTTTTAGTTTTCGTGAAATTGGCCAAATTGCAAATTTCTGACCACATTATTAGGTAGTTGAAATTGGTAAATGGACAGTTTCTTGTACTCAATCGATAGAAAAAAATGGAGTTCTAAATAAATAGCTATGAGTTTGGGCAATTGGAACAATGGAATTAGCCGAAAATAGGGCTCAAAGTGGGCGAAATCGCCGATTTGTAAACAGCGCCCAGGTCGCTAACTTCGCGAGAGCATAATTCCATCAGTTTTCCATCAAATTTCGTTTTTTTTGGTGTCATTACAATCGGGAAAAGATTCTCTATCATTTCATAAGAAATTTTTTTTTTTTTTTTTTCAATTTTGCGACACCAGGAGACACCTCAGGATTGGGGGTTGCGACAGTCAAAGGGTTAAATGACGGTCTACTGTACATATGTATATGCATATTTGAGAATAAATAAAATTACGACAGACCATCAGATAACACAGATCCATAAACTCATTTCCACTATAACACAGTTGCAAAATTGCGGCATATTTTCAATGAACATGCCAAAGCCATAAAAATCGCTTTACACAGTGGAGTACATGTAAGGTAAAATGTAGCATGCACCACGTTCTTTTCCTTCCATCTCACAGTGAGCCTCCAGAGGAGTCCATTGTCTTATGAGGGAGGCCTACATAATGTGCACAACCTCCCTGGCCCAGTGCTTCATTTGTACACATGTAATACTGTACAGGTACTCTTCACCTAACAACCCACCCATTTAACGACCACTCAGACTTACAACCAGCTCTCCGACCAGTGTACAGTATGTATATTTTACTTTTTTATTGTTTTTTTAATGCCTAATTCTATTTTTAATATACAGTTGGGCCCCGCTTTATGGCATTTCACCTTACAGCATTCTGCTAATATGGAAATTTAAAATTATGACCAAAACTTGCTATATGGCCCCCCCCACCCAACTAGCTAATACGATCTCTGTATGCCACTCGGTTTGTTTATGTTCTCCATGGGCTCTGCGTCTATTTCATCTGGAAACTTTCCAAAATTTCAAGCGTTTTAAAGTTATTTCGTATATTATATATACTGTGATAATTATACTAATGTGTACCTGTACCTAAATAAACTTACACACTGTGCTGGTGTGCAGGTACACATTAAAATCACTAAGAGTGTCTTAATAGTCTTGAAAATGCCAAATTAATAATAATGCGCAATAACAATCACTCTAAGGTGCATTAAATGTCGTATACAGCCTCTCCTCACTTAGAGATGTACTCATTTACCGACGCATCGAACTTACAGCCAGCTCTCTGACCATGTATTTATACCTAAATAATGTGTATATTAGAACTGATTTCCTTCTATTCTGTTTATTTCAATATAAAGTGGCCCTCAGTTAATGATACCATCAGATAGCGATAAAATTGGATACCGATACGTTTTTGCATCAAAATATTGGCTTGGCTAACGATAAAAAGACTCGGGTAAAGACATTTGTCCAGAACATGTCCACGCGGCTTGAGCGCCCGGGCCATTGTTTACAAGCCAGTGCGGATGATTCCACACGTACACGCGATACATTTTTGTATTATTCCATTGTTTTTTGTGCTTTTTAACTGCGCTAAATAAGCCACCATGGGCCCAAAAAAAAGCTTCTAGTGCCAGCCCTGTGGTAAAGAGGGTTAAGAAATATATTGAATTGAAGAAAGAGATCATCGCAAAATACGAAAGTGGGAATGGTGTGTCTCCGAGTAGGCCAAAGGGTTTTATAACAAACCCCATTCAACCACCGCTACTATCCCGGCCAAGGAAAAGGCAATCAAGGAAGCTGTTGTTGTGAATGGTGGAAATATGCTTGCAAACAGAGATCGCAAATACTATCGAAGAGTGGAGAGACTGTTGTTGGTGTGGCTTAACGGAAACAATTAACCCCAGAGGGTTAGCCACCCAGGATAACCCAAGAAAGTCAGTGCATCATCGAGGACTGTCTAACTTATTTCCATTGGGGTCCTTAGTCTTGTCCCCCAGGATGCGACCCATACCAGTCACCTAACACCCAAGTGAACAGGAAAAAATGCCTGGAACTAGTGCTCATATTGGTGAATTTAAGGCCAGCAAAGGTTGATTTGAGAGATTTAAGAATTGTAGTGGCATACACAGTGTGATAAGGCATGGCGAAGCTGAAAAATTCCAACCCCAACAAGTGTTCAATTGTGACGAAACAGGCCTGTCCTGGAAGAAAATGCCAAACAGGACCTACATTACTCAGGAGGAAAAGGCACTCCCAGGACACAAGCCTATGAAAGACAGGCTAACTCTCAAGTTTTGTTGTAATGGTAGTGGGGATTGCAAAGTGAAGCTTTTACTCAGGTATCACTCTGAAAATCCCAGAATGTTCGGGAAAAAAACTGTCTCATCACTCATCAATACTCTTCAATAACAGTGTCATTTTAGTATTTATTTGTGTATTTATTCTGCATGTCTCATTGTTTTCTGTGTAGGGAAATGTATATTTCATGTACAAAAATTATTTTTTTAATACTTTTGGGTGTCTGGAATGGATTAACTGGATTTCCATTACTTCTTATGGGAAAATTAATTTGGATAATGATAAAATCGGTTAAGGGCAAGCCCTCTGGAATGGATTAATATCGTTAACTGAGGGTACCATTGTACAATACACTACTGTATAAACATTTAAAAATATACCAGAAATGTTATAAATGGTGCAAAGGTGACATTAAAACAATATCAAAGATGGTTGACAAAACCTCATTAACCATTTTAGTATGCTCCTCACTTAGCGATGAATTTCGTTTAACGACATGGTCTTAGGAACGGAACTCCATTGTCAAGTGAGGGAGGAGCTGTATTACTTAATACAGACAGTTTCATTAATCCATCTATGATATTTTTTTCAAAATTATACAATAAATGTTACGTAACATATAAACATGATAAATATACCCCACAGCACAATAAATTAATATAAGCATGAGATTTTTTCCAGTTGGTTTGCCTGACTGTCGGAAAGAATAACGTTTTCTCTAGTTCAACACCAAAGAAAATGGTATTACTGGGGGTAACTGCAGACGTGTCAGCAGATGAGTCTATGAAAGATGAGGTGAATCATAGAAATGATGAGGGGAAAAGGGTGAGCGGTGCACTTAGGAGTCTGTGGAGACAAAGAACTTTGTCCTTGGAAGCAAAGTAGGGAATGTATGAGAGTATAGTTTTACCAATGCTCTTATATGGGTGTGAAGCATGGGTGATGAATGTTGCAGTGAGGAGAAGGCTGGAGGGAGTGATGTCATGTCTGAGGGCAATGTGTGGGGTGAATATAATGCAGAGAATTCGTAGTTTGGAAGTTAGGAGGAGGTGCGAGATTGCCAAAACTGTTGTCCAGTTCCAGAGGACTGAGGAAGGGTTGTTGAGGTGATTCAGACTTGTAGAGCGGATGGAACAAAACAGAATGACTTCGAGAGTGTATAAATTTGTAGTGGAGGGAAGGCGGGGTAGGGGTCAGCCTAGGAAGGTTGGAGGGAGGGGGTAAAGGTGGTTTTGTGTGCGAGGGACTTGGACTTCCAGCAAGCATGCCTGAGCGTATTTGATAGGAGTGAATGGAGACAAATGGTTTTAATACTTGAGTCGTGCTGTGGGTGTGAGCAAAGTAAAATTTATGAAGGGATTCAGGGAAAAAGGGAAGCTGGGCTTTAGTCGGGAGGGAAAATACAGTTTGCATCTGAAGGAGGGATGTTAAGTTGCAGTTTTATAAACTGTAGTGTAAAGCATCCCCCTGGCAAACAGTGATGGATGAATGATGAAAAAGTTTTTTCTTGGGCCCCCCTGCTGGTGGGAATTGGCTGATGTTTAATAAATAAAAAAATAACTGTAGAAAAAATTTTTCCTTTTGTATGCCCTTCCCCCCAAGCATCATTCCTTCTAAAAATGGTGTTTAGATGAAATGGGAGTGTTGCTCTTTATTTATTCAAATTTCTACTGTACCAATGTGGAAAAACTTGTGCACAATATAAGGTGTTTGTATTAGGTAAATTTCAAAAACATAAAATGAACGTGTATCAACTATAACCCAACACTTCGTCCCTGCTTACAGACCCACATCTCTGTCCTCTCTCATTTACTTTTTGCTTTTTTTTTTTTTTCTTTCTTTCTCTCTCTTTTTTTATTCTTTTATCTTTTTCCCTCTCCCCCTACTTTTAAGACTACAAATAAAAAGGGAAAAGTAAATATTTACTAAAAGCTTTTTAACTCTAGGTGTTTTAAAATGTTTTAGTATTTTACGGGGTGGGGTCCAGGGGGGCTCCATACCCCCCCACACCTTACTTCTTACAAATAAATACTACTTACATCTCACCCTACTTTAAAAGACACAAATTTTTAAGGAAATAAGAGTTATGTTTATATGCATTTTATCATCGGGGTGTTTTAAAATGTAATATTTATGTGTGGGGGGGTGGCCAGTGGGCACCTGCCTGATTTTTTTACAAAAATATTTCCACCTCTCACCACATTAAGACACAAATATTTTAAGGTAAGTAAGAGTGTACTGTGGTGTATTTTACTTTTTATTGTTTTTAATGCCTATTTATTGCAACTTAAATAAAATATGCAAGCTTTTTTAATGGCTTTCATAGGATTTATAAGTGGAAAAAGGGGGTTCTGCTTTACGTAATGTCGTTTCTGGGGTGCCAAACTACCGCCTAAGAGGAGCCCTACTGTACCCCAAATGTTAAAATTCAAAGGTGACATTAAAAAAAATATCAAAGATGGGACACAAACCCACACCCGTACAGTATGCTGGGAAAACATAAGGGGCACTCCTCGCTTAATGACCAAATTTACTTCCGACTTACTTTTAGGAACATGGAACAGACCTCGGTATTAAGTGAGAAGTCCGTACTCGGCCTGTGTTAGTGAAGCCCTTTTGATCTATTCATATCCCATCTCATCCTGAAAAAATCACCAAGAGGAATGCTTGATCTGGAATGCAAAGAAGAAGCATAAGCATGAAAACTTGGTTTTGAAGAAAATAAAAAAAACGTATTAGATAACTTAAGGTGGGGGGCAGTGATGGGGAAAGCCACAAGCCAAAAACAAAATGAGGCATCAATTTTACACAATTAAGAAAAGGGGGGAAATATATGGGCTTGTGCAATGAGAAAAACCCCGGTTTTTTATTTCCGAAAAAAGACAATATACCCCACCCTCACAACTCCCTTTTGGCACCCATACCATCCCAAACCAGCAGCCTCCCCCACACAACTTCCCATACCCTTCTCTTCCCCTCCTTTCTTCCCACCACACACCTACACCAAATTTTTCCCCTGGCCACACACCTAAACACACCATTCCTTTCCCAGGCCAAAATTCCCCCACTACCTTAAACCACACCTTGTCCAATACCATTTCCCTATCACCTGATGCCCACACCTTACTCAATTTTTCACCCTAACACACCATTCACATATTGAATCAATATTTCACCCACCACCTTCATTACCGACTATACCACCAACTGCATTCTCACCCACCTAGTCACCCATCATCCACATCACTACATACACTGGACCACTGACAACTACACCTTTCACTCACACCACAACACCACAGCTTCAACCACACAGATCCACTCCCACAGCCCCAAGCCCACTCTTTACCCACACATTCCCAGCCCACACCCTAATGCACCACCCACACACCAAATCACATAGCTACCCACCACTCTCATTACTGCCCACACCAACAACTGCACACTCACCCTCCCAGTCACTCCTCATCCACACTGCCACCCACATTTGGCCACTGACACTGTCATCCAAATGGTCACCATCACACCTCGTTGCTTCCACCCACCTACTCCCCACCACCTCTCCACTGACCATCATCTCAACCTTTCAAATCCAGCCTCCAGCTCCTGCCCCCACCCATCCACTGTTTGGTCTCCACCCCCACACTGAACTGCCCACCCAAACCACTTCAACCCCTCCCATGTACACCCCAACCACTCTCACCTCAACTTTATAACCCCTATACAGATACAATGAGTGGGATAATAGAATAATAAAGCACCTTGATCTGCTAGCAGAGATGTGGATGTGGGTTCTTTGACTGATGCACATCATCACATCTACCTACAATTACATCATTATCATTTTTTTTTTTTTTACAATTTCCTAGTCTATACAAAATTACAGTGGACCCCCGCATAACGATGGCATCGCATAGCGATTTTTCCGCATAACGATTACTTTTATCGCAAAATTTTTGCCGCGCATACTGATTAAAAACCCGCATACCGATTTTCGTCCGAGACGGCCAATGTGCCTCAGCAGCCTCACATGTGCCGCCCCTCCCATTGTTTACCAGCCGCCCCGCGGGTAACACCAAGCTACCTCGGAATATTTCGTTTATTACAGTTTTTGGGTGTGTTTCTGGAAAATAAGTGCCATGGGCCCAAGAAAGCTCTGTCCAAACCCCTGTGGAAAAAGGGTGAGAATTAGTATGGAAAAAAAGAAAGATTTTAAAGGTTTTGGGGGGCAAACCCCTTTAAAAGCCATCCCAGTTGTGGAATCCATTGTGCCCTACTTAAAAATTTAAAGGAAAGTTGCAGAGGGGTTTTGAATGAAAAACCTTTTTAAATTTGAAATCCCCCTGACACGTTGCCCCGTGCTTTGATATTTCAATGACAATGTATGGCCATTTTGGGAAAAGTCTTAAAGGGGGAACGGGGGTACAGAGCTCTATGGACAGATTTGTTGTGCGACGAGTCAGTGACCTCAAGTGTCCTAGTTGCATTAAAAGAGGAAGTATCCCCAAAAGGACTTGCTACCTCAAGTCCAATGGAAGGGCTTCCCCTTCTAACAGTAAGAAATATGCTTCCCCTCCTCCCATCCCATCAATCATCACCAGATCTTCAATAAAAGTAAGTGTCATGTAATTGTGCATGCCTTTTTCAGTTTGTGTGTATTAAAATTAACATTTCATGTGGTAAAAAAAAATTTTTTTCATACTTTTGGCTTTGCACGATTAATTATTTTCTTATTTTCCATTTTTTTTATGGGGAAATTCTTCGCATAACGATTATTTCGCATACGATGAGCCCTCTTGCACGGATTAAAATCGTTAACCGGGGGTCCACTGTAGTTTGTTTTTTTGTGGGTGTAATGACCCTAACCTTTTTTTTCCCATTTGTTCTTCAGTTCAGTTTACACACTTTTTATTGCGTGACACTCTCATGGATGTAATTAATGTGTTATCCAAAGGTCAACTGTATGAATATTGGGGTGTGTGTTGTCTGGAACCTGAGTGATCATTCTTGGGGAACATGGAAAGGATATTGGTCCACAGAACTGTAAAGATAAATTATGTACAAACATGAGAAACTAACAGAAAGGTAAACACCCTTTGCAATATACACAGTTTTTTCCTGTCTTTATGATAGCTTAACCCTTAAACGGTCCGAACAAATCGATGTTCAAATTCGTAGTGCTACAAAAGTAGATCTACTTTTTTTAAACATATTTTCAAATGTAACAAAAAAATTTAGATAAAATTTTTTTTTACACATTTTCAAATGTAAAACAAAAAAGATCTACATTTTTTTACATACTTTCAGATGTTGAAAAAACGTATATATACGTTTGGACCATTTAAGGGTTAAAACAACGCAAGTTTGACACACTCTCAATATGGAAACTTGAATGGCCCTTAACTGTCTCCAACCCTTCCACAGTAAAAAGGCATCACAAGATGCTAACATACATATACGATGTAAAAGAAGGAAATTGAAAGTGAATATAGGAAAGAGTAAGGTGATGAGGATAACAAAAAAATTAGGTATTGGAAGACTGAATATCAGATTGGAGGGAGAGAGTATGGAGGAGGTGAATGTATTCAAATATTTGGGAGTGGACATGTCAGCAGATGGGTCTATGAAAGTTGAGCTGAATCACAGAATTGATGAGGGAAAAAAGGCGAGCGGTGCACCGAGGAGTCTGTGGATACAAGGAACTTTAGCCATGGAACTAAGAGGGGAATGTATGAGTATAGTTATACCAATGCATGGGTGGTGAATACTGCAACAAGGAGAAGGCTGAAGGCAGTGGAGATGTCATGTCTGAGGGCAATGTGTGGTGTGAATTTAATGCAGAGAATCTGTAGTTTGGAGATTAGGAGGAGGTGCGGGATTACCAAAACTATTATCCAGAGGGCTGAGGAGGGGTTACTGAGATGGTTTGGACATGTAGAGAGGATGGAACAAAACAGAATGACTTCGAGAGTGTATAAATCTGTAATGGAGGGAAGGCGGGGTAGGGGTCGGCCTAGGAAAGGTTGAAGGGAGGGGATAAAGGAGGTTTTATGTGCATGGGGCTTGGACTTCCAGTAAATGGGTGTGAGCATGTTAGATAGGAGCAAATGGAGACAAATGGTTTTTAGGACTCTATGTGCTGTTGGAGTGTAAGCAAGGTAACATTTAATGAAGGGATTCAGGGAAACTGGCATGCCAGACTTCATTCCTGGAGATGGGAAGTACAGTGCCAGCACTCTGAAGGAGGGGGGTTGATGTTGCAGTTTTATAACTGTAGTGTAAGCATGCCTCTGGCAAGACAGTGATGGAGCGAATGATGAAGGAAGTTTTTCTTTCTCGGGCCACCCTGCCTTGGTGGGAAACAGCCGATTTGTTGAAAGAAGAAGAATGTCATTCAATAGCCAAACACACTAAATTCATATTTTATATTTATGGCAATGGGGATGACAAGAACAAAAAGGAAGGAGTGTGAAACTAACTTACCTTGTACTGATGATGGAGAAGTGGGTTAGAACAAAGGAAGGAGTATGAAACTAACTTACCTGGTATGATGATGGAGAGGTGAGTTAGAACAAAGGAAGAAGTATGCAACTAACTTATCTGGTATTGATGATGGAGAGGTGAGTTAGAACAAAGGAAAGAGTATGAAACTAACTTACCTGGTACTGATGATGGAGAGGTGGGTTAGAACAAAGGAAGGAGTGAACATTGCAGTGGTGGAGGCGAGGAATGTTGCTATAACTACCCCCGGTGGCTCCACCAATCTGCAGAGGCAATTCACAATTAAAATTTACTATATAATTTACAAACTCAAATTAGTTATTTTTTTTAATCTGTTATCGATTCCAGGACTCATCACCACACCACTGTGAACTGGTCTCAGACTAGGCCTCCTAGGATATAAAGTAAATAGAGTACAGTATATGGTAAACAAATACCATTCTCCTATCCTTGTCTTGGGGACTTATATTAGAGAAAACGGAGTATAGCACAGGACTAACTATGATATACACTCGTACTCCACCATAAACATGAAACAAAAAAGTTATTTTCTCTCTATAGATTATCACACATAGCAGCATATGTGTAAAGAACCTAGGATAACCCAAAAAAGTCAACGTGGCTTATTTTAGTACCTGACTTGGGTTAGCCATATATGATTTTTGGTAAATATTCGATTCCCAGCCAGGGTAGAAACATTAGGCGTGTTTCTTTACACCTGTTGTCTATGTTTACCCATCAGTAAATGGGTACCTGGGTGTTAGTCGACTAGTGTGGGTGTTATCCTGGTACACTGACCTAATTTTCTTGAAATACTCAGCATAACAAGTGCCTTTCTATACAGTAGTATGTCACTGATGTCAGCTAGGCCTGTATACCTTGTACATGTACGTGTAGTAAATAAAGATATTTATTATTATTATTATTATTATTATTATTATTATTATTTTCTCAGTTGTTTGTTGGGTTATCTTAATCAAACTTGGGCAATGTATGATGGAAAGATACTTCTTCACGTACACCAAAAATGAAAGAAATCAGACAATAAATAGCGGAGTTCACTTCTCAGCCATTAGTGGTCGCTTAGCGGTATATTTTTGTATGGTTGTTATGGTTATACAGTGGACCCCCGGTTAACGATATCTTTTCATTCCAGAAGTATGTTCAGGTGCCAATACTGACCGAATTTGTTCCCATAAGGAATATTGTAAAGTAGATTAGTCCATTTCAGACCCCCAAACATACACGTACAACTGCACTTACATAAATACACTTACCTCTGTATGTGTGCTCAAATTGTAAATAAATAAATAAATAAATAAACATAATTGGTCGCATTGGGAGGTGATCGTTAAGTGGGGGTCCACTGTATTCTCATTTTTCGGTCTCATTTGATAGAATGAAAGATATATTACGGAAATAGATATGATTTTGATTGCTTTCACGATGAAAAGTACCTTGAAATTGTGCTCACAGTAGAGAAAATGTTCTATTCTTTAGCGAAGCTCAAGAGTAAACAAATGACGTCACCATCCAATACCTGTCCGCCTGCCAGTCTAAATTCCAGTACAGAGTCAAGAATGGATTGACATTATTTATACAATTATTACAATAATGCAGTAGTCTGCATAACAGTAAATCATCTATTTTTTTTTTTTTGTGAATAAAAATTCCAAGTGGTAAGCAAGAGTAATATAAGAGGGGCCTGCAGCTGTGACTAATGAACAGAGAAAATGTTATTTTAGTGCCAAGAATGTCTGCATTGTTTATTCTGGATCCTATTTTGAAATTGGCATCTGTTGAAATTTGTGTGAAATCGGCCAAATTGCCAATTTCTGACTACTTTATTGGGTAGTTGAAATAAGTGAATGGGCAGTTTCTTGTACTCAGTTGACAGACCAGAAGTAAATAAGTTTATTCAGGTATACACAAATACAGTTACATAGATTATCATACATAGCAGTGTATGTACAGAGAGCCTAGGATAACCCAGAAAAGTCAGACAAAGTGACTTATTTCCAGTACCTGGCTTGGGCTTGCCATATATGATTTTTGGTAATTTTTTTTTTTTCTTGGTTGTTTGTTGGGTTATCTCATTGAAACTTGGGCAATGTATGATGGAAAGATGCTTCTTAATGTACAACAAAAACAAAAAAGACGGACGATAAATAAGGGAGTTCACTTCTCAGCCATTAGCCGCCTCTTTGCAGTATATTTTCGTGTGGTTTTTATTTTTGTATTCTCATTTTTTGGACTCATTTGATAGAATGGAAGATATATTACAGAAATAGACATGATTTTGATTGCTTTCATGACGAAAAGTACCTTGAAATTGAGCTCAAAGTAGCGGAAATGTTTGATTTTTGCCGATGTTCAATGAACTGTGTAAGTCAAGTTGGTTAATTTTATTAAGTGTATTGTAACCTAACCACGCTGTAATTCGGCAAACTCAGTAATCCGGCACATTACAGGTCCCAATGATGCCGGATTTGTGATGGAGGACGTGTACTATATCTTTCTGAAGTGAGAGATATACAAGGAAGTATAAAATAAATTCAGAAAAAAAGCATGGGCACTAGAGGCACAATAAGAGAACAGCAAGTCTTCATCCATGACCTACGAATCTTCAACCTTCTACAGTACCAGCAGATGTCAGAAATGTTGTCGGAACAAATGCAGAAGTTTTCAAGAGGAAACTGGGTCACTACCTCTGGCAAGTGATAGATCAACCAAGCTGTGATGTATCATTACATCAAAGGTATATATGTAATATTATATCAACAAATTTACAAACGAGACACATATGCAACACCTGAGTATCTTTGCCAAAAGATGTTTCACCCACCAGGATTCATCAATCTAATATATGGACACAAGAATGAAGCTTTTTATTGTGGAGCACTGCTGTAATAGTAGACTTGGTCAAATGCCTACTCCTGCTGTATCATTCTACTTGCAATGGCACATTTGCTAGATTACCCATTAGCTTCCTTGTAGGAAACTAGAATGTCTCTACAACTTGACTGCAAAATCTCTGGCCCCTTTTAAAGGCCTGACCTACTTCTAGTGGAACCCACCCACATGTGACCAAGTCTACTACTGCTCCATCACTATTTCCACTAGCTCCACTATACAAGGCTGTTCTTATGTCTCTGTATTAGACTGATAAAACCACTGGGCGAACCATCTGTCATTAAATATACCCAAGTGTTGCAAAGTCTTCTTCATCATGTTGTGATAGTTATATGGGCCAGTGAGTTGCTACTAGCAACAACCTGGTTGACCATGCAATCAACTAAGCCTGACCAAAGGCCAGGCTACAATATTAGAGAAGTCTTCGAACCAGTCACAAGTTTCAGCTGTAGTACTGTACAGTAGTCAGTTTATATCTTGCAAATAATATCCTACTGTTTACATACACACATTCTTCATCTTTTCACACACTGTAGTTAAGAATCAGACTATTTAGCTCTTTTCAGACTATTTTCCCCCAAAATGTAATTTTTTTATGTAGCAAATTACAATGGTATCTCGGTATACATCCACTTTGGAAAAAGTCCAGCTTGGTATGTGTCCTGTTTGGACGCGAAAATTTTTGCTTGGTATATGACCTTTGTTTGGAATATGACCTGTGTGCTAGAACTTGTATGGGTCAAAATGAGTCACGATACCACGCGCTACCCTTGTTTACCTCTCTCTCGAGACAAAGCTACGACTGCCCACTATCAGTATGCCAGTTGCTACCATTCAGTGAAAAACACGTGCTGTAACTCTGTGAATTTTCATGTGATTTTGTGTTTTTCCGTATAAATTTTTAGTAAATTCATTAACCATGAGTTCAAAGAAAGCTAATGAGAAGGGCCAATCAATGAAGAAAATGGTTAGGATCACCATGGAGATGAAAAAAAGATTGTTGAAAGATACGACGGTGGCATGCGTATCCGGGACTTGGGTGCTGCATACCGTATGCCAAGAACAACGGTATCAATGACTGTGAAAAACAAAGATGTTATTAAATTGGCTAACATTGTGAAAGGGGTGAAATCGATTACCAAACAAAGATCAGGGACATTAGAGTATGTTGAAAAATTGCTTTTGATCTGGATAACAGGAAAACAGTGTGCCGGTGATAGCGTATCAGAGGCAATGATTTGCAAAAAGGCAAAACTGATGCATGCTGATCTTTTGAAAAACAAGGCAGGAACGAGCCAAGAAAGTGAAGTGTTTAAAGCCAGCCATGGCCGGTTTGATAATTTTAAGAGGAGGACTAGCATTAACCCTTTCAGGGTTTTGGACGTACTAGTATGGCTTACGCACCAGGGTTTTTGATATACTAGTACGCCTAAATTCTAGCGCCCTCAAATCTAGTGAGAGAAAGCTGGTAGGCCTACATATGAAAGAATGGGTCTATGTGGTCAGTGTGCGCAGTATAAAAAAAAATCCTGCAGCACACAGTGCATAATGAGAAAAAAAACTTTGACCGTGTTTTTGGATTAAAACAGCGACTTTGTACTGTATTTTCGTATGGTATTTATTGTTGTATTCTAGTTTTCCTGGTCTCATTTTATAGAATGGAAGACATATTACAGAAATTAAGATGATTTTGACTGGTTTTACAATGAAAAGTACCTTGAAATTGAGCTCGAAGTAGCAGAAATGTTCGATTTTTACCAAAGTTCAAAAGTAAACAAATCATACTAAGCATCCAATACACATCAACTGGTGAGTCTAATATTCTTTCACAAGTGCACTGATATTATTTATACCATTTCTACACTAGTGCAGTAGTCTGCATAACAGTAAATCTTCTATTTTTTGTGAGAATAAAAATTCAAAGTGGAAAGCAAAAGAATGTAAGAGGGGCCTGGGGATGTGATTAATGAACAGAGGAAATGTTATTTTAGTGCCAGGAATGTCTTTCTTGTTTATTCTGGACCCTATTTGGAAATTGGCATCTTTTGAAATTTGTGTGAAATTGGCAAAATTGCTAAACTCTGACCACTGTATTGGATAGTTGAAATCAGTAAATGGGTGGTTTCTTGTACTCATTCGATAGAGAAAATGGAGTTCTAGCGAAATAGTTATGATTTTTGTCGACTAGTACACTGGAATTGGCCGAAAATAGTGCTCAAAATGGGCAAAATCGCCGATGTGTAAACATCGTCGAGACCGCTAACTTCGCAAGAGCATAATTCCATAAGTTTTCTATCAAATTTCATACTTTTGGTGTCATTATGATCGGGAAAAGATTCTCTATCTTCTCATAAGAATTTTTTTTTTTTTTTTTAAATTTGGGCAACCCTAAGAACAAGTCTGGGAGGGCCTGGGGACCCTGAAAGGGTTAACAGCATTGTGAGGCATGGAGAGGGAGCCAGTGCTGATAAAGATGCCACCAATGATTTTGTTACAGAGTTTGGGGAATTTGTGGAGGCTGAGGGTTTTGTTCCCCAGCAAGTTTTTAATTGTGACGAAACAGGCCTTTTTTGGAAGAAAATGCCTAACAGGACCTATATTACACAAGAGGAGAAGGCATTACCAGGACACAAGCCAAGAGACAGAAAAGAGAAGGGGACTCTCCTTCCAAACAATAACATTTCCTCCTCCTTTCTCAGCACTATCCTAGTAGGCACTTGACTCTTTTCAGCAAAGTAAAATGAGTTTAAATTTGCATTTATTTCATCTAATTCTTTTGTGTTTATGTATGTATTTTAGTATTAAGCAGAGTTTAAATTACATATTTTAGTATTAAGCAGTGTTTAAATTATTTTATGCAACACCATCAATGTATAATATGCCAATAACAATAGGATTTTTTTCATGGGAACAGATTAATCGTTTTCCCTATATTTCTTATGGGAAAATTCGTTTGGTATAAGCCCTGTTTGGTATAAGTCCAAGGTCCTGGAACGGATTAAGGACGTATACTGAGGTACCACTGTGCAACATAAGTAGTCATTTATAACACCATTTGACATGTTTTATATAACATAACGCTAAATGGATCATCAGTCACAAGACTCACAGAGGGAAAATTCCTAGGTATCCACCTTGACAGTAGTCTTAAGTTCCAGACACACATACAACAAATCACCAAGAAAATCTCCAAGACTGTAGGCATACATTCCACAATCAGCTCTCCTGGCACTGTACGATTCACTCATACACCCTTATTTTACATATGGAATTTGTGCATGGGGATCAACAACATCCAATCACCTAAAACCCCTAATAACCCAGCAAAAGGCAGCAGTAAGAATGATGATAAATTCCCACTCCCGCCAGCATACTCCACCAATTTTCAAAAGTTTGAATCTGCTCACCATTAAGAACATCCATACTTATTCATGTGTCTACTACAAACACAGAACAATACACGTAAATATAAACCCCCAATCAAACTTCTCCTCACCAACCTAAACAGGACACATGATCACAACACAAGACACAGATCTCTTTTTGATATACCTCGTGTCCATATCACACTGTGTAAAAACTCTATGCACATAAAGGGCCCCAAAATATGGAATTCATTACCAGAAGATATTAAAGTAACCTAGTCTGAAAATAATTTTTTTTAAGACTCTTCTCAAAGCCACTTAATCACCCTAGACTAAATGCTAAATTTTACTCAGTACACACTTACTCACCTATGTACTCCCACATCATAAGTGAAACAATCACACTGAACCTTTTATCCATTGTTGACAGTAATATAATTGAATCATTGTTTTCAAAAAAGCATTTTCGAATATAAATATATCTTTGTATTATACAAATTTTGATTCATTTATAATTAATATTCTACTGTACAACTATGAAATAATTACTATCCTAGTATAACTATGATATACTCCTTAGTATTAAGTAGACTGTAAGCCAATAATGTTAAGTTGGCCCATAATGCCTGGGCATAATAGAGGCTCTCTTTGCATTGCAACCCACTATTGTAAATACAAAATCTCAATGTACTGTTTGCAAAGACATAAAATAAATAAATAAATAAATAAATAAATAAATAAATAAATAAATAAATTTAATATATACAGGCATTTTTGGTCTTAAATTTTTTAAGCTTACCTGGTGAGATGGGGACTGAACATGGCTACCACTGAGATGGTGTGTGTGATGGGGTTGTGTTGGGGCTGCACACATCATGGAAGATGCGCCACGGGCATGGGTATGGATATGGACGGCCTGTTGCTGCTGTTGGTGTTGTGGTTGGTGCTGTTGATGCTGCTGATGTTGATGCTGCTGATGTTGATGCTGCTGCTGGTGTTGCTGCTGCTGCTGAAACTGGTGGTGTCCTCCTCCACTGTTCATACTTGACATGGCCAGAGACACGGGCACCTAGAAATAAAAATTCTATGTTAGAACATGTTGCTTAGTATCATGCCAAATCTAAGATAAAGTTTATTTGATTAATCTATAACTAACCTACTTACGTGAAACATCAATGAATGACAAAAGAGTTTGCTTAAATGACAAGAAATCAGACTGAGGACCAATTACAGGTGGTGTGCCACAAGGGTCAGTATTGGGCCCAGGGTTCACAATATACATAAATGACATACATGAGGGAATATATAGTGACATAAGCAACTTTGCCAATGAAACTAAAATAGGTAATCAGATAAATTCTGATGAGGTAAAGAATGATCTAGATAAGCAGATGTGGTCAGGAAAGTCACAGATGCAACTGAATGGATAAATGTAAGGTTCTAATCCTGGAAAAAGAAATAGCCATGGCACTTATAAACTAAGTACTAAAGATCACAAACTAAATGCAATAAAGACTTTTGTTTATTTCTAATCAAAATTCTACAACTACTACTACTACTACTACTACTACTACCACCACTACTGCTTCTACTACTACCACCACTACCTCTTCCTTCCTATATATACCCATCCTGCTCCAATTCTGGTTAGTGTGACTTTGTAAATGGTCCAAGTCGGACCGAAACGTCGTCGTAAGCTCCTCTCTTCTATGTGCGGGTTATTTGTGTATCGTTCCAGTCACGGTATTGTGCCTTTTTGTTATTTATAAAATTCCTATGTCAAGATAACAGTACATAAGCATTCACAAAAAAGGTAATAGAATTCTTGGTTTCATATCAAGAAGTCAAAATAAGTCATCAAATTATACTTCAGTGTCTGAAAACACCAGGCATTTTCAGACACTACCTATTCTCAAAAACATAAAAGGTACTACAAACTGATACATCAACCTCATTTTCATGAGACTTAAAGTTTTGCCAACAACTCCAAAATTTCTGACATAACCCTAATCGCACTCAACTTTGAAAAAGCCATTGATAACGTGCTTCAGCACTGCTCCAGGCCTGACTTGCACAGCTCCATATTCAAGTACTGAAAGAAACCACTATATCATGAAAAGGAGCCTATTGTACACACAGGAATCATCCCACAGTTATTAAAAACAACACATATATATCCAATTCAAAAAAGTGACTATGAAATAATTGCAAAAATCTATATAAATAGCACTAATGTCCCATATTTATCAAAATCTTTTAAATAGTTTGAAGAAGCAGTATTGCTGATAACATGAAATCACAACAGTTGCATAACCTAGAGTAACGTGGGTTTCGAGTGGGTCACTCCTGCTTCTCGCAACTACTGGACCATAGCAACATGGTCTTAGATGTACTGAAAGACAAGCAAAATGCAAATGTAGTGTACAAAGACTTTCCAAGGGCCTTCAAGAAATGCAAAAAATGGTGCTAACTAGAAAAGTGGGTAGTTGGACTTTAAACTAACATATACAAGGAGTAAGAGTGAATAGAGTGGAAGCAGAGGCAGCCACAGTGAAAGTTTTGTTCTTCAAGGCATAGTACTTACTCCTAGTCTCTTAATTATTCCTATACAGGAGGGGTCCCGCTTACACAGCAGTGTAGGTTCTGGGCTACTGCTATAAAGCGAAAATGACTGTAAAGTGAAGCATAGCCTTTCTTACACTTTCAAATGCATATAAAAGCCTGATACCATGTTTACACTATCATATATTAAGTGTGCAATAGAGCTAAGCCTAAAAAATGCATTTGTATAGTACACACATTACTTACCTTAAAATATTTTTGTCCTTAGCTTATAGTGAGAGGTGAATATATTTATTGTAGGAAGTCTGAACAAATGAATAAAGGATATAATTGAAAACTGCTGTATTAGTGAAAATCCACAAAGCGAAGAGCTGTAAAACAGGGTGTGCTTGTATCTGACATAGACACAAATCATAAAACCATATTATCTCTTGTAAACGATAATAAATTAGGATAAATCCTCCAGAATTTTCTAGGTGTAAATTATAATGCGTCTTTCTCGCCTTAGTTCCAAGGAGCACAGATCGAGGGACTTCAAGCGGTCTCAATAATTTAGGTGTTTGACCAAATTTATACAAGCAATGAAGGTTCTCTGTACATTCTCCAGATCTGTGAATTTTCCTACTACAAAAGGGCTGTTAGTATGTATTAATCCAACCTATTTTTAAAACTACACAATGTCTTAGCTACCGTGACGGTACTCGGGAGTTTGTTTCGCTCATCCATAACTCTATTACCAAACCAGTGCTTTCCTATATCCTTCCTGAATTTGAATTTTTCCAATTTAAAACTATTGCTGCAAGTCCTGTTTATGTTAGATATTTTTAATATGCTATTTACATCCCCTTTATTTATTCTTTATTTTTCACTTATACACCTCAATCATATTCCCCCTAATTCTACGCCTTTCTAGAGAGTGCAGATTCAGGGCCCTCAGCCTATCCTCATAGGGAAGATTTCTGATACATGGGATCAACTTTGTCATCCTCCTTTGTATGTTTTCCAGTGCATTTATATCCACTCTGTAATACGGTGACCAAAACTGTGCAGCATAGTCTAAATGAGGCCTAACCAAGTATATATAGAGCTGAAGAACAACCTGAGGACTTTTATTATTCATACTTCCTGATGTGAAGCCAAGGATTCTGTTAGCTTTATTGCGAACACTACTGCACTGTTGTCTTGGTTTTAGATTACTGCTAACCAGAACTTCTAAATCCTTTTTGCAATCCATAATATTAAGATCTACATTATTTAGTTTATATGTGGTATGGTTATTTTCCTGTCCAACATTTAGAACTTTGCATTTGTCTATATTAAACTGCATCTGCCACTTCTCCGACCACTGCATCAGTCTATTCAAATCATCCTGGAGTGCTCTAATGGCCTCATTAGAATGAATTGGACGGCCTACAGGGTTATAAACTATTCCACACTGATAGGGTCAACAGGAAGGGTGGTGGAGTGGCGATGTATGTCAGAGAAAATTTAAATTGTTGTCTTAGACATGATATAAGATTAGAAACATCGAACACAGAATCTGTTTGGCTACAGTTTCTCGAGGGATGTGACAAATTAATTATGGGTGTGATTTATAGGCCCCCAAACCTTGATAGGGAGTGCAGTAAGCTGTTATGGGACGAAATTCATAAGGCATCTAGATATGAAAATGTTGTGATAATGGGAGATTTTAACTTTAGACAAATTGACTGGAACAATATGACAGGAAATCTTGAGTCTAGTGACTTTCTTGATACGGTTCAGGATTGCTTTTTAGAACAGGCTGTGACAGAACCAACTAGAGGAAACAATCTGCTTGACTTGGTTCTTGCCAACAAAGATTCACTAATTAATAATCTTGAGGTTAATGATGAGCTTGGGGAAAGTGATCACAAATCACTTAGTTTCAATGTATCATGGAATTACCCAGATAACTGCAATCAAATCTCTGTCCCAGATTTTCGCTTGGCTGACTTCCTGGGACTGAAAAATTACCTGGGTGGGCTAAATTGGGATGTCCTAACTATGGGTCAGGTAGATGATCTTGGTTGCCAATATGACATTTTTCAGAGCATAGTTCTAGCTGTCCAGACAACTTTTGTTCCGAGTAGGGAAATTAGATCTAACAAAAATGATCCCAAATGGATGAACAATAGATTAAAACATCTCACTGGTCAAAAGAGAGGCATATATAGGCATATCAAAAGAGGGGATGGGCAGTTAAGAAATCAATATATTCAATTAAACAGAGAAATAAAGAAAGGAATAAGAAAAGCAAAAAGGGATTATGAGGCTAAGGTCACAAGGGATTCAAAGACTAACCCAAAAGGGTTCTTTCAGGTATACAGAAGTAAGATTAGGGACAAGATTGGCCCACTTAAGAGTAACTCTGGTCAGATCACTGACAGTGATAAGGATATGTGTGAAATTCTCAATACCTACTTCCTCTCTGTTTTCACCCAGGAAAATACTAGCGATATTCCTGAAATAATAGATTATGTAGAACAGGATAATAAACTATGTACGATTGCGGTAACTAGTGACATGGTCCTCAGACAAATAGAGAAACTAAAACCTAACAAATCCCCAGGCCCTGATGAACTGTTTGTAAGGGTGTTAAAGGAATGTAAAGAGGAACTTAGCATACCTTTGGCTAATCTTTTTAACATATCACTACAAACTGGCATAGCGCCTGATAAGGGGAAAATGGCAAATGTAATACCTATTTACAAGGTAGGTGACAGGTCCTTGGTTTCGAACTATAGAACAGTAAGCCTTACCTCCATAGTGGGAAAATTTATGGAATCAATAATTGCCGAAGCAATTCGTAGCCATCTTGATAGGCACAGATTGATTAATGAATCTCAACACGGTTTTACAAAGGGGGCATTCCTGTCTTACGAATTTACTAACTTTTTTCACTAAGGTGTTTGAGGAGGTAGATCATGGTAATGAATATGATATTGTGTATATGGACTTCAGTAAGGCTTTCGATCGAGTTCCACACCAGAGGCTATTGAAGAAACTTAAGGCACACGGAATAGGAAGAGAAATTTTTTCCTGGGTAGAGGCATGGCGGACAAATAGGCAGCAGAGAGTTTGCATAAATGGGGAGAAATCAGAATGGGGGCACGTCACAAACGGTGTTCCTCAGGGGTCAGTGTTGGGCCCGTTGTTGTTCACAATTTACATACACAACATAGATGAGGGAATAAATAGCGACATAAGCAAATTTGCTGATGATACCAAAATAGGCCATCCAATTCATTCTAATGAGGACACTAGAGCACTCCAGGATGATTTGAATAGACAGATGCAATGGTCGGAGAAGTGGCAGATGCAATTTAATATTGACAAATGCAAAGTTCTAAATGTTGGACAGTTAAATAACCATGCCACATATAAACTAAATAATGTAGATCTTAATACTACTGATTGCAAAAAGGATTTAGGAGTTCTGGTTAGCAGTAATCTAAAACCAAGACAACAGTGTATTAGTGTTCGCAATAAAGCTAACAGAATTCTTGGCTTCATATCTAGAAGTATAAATAACAGAAGTCCTCAGGTTGTTCTTCAACTCTACATATCTTTGGTTAGGCCTCATTTAGACTATGCTGCTCAGTTCTGGTCACCATATTACAGAATGGATATAAATGCTCTGGAAAATGTACAGAGGAGGATGACAAAGATGATCCCATGTATCAGAAATCTTCCCTATGAGGACAGACTGAGGGCCATGAATCTGCACTCTCTCGAAAGGCGTAGAATTAGGGGGGATATGATCGAGGTGTATAAATGGAAAACAGGAATAAATAAAGGGGATGTAAATAGCATGCTGAAAATTTCCAGCCAAGACAGGACTTGCAGCAATGGTTTCAAGTTGGAAAAATTCAGATTCAGGAAGGATATAGGAAAGCACTGGTTTGGTAATAGAGTTGTGGATGAGTGGAACAACCTCCCGAGTACAGCTATTGTTATCTACCAACCTCTCTGGATGGTTATCTACCAACCTTCCTGGATGGTTGTTACTTACCAACCTCCCTGGATGGTTGCTATCTACCAACCTCCCTGGATGATTATCTACCAACCTCCCTGGATGGTTGTTATCTACCAACCTGCCTGGATGGTTATCTACCAACCTCCCTGGATGGTTGTTATCTACCAACCTCCCTGAATGGTTGTTATCTACCAACCTGCCTGGATGGTTATCTACCAACCTCCCTGGATGGTTGTTATCTACAAACCTACCAACTATAAAAGAGCAGCAAATGATCGCAGGATATTTTCGAGCTCAGATATCTCGTCTTGAAACGAGAAGAAACGACACAGTAACACAACAGGTGTGGTAAAAATGCAAGATGCAGACACACAGTTTGGTTAGCCACACCAGCCACTCCAGGAAGATAAAAACAAAAGGTTAGAAGGGGCACCTGAAGCACCATCACCCAGGAAACATATCAAGGGTTAGGAAGGGCACCTGAAGCACCATCATCCAGGAAATATATCAAGGGTTAGGAAGGGCACCTGAAGCACCATCATCCAGAAAACATATCAAGGGTTAGGAAGGGCACCTGAAGCACCATCATCCAGGAAATATATCAAGGGTTAGGAAGGGCACCTGAAGCACCATCATCCAGGAAATATATTAAGGTAAATTAACACTAATGATGTCACACATCAAGTACCTGAGAAAACTGAAGAGGAGAGAGGGTGAGGAAGGGGGGAGGGAGGGTGAGGAAGGTGTGGAGAGAGGTGGACAAGAGAGGACAGGTTGAGGCAAGAGGGAAGTAAGAGTGCGGAAGGAGTGAACAGAAGATGAGGAAAGGCAGAAAAGACAGTGAGAAAGACTTGAGAAAGATGGGAAGGAGGGAAAGAATGATGAGTAAGGAAAAGAAAAGAAGAGGGGAAATGGGGAGACTCTTGGCTAGAATTGGGGGAAAGGGGGATTTTAAAATGAATAAATGGGGGTCTTGTAAAGTGGCAGATCAACCAGGCTGTGACGACTGGCCAGCTGGACGCTAACAACAGCCTGGTCTGGTCCTAGGTAGGGCTGTGAGGGGAGAAAACCCCACAAAACCGGTTACAGGTTATACATAGATGAAACAGGATAGAGAGAGAGAGAGAGTGATCAATATTTGGCTAGAATACAGAGCGGAAGTTCCATACGTGAGATTTGGAAATGATGATGATGTCAGATCTCTCACTCCAGGATTACAACAATGTTGCCATTGCTACCTTTACCTCTGATGAGTTACCAGAGGTTTTCTTGCTCTCAGGTTCGTTTGGTGCTTGTCTGTCAACTATCCATCACAGCTTGGTTGATCTGGCACCTGATGAAGATACTTGTCCGGTTTTCTCTTGAAGATTTCTACACTTGTTTCAGCAGTGTTGCTGATATCTTCTGGTAAGATGTTGAACAGTCTGGGGCCACGGATATCCATACAGTGTTTCCTTATTGTGCTTACCGCACCAATGCTTTTCACTGCGTTTATTTTGCACTTCCTCCCATATCTCTCACACCAATATGTTGTTATGGTAGTGTACAGGTGTGGGACAAGGCCCTCAAGTACTTTCCAGGTAGATATTATCATGTATCTCTCTCAATGAGCAATATTCCAAATGAGAGAGCACAAGCGATTTGAAAAGTATTACCATTGGCACTATTTCCCTTGTTTTGAAAGTTCTTATTATTCACCCTGTCATCTTCCTGGCTGTCGTGACTTTGGTCTTATTGTGTTTCAGGTGACAATTACTCCCAATTACATGTTTGTTTCGTTCTATCTGATGATTCTATAGAGTTTTGTATACTGTGCTCCTTTTGAGTTGTTTATTCTCTCTATATCTAAGAAGTTGGAATTTATCGCCACTGTAAATCATGTTCTTCACTGGAAAACACTGCTCATATCTTCCTGCAATTTTTCAGCATCTTCTACCGAGGTGACTTCGTGCGTATTTTAGTGTCATCTGAAAACTATACAAAACTGAGATGGTTGTTTTTATCTTTGTCTGCTATGAGGATAAGAAACAGCAAATGTACCAGGATAATTAGAACTTTCATGAAAGATGCTGACCCTTTAAGTCACTTGTTTTCTCGAGGCTAGAATACTGTTGTATACTAACGGCCACCTTCAAGGAAAGCCAGAATGCTGAGCTGGAAAACGGACAGAGAATTTTCACTGCCAGTATAAATTCAGTCGAACATCTGATGAATTACTGGGACTCTGTAGGCAAGAATGGCACATTTTAATTTACACCTGGAAAATCCTGGAAGGACTAGTCCCAAAACTGAACAATGAAAGCACTCCAAATGGTAACTAGAGACTTAGCAGACGATGCAATATATCTGAACTGAAAAGTGGGGGCGCAAATATTACACTATGTGAGTGTCAGAGGTCTCAGACTCTTCAACGCCCTCTCTCCGCGCATAAGGGGAATTATCAACAAACATTTGGCTGTCTTCTTGAAGAAACCTGGTAAGATCCTCAGCCGACCTACAGTCGGGCTGTGGGTCATACGTCAGACTGCATGCGCCCAGTAGTAACAGCCTGGTTAACCAAACCTTGATCCTTCAGGAGGCCTAGTCTGGGACCGGGCCGCGAGAGGCGTTGACCCTTGGAAACATCCTTCAAGTGTCCTTCAGGGATGCCTGAATGAATCGCACTAGAGCCAGCTGGTCAAATGGTTAGCACACTGGCCTGTGAGTTTCAAGACCCACCTGCCCCAGGCTCAAGCCCTACCCGTTCTGTGATCTGAAGCTCATTGATACTGGGAGGGAGGGAGGTAGGCAATGGGCGTGCATAGGAAGGGGTGAGAAGTGAGTGAAGTCATGTGAAAGAGTAGGGAAGGATGCGAGGTGGAGGAAGGAAGAGCGAGGCGCAGAAGGAAGATAACAACCAAACAAGAGGGAGGGAAGGCGAGGAACTGAAAGAATTAGAGGAGGATTCTGGAAACCAGAGGAAGTAGCAGAGTTGGTACGAAGGAAGATATAAAGGAAGAGGAAGGTTGGTGAGGAATAAAAGATGACTAAGGGAAGACAAAGCGCGAGTGAACGGAAGAGAGGGCGAGAAGGTGACAAAGAGAATGAGAGGAAAGAGGGAGACAGAAGAAAGACAAGGGTGGTGAAAGAGGAAGGGAGATGAAAAGGGAGAGGAGCAGAGGAAGGGAAAGGGAGGTATATTGAGGAAGAGAAAGAATGAGAGATAAAGGTAGAGGAGAAAAACTATGAATGAAGAGGAAAGGAGACAAAATTTTGGAGAAAGAGGAAGGGAGAAAGAAGGAAAGATGGGGGAAGGAAAAAGGTGAAAGAAGGGAAAAAGAAAGATTAGTGGACGAAGAGAAAGCTAAATATAAAAAGAGACAAGGGTAGACAAATGGAGGAAGAAATGTGAAGCGTTCAGGAGGAAATTAAGGGCAGGTGGAGGAGTGAGGAAGAAAGGAAGTGGAAGAGAGGGGGAGGGAGGGAGGGAGAGAACAGACAAAGTGACGGGGAAGGAAGGAGGGAGGGAAGTAGGAGGGGAGAGGGAGGTTGGGCGAAAGGAAATAACTTGGGCAAAGATGGAGGGAGAGAGGAAATTAAAGAAGGGAGGTGGAGCGTGGGTGGGAGGGAGGAAGGGAGGGAGGGAAGGTGGAGCGTGGGAGGGAGGGAAAGTGGAGCGTGGGAGGGGAGGGAAGGTGGAGCATGGGAGGGAGGGATGGTGGGAGGAAGGGGAGGTGGAGCATGGAGGGAGGGAAGGTGGAGCGTGGGAGGGAGGGAGGGAAGGTGGAGCGTGGGAGGGAGGGAAGGTGAAGCGTGGGAGGGAGGGAGGGAAGGTGGAGCGTGGGAGGGAGGGAGGGAAGGTGGAGGGAGGGAGGGAAGGTGGAGCGTGGGAGGGAGGGAGGGAAGGTGGAGCATGGAAGGAGGAAGGTGGAGCAGGGAGGGAGGGAGGGAGGGAAGGTGGAGTGTGGGAGGGAGGGAGGGAAGGTGGAGCGTGGGAGGGAGGGAGGGAAGGTGGAGCATGGGAGGGAGGGAAGGTGAAGCGTGAGAGGGAGGGAGGGAAGGGTGGAGCGTGGGAGGGAGGGAGGGAAGGTGGAGCGTGGGAGGGAGGGAGGGAAGGTGGAGCGTGGGAGGGAGGGAGGGAAGGTGGAGCGTGGGAGGGAGGGAAGGTGGAGCATGGAAGGAGGGAAGGTGGAGCGTGGGAGGGAGGGAGGGAGGGAAGGTGGAAGCGTGGGAGGGAGGGAGGGAAGGTGGAGCGTGGGAGGGAGGGAGGGAAGGTGGAGCGGGGGAGGGGGAGGGAAGGTGGAGATGGAAGGAGGGAAGGTGGAGCGTGGGAGGGAGGGAGGTGAGGGGAAGGTGGAGCGTGGGGAGGGAAGGTGGAGGCATGGAGAGGGAGGGAAGGTGGAGCGTGGGAGGGAGGGAAGGTGGAGCGTGGGAGGGAGGGAGGGAAGGTGGGAGCGGGGAGGGAGGGAGCGTGGGAGGGAGGAGGTGAAGCATGGGAGGGAGGGAAGGTGAAGCGTGGGAGGGAGGGAGGGAAGGTGGAGCATGGGAGGGAGGGAGGGAAGGTGGAGCGTGGGTGGGAGGGAGGAAGGGAGGGAGGGAAGGTGGAGCGTGGGAGGGAGGGAAAGTGGAGCGTGGGAGGGAGGGAAGGTGGAGCATGGGAGGGAGGGATGGTGGGGCGTGGGAGGGGAGGTGGAGCGTGGGAGGGAGGGAAGGTGGAGCGTGGGAGGGAGGGAGGGAAGGTGGAGCGTGGGAGGGAGGGAAGGTGAAGCGTGGGAGGGAGGGAGGGAAGGTGGAGCGTGGGAGGGAGGGAGGGAAGGTGGAGCGTGGGAGGGAGGGAGGGAAGGTGGAGCGTGGGAGGGAGGGAGGGAAGGTGGAGCGTGGGAGGGAGGGAGGGAAGGTGGAGCGTGGGAGGGAGGGAAGGTGGAGCGTGGAAGGAGGGAAGGTGGAGCGTGGGAGGGAGGGAGGGAGGGAAGGTGGAGCGTGGGAGGGAGGGAGGGAAGGTGGAGCGTGGGAGGGAGGGAGGGAAGGTGGAGCGTGGGAGGGAGGGAAGGTGGAGCGTGGAAGGAGGGAAGGTGGAGAGTGGGAGGGAGGGAGGGAGGGAAGGTGGAGCGTGGGAGGGAGGGAGGGAAGGTGGAGCGTGGGAGGGAGGGAAGGTGGAGCGTGGGAGGGAGGGAGGGAAGGTGGAGCGTGGGAGGGAGGGAGGGAAGGTGGAGCATGGGAGGGAGGGAAGGTGAAGGTGGGAGGGAGGGAGGGAAGGTGGAGCGTGGGAGGGAGGGAGGGAAGGTGGAGCGTGGGTGGGAGGGAGGAAGGGAGGGAGGGAAGGTGGAGCGTGGGAGGGAGGGAAAGTGGAGCGTGGGAGGGAGGGAAGGTGGAGCATGGGGAGGGAGGGATGGTGGGGCGTGGGAGGGGAGGTGGAGCGTGGAGGGAGGGGAAGGTGGAGCGTGGGAGGGAGGGAGGGAAGGTGGAGCGTGGGAGGGAGGGAAGGTGAAGCGTGGGAAGGGAGGGAGGGAAGGTGGAGCGTGGGAGGGAGGGAGGGAAGGTGGAGCGTGGGAGGGAGGGAGGGAAGGTGGAGCGTGGGAGGGAGGGAAGGTGGAGCGTGGAAGGAGGGAAGGTGGAGCGTGGGAGGGAGGGAGGGAGGGAAGGTGGAGCGTGGGAGGGAGGGAGGGAGGGAAGGTGGAGCGTGGGGAGGGAGGGAGGGAAGGTGGAGCGTGGGAGGGAGGGAGGGAAGGTGGAGCGTGGGAGGGAGGGAAGGTGGAGCGTGGAAGGAGGGAAGGTGGAGCGTGGGAGGGAGGGAGGGAAGGTGGAGCGTGGGAGGGAGGGAAGGTGGAGCGTGGAAGGAGGGAAGGTGGAGCGTGGGAGGGAGGGAAGGTGGAGCGTGGGAGGGAGGGAGGGAAGGTGGAGCGTGGGGAGGGAGGGAGGGAAGGTGGAGCGTGGGAGGGAGGGAGGGAAGGTGGAGCGTGGGAGGGAGGGAAGGTGAAGCGTGGGAGGGAGGGAGGGAAGGTGGAGCGTGGGAGGGAGGGAGGGAAGGTGGAGCGTGGGAGGGAGGGAAGGTGAAGCGTGGGAGGGAGGGAAGGTGAAGCGTGGGAGGGAGGGGGGAAGGTGGAGCGTGGGAGGGAGGGAGGGAGGGAAGGTGGAGCGTGGGAGGGAGGGAGGGAAGGTGGAGCGTGGGAGGGAGGGAAGGTGAAGCGTGGGAGGGAGGGAAGGTGGAGCGTGGGAGGGAGGGAGGGAAGGTGGAGCGTGGGAGGGAAGGTGAAGCGTGGGAGGGAGGGAGGAAGGTGGAGCGTGGGAGGGAGGGAGGGAGGGAAGGTGGAGCGTGGGAGGGAGGGAGGGAAGGTGGAGCGTGGGAGGGAGGGAAGGTGAAGCGTGGGAGGGAGGGAGGGAGGGAAGGTGGAGCGTGGGAGGGAGGGAAGGTGAAGCGTGGGAGGGAGGGAGGGAAGGTGGAGCGTGGGATGGAGGGAGGGAAGGTGGAGCATGGGAGGGAGGGAGGGAAGGTGGAGCGTGGGAGGGAGGAAGGTGAAGCGTGGGAGGGAGGGAGGGAAGGTGGAGCGTGGGAGGGAGGGAGGGAAGGTGGAGCGTGGAAGGGAGGGAGGGAAGGTGGAGCGTGGGGAGGGAGGGAAGGTGGAGCGTGGGAGGGAGGGAAGGTGGAGCGTGGGAGGGAGGGAGGGAAGGTGGAGCGTGGGAGGGAGGGAAGGTGAAGCGTGGGAGGGAGGGAAGGTGGAGCGTGGGAGGGAGGGAGGGAAGGTGGAGCGTGGGATGGAGGGAGGGAAGGTGGAGCGTGGGAGGGAGGGAAGGTGAAGCGTGGGAGGGAGGGAGGGAAGGTGGAGCGTGGGAGGGAGGGAGGGAAGGTGGAGCGTGGGAGGGAGGGAGGGAAGGTGGAGCGTGGGAGGGAGGGAGGGAAGGTGGAGCGTGGGAGGGAGGGAGGGAGGGAAGGTGGAGCGTGGGAGGGAGGGAGGGAAGGTGGAGCGTGGGAAGGGAGGGAGGGAAGGTGGAGCGTGGGGGGAGGGGAAGGTGGAGCGTGGGAGGGAGGGAAGGTGGAGCGTGGAGAGGGAGGGAAGGTGGAGCGTGGGAGGGAGGGAGGGAAGGTGGAGCGTGGGAGGGAGGGAAGGTGAAGCGTGGGAGGGAGGGAAGGTGGAGCGTGGGAGGGAGGGAGGGGAAGGTGGAGCGTGGGATGGAGGGAGGGAAGGTGGAGCGTGGGAGGGAGGGAAGGTGAAGCGTGGGAGGGAGGGAGGGAAGGTGGAGCGTGGGAGGGAGGGAGGGAAGGTGGAGCGTGGGAGGGAGGGAGGGAAGGTGGAGCGTGGGAGGGAGGGAAGGTTGAGCGTGGGAGGGAGGGAGGGAAGGTGGAGCGTGGGAGGGAGGGAGGGAGGGAAGGTGGAGCGTGGGAGGGAGGGAGGGAGGGAAGGTGGAGCGTGGGGGGAGGGAGGGAAGGTGGAGCGTGGGAGGGAGGGAGGGAGGGAAGGTGGAGCGTGGGAGGGAGGGAAGATGGAGCGTGGAAGGAGGGAAGGTGGAGCGTGGGAGGGAGGGAGGGAGGGAAGGTGGAGCGTGGGAGGGAGGGAAGGAAGAGGGAAGAGGAGGGAGAGTTCTTATTGAACACAACTATATACATGATGATGAGTGTGCTGGTGCAGTATGGTATATGATAAACCATACCCCGGCTGGGAGTGAACCCGCGGTCAGAGAGTCTCAAAACTCCAGCCCGTCGCGAGACTCTCTGACCGCGGGTTCAATCCAGCCGTGGTATGGTTTGTTTGCAATCGTGTCATTACGATTTCTTGAGTCATGGTATATGATAGTTACACAGTGGGAAGACAAGCCACCTGTGTTTTCCTCTTATATTACATTACACAGGATGGTGCTCATACACGGTGTTGAACTGTGTCAGAACTGGGAGGCTTCACTAGTGTCAGCCTGAACTGGGAGGCTTCACTAGTGTCAGCCTGAACTGGGAGGCTTCACTAGTGTCAGCCTGAACTGGGAGGCTTCATTAGTGTCAGCCTGAACTGGGAGGCTTCATTAGTGTCAGCCTGAACTGGGAGGCTTCATTAGTGTCAGCCTGAACTGGGAGGCTTCATTAGTGTCAGCCTGAACTGGGAGGCTTCACTAGTGTCAGCCTGAACTGGGAGGCTTCACTAGTGTCAGCCTGAACTGGGAGGCTTCACTAGTGTCAGCCTGAACTGGGAGGCTTCACTAGTGTCAGCCTGAACTGGGAGGCTTCACTAGTGTCAGCTGAACTGGGAGCTTCATTAGTGTCAGCCTGAACTGGGAGGCTTCATTAGTGTCAGCCTGAACTGGGAGGCTTCACTAGTGTCAGCTGAACTGGAGGCTTCATAGTGTCAGCCTGAACTGGGAGGCTTCACTAGTGTCAGCCTGAACTGGGAGGCTTCACTAGTGTCAGCCTGAACTGGGAGGCTTCACTAGTGTCAGCCTGAACTGGGAGGCTTCACTAGTGTCAGCCTGAACTGGGAGGCTTCACTAGTGTCAGCCTGAACTGGGAGGCTTCATTAGTGTCAGCCTGAACTGGGAGGCTTCACTAGTGTCAGCCTGAACTGGGAGGCTTCATTAGTGTCAGCCTGAACTGGGAGGCTTCACTAGTGTCAGCCTGAACTGGGAGGCTTCACTAGTGTCAGCCTGAATGGGAGGCTTCACTAGTGTCAGCCTGAACTGGGAGGCTTCACTAGTGTCAGCCTGAACTGGGAGGCTTCACTAGTGTCAGCCTGAACTGGGAGGCTTCACTAGTGTCAGCCTGAACTGGGAAGCTTCACTAGTGTCAGCCTGAACTGGGAGGCTTCACTAGTGTCAGCCTGAACTGGGAGGCTTCATTAGTGTCAGCCTGAACTGGGAGGCTTCACTAGTGTCAGCCTGAACTGGGAGGCTTCACTAGTGTCAGCCTGAACTGGGAGGCTTCATTAGTGTCAGCCTGAACTGGGAGGCTTCACTAGTGTCAGCAGGAACTGGGAGGCTTCACTAGTGTCAGCCTGAACTGGGAGGCTTCACTAGTGTCAGCCTGAACTGGGAGGCTTCATTAGTGTCAGCCTGAACTGGGAGGCTTCACTAGTGTCAGCCTGAATTGGGAGGCTTCATTAGTGTCAGCCTTGAACTGGGAGGCTTCACTAGTGTCAGCAGGAACTGGGAGGCTTCACTAGTGTCAGCCTGAACTGGGAGGCTTCACTAGTGTCAGCCTGAACTGGGAGGCTTCACTAGTGTCAGCCTGAACTGGGAGGCTTCATTAGTGTCAGCCTGAACTGGGAGGCTTCACTAGTGTCAGCCTGAGCTGGGAGATTTCAGTAGTTTCGGCCGGAGCTATGAGACTTCAGTGGGACAATGAGGGTTATCATCAAGTATTCCAGCAAGGGTTCATCAGCTACGGCAACTTCAAAGGTTTTCTTTCAGCAGAATTGGAAGAAGGGAGGAGAGAGAGAAAGGAGGAGAAAGGAAGGAGACAGGGAAAGTGAGGGAAGGAGAGAGAGAGGTGTATTTTTTTATAACTCTAATCAGGAACAAAGATACTTTGTTCCCACCAGCAGGTGTTTTCTAACACAGGACTGAAGGATACCTGAAGGACTTTTCTGTGGGTTAATGTCCCTGCGGCCCCATCCCATACCGGGACTCCTGGAGGATAAAGGCCTTATCACCCAGGCTGTTCCTACTGGCTGCACGTACTCTAACGTGCGACCACAACCCGGCTGGCCAGGCACTGATTTGAGATTGCTTGTCAAGTTCCTTCCTAAAGACCGCTAGAGGTTTGTTGATAATTCCCTTTATACACGGTGGGAGAGCGTTGATGAGTCGGGGACCTCAAGACACTCATCGAGTTCTATCAAGTATACTCGTCGTGCCCCTGCTTTTCAGTGGAGGTATTAGGGACAGTCTACCAAGTCTCTTCTTGTTAGATGGATTGATTTCAGTGTTCAGGTTTGGAACCAGTCTCTCCAGCATTTTCCATGTGTATATTATTGTATACCTTTCTCGCTTAAAGTCCCACTTGAAGGGACTTTAAGCGTTCCCAGTAGTTCAGATGCTTGACCGAATATATAAGACCAGTGAAAGTTCCCTGTACGTTTTCCAGCTCAGCAATCTGGCCTGTCTTGAAGGTGGCCGCTAGTACACAGCAATATTCCAGCCTGGAGAGAACAAGTGACTTGAAGAGTGTCATCACTGGATCAACATCTCTTGTTATCAGTGTTTTAGTTATCCAGCTTATTATTATTTTCCTTATACCTTTGATATACCTTTGAAGAATTTCGAGAGTATATCTACTCTCTGAGCCCGGCCATGGGCCAGGCTCGTCTGGTGCTCGCTTGGTCAACCAGGCTGTTGCTGCTGGAGGCCCGCTGCCCCACATATCCATCACAGCCTGGTTCATCTGGCACCTGGTGAAGATACTTGTCTAGTTTCCTCTTGAAAGCTTCAACACTTGTTCCA
This sequence comes from Cherax quadricarinatus, assembly GCF_026875155.1. NCBI lineage: Eukaryota > Metazoa > Arthropoda > Malacostraca > Decapoda > Parastacidae > Cherax > Cherax quadricarinatus. The sequence goes on from NC_069412.1 coordinate 39,832,389, forward strand.
GCAGTGTTTCTGATATCTTCTGGTAAGATGTTGAAAAGTCTGGGACCCCGGATGTTGATACAGTGTTCCCTTATTGTCCCCACCGCACCCCTGCTCCTCACTGGGTTTATTTTACACTTCCTCCCATATCTCTCACTCCAGTATGTTGTTATGGCAGTGTGCAGATTTGGGACCAAGCCCTCGAGTACCTTCCAGGTATATATTATCATGTACCTCTCTCTCCTCCGCTCCAGTGAGTACATGTTCAAGACTTGCAGGCGTTCCCAGTAGTTTAGGTGCTTTAGTGGCTCAATGTGAGCCGTAAACGATCTCTGTATTTGTTCCAGCTTAAAGCTATTAGTGAAATTGAAAGAAATTCAAAATATTTCTTTTCATATGCCAAAAACAAGGTAAATACCACATCTAGTATCGGGCCCTTACTCAGACAGGATGGGACTTACACAGATGACAGCAAGGAAATGAGTGAAATATTGAAATCCCAGTACGACTCTGTGTTTAGTGAACCACTAATCGGTCTGAGGATCGACGACCCAAATGATTTCTTCATGAATGAGCCTCAAAACTCCATAAATGTATGCCAGATTTCCGACATTACCCTAACTCCGATAGATTTCGAAAAAGCCATTGACAACATGCCTATGCACTCAGCCCCGGGCCCAGACTCGTGGAACTCTGTTTTCATTAAGAACTGCAAGAAACCCCTCTCGCGTGCCCTAAGTACACTATAGAGGAGGAGCTTGGACATGGGTGAAATTCCACAGTCACTTAAAACAACGGATATAGCCCCACTCCATAAAGGTGGCAGCAAAGTATTAGCTAAGAACTATAGACCAATAGCTCTGACGTCCCACATCATAAAAATCTTTGAAAGAGTGCTAAGAAGCAGGATTGCAAATCACCTGGATTCCCAAAATCTGCACAATCCAGGGCAACATGGGTTCAGGGCAGGTCGCTCCTGCCTCTCACAACTACTGGATCACTATGACATGGCCTTGGATGCACTGGAAGAAAATCAGAATGCAGATGTAATATACACAGACTTTGCAAAAGCATTTGACAAATGCGATCATGGCGTAATAGCCCATAAAATACGTGCTAAAGGAATAACTGGGAAAGTGGGGAGATGGATCTTCAACTTCCTAACAAATCGAACACAAAGAGTAGTGGTCAACAAAGTTAAATCGGAGGCTGCCATAGTGAAGAGCTCTGTTCCACAAGGCACAGTACTCGCCCCCATCTTATTCCTTATCCTCATATCAGACATAAACAGAGATATACACCACAAAACCGTATCATCCTTTGCGGATGATACTAGGATCTGCATGAGGCTGTCATCTGCTGAGGACGCGGTTAACCTCCAAGAAGATATAAACAAAGTTTTCCAGTGGGCAACGGTAAACAATATGATGTTCAATGAGGACAAATTCCAACTACTCCGTTATGGAAAACTGGAGGAGATAATAACTAGAACAGAGTATACTACTGACTCCAGCCATACAATAGAGCGGAAAAATAATGTAAGGGACCTGGGAGTAGTAATGTCTGAGGATCTCACTTTCAAGGATCACAACAGTGCCACGATCGCACGTGCAAAGAAAATGATAGGATGGATAATGAGAACTTTCAAAACGAGAGATGCCAAGCCCATGATGATCCTTTTCAAATCACTTGTTCTCTCTAGGCTGGAATACTGCTGTACATTAACATCTCCATTCAAAGCAGGTGAAATCGCAGATCTAGAGAGTGTACAGAGATCCTTTACTGCACGTATAAGTTCTGTCAAGCACCTTAACTACTGGGAACGCTTGGAAGCACTTGACTTGTACTCGTTGGAAGCAGGAGGGAGAGATATATCATAATCTACACTTGGAAAATCCTGGAAGGAATGGTCCCAAATCTGCACAACGAAATCACTCCCTACGAAAGTAAAAGACTGGGCAGGCGATGCAAAATGCCCCCAATAAAAAGTAGGGGCGCCATTGGTACACTAAGGGAAAACACCATAAGTGTCCGGGGCCCAAAACTGTTCAACAGCCTCCCATTAAGCATTAGGGGAATTGCCAATAAACCCCTGGCTGCCTTCAAGAGAGAGCTGGACAGATACCTAAAGTCAGTGCTGGATCAGCCGGGCTGTGGCTCGTACGTTGGACTGCGTGCGGCCAGCAGTAACAGCCTAGTTGATCAGGCCCTGATCCATCGGGAGGCCTGGTCATGGACCGGGCCGCGGGGGCGTTGATCCCCGGAATAACCTCCAGGTAACCTCCAGGCTGCCCTGAACGGGACCGTCAGCACTGAGCAATATTCTAAGTGAGGGAGCACTAGTGATTTGAAGAGTGTCACCATCGGCATTGTTTCCCTAGCTTTGAAAGTTCTCAATACCCACCCAGTCGTCTTCCTGGCTGTCGTGATCTTTGTCTTGTTATGGTCTTTAAAAGAAAGGTCCGCTGACATAATTATTCCTAGGTCTTTTACGTGTTCCTTACGTTCTATTTGGTGACCCTCTTGAGTTTTGTATATATAGTGCTCCTTTTGAGTTCTTCGTTCTTTCCATACCTAAGCAGCTGGAACTTATCACCATTGAACGTCATGTTGTTTTCTACTGCCCACTGGAAAACCCTGTTTATGTCTTCCTGTAATTTTTCAGTGCCCTCTACCGTACTGACTTTCATGCTTATTTTAGTGTCATCTGCAAATGATGATACAAAAGTGTGCCGGGTGTTTTTGTCTATGTCTGCTATGAGGATGAGGAACAGCAGAGGTGCCAGGACAGTGCCTTGGGGCACTGAGCTTTTGACCTCGCTGATGCTGGGTCTTGCCCTGTTCACTACTACTTTTTGTGTTCTGTGTGTTAGGAAACCGAAAATCCATCTGCCTACCTTCCCCGAAATGCCCATGGCTTTCATTTTGTGCGCTATCACTCCATGATCGCATTGTCAAACGCCTTTGCAAAATCTGTGTAAATCACATCTGCGTTTTGGTCGTCTTCCAGTGCCTCCGTAGTTCTGTCATAATGGTTCATGCAGCTGTGACAGACATGATACGTCCTGTTCTAAACCATGCTGCTTCGGGTTATGTTGGTTGTGCTGGTCCATGAAATTTGTAACCTGCCGTCTCATCACTCTTTCGAAGATTTTTATGATGTGAGAGGTTAGGGCTACTGGTCTGTAATTTTTAGCTAGTGCTCTACTGCCTCCCTTGTGCAAAGGAGCTATGTCTGCACTCTTTAAGGCCTCCGGTATTTCACCTAGATCTAAGCTCTTTCTCCAAAGAATACTGAGGGCTCGTGCTAGTGGTACTTTGCACTTCTTTATAAATAGAGCATCACATGAATCTGGTCCAGGTGCTGAGTGAGTGGGCATGTTTTCCATTTCTTTTTCGAAATCTATGGGATTTGTACTAATGTCAGTTAGTTGGTCTGTGCGGCCTTCTTCTGGAGTGAAAAATATTTCTGCATTTTCTACCTTGCTGTCATTTAGTGGGTTGCTGAACATCGACTCATACTGTTCTTTTAGGATTTCACTCATTTCCTGTTCATCGTCAGTATATGAGTTTCCTCTCAGTAGTGGTCCAATTCTACAGAAGGGAGAGGCGGGGGGTGACGAGGAAACACGAGGTGACACTGAAGAGAAGGAAGAGAAAGAGCGACGGAGTAATAAGAAATCTTGGCACAGATCACGTAATCAACCAATGATATCTACTCCCAGTGGGAGAGGAATGAAAGGGAGAGAGGGAGGGAAGAGAGTGGGGAGAGAAGAAGGAAGGAAGGGAAGAGGGAAGAAAGGGAAAGAGCGAGAGAAGGGAAGAAGAGGGGAGGGAAGAGCGAGGGAAGGGAAGAGCGAGGGAAGGGAAGAGCGAGGAAAGGAAGGGGAACAGCGAGAGGAGGGAAGAGCGAGGGAAAGGAGACAGAGGAGACTTACCTGGAGGTTGTTCCGGGAGCCAACGCCCCCGCGGCCTGGTCCTTGACTAGGCCTACTGGTGGATCAAGACCTGATCAACTAGGCTGTTACAGCTAGCTGCACGTAGTCCAACGTACGAACCACAGCCCGGCTGATCGTGCACTAACCTTAGCTAACTGTCCAGTTCCCTCTTGATGACAGCCAGCGGTATGTTGTTAATTTCCCTTACGAATGATGGGAGGCTGTTGAACAGTCTTAGACCCCTGACACTTCTTGGGTTGTATTGCACTGTACTCATGGCGCCCTTGCTTTTTATTAGGGGATGTTGCATCGTTTGCTGAGTCTTTTGCTTTCGTAGGGAGTGATTTCTGCGTGTAGATTTGGGACTAGTCCTTCTAGGATTTTCCAGGTGCAGATTATGATGTATCTTTGTAGTGTACATTTCAGGGAGTACAAACACAAGGGATCTCAAACTGAATTAATATGTGCAGTGAAGGTTAACTGCACATTCTCTAGATCTGCAATTTCACATGCGCTGATTGCAGCTGTTAGTAGACAGCAGTATTCCAGCCGAGAGAGAACTAGTAACTTAAAGATGGCATTCACTGGCATGGCATCCTCTGTTTAGGTTACTGGTATCGATTCTACCATTTTCCTTGCAGATGTGATAATGGCCTTAAGAAAATGTAGAGAACGGGAGAAAAGGATTCGAGGAGATTTCGGAAGGAAGGGATAAGATGAGAGAAAAAGGGTAGTTAGGTTAGGCTAGGATCGTCAGGAAACAGGACAAGTGTTTCCTGACGTGGGTCTTAGTCAGATGATGACCAACCGTTGGAGCATTTGGTCATCTGACCGAGGCCTTCCGCTGGCTTACCGGGCCACCTATTTAAAAATTAGGGTTATAGTTATAACCATTTTAACTATTGTGTGGGAGGGAAGCTACCTAAAGGGTGTTCTGGGGGTCAATGCCCCCGCGGCCCCCACGGACCCCACGGCCCCCACGGCCCCCACGGACCCCCACGGCCCCCACGGAAGCCACGGCCCCCACGGCAGCCACGGCCCCCACGGCAGCCACGGCCCCCACGATCCCCAGGCCTCGAGAGGCTGAGGGAATAGGTTGAATGATAAAGAATGGTAGAGGGAGATAAAGGTGGTGGGAATGAAAGGAAGAAGGGACAGGAAGGTGGAGTGACAGGAAGGTGGAGGGAGAGAAAGGTGGAGGGGGGAGGAAGGTGGGGGGGGGGAGGGAGGTGGGGGGGAGGAGGAAGGTGGAGGGGAAGGTGGGGGGGGGAGGAAGGTGAAGGGGGGGGGAAAAGTCAGGGGGGGGGAAGGGGGGGGGGGGAAAGGGGGGAGGGGGAGGAAAGTGGGGGGGGGGGTGGAGGGGAAAAGGAGGGTGGGGGGAGGGGGAAGGTGGGGGGGGAGGAAGGGGGGGGGAAAGGAAGGGGAGGGGGAGGAAGGTGGAGGGGGGGGAAAGGTGGAGGGGGGGAAGTGGGGGGGGGGAGGAAGGGGGAGAGGGGAAGGAAGGTGGGGGAAAAAGGGAAGGGGGAGGGAGAAAAAGGTGGAGGGGGGAGGAAGGTGGGGGGGGGAAGGGAAGGGACGAGGAAGGTAAAGGGGGGGGGAGGGGAGGGGGAGAAAGGTGGAGGGGGGGAAGGTGGAGGGGGGGAAGGGGAGGGGGGGGGAAGGGGAGGGGGGGGAAAGGGTGGGGGGGAGGAAGGGGGTGGAGGGGGGGAAGGGTGGGGGGAGGAGGAAGGTGCAGGGAGGGGAAAGGTGGAGGGGCAGGAAGGTGGAGGGGGAGGAAGGGGGGGGGGGGAGGAAGGTGGAGAGGGGGAAGGTGGAGGGGGGGGAAGGTGGAGGGGGGGGGGGTGGAAGGGGAGGAAAAGGGAAGGGGGGGGAAAAGGGTGGGAATGGGAGGGGTGGAGGGGAGGAGGAAGGTGGAGGGGGGGGGGAAGGTGGAGGGGGGGGAAGGGGGGGGGGGAGGAAGGTTGGAGGGGGGGGAAGGTGGAAAGGGAGGAAGGGAAGGGGGGGGGGAAGGGAAAAGGGGGGGAAGGAAAGGTGGAGGGGGAGAAAAGTGGAGGGGGGGGGAAAGGGGAGGGGGGAGGGGTGGGGGACAGGAAGGTGGAGGGAGGGGGAAAGGTGGAGGGGGAGGAAAGGTAGGCGGGAGGAAAGTGGAGGGGGAGGAAAGGGTAGAGGGACAGGAAGGTGGGGGAAGGAAGGTGGAAGGGGGGAAAGGTGGAGGGGGGGGAAAGGGAAAGGGGCAGGAAGGTGGGGGGGGAAAAAAAAGGTGGAAGGACAGGAAGGTGGGGGGGATGGGAAGGGGAGGGGATAGGAAAGGTGTGGGGGAAGGTGGGGGGGGGGGAAGGTGGGGGGGGGAAGGTGGAGGGGGAGGAAGGTGGAGGGAAGGAAGGTGGAGGGGGAGGAAGGTGGAGGGGGGGGGGAAAGGTGGGGGGGAGGAGGAAGGTGGAGGGGGGGGGAAGGTGGAGGGGGGAAGGTGGGGGGGGGAGAAGGTGGGGGGGAGGAAGGGTGGAGAGGGGAAAGGTGGGGGGGGGAGGAAGGTGGAGGGGGGAGGAGGTGGAAGGGGGGGAAAGGGGGGGAAGGGGGAGGAAGGTGGAATGGGAGGAAGGTGGGGGGGGGAGGGGGAAGGTGCGGGGGGAGGAGGAAGGTGGAGGGGGAGGGGAAGGTGGAGGGGGGGGAAAGGTGGAGGGGGGAAGGTGGAGGGGGGAAAGGAAGGTGGGGGGGGGGGGAGGAAAGGGTGGGGGGGGGAAGGTGGAGGGGGGGGGGAAGGTGGGGGGGAGGAAGGGGAGGGGGAAAGGGAAGGGGAGGGACAGGAAGGGGAGGGAGAAAAAAGGTGGAGGGGGGGGAGGTGGAGGGGGGGAAGGTGGAGGGGGAGGAAGGGGTGGGGGGGGGAAGGGGGGGAAGTGAAGGGAAAGGGGTGGAGGGGGGGGAAAGGGTAGAGCGGGGGAAAGGGAGGGGGGAGGGGAGGATAGAGGGACAGGAAGGTGGAGGGGGGGAAGGTGGAGGGGGAGGAAGGGGAGGGGGGGAAGGTGGGGGGAGGAAGGTGGAGGGGGTGGAAGGTGGGGGGACAGGAAGGTGGGGGGGAGGAAGGTGGAAGGACAGGAAGGTGGGGGGGATAGGAAGGGGGAGGGGATAGGAAGGGGGGGGAAAGGTGGAGGGGGAGGAAGGTGGGGGAGGAAGGGGGGGGGGGAGGAAGGGGGAGGGGAGGAGGGGAGGGACAGGAAGGGGAGGGGGGAAGGGGAGGGGAGGAAGGGGGAGGGGGGGAAGGTTTGGGGGAGGGGGGGGAAAGTGGAGGGGGAGGAAGGTAGGGGAACGGAAGGCGGGGGGGGAGGAAGGGGGAGGGGGGGAAAGGTGGAGGGAGGGGGAAGGAGGTGGGGGAAAGGGAAGGTGGTGGGGGGGAAGGTGGAGGGGGGGGGGGAAGGGTGGGGGGGACAGGAAGGTGGGGGGGGAGGAAGGTGGGGGGGGAAGGGGGGGAGGGGGGAAGGTGGGGGGGGGAAGGTGGAGGGGAGGAAGGTGGGGCGGGAGGAAAATGGAAGGGGGAGGAAGGTGGGGGGGAGGAAGGAGGGGGAGAGGAAGGTGGGCGGGAGGAAAGTGGAGGGGGAGGAAGGGGGGGAAAGGGAAAGGCGGAGGGGGGGGAAGGGGAGGGGGAGGGGAAGGTGGGGGAGGGGGAAAGGAAGGTGGGGGGGACAGGAAGGTGGAGGGGGGGAAGGTGGGGGGGGAGGGGTGGAGAGAAGGAAAGGGGGGGGAGGGGGAGGAAGGTGGGGGGGGGGGAAAGGTGGAGGTGGAGGAAGGTGGGGGGGGAGGAGGTGGAGTGGGGGGGAAAATGGAGGGGGGGGGAAAGGTGGGAGGGGGAGGAAGGTGGAGGGGGGGGAAAAGGTGGGCAGGAGGAAAGTGGGGGGAGGAAGGTGGAGGAGGGGGAAAGGTGGAGGGGGGGGGGAAGGTGGGGGACAGGAAGGTGGAGGGACAGGAGGTGTGGGGGAGGAAGGTGGAGGGGGGGAGGTGGAGGGACGGGAAGGGGAGGGGGGGGAAAGGGTGGAGGGGGGGGAAAGGGTGGGGGGGGGGAAGGTGGAGCGGGGGGAAAAGGGGGGGGGGAAAGGAATTGGAGGGGAGGAAGGTGGAGGGGGAGGAAGGGGAGGGGGGGGGAGGGGGAGTGACAGGAAGGTGGAGGGGGAGGAAGGTGGAGGACGGGGAAGGTGGAGGGGATGGAAGGTGGGGGGGGAAAGGTGGAGGGGGAGGAAGGTTGGGGGGGAGGGGGTGGAGGGACGGGAAAGGTGGAGGGGGGGGAGGAAGGTGGAGGGGGAGGAAGGTGGAGGGGAGGAAGGTGGAGGAGGGGAGGAAGGTGGAGGGGGGGAAGGTGGGGGGGGAAAAAGGTGGAGGGGGGGGAAGGGGCCTAGGGGGGGAAGGAGGGGGGGAGGAGGTGGAGGGGGAGGAAGGTGGGGGGGGGGGAAGGTGGAGAGGGGAGGAAGGGGGGGAAGGGGAGGAAGGTGGAGGGGGGGAGGAAGGTGGAGGGGGGAAGGTGGAGGGGGAGGAAGATGGAGGGGGGGAAGGTGGAGGGGGGGGAAGGTGGGGGGAGGAAGGTGGGGGGGAGGAAGGTGGAGGGACGGAAGGGGAGGGGAGAGAAAGGTGGAGGGGGAGGAAGGTGAGGGGGGGGAAAGGTGGAGGGGGAAAGGTGGAGGGGGAGGAAGGTGGGGGGGGGGAAGGGGTGGGGGGGGAGGAAGGGGGGGGGAGGAAAGTGGAGGGGGGGGAAGGTGAGGGGGGGGGGGGTTGGAGGGGGGGAAGGTGGAGGGGGGGAAGGTGGAGGGGGGGGAAGGTGGAGAGGGGAGGAAGGTGGGGGGGGGAAAGGTGGAGCTTGAGGAGATGGAGGGGGGGGGAAAGGTGGGGGGGGGAAGGGGGGGGGAGAAGGTGGGGGGGGGAAGGTGGGGGGGGGAAGGTGGAAGGGGGAGGAAGGGGGAGGACGGAAGGTGGGGGGAGGAAGGGGAGGGGGAGGAAGGGGGAGGGGAGGAAGTTGGAAGGGGGGGAAGGTGGGGGGGGGTTTGAAAGGTGGAGGGGGGGGAAGGGGAGAGGGGAAGAAGGTGGAGAGGGGGGAAAGGTGGGGGGGAGGAAGGGTGGGGGGGGGAGGAAGGTGGAGGGGGGGGAAAGGGGAAAGGGGGGAGGAAGGGGAGGGAGGGAAGGGGGAGGGGGGGGAAGGTGGAGGGGGGAGGTGGGGGGAAGGTGGAGGGGGGAAGGTGGAGGGGGGGGAAAAGGTGGAGGGGGGGGAAAGTGGGAGGGGGGGAAAGGTTCAGGGGGGGGGAAAGGGTGGGGGGGGGAGGAAGGGGGGGGGGAGGAAGGGGGAGGGGGGAGGAAGGCGGGGGACGGGGAAAGGGGGGAGGGGAAAAAAGGGGGGGGGGGGGAGGAAGGTGGGGGGGGAGGAAGGTGGAGGGACAGGAAGGTGGAGGGGGGGGGGTGGGGGGTGAGGAAGGCGGAGGGGTGGAAAGGTGGAGGGGGGAAGGTTGGGGGGAGAGGATGGTGGAGGAGGAGGAAGGGGGGGGGGGGAGGAAGGGGGGGAGGGGGAGGAAGGTGGGAAGGGGGGGGAAGGTAGGGTGGGGGAAAAGGTGGAGGGGGGGGAAGGTGGAGGGGAGGAAGGTGGAGAGGAAGGTGGGGGGGAGGAAGGGGAGGGGGGAGGAAAAGTGGAGGGTTGAGGGGTGGAGGGGGGGTGGGGGGGGGGAGGAAGGGGGAGGGGGAGGAAGGTGGGGGGGGGGAAAGGGTGGTGGAGCAGGAAGGAGGAGGGGGGGAAAGGGGGGAGCAGGAAGGAGGAGGGGGGGAAGGTGGAGGCGGGAAGGAGGGGGGGGGAGGAAGGTGGAGGGGGAGGAGGTGGGGGGGGAGGAAGGGGAGGAGCGGAAAGGGGGGAGGGGAGGGAAGGGGGGAGGAGGGGGAAGGGGAGGGGGAGGAAGGTGGAGGGGGGGGAGGTGGGGGGGGAAAGAGGAGGGGGGGGGTGGAGGAAGAGGAGGGGGGTGGGGGAAAGAGGAGGGGGGGGTGGGGGAAAGAGGGGGGGGGGAGGAGGAGGGGGGATCTGGGAAGAGGGGGAGGGGGTGGGGGAAGAGGGGGGGGGATGGAGGAAGAGGAAGGGATGGAGGAAGAGGAGGAGGGGTGGAGGAAGAGGAGGGGGGGGGAAGAGGAGGGGGGGGATGGAGGAAGAGGAGGAGGGGTTGAGGAAGAGGAGGGGTGGGGGAAAAGGGAGGAGGGGGATGGAGGAAGGGAGGAGGGGTGGGAGGAAGAGGAGGGGGGGGTGGGGAGGAGAGGATGGGGAAGAGGAGGAGGGGATGGAGGAAGAGGAGGAGGGGGGGGGAAGAGGTGAGGAGAGGTGGGGGTTGGAGGAGGTGAGGGGAGGAGGTGAGGGGCGGGGTAGGGAAAGGGGAGAAAAAGAGACGTGAAGAGAGTCGGGAAGGAGGAGCCGATGGAAAGAGCGGGAGGGAGTCAGGAAGGAGGGAGAGAGGGAGCTGAGGGAAAGGAGGAGTCGAGGGAGAGAGAGGGGGAGTCAGGAAGGAGGGAGGGAGGGAGCTGAGGGAAAGGAGGAGTCGAAGGAGAGAGAGGGGGAGTCAGGAAAAGGAGGGAGGGAGGGAGTGAGGGAAAAGGGGAAACTATATAATAAATGTACGAATTTCGAGATCTTGTACCCTACGAGCCCTGTCTTCCACCCAGCTTCCTCGTCGAGTGCCTGTTCACCCAGACTGATACTGCTAGCTGTCCGCTATCCTATATAACCATCACAGCTTGGTTGGTCAAACCTAAATCAGATGCTAATATTCAGTTCCCTCTTGAAGAATATTTCTGATATATCACGTTGAAGAGTCTGGGACCATGCAGGTTAACACATTATTCTCTTCTTGTGGCCATGGCACTCCTACTTTCAGATTTTTTTTTATGCTTCCTCATGTTTTTCTCACTCCAGTAAGTTATAGTAATGGATAGATCTCGGACCAGGTCCTTCAATATTTCCAGGAGTATATTATCAGGTATCTCTCCCTTCTTTACTCCATAGAGTACATTCTAAGTACTCTGAGGCTTACCTTTGATGAATTCTGAGTGTTTTTCTACTCCTAGAGCCCGGCCTTGTGTCAGACTCGTCTGGTGCTTGCCTGGTCAACGATGTTATTGCTGCTGGTGACCAGCTGACCCACATATCCATCACAGTCTGGTTAATCTGGCACCTGATGAAGATACTTGTCCAGTTTCCTCCTCAAGGCTTCTACACTTGTCTCAGCGGTGTGTCTGATATCTCCTGGTAAGATGTTGAAAAGCCTGGGACCACGGATCACTGCACCCCTGTTTTCACTGGGTTTATTTTGCACTTCCTCCTATACATCTCACTCCAGTAAGGACAAGTTTCAGCGACTCCGTTATGGAAACACTGAGAAAATAAAGACTGGAACAGAGTATAAAATAAACTCGAATCACCCAACAGAGTCTAAGAGATTATTTCAGATCTCACTTTCAAGGATCACAATAGTGTCACTATCACAGCCGCAAGAAAAATCATAGACTTGATTACCAAAACCTTCAAAGCACGGGATGCAAAATCACTTGTTCTCTCTAGGCTGGAGTACAGCTCCGTTCAAGGCAGATAAAATTGAAAACATGAAGAATATGCGGAGATTCTTCACTGTTTGCATAGATTCAATTAAGAACCTAAATTTCTGGAAACATCTAAAGTCCCTCGAGCTGTGTTCCATGGAATGTAGACGAGAGAGATACATTTTCATCTATACCTGTAAATCTAGAAGGATTGGTCCTAAATCTCCACACACAAATGTCAGTAGGGTGTCACTGATTACTTGTATTACTTGTGTAGTATAGGTAGATAATCCCAGCTATGTTATCGATAGGCTCCCTGACTAACTGTTTAGGCTCCGTGGCTAGCTGTGACGTCACACAAATCATACCCACGAAAGTAAGAGGCTTGGCAGACGGTGCAAAATACCCCCAATGAAGAGCAAGGGTGCAATGAGTACATCAAGAGAAAAACTAAATAAGTGTGAAGGGACCAAGACTTTTCAATATCCTCCTTTCATACATAAAAGGGATTACCAACAGACCCCTGGTTGTCTTCAAGAAAGTACTGGACAAGCTTCTCAAGTCAGTCCCTGATCAGCTGGGCTGCGGTACTTATGTTGGACGTCATACAGCTAGCACCAACAGCCTGGTTGATCACGTCATCCACTGGATGCCTGGTCTGGAACCGTGCCGCAAGGGCGTTGACCCTCCGAACACTCCAGGTAAATGGTAGGACGGGGACAGACAGACAGACAGACAGACAGGCAGGCAGGCAGGCAGGCAGGCAGGCAGGCAGGCAGGCAGACAGACACACAGACAGACACAGACAGACAGACAGACACACACACACAGACACACACACACACACACACACACACACACACACACACACACACACACACACACACACACACACACACGCCTACAACTTCTGGACATAACACACAACCCAGGAAGAAGTGAAGAGGCTGCTAAGTGAACTAGATACCTCAAAGACGATGGGACTGGACAAAATCTCTCCATGGGTCCCGAGAGAGGGAGCAGAGCAGAGGCACTGTGTGTACCACTAACAACAATCTTTAATGTATCTATCTGGGCAACTACATGAGGTGTGGAAGACAGCAAATGTAGTCCCAGTTTTTTTTAGAAAGGAGACAGACAGACAACATTAAACTACAGACCAGTATCACTGACATGCATAATATGCAAAGTCATGGAGAAGATTATCAGAAGAGTGGTGGAGCACCTAGAAAGGAATGAGCTTATACATGATAACCAGCACGATTTCAGAGGGGAAATCCTGTCATAAACCTACTGGAGTTTTACAAGGTGACAGAAGTAAGACAAAAAAGAGAGAGAGGGGTGGGTATATTGCATTTTCTTGGACTGTAAGAAGGCTTTCGAGACAGTTCCACATAAGAGATTAGTGTAAAAGCTGGAGGACCAGGTAGGAATAACAGGAAAGGCACTGCAATGGCTCAGAGAATACCTGACAGGAAGGAAACAATGAGTGAAGGTACGTGATGAGGTGTCAGAGTGGGTGCCTGTGACGAGCGGGGTTCCACAGGGGTCAGTCCTAGGCCGGTGCTGTTTCTGGTATATGTGAATGACATGACGGAAAGGATAGATTTAGAGCTGTCCCTGTTTGCAGACGACGTGAAGCTAATGCGAAGAATTCAAGGTAGGACTACAAAGGGATATGGACAGGCTGCAAATTTGGTCCAGCAATTGGCTCCTGGAGTTTAACCTCGCCAAGTGCAAAGTCATGAAGACTGGGGAAGATCAAAGAAGATCGCAGACAGAGCACAGGCTGGGGGGGGAGGGCAAAGACTGCAAACTTCATTCAAGGCAAAAGATCTTGGGAGTGAGCATAATACCGACCACATCTCCTGAGGCGCACATCAACCAAATAACTTCTGCTACATATGGGCGCCTAGCAAACCTACGAATGGCATTTCGATACCTTAGTAAGGAATCATTCAAGACTCTGTACACCGTGTACGTCAGGCCCATATTAGAATATGCAGCACCAGTATGGAACCCACACCTGGTCAAGCACGTTAAGAAATTAGAGAAAGTGCAAAGGTTTGCAACAAGACTACTCCCGGAGCTAAGGGGTATGTCCAATGAAGAGAGGTTAAGGGAAATCGACCTGACGACACTGGAGGACAGGAGGGATAGGGGACACATGATACGACATATAAAATACTGAGAGGAATTGACACGGTGGACAGAGACAGGATGTTTCTGAGATGGAATACAGCAACAAGGATTCACAACTGGAAGTTAAAGACTCAGATGAGTCACAGGTATGTCTGGAAGTATTTCTTCAGTCGCAGAGTTGTCAGGAAGTGGAATAGTCTAGAAAATGACGTAGTGGAGGCAGGATCCATGCATATCTTTATGAAGAGGTACGATAACTCGCATGGAGCAGGGAGAGTGTGGACCTAGTAGCGACCAGCAAAGAGGCGGGGCCAGGAGCTGTGACTCAATCCCTGCAACCACAAATAGGTGAGTACACACACACACACACACACACGACAGGGCTAAGGAGAGTGAAGGACGGAAGAGAAATTCTTAAATACTAATGAAAATAGATAAAAGGGGGCGAAAAGACAGACTACACAAGACGATATGGAAAGCCAGAGAAAGAGAAAGAGAAAGAGAGCGAGGAGAGAGAGGAGAGAGGAGAGAGAGAGAGGAGAGAGAGAGAGAGAGAGGAGAGGAGAGTGAGAGAGGAGAGAGAGAGAGGAGAGAGAGAGAGAGACAGACAGACAGAGACAGAGACAGAGACAGAGAAGAGAGACAGAGATAGAGAGAAAGAGAGAGAGAGGAGAGAGAGAGAGAGAGAGAGAGGGGATGAGAGAGAGAGAGAGAGGAGAGAGAAGAGAGAGAGAGAGAGACAAGACAGAGGAGAGACAGAGAGAGAGACAGAGAGAGAGACAGACAGACAGACAGATAAATGATATTCTTCAAGCTACTAGCGTGTACAATGTACAGACCTCAGTGGCAGCAAGCAGTCCCCATCAACTTCCTGATGGAAAATATGGACTCCCTTCTGCTTCAGCATAAGTGTCAACGTCTTATACACAGTGATGCTTATGAACTTCTTGCAGTGTTTTACATGAGGAGCTTTGCTGACTTCCTTACATCTGTGGCTCCTCTTCCGACCCAGTAGTAAGCGATTTATCTGACGGTCTCTAGGCATCATGATGGTAATGGTGGAGCAGTGATAAGAATGAATATTGGTACTCGGAGCTGAAGGTGATATCCTTGGGGTGAAATCTGACTCCAAACTGACTATGAAGAACCATGTTGTAAATCTTGCAAACATAGCGATACAGAAGCTTACAACACCTAAGACGTATCTCGCATCTGCTCGACAGAAGAGGTTGCAAAATTCTGTACAAGGCACAAGTATACTCACACCTTGAGTATGCTCCATTTTCTTGGATTGCCTGCCCCGGTTTCATCTGCAACTTCTTGACAGAATAGAGAACACAGCAAAACGACTCATCTCTCGCCTGGAACCGGCCTGGACAGATCTGTCATTTTTAGCAGAGCCTTCAACACCGGAGGGATGTGGGTGGCTTTACTGTTACGTACAAGGACAATACTGTCAAGGTACCTCTGTACCCTTCTCAGGATCATCACTTCATCTGAGATCATTATTCCTAGGATGACTCTAGTCTGGAACATGTTCGTATAGCATAATGACATCAACGAAATAAAGTCAGTTGGACAAATGAAATCGCTGGTCCACAGATGGCCTCAACTTGATCTTGTATCCTATTTGTATGTCTCATAACAGTAACAGATGTTAGCTTGTAAATAAGTTAAGAACCCTTAACCTAATCTTGTAAAACCCTTTGTAGAGAGAGAGAGAGATTAAGAGCAGCAGCAGCAGCAGCGGTGTCGGTGGCGGCACCAACAGCAGCAGTACTAACAGCAGAAACAGTAGTAGTAGTAGCAAGGAAGAGAAGCAGGAGGCAGAAATACATTGGTAAAGCAGATAGCATATACCTTTGATGGGTTTTGAGAGAGTAACCACTTTCGCAGCCTGGTCCTGGGACAGGCTTGTCTGGTGCATGCCTGGACAACCAGGCTGTTGCTGCTGGCGTCCCGCTGGCTCAAATACCAATCACAGTCATCACAATGAGGTTACCTGCTGAGGACTATCTACTTTTATCTTGACCAGGGATTATTTATTGTTATCTAGACGTTTGAGACGAGGATAGTCAAGGAGAACGCTCTCTCCTCACCCTACATTGCCTCTGGCCACTGTCAGCATGAGACTGAAAAATCATAACATACAACACAGATGCTAGGAAAGAACAGAAGGCAGGGTTACACTCTACTTCTATTACATAGTACCTCTACTTCAATATAACTACCACTACGTCAACTTGTAGATGGTGTGCTGCAGGTGGATATGTAGATGTAGTTCTGGAGAAAACATCAAGATACTGGTGACCACAACATGGAGCGCGAACACTTTGACTAGTAAAATCGTATCTTCACAAGTGTACATCCTGACAATTCTTAAAAGATTGAATTGATTTAACAGCAACAGCCTCCCTGGGAAAATTATGGCGGGTCTCCACTACTCTTTGAAGAGCTGATACCCACATTCATGTTAAACCTCATACCAGGCGTCTCATACCAATGTTTCGTGTAACTGTATCACACTGCACTTTAAAAATCTCGCCATGCATGAGTATGCGTAACTTGTTTTAGTATCTTGACGGTTGACATGAGGTCCCCCTCGTAGCCTCCGTCTTCTAAGAGAGAACATGTGCACATGTGTCTTATTTCAAGATGACTTCTCCACTTTATCAAGGCTGAAAGATTGAACACCTCAAGATTTACATTTCTTAAAGTTTCGTAAATTAGTCACCTCCCTATTAAATTTGCAGAAGGCTGTTGCCCAGGCGAAACGTCTCAGCAAAAAAAAAAAAAATCTATAAATATTGCAGGTGTCTCATTCCTCCATAGTAAAGATCATTTCAGGAGTGAGTGTTGCATTCTAAGTTAGATGAGATGAGTCAAGCATCCTGCTGGCTGTACTGCCTGCGCTAATATACTGCTTCAAAGATTTCACTTTTCTAATTAGGACCACTACAAGGTCTTTTATTTTGTCACTGTGTTTCCATGTAAGTTATACTCGTATACTGTATTATTATTATTATAACCAGAGTTGTTGTCCACGATGAAATTCATCTGCCATTCTACTGACCACAGTCACAGTCCGTCCAGGGCCCTCTGAATATTCTGACAAGCTGTTACGTCTCCTTATTGTCATGGTTTCTGCAGGAGTATGAAGAAGAGGAGGAAGAAGAGAAGGAGGAGGAAGAGGAGAAAAAGAAGGAAGAGGAGGAGGAGGAGGAGCAAAACATGGAGGAAAGAGCGTGGGAGCGGATGTCGGTGGCGGCCCCACGCGGATGCACAGATTGAAGGCGGATTAGGTAGAGTAAAGATTACATGAGGGTGATAATAGCTGGTCTGAGGAGGATATATAACAGTGTGGGAGAGACATTACTACATGATGACTCTCACACTCACTCTAAACGCTAATTGTAATTTACTCTGCCTCTCTTAACAGGTACATAACTACACCTTCCGTTGTTTGAACAAGTAAAAAGATGACCCATTCCGTTGTTTAAAGAAGAAAAATAACACTATTCAGAAGTTTAAACATGAAGAAAGCATAATTCAGTTTGAATAAGGAAAAGTGGATTCATTCAATTGTTTGCACAAAGAACACAGGAAAAAGGGAAGTATTTGTTTTCATTACCCAAAACTAACGAGAAGTAAACATGTGAGAAGAGTATGAGAACACAGGATCACATGCTGCTAGCGCCAACAACCTAAGTGATCAGGAGGCTAGGTCAGGTACCGGGGTGCGGGGTCGCTGATCTCTGGAATCAACATACGACAGACCGTTACACATAATTATTATGTTTAATGAAATTTAATATCTGGTGAGTTAATGTGCAGGAGATAGGATCAGTTAAGTGATAATTACGCAAGATCATTAAGGAGTCAACTCTTCAGTCAGAAAGTAACTGTAACACCACTCAAGGTAACAGTAACACCACTCAAGGTAACTAACACCACTCTAGATTACTGTAACACCACTCAAGGTAACAGTAACACCACTCAAGGTAACTAACACCACTCTAGATTACTGTAACACCACTCAAGGTAACAGTAACACCACTCAAGATAACTATAAAGTAACACATCACTCACAGTAACTGTAAGATATCATAACACTCAAGGTAACTGTAAGGTAACACAACACTCAAGGTAACCGTAAAGTAATAAAACTCACGGTAACTGTAACATAACGCTCAAGGAAACTGTAAGACAGCACAACACTCAAGGTAACTGTAGGTGGAACAACACAAGGTAACTGTAACAAGGTAACTGTAGGTAGCACAACACAAGGCAACTGTAAGGCAACACTCAAGGTAACTGTAAGGTAACACATCACTCAAGGTAAATGTAAGGTAACACATCACTCAAGGTAACTGTAACACAATACTCAAGGTAACTAAGGTAACAACACTCAAGGTAACTGTAAGGTAACAACACTCAAGGTAACCGTAAGGTAACAACATTCTAAGGAACTAGGAAAAACAGTTTACCAGTAGCTGTAAACAGTTCCAGGGGTGGCGGTTTCAGACTAGGCTTCCCAGTGGATTTTCTGATCAACCAGGTTGTTGGTGTCATCCACACAGTCCAACGTAGGCGTCAAAGCCTGGCTGGTCAATTAGTGACTTGAGGAACTTATCCAGGTCCCTCTTGAAAACAGCCATAGGTTTGTTGGTAATTTCCCGTATGTACAGAGGGATAGCGTTAAAGTGTCGAAGACCTCTGACACTCATCGAGTTCTGTCTTAGTGTACTCGTCGCGTCACTGCTTTTAGTGGAGATATTTTACACTTCTGAAAAGTCTTGATCCTCTTACACTTACCGTGTTTTCACTTAGTGCACCCATGGCACCGCTGCTTTTCATATCGGGTAATATGCAGCGTCTGGTGAGCTCTTACTTTCATAGAAAGTGATTTCAGTGTGCAGATTTAGGACCAATTAATATATAATTTTCAAATGGAAATTATGATACATCTTTCTCGCCTTCATTCCAAGGAGTACAGAAAAGGACTTCAAATGCTCAGTATAATTTAGGTGTTTGATGGACTTTAAAAGCGAAAATAAAGGCTTTTTTTCAATTCTCAAGGTTGCAATTTTTGCCAGCCTTTAAAAGGTGTTTCGGTAATATTTTGTTTTTGACCCCGCCATAACCCGACCCCGACCCTGCTTGAACGCCCACCCGCCGGATCAATGGACTACACCTGCTTGAACGCCCACCCGCCGGATACTTGGGCCCCGAACCGCTTTAACGCCCACCCAGCGGGTCAATGGACCTGCCCCCTGCTTGAACCCCCAGCCTAAAAGGACCTGACACCTGCTTTAACGCCCCCCCCCCGGATTTCATGGGCCCGACACCCCCTTGAGCGCCCCCCAGCCCGGGTACAATGGACCGACACCTGCTTGAACGCCCCCCCAGCCCGGGTAATGGACCTGCACCTCTTGAGCACCCCCCCACCCGGGTACAAGGACCTGACACCTGCGAACGCCCACCACCGGATACAAGGGGCCGACACCTGCTTGAACGCCCCCCCCACCGGGTACAAAGGACCGACACCCGCTTTAACGCCCACCCCCCGGATACAATGGATGGAACCCCCTTGAACGCCCACCCAGCCGGAAAAAAAAGGACCTACACCCGCTTTTAGCGCCCACCCAGCGGATAAATGGGCCCACACCTGCTTTAACGCCCCACCCAGCCGGATAAATGGACCTGACACCCCGTTGAGCGCCCATCCAGCCCGGGTACAATGGACCGACCCCCTTTAACCCCACCCCCCGGAACAATGACTGACACCCCCTTGAACGCCCACCCAGCGGTACAAGGACCCGACACCCGCTTTGGCGCCCACCCAGCCGGATACAAGGCCCCCTGAACCTGCTTGAAAGCCACCCCCCGGATCAATGGACCTGACACCCTTGAACGCCCACCAGCCGGATACAATGGACTACCTGCTTGAGCGCCCCCCCAGCCGGATACAAAGGCCTGACACCTGCTTTTAACGCCCCCCAACCCGGTAAAAGGACCCGACACCGTTGAGCGCCCACCCCGCCGGGTACAATGGAGACATGTTAAGCCCACCAGCCGGTTTCAAGGACCTGCACCTTGAGCCCACCCGGGGATACAATGGACCTGACACCTGCGAAACCCCCCCAGCCGGATAAAGGGCCTGACACCTCTTGAAGCCCCACCAGCCGGATCAAAGGACCCGACAAAATTTAACGCCCCCCCCCAGCCGGATACAATGGACTGACACCCCGCTTAGCGCCCCCCCAGCCGGATACAATGGGACCCCGACACTTGAACGCCCACCCAGCCCATACAATGGGCCCGACCCCCCTGCTGAACGCCCCACCAGCCGGAAAACAAATATATTTTTTCTACTCAAGAAATTTCTTTAAAAGGACATGCAATTTTTAACAAAAAAGTTTCAATAAGAACTTGATAATTTACTATCAGTCCTCATCAGCCAGGCGTTTAGGGATAGTAACAGATAATGATCTGTCATCAACACAAGACCCGGGTTTGGGGGCCCGGCGAAGGACTTTTCCTCGGAAACCCGCTCCACCATAAAAATTTTTACCACCCAAAAAAATACCCTCTCTTAGAAAAGCAACGCCACAGCAGTGGAATTAAAGCAGCACACAGCCTTTCCCACCTGCCCCCCTCACCCCCCACCACGACAAAACACAGCTTACCAACCTCCCCCCATACCACCACCACCACAACAAAAACACAGCCCTTTCCCCACCCGCCACCCCTCACCCCACCCCACAACACCAAAGCCTTCCACCCCCCCCCCCACTCACCCCACCACCCAAAACCAAGCCTCTAACACCCGCCACCCACTCACACCCCCACCACAACAACCACAGCCTCTACCCCACCTGCACCCCTCCCCACCCCCACAAAAAAACACCAGCCCCTACCACACCTGCCCCCCCTCACCACACCCCACAACAAACACAGCCCCTACCACACCTGCCCCCCTCACCCCACCCCCCACAACAACACACGCCTTACCAACCTGCCCCCCATCACCCCCACCACCACAAAACAACGCCTCTCCACACCTGCCCCCCACTCCACCCCCCACCCAAAAACCAAAAGCCCCCTTTCCCACTGCCCCCACTCACCCCCACCACCAACAACACAGCCTCTACCACACCTGCACCATCCCCACCCCCAAACCCAAACAAACAGCCTCTCCCCACACCTGCCACCCTCAACCCCCACAACACAGCCTTACCAACCTGCCCCCCATCCCACCACCCCCACAACAACACAGCCTTACCACACCGCCCCCCATCACCACCCCACCAAAAACACACCCTCTACCCCTGCCACCCATACCCCCCACCAAAACAACACACAGCTTACCCCCCTGCCACCCTCACCAACCACGACAACAACACACACCCTCTCCCACACCTGCCACCCACCACCACCCCCACACAACAAAAAACCTCTACCACCCTGCCCCCCTCCCCACCCCACGAAAAAACACACAGCCTTACCCCCGCCCCCCATACCCCACCACCACAACAACCAGCCTCACCACCCTGCCACCCACTCCCCACCACCACCACCAACCACCTTCCCACACCTGCCCCCCATCACCACCCCCCACCAAAAAAAAGCCTCTCCCACACCTCCCACCCACTCACCCCACCCCCAAAAAACACACCCCTCTACCACACCTGCCACCACTCACCCCCACCCCACAAAAACACACCCCTTACCACCCCCCGCCCCCCATCACACCCCCAAACAACACAAGCCTCTACCACCCCTCCACCCATCACCCCCACCACCCCCACAACCGCCTCTACCAACTCCCACCCACTCACCACCACCACGCAAAACCACAGCTCTACACCCCTCCCACCCACTCACCACCACCCCCACAAAAACCCTTCCCACACCTGCCCCCATCCCACCACACGACAACAACACACACCTTACCAACCTGCCCCCCCTACCACCCCCACCCAACAACACACCCTTCCACCCCTGCCCCCCACTCCCCACCCCCCCCCAAACAACAACCCTCTACCACCCTGCCCCCACTCACCACCCCCACACCACACGCCTCTCCCACACCACCCCTCACACCACCACCACAACAACACACAGCCTTACCACCCCTGCCCCCCACTCACCCACCCGACAAAAACCCCAACCCCTTCCACACCTGCCCCCCCACTCACCACCCCCACGACAACAACAAAAGCCTCACCCACCTGCTACCCACTCACCACCCCCACGACAAAAAACACACACCC
This sequence comes from Cherax quadricarinatus, assembly GCF_026875155.1. Taxonomy (NCBI): domain Eukaryota; kingdom Metazoa; phylum Arthropoda; class Malacostraca; order Decapoda; family Parastacidae; genus Cherax; species Cherax quadricarinatus. The sequence continues at coordinate 39,854,266 of NC_069412.1, forward strand.
CTTCCCACACCTGCCCCCCCTCACCACACCACGACAACACACCCCTCTACCCACCTCCCACCCATCACCACCCCCAGACAACAACACACGCCTATACCCCTCCCCCATCCCCCACCACCAGGCAACAAACACAGCCTCATCACCCCTGCCCCCATCACCCCCACACCACGCAACAACACACCCTCTACACACCTTTTAAACACTCACCCCCAGACAACAAAACGCCTCTACCACGCTGCCACACTCACCCCCCACCACCACGCAAAAAACACACAGCCTTACCACACCTCACCCACACCACACCCCACGACAAAAAAACACACAGTCTTACCACACCTGCACACTCACCCCCACCACGACAAAAAACAAGCCCCTACCAACCCCTTCCCACATTCACCCCCACCCCCCACGACAACAATACACAGCCCTACCACCCCGCACACACACCCCCCGACAAAACCCACAGTTCTACCACACTGCCACACTCCCCACCACCACGAAAACAACACACACCCCCTCCACCCCTTCCACACTTTCACCCCCCCACCAGACAAAATACACAGCTCTCCCCAATCCCACACACAACAACCCAACAACAACCACAGTCTCCACCACAGCCACATCCCACCACCATACAACAACAACCCTTACACGCTACCACACACTAGCACCACCCCCCAGACAAAATACACATCCTCCCACACCTGCCAAACACACCCCCACGACAACAACACACATCTCTACACACCTGCCCCCTCCCCCTCCCCCCACGACAAAAACACAGCTCCCCCACACCTGCCATATTTCATACCCCCAGACAAAAAACACACCCTTCCCCAACCTGCCCCCCTCCCCACCTCTACCACGAAACAACACCCCTCACCACACTGCCACACACTCGCCACTCCCCCACGAAAAACAACACGCCCCCACCACACCTGCCATACTATCACCACCACGAAAAAAAAACCCCCACAGCCCCCCTCCCCCCCCCAGCCAAAACACTTCCCACCCTACCACCAGACAAAAACCAGCGTCTCCACCCCTGCCATATTATCACCACCACGACACAACACGCGTCTACCACCCCTGCCATATTCATCCCCCCACGACAACAACCAGCGTTACCACACGCCATTTCATCACCCACGACAACAACACAGGTCTACACACCTGCCATATTCATCACCACCAGACAAAAAACAAGCCTCTACCCACCTCCCCATATTCATACACCACCAAAACGTCCCCCCCAAAAAAATCACCAAAAACAAACGGGGAAAAGAAAAATAAGACGAAAACTAAAACAAAAATTAATAAAACGACAAAAAAACAAAAAACAAATAAGTGAACGGCAAAGAAAAGCGACAAAGATAAAAGTAAAAAAGCAGAAACGACAAAAAACATCAACTTTGCCATAAAAAAGATTAGGTTTAATGCGAGTCACTCACTAACAAAAAAACGACCAACACGAATCGCGCAATTAATTCAAAATTGACTTTCTTGTACCCCTTTAGGTTTTTAAATCTTGCAGTGGGGAAGCTGACTGTTGAGCAACCCGGTGTTTTTTCAGGACTTGCGGATATACCCCCCTCCCTCATCTTCCTGACCTTGGACTTGTTTGCGGCACTGTTTATCTTGGGAAAAGAAAACGTTTGTTCCAACAAAATTTTTTTTATCTGTTGGAGTAGGTTTAAGAGTCTTGGAACATGCATGTTGACACAGTGTTTAAAGTGGTCGGGAAGCCTTGCTTTTCACTGGGGTTATTTACTTTCCCCTGGTTTTTTAAATCCAGTATGTTTGTATCACGACCCCAAGGCACTAGAACCCAAAACTTTTGGGGAAAACCCGGTGGGCAACAGGCAGTGTAGCTAAGGTCGGGTGCGGGGGGGGGGGTCGTAAAATCACTGAAAACCGAACAGGTATATTACAGGTTATATCTTTTGGGGCAGGGGACACCAAGAATTTTACTATAATGGATATGTAGGGAGCAGGCCACCAGTATAACAGCTTTGGGTTTACCAAGCAGCACCAAACAAGTCTTTCCCCGGGCCGGGTTCCCAAAAGGAAAACTTCGAAACTAAAAGGGTTTCCAAAAGTAAAGTTATATTTAAGGGACTCCTTTACCATTAGAGACAAAATACCAGGGGTCTGAGTCGATCCCAGTAGTTTTTGTTTCTGGGTTCTATGTTGGATAAAACTAGCCTTGTATATCAATGGTAAAAAATACCAAAAAGATGATGAATTTAAAACATGCGCACATGTGGGTAATGTGCAAAGATACCCCTGTTGCACAGAGGAGCTCACCTTCCCGCTGGTACGTCTGATGCCTTAAAAACTGTGCTGAGTACAGGCAATATTGTGAGTGAAACACGTGGTGTGATATTATCGTCATTGTTGTGATTTTAGGTCTTAATAATAAATATACCTCAAAAATGCCTTGAAAAACAGCGGTAAAATTTCAAATTTTTTTTTTTTTTAAATATTAATGATGAATTAAAATTTGGGTTATTCAATGTACAAACCTAGATCACATTAATGTTATAAATCGTACACAACGTTAATTTCCCGATCAGGGCAGCCGCAGCAAAGCAACAAAAAGGTGTCCTATACTTGCCGTCCCTTGGCCTACCCGAACCCAGTGATGGCCCAAAATTTTTGCAATACTGCTGAAAACAACATAAAGGGAAACCTATAGTGACATAAAACTGACGGTGACGACAACGAAATGGACTAAAATGAAATTTGAGGGCCCGGCATTCAAGTCCCGCCCTGTCCCAAGAGTAAACCAGACATAAACGTTTTCCACTACAATGAAATAAGACCTCCATATAACTGCCCAGTGTTAAAGGGGGAAGACAACAGGGCAAAAACCTGATAAACTAAATCTCCAAGGAAATGACGGTCTGGGGACTTTTTTTTCAGTCCCAAAAACGAGGGAAAAATTGAGCTTTAAACATGGCTGACCGGCACCAAACAGCCGCTACTGCCAGACGTACAATAGAAAGTGAAATTTCTTCTTTACTGAGTTCATTGTTGACGTAGATCTATCTGTACCACCATCATATCCCCGTACCAGTGAAAACGAGAGGGAAAATAGGAGACATCGTCAAATAACAGTAAAAAAACCCCCAAGGTTATGGGTCGGATATTCCTCAGTGCCAGTCGGAAAAAAGGGGTGAAATTTTAAACAGTCAATTTTAATGTTTTTTAGCTGACCTTATTAGCTGCCCGTGTCAGTGAGAGAATCTTAGCAAAAAATGCCAAAAAAAACTAAAGGAAAGTCAGGTTGTGGTGGCGTTACCCCCCTCTTTTTTTAAAAATGGCTGGTCAGCAAAAACGACGGGAGCAACCACCACAAAACCCCCCAAATAAATGGAATTGGGGGGATTTGGAAGGAAAAAAACCCAGGATTAAACCTTTTTTTTTTTTACCCGAAGGAAAGGGTTAAAATTAATTTGGGGGAAAGCCAGTGTGAAGTGGATGGGAAGGGGAGTGTTTAAAAAGGGGTTAACTGAAGGGGTTTTTGTGAAGTTAAGGGAAAATGAGCAGTGAAGGGGGGTTTGAAAAAAATTTTTTACTAGTAATTCGTGGTGATTGCTAAAGCAGTACAAAGGTATAGGGCGGGGAAAAGAGAAATAAATATTATTGTATATGAAAAAAGAGGAAGAGTGAAAAATGGCAGGCATTGGGGGGTACAGGCGCCATAATTATTTTTATATTTTTTTTTTCATTCCATGAAGAAAAAAAATTCATGGGGGCTGGAAAAGGTGAATGGAGAAAACGCCCCCGGGAAAAAAAAAAGCCAACAGTTCCATCCTACCAAAAAGTAAATGTCACTATCGCTGCAAGGATGGAAACACCGAAACCCAAAAAAAAAACAGTGGCACAAGCCTTATTGCAGCGCTTTAAGTGGCGATATCCAAATTAATCCGGACCTCAAATATTGTCAAGGCAAAACAGACGATAAATGACGGCGTAAGACGGCTAGTGCTGGATGAAACCCTTTAAACCCCATATTAATGATACTAGGTCAAGGAGACGATACAGCCTTATTATCTCAAAAAACCCCAAAACAGGTGCATAACTGAACTAAAGTACGCATAAAAAACAAAAAAGGCCCTTATTAAAATGTGTGGGGGGGGTGCATGATGGATGTATTTTAAAATTATGCAACGGTCCCAGAATCTTTTTGGTGTAACAAATGCACTTTGGCAAAAGTTACCCTTTAGCAGTGATGACGTTGATTTCCCAAATTTTTAAATACAAAGGGCCCCATTCCCATTTTTGTGATTATAAATTTTTTATAAAAAGGCCTTCACTTTATTCTGTCAATGCAAGATCACTTCTTCCTAAATTGCCAGGATTAGGTTTCTGCTAACAAATTGGGGGCGGCAGTTATAACCATCTCTGAATCTTGGTTGGATGATCGGTGATGACGACGAGGTCAAAATAGGGGTTACAATATAAACGCTTGATAGGAACAAAAAAGGGTGGTGGAGTATGTGCCTACATTAGAAATGACTTAGTTTTAAAACCCCAAGACCTGTTTTTAAAAAACAATAAATGGGTTTCTTGGTTTGAAGGCTGTTTCAAAGACCAAACCCCTCTTAGTGGAATGTTACCCCCCTTTCTCCCCAGGGACCAGTTTTAGAAGACTTTTCCAGAGTTTGTCCGGATTTGAAATTCGAGACAATAATACTGGGCGACTTCAATATCTGTTTTCACAGCAAAAAAAGGGGTATGCAAAGGTATAAGCAAATTCTAGGATTAAATAGTTACCTCAACTAATTTTTCCCCAAACCCCGGATCCACAGTTCTCAGCCCCCTAATTGACCCATACTTTGTAACCGTTTGGGAACTTAGCAGAAGGGTCATTCCCCAAAGGTTTAGTGATCATTTCATATTTACGCACAGAAAATCATAGGAAGGATAGGCCTACACAGGACATAAAAATGAGGCAACAGAAACAAGTAAAAAAACACTGGTAAATGGGCAAAACCCAATTGTGCTGGACAATATAACAAGTTGCCCGGAGTAAACGATGCTAAAAAATTTCAAAAAATGTTCACTCCCATCCTCGAAAATTTGCACCATTTTAAAGAGGTTAGGATTAAACAAAAGAACTAAACCCCGGGGATGAACTGAGATTTTAGATAATATGAAATTCAGAAACCAGCTGCAAAAAAGATTTAAAGAAAAACAGACAGGATATTGAGCAAAAATGAATTCCAAAGGGTGAGAACAAGTACAGAGACTTAAAAAAGGACAAAGGCAAAGCACTACTGCTCAAAAATTGGGAAGAGTATAAGCATAACCCCGAAAGCTCTGGCAAAAACTAAAACGGGGGGGTTATAGCCATAACCAGTAGATAGGTCTAAAAAAGTATCACATCGTAATGAGGTATCCACGAAACTCTAAGGTGGCAAATTGCTTAATTTACTACACACTGTTGCATCAACACTAGAAGTAAAACTACCAGTCATCAAATCCCTTTAACCAGACTCTGTAAGTTTCAAACAACTAAAACCAAAAGGGGTAACCCCAAAACATTTCAACTAGTAAGTGTATTCAACTTTATTCAAAAGAACTAAGCAGGTTAAAACCCCAACTAAGAGCACGGCCCCTATAACATCCGTCAATTTCCCTAAAAGATGGGCTTTAAACTGTCAATCCTACTGCCACAAAATAAATCTATAAAATCACCACTATACCGTCCCGGGGGTTCAAGGAGGCCGAGTTACCTATCTTTAAGAAAAATAGTAGGTCTGATGTAAGCAACTATAGGCCTGTTTTTTATATATATAATATCTAAAATTCTGAGAGGGCGGTGTATTTTTCAAGTGTTAAGTACCTTAATGACAAACGTTCTCCATAGTATCAATCGGGTTTTGAAGTCCTACTCAACCGAAACCCCCCTTTTTAATCTGATGGATTACCTGAGAACTGAAATGTCAAAGGGGAACCCATAGGTATGGAACCTTGACCCGCAAAGGGCCTTTGTTCTGTCAACCACAATATATTAGTAATAAAATTTAAACTTCGGGATGGTTCTGTAATGGTTTTAAATCCTACCAAAGCAACAGGAGAAAATAGTCCCAAAAACAACAAACAGAAACAGAAACCCTGCCGAAACATGTGGAGTTCCCCAAAGGGGTATTTTAGGTCCCTTATTATTTTTTGTTATGTCAATGTTTACCTATCAGTGTCAAATGCAAACTCCTGTATGCAGAAGACAGTGCCGTTATGTCAGTAAAGACCACAAGTATTGTAATGTTTTAAAACCGGAATGGAGTTCCCCCAAATGGTTGTGACAACAAACTTCATTACACCTAGGGAAAACTGAAGCCATTCTCTTTGGGACGAAACATAAACTGAGAAGGGGAAATTAATTTTTTAAAGTTTAAGTAATGGGGAGCCCACACTTTGGTTTCATCAGTAAAATATTTGGGAATCCCCCTTTTCCCATGCATGTCAGGAGAATTTTATAGGGAAAAGTGTGTAAAGAAAGCGAATGCCAGACTGAAAATTCTTAAGACAAAACCAGTGTCTACCTACGAGGCTCGCAGGACCCCGTCTAGCCTTATACAGGCCATATGGGTTACGCTTGTCTTTTTGGTACCTGCCCTTTACAAAAAAAGAAAGTAGACTGGGAAAACACCCCGAAAAAATCGTAATTCATCCCGGGGGTGGGGCCAAGGGAAACGTAGGCCAGGATGAATTAGAGTTGGGTATGCTGCATGTGAAACGAGTAAAAAAACTGAAGATAAATCATGTTTTTTAAAATTTCTCACAAACAAAGTCCAGAAAATCTTCTGTCAATTTTGTCAAAGGGTTTGGGAAACCCAAAACAATCTAGACTAAGGGGAGAGGCCCAAATTTGTAGTACCCCAGTCATTGGCCAGGCTTCAAAAAACCTTTTATTTTACAGAAAAAAAGGAATAACAGACTGCCCGCACAGTCAAACCGTCATAGTAGAACCGTTCAAGAAAATCCAAAGGGGTCTGATAATGTGCTACAGAAAGGGAGGGGAAAAATTTTCTATTTTTTTTTTAACAAAAGGAAATTTTTCCTTTTTCCCAGTAATGACCTCGTATTTTAGATAGTCTTAATGCCCCGTGTAGGAAAAAGTCTTTTTAGTATGTAATAAGATGTTATCTTTATTGTGAAATAAGAAAAATTATAACCCTTTTATTATAATAAAAAGGGAAAGGGCCCAGTGGAAATAAGTCCTCTGTCTGACTTTTTTTTGGGTTATCCTAGGTTTTCCTACACCATGCGTAATGAAAATTTATGTAACTGTATTTGTGTATACCTGAATAAACTTTCTTATTACTTAAAAAAATCGTTTGTGTATCATATTGTTTACTGGGATTAACTGGGAATGGTTTCGGGGTCAAAGCCCCCCTGGTCCGTCCCATAAAAGGGTTTCGGTGGAGAGCCTGATAAAACCCGGGGTTGGTGCTAGTGCATGTAGTAAACATAAGCACTTTATCTAGATGATCACGAAATTAATCCGTGAATAAAAATAAGCAGTTTACCTGGAGTTTACTAGGGAGGTTTCCGGGGGGCAACGCCCCCCCGGGCCCCGGGTTTTGACCCGGCCTCCTGGGGATAGAGCCTGATAACAGTGTGGGGGGACAATAAGTATACTAAGAGGGGGGCAATAAGTACCCAAAAGAGGGGGGTACAATAAGTACACTAAGCAGGGGGGTACAATAAGACACAAGAGGGGGGTAAATAATACACTAAAGCAGGGGGTACAATAAATACATAAGCGGGGGTACAATAAGTACACTAAGCAGGGGGTACAATAAGTACACTAAGCAGGGGGTACAATAAGTACACTAAGCAGGGGGTACAATAAGTACACTAGCAGGGGTAAAAAGACACTAAAGGGGGGTCAATAAGTACATAAGCGGGGGTACAATAAAATACACAAAAAAGGGGGGGGAAATAAATACACTAGAGGGGGGACAATAAGTCCACTAAGAGGGGTTTACAATAAGTACACTAAGCGGGGGGGTACAATAAGTCCTAAGCAGTGGGGGTACAATAAGTACACTAAGCAGTGGGGGTACAATAAGTACACTAAGCAGTGGGGGTACAATAAGTACACTAAGCAGTGGTGGTACAATAAGTCCACTAAGCAGTGGGGGTACAATAAGTACACTAAGCAGTGGGAGTACAATAAGTACACTAAGCAGTGGGGGTACAATAAGTACACTAAGCAGTGGGGGTACAATAAGTACACTAAGCAGTGGGGGTACAATAAGTACACTAAGCAGTGGAGTACAATAAGTACACTAAGCAGGGGGTACAATAAGTACACTAAGCAGGGGGGTACAATAAGTACACTAAGCAGAGGGGGTACAATAAGTACACTAAGCAGGGGGTACAATAAGTACACTAAGCAGAGGGGTACAATAAGTACACTAAGCAGAGGGGTACAATAAGTACACTAAGCAGGGGGTACAATAAGTACACTAAGCAGGGGTATAATAAATACACTAAGCAGGGGTATAATAAGTACACTAAGCAGGTGTTTACAATAAGTACACTAAGCAGGGTAGTACAATTAGTACACTAAGCAGTGGGGGTACAATAAGTACACTAAGCAGAGGGGGTATAATAAGTACACTAAGCAGTGAGGGTACAATAAGTACACTAAGCAGTGGGGGTACAATAAGTACACTAAGCAGGTGTTTACAATAAGTACACTAAGCAGGAGGGTACAATACGTACACTAAGCAGGAGGGTACAATAAGTACACTAAGCAGTAGGTACAATAAGTACACTAAGCAGGAGGGTACAATAAGTACACTAAGCAGAAGGTACAATAAGTACACTAAGCAGGGGGTACAATAAGTACACTAAGCAGGTGTTTACAATAAGTACACTAAGCAGGAGGGTACAATAAGTACACTAAGCAGGGGGTACAATAAGTACACTAAGCAGGTGTTTACAATAAGTACACTAAGCAGGGGGTACAATAAGTACACTAAGCAGGTGTTTACAATAAGTACACTAAGCAGGAGGGTACAATAAGTACACTAAGAGATAACTAGATGTACTATTTCGGTGGCTCAGTGATCCAAGAACGGTATCCCGGTATTCCATGATCCCAGTCCTCTGTGCCTCAATGCACGCAATGGGAATAGTGCAGAGTGCGGCATTGTCAGTAGTATGAGTATCTTCCTGGAGTCTACCTAGAGGGTATTCCGGGGATCAACGTCCCCGCGGCCCGGTCCACGACCAGGACTCCCGGTGGATCAGGGCCTGATCAACCACGCTGTTACTGCTGGCCGCACGAAGTCCAACGTACGAACCACAGCCCGGCTGATCCGGCACTGACTTAATGTGTTTTCGTAAATGTATCGTCTGTTATTACGTAATCACCCCGAGTGTATTCAATAATCGTCCTTATAATAAGTCCGACGCCATGTATGACTCGTATAGCCATTGGGAATCAGCGCCCAAGGATAAAATCAGGTCAGTTCAAACCAGTGGATGTACCGGACTGCTCTATCCACAATCTACTGTACACTAAACGACAGAACTGAAGGTACCGTCTTTCTCTTTCCGTTGTTTGGTGAAACCACAACATGCCCTGACAGTAGGCAGCATGACAGCGTAAGTTGTTAATGCAGTGATATATTGGCATTAAAAATCTGAAGGGAATCGAAAGAGGCATTTACAGGTCATCAGTATGGAAACTAATATTCAAATTTCTTATATAAAAACTGTAAATAAGATATACACGGAGCAAAGCTAATTGAAACCTTTGAAAGAGACCAATGTCCTTAATTATACAAGCACATTGCATTATTATTATCAGCTTGAAGAGCTGAAGCTAATCAGACCGACACTCAGAAATTATTACATAAAAAGCAGTATTTCAATATGTGCAATGTCGGGAGCAAAGTGCAATAAATGAAATTAAAAGAAATCCCAACCACTTTTTGTATGCAAAACCCAGGGAGAAACTTACATCTAGTATCGGGATTTTACCTGAAGAAGATGAAACAAACTGATGACGATAAAGAAATAAGTGAAAACTACAGTCACGTTACTACTCAGAAGTTAGCGTTTCAGTCTACAAATTACAAAACGAAGCCAACATTTCTGCAATTTCTCGTCATAGACCTTTCCTCAGTTAGACTTTGAACAAGTCACTGACATGCCCTTGCATTCTGCCCCAGGTCCAGACTCGTAGAACTCCATATTAATCTTAAACTGCAAGAAACCAGTCTCGGGCCTTCAGTATTCTATGGAGAAGCCTGGAAACAGGTGTCATCCCACAGCCATTTAAAACCACCAATACTGCCCACCACTGAACAAACGTAGCAGTAAAGTAATTTAAAAAAACATACTATAGACCAACAGCGCTAACGCCACACTATCAAAATCTTTTATCAGGCCCTAAGAAGCAAGATTGCCAATCACGTGGAATTATAACAAGTGCACAACACAAGTCAGTATGGGTTTAGAGCATATCGCGTCGGCTTTTCAAAAGGCAAGAGCAATCTGCCGTTCATACGGTATAAAGTAATCTGTCCTTCAGCACTGATGGAAAACAGTAGATGATACTGAAGGAAAGTATTTTTGGTTCGGTGAGAGGAACAGAGAACTGTAGAAGTATATAACACACGTCGTAAATGATAACAATGAACACGAGATAATATCCTTCATGGAGAAATTACCAAACATATAAGAGATAGGGAAGTGAAGAAATGGAGGATACAAGTGAGACAGGTGAAAAATGAAATACAAGTGTGGAAACATATGCAGATGAACACAGGTGAGAAGAAATTATAGGTGCACAGCAACACAGGCCAATCAGAATCAGTGAAACAAAATAGTGCCTATGAGATACGTTGAGGGAGAGTTAAGCAACAACATAGAGAAAGTTGAGAAATATACTGAGAGAATGATAAGGAGACCACAGAGAAACCACACTAGACAAAGCTGAAGCTGCAGCTGGAATATGTAGAGAGGATATACGTAAATATTATGACATGGTAATTTGCATATATAGTAGAAGCTATAAATATCCACACATCAAAAAGTATTTTAATATGCGGAGAAAAGGACGATGTCACTTTGGTAAAGCATGAAGATATTCTCACCCGTAGACGACTCAGTCATCATCAGTGACCAGGAAACGTTATGATCTCAGCTATCCTAACTTCCATGTGAATTCAGAGGACACACTGGTATAAAATACATACAAAGAAACGAAAGACATTGAAAAAAATAATTTTTAGAGGAACAAAAATTATACAAGAGAAACCAACAAAGAAGTACAAGAAAAGACAACAGGGTATACACAGACAGGTGACAAGTGAACATAGCATATCAGTGTGTCACACACCAGCGTCAACACACCACACTGTCAGTACTGGGGAGACCGGAAATAAATCCACAGAGACCTATACAAAGGATGGCAGCAACACCTGTGGACTAATAAACCTATACAGAACCCAAACATCCCAAATGGTAAATCCTTCTTCATTTTTGTTAACATTAACGGATTTAAAACAATTAGAAAAAAACAAAGTTAATATCATATAAATTTGGGCTCCTAACGAGAAAAATGTATTGTTTTGAGCTTTCACAGAAATACGTACAGGATGTTTTAACAGGGGGAAATATTGTGAATATTAAGTTTTATAAATGTGGCAACAGTGAACGTCAGAGGGAGGATAGACTTATATGTGAATATACACTTTTTATTGCAAGAAACTGCTGAAATCAACAAATAATAGAGTGGAAGTACTGGGTATTAAAGTGAAGCACAAGTTTCTAAAGAATATCCTTGTATACAAACTGCCGTCAGCAACGTCTGAGTTCATGAAATAGATAAGAAAAATAGATGCCTTGCAAACCTTGAGAATCCTACACCAAATGTAAAATGGAAGATGGTAAATCACAGCGTTGTACTAGAAATAGTCCCTAGAAGCACTTTAACTTAACATATACATACCAGACAACTAATTGAGCTTTGTGAGAAGTCTGTTTTGAAACAACAAATTACAGAACTCACTAGAAATGAAAATACACTGGATTTGATCTTAACGCTCTCATTACAACATCGCAGAAGTGCAAAAAAGTATAAATGCAAGGGTGGAAAAACTCTTGCATTTATACTTGCTAAGTGAATTTAACTTCATCAATCAGAGAACTGACTGGAACAAAAACAAAAACCTACTGGACATACCCTGGGAAACAGTCATGGATACCCGAAAGTCTCGCCAGTGCTTGGAAAAGCTGAATACCGAAGCAGGGAAGATCTGCGTAAAATATATACTCTTGAGAAAGCCTAAAAGGTCAAAAGTAGAAAGAGAGCGTAGAAGAATGTACAAACAAGGAAAAGGGGGGGTTACGAAGCTTGTTTACTGTCCCAGAGTGACTAACTTACCAGAGTGACTAACTTACCAGAGTGACTAACTTACCAGAGTGACTAACTTACCAGAGTGACTAACTTACCAGAGTGACCAGCTTACCAGAGTGACCAGCTTACCAGAGTGACTAGCTTCCCAGAGTTGCTAGTTTCTCAGAGTGACTAGCTTCTCAGTGACTAGCTTCCCAGAGTTACTAGCTTCCCAGAGTTGTTAGTTTCTCAGAGTGACTAGCTTCCCAGAGTGACTAGCTTCTCAGAGTGACTAGCTTCCCAGAGTGACTAGCTTCCCAGAGTGACTAGCTTCCCAGAGTGACTAGCTTCCCAGAGTGACAAGCCTACCAGAGTGACTAGCTTCCCAGAGTGACTAGCTTCCCAGTGTGACTAGCTTCTCAGAGTGACTAGCTTACCAGAGTGACTAGCTTCCCAGAGTTACTAGCTTCTCAGAGTGTCTAGTTTCTCAGAGTGACTAGCTTCTCAATTTGGGGTTA
>NC_069412.1:39867656-39957656 GCF_026875155.1 Cherax quadricarinatus
GGGGTAAAATAAGTACATAAGCGGGGGGTACAATATACACTAAGGAGGGGGGTGCAATAAGTACACTAAACAGGAGGTACAATAAGTACACTAAGCAAGAGGTACAATAAGTACACTAAGCAGAGGGGTACAATAAGTACACTAAGCAGGGGGTACAATAAGTACACTAAGCAGGGTGGTAAAATAAGTACACTAAGCAGGGGGGTACAATAAGTACACTAAGCAGAGGGGTACAATAAGTACACTAAGCAGGGTGGTAAAATAAGTACACTAAGCAGGGGGGTACAATAAGTACCTAACAGAGGGGTACAATAAGTACACAAGCAGGGGGGTCCCAATAAGTACACTAAGCAGGGGGTACAATAAGTAAAACTAACAGGGAGTACAATAAGTACACTAAGAAGGGGGTAAAATAAGTACACTAAGCAGGGGGGTACAATAAGTACACTAAGCAGGAGGTACAATAAGTACACTAAGCAGGGGGTACAATAAGTACACTAAGCAGGGGTACAATAAGTACACTAAGCAGGGGGTACAATAAGTACACTAAGCAGGGGATACAATAAGTACACTAAGCAGAGGGGTACAATAAGTACACTAAGCAGGGGGTACAATAAGTACACTAAGCAGTGGGGGTACAATAAGTAAAACTAACAGTTGGGGTACAATAAGTACACTAAAGCAGTGGGGGTACAATAAGTACACTAAGCATGGTGGTACAATAAGTCCCCCTAAGCATGGGGTACAATAAGTACACTAACAGTGGGAGTACAATAAGTACACAAGCAGTGGGGTACAATAAGTACACTAAGCATGGGGTACAATAAGTACACTAAGCATGGGGGTACAATAAGTAAAAACTAAGCAGGGGAGTACAATAAGTACACTAAGCAGTGGGGGTACAATAAGTACCCCTAAGCAGTGGGGTACAATAATACACTAAGCAGGGGGGGTACAATAAGTACACTAAGCAGGGGTACAATAAAAAACACTAAGCAGAGGGTTACAATAAGTACACTAAGCAGGGGGTTTACAATAAGTACACTAAGCAGGGGGGTACAATAAGTACACTAAGCAGGGGTATAATAATACACTAAGCAGGGGTATAATAAGTACACAAGCAGGTGTTTACAATAAGAAACACTAAGCAGGGTAGTACAATTAGTACACAAAGCATGGGGGTACAATAAGTAAAACTAAGCAAGGGGGTATAATAAGTAAAACCAAACCCATGAGGGTACAATAAGTAACACTAAGCAGTGGGGTACAATAATACACTAAGCAGGTGTTTACAATAAGTACACAAGCAGGAGGGTACAATACGTAACACAAGCAGAGGGTACAATAAGTACACTAACATAGGTACAATAAGTAAACCTAAAGCAGGAGGGTACAATAATACACTAACAAAGGTACAATAATTACCCTAAGCAGGGGGTACAATAAGTACACTAAGCAGGTGTTTACAATAAGTACACTAAGCAGGAGGGTACAAAAAGTACACTAAGCAGGGGGTACAAAAAAGTACACTAAGCAGGTGTTTACAATAATTTAACACTAAGCAGGGGTACAATAAGTACACTAAGCAGTGTTTACAATAAGTACCTAAGCAGGAGGTACAATAAGTACACTAAGAGAAAACTAAATGTACTATTCGGTGCTCAGTGATCCAAGAACGGAACCCGGTATTCCAGACCCGTCCTCTGTGCCTCAAGCACGCAATGGGAATAAGTGCAGAGTGCGGCATTGTCAGTAGTAGAGTATCTTCCGGAGTCTACCTAGAGGGTATTCCGGGGATCAACGTCCCCGCGGGCCCGGCCCGACCGGGACTCCCGGTGGATCAGGGCCTGATCAACCACGCGTTTACTGCTGGCCGCACGAAGTCCAACGTACGAACCACAGCCCGGCTGATCCGGCACTGACTTAATGTGTTTTCGTAAATGTATCGTCTGTTATTACGTAATCACCCCGAGTGTATTCAATAATCGTCCTTATAATAAGTCCCGACGCCATGTATGACTCGTATAGCCATTGGGAATCAGCGCCCAAGGATAAAATCAGGTTCAGTTCAAACCAGTGGATGTACCGGACTGCCTATCCACAATCTACTGTACAACTAAACGACAGAACCTGAAGGTACCGTCTTTCTCTTTCCGTTGTTTGGTGAAACCACAACATGCCCTGACAGTAGGCAGCATGACAGCGTAAAGTGTTAATGCAGTGATATATTGGCAATTAAAAATCTGAAGGGAATCGAAAGAGGCATTTACAGGTCATCAGTATGGAAACTAATATTCAAATTTCTTATATAAAAACTGTAAATAAGATATACACGGAGCAAAGCTAATTGAAACCTTTGAAAGAGACCAATGTCCTTAATTATACAAGCACATTGCATTATTATTATCAGCTTGAAGAGCTGAAGCTAATCAGACCGACACTCAGAAATTATTACATAAAAAGCAGTATTTCAATATGTGCAATGTCGGGAGCAAAGAGCAATAAATGAAATTAAAAGAAATCCCAACCACTTTTTGTATGCAAAACCCAGGGAGAAACTTACATCTAGTATCGGGATTTTACCTGAAGAAGATGAAACAAACTGATGACGATAAAGAAATAAGTGAAAACTACAGTCACGTTACTACTCAGAAGTTAGCGTTTCAGTCTACAAATTACAAAACGAAGCCAACATTTCTGCAATTTCTCGTCATAGACCTTTCCTCAGTAGACTTTGAACAAGTCACTGACATGCCCTTGCATTCTGCCCCAGGTCCAGACTCGTAGAACTCCATATTAATCTTAAACTGCAAGAAACCAGTCTCGGGCCTTCAGTATTCTATGGAGAAGCCTGGAAACAGGTGTCATCCCACAGCCATTTAAAACCACCAATACTGCCCACCACTGAACAAACGTAGCAGTAAAGTAATTTAAAAAAAATACTATAGACCAACAGCGCTAACGCCACACTATCAAAATCTTTTATCAGGCCCTAAGAAGCAAGATTGCCAATCACGTGGAATCATAACAAGTGCACAACACAAGTCAGTATGGGTTTAGAGCATATCGCGTCGGCTTTTCAAAAGGCAAGAGCAATCTGCCGTTCATACGGTATAAAGTAATCTGTCCTTCAGCACTGATGGAAAACAGTAGATGATACTGAAGGAAAGTATTTTTGGTTCGGTGAGAGGAACAGAGAACTGTAGAAGTATATAACACACGTCGTAAATGATAACAATGAACACGAGATAAAATCCTTCATGGAGAAATTACCAAAAAATAAGAGATGGGGAAGTGAAGAAATGGAGGATACAAGTGAGACAGGTGAAAAATGAAATACAGGTGTGGAAACATATGCAGATGAACACAGGTGAGAAGAAATTATAGGTGCACAGCAACACAGGCCAATCAGAAATCAGTGAAACAAAATAGTGCCTATGAGATACGTTGAGGAGAGTTAAGCAACAACATAGAGAAAGTTGAGAAATATACTGAGAGAATGATAAGGAGACCACAGAGAAACCACACTAGACAAAGCTGAAGCTGCAGCTGGAATATGTAGAGAGGATATACGTAAATATTATGACATGGTAATTTGCATATATCGTAGAAGCTATAAATATCCACACATCAAAAAGTATTTTAATATGCCGAGAAAAGGACGATGTCACTTTGGTAAAGCATGAAGATATTCTCACCCGTAGACGACTCAGTCATCATCATATGATTTCAGCTATCCTAAGTTCCATGTGAATCCAGATGACACACTGGTATAAAATACATACAAAGAAACGAGACATTGAAAAAAATAATTTTTAGGGGAACAAAAATTATACAAGAGAAACCAACAAAGAAGTACAAGAAAAGACAACAGGGTATACACAGACAGGTGACAAGTGAACATAGCATATCAGTGTGTCACACACGGGTCATCGCAAGATTGAGACCCGTGCCAGGACTACGGTGTTGGCGAACATTATACATACATACAGCGTCAACACACCACACTGTCAGTACTGGAGAGGCCGGGAATAAATCCACAGAGAGCTATACTATAGGATGGCACAACACCTGTGGTACTAATACAACCTATACAAAACCCAAACATCCCAAATGGTAAATCCTTCTTCATTTTTGTTAACATTAACGGATTTAAAACAATTAGAAATAACAAAGTTAACTATATAAATTGGGCTCCTAACAGAAGCAAATGTATTGTTTTGAGCTTTCACAGAAATACGTACAGGATGTTTTAGACGGGGAAATATATGTGAATATTACAATGTTTATAAATGTGGCAAAGTGAACGGGTCAGAGGGAGGAGTAGACTTATATGTGAAATACACTTTTTATTGCAAGAAACTGCTGAAATCAACAAATAATAGAGTGGAAGTACTGGGTATTAAAGTGAAGCACAAGTTTCTAAAGAATATCCTTGTATACAAACTACTGTCAGCAACGTCTGAGTTCATGAAATAGATAAGAAAAATAGATGCCTTGCAAACCTTGAGAATCCTACACCAAATGTAAAATGGAAGATGGTAAATCACAGCGTTGTACTAGAAAAGTCCCTAGAAGCACTTAACTTAACATATACATCCCAACAACTAATTGAGCTTTGTGAGAAGTCTTTTTGAAACAAAAAATTACAGAACTCACAAAAAGAAAATACACGATTTGATTTTAACGCCTCATTACAACATCGCAGAAGTGCAAAAAAGTATAAAAGCAAGGGGGGAAAAACCTTGCATTTAACTCTAAGTGAATTTAACTTCACAATCAAGAAACTGGAACAAAAACAAAAAACTACTTGACATACCCTGGGAAACAGTCATGGTACCCGAAACCCCCGCAGTGCTTTTTGGGAAAAAAAGAAAACCCCCAAGCAGGGAAGATCTGCGTAAAATAAACCTGAGAAAACCTAAAAAAGGGCAAAAGTAGAAAAGAGCGTAGAAGAATGTACAAACAAGGGAAAAGGGGGGTTTACGAAGCTTTTTTACTGTCCCAGATGAAAAACTTCCAGAGTGACTAAATTACCAAGTTTTACTAACTTACCGAGTGAACCCCGCTTTCCAGAGTGACCAGCTTTAAAAAGGACAGCTTTTCCCCGATTGCTAGTTTCTCAGTGACTAGTTTTTCTCATGCTAGCTTCCCCCAGTTACTAGCTTTCCCCGATTTTTTTGTTTTTCAGAGTGACTACTTCCCAAGGGCAGCTTCTCAAGTGACTAGCTTACCAGAGTGACTACTCCCAGAGTGACAGCTTCCCCAGGTGACTAGTTTCCCAGAGTGACAAGCCTACCAGAGTGACTATTTTCCCAAGGCAAAGTTTCCCAAAGGTGACTACTTCTAAAAGTGACTAGCTTCCCAAGGACTAGCTTCCCAGAGTTACTACTTCCCAAGTGTTTTATTTTCTCAGAGTGACTAGCCCAATCCTTCCAAGTGATTAGCTTCCCCGAGTTACTAGCTTCTAAAGAGGGCCCAAAGTTTCTCAGAGTGACAAGCTTCCCAAGTGGACTACTTCTCAGAGTGACTAGTTTCCCCAGAGTACAAAGTTTCCCAGAGTAAACAATTTTTCCCAAAAGTGACCAAACCCTCCAGAGTGACAAAGCTTCCCAGGGTGACAACCTACCAGAGTGCCCGGGTTTCCCCAAGGGGATTAGTTTCCCCAGAGTGACAAGTTTCCCAGAGGGGACTAGCTTCCCAGAGTGATTAGTTTCCCAAAATTACATTTTCCCAGGTGACTACTTCCCAGAGTGCCCTACTTCCAGAGTGACTAGTTTCCCGGGGAGTGACTATTTCCCCAGGGGGAAAAGGGCCAACCAAGAGACTAGTTTTCCCGGGGACAGAATTCCCAGAGTGAATTTCCCCAAATTTTACAAGCCCCCCCCTTCCCAGAGTGACCGGGTTTCCCAAGGGGAACTTTTCCCAGGGGATTTTGTTTTTTCCCCAGAGAAAAACCTACCAATGGTTTTCCCTTCCCAAGTCCCCCAAAAGTGCCCTAGCTTCCCAAGTAAATTAGTTAAGGGGACTTTTAAACCAGGGGGAAATCCGAGTCCTACTTCCCAATGACACCCCCAAGGGAAAGCCTTCCCAGAGGGGGAACTATCCCTTCCAAAGGGGGACTACTTCCCCAAAGGGGTGAACCCAAAAGGCCTTTCCCAAGGGTAAAGGGGGCCTAAAAGGGGTAAAACCTAAAAAACCCCTTCACCAGAAACTTCCTTCCCCCAAGTACTATTAAAATTTAAAACCCTATTTTTCCCAAAAAATTTCGCCCCGGGGCCCTTTTTTTCCAAAGAAAACAGAACCTCCCAGAGTTAAAACTAGCTTTTTCCAAAGGTACCTAGTTTTCCCAAAAGTTCCCCTTTAAAATTTTCCCCAAAGAGGGGGATTTTGGGAGGGGGGTGAAAAAAAGCCCTTTTAACCATATAAAACTACCCTTCCCAGAGTCATCTTAAGTCTAGTTTCCCAAGACTGTTTCACCAATTTATGGCTTCCCAGAATGATAGTTCCCGGAGGCCTGCTTTAAGGTGGTGGGAATCCCGGGCTACTATTTCCCAAATTTGCCCGGTCCCAGAGTAAAATATTCCCAGAAAAAACAAGCCCCCAAGGGGACTACCCCCCAAAAAAGGGGAAAACCCCCGGGAATAAAAAGGGGCTTCCCAATTACTTTTTCAGGTGATTTAAGAGTATTTGAAGGACACTTTCCCAAGGGCAACCCCTTTTAACCAAGTACTTTTTAAGGGGGATTAGATATTTAGAATTCTTTCTTGAAAAGGAGGAAGTTCGAAAAATTTTTGTTAAAAATGAAAAATTTTTGGGGTTTTAAACCTGTTACCAAACCCCTAAAAAAGAAAGTTTAAAAGACATTTTAAACCTGGAATTTTAAAAACCCCCCATTAAAGCCCTTTAACTTTTCCCTTTGGAAGGGGTTTTTTGGAGTTTTTTTTGGGGTTGGGGGGAAAGGGTGAGGTGTGGTGGGAAAAATTTTAAATTATTGGGAAAATGGAAATATTGTTTTTTTTTAAAAAGGTTATAGGTAAATGTTTTAAAATAAAAATCTTTAGTTAAAGTTGGTTGGGGTTGGGAAAAGGATTTTTTGTTTCGTGCCCCCTTTTTGGTAAAAAGCCCCCCTGTCCTCGGGGGTTTTAATTTTAAAATTTTTAAAATATTAAAAAAAATAAAACTTTAGGTATTTAAAGGGTAAAAGGAGCGATTAGAATATAATAAAAAATTTACCCCGGGAAAGTTTCGGGGGGGGGACGGGCCCCAATATGCACACAGAAATAACTCCATACAAGGCAAAAGACTTGGCAGGCATGAAACCCATCCCCCCCAGGGAAAAGTGGGGGGTCACGGGTACACTAAAGAAAACGAAATAATTTTTCCGGGCCCAAAAACTGTTCAAAAAGCCTCCCCCCAGAAATAAGGGGGCATTCCCAAATTAGACCCCTTGGGTTGTTTTTCAAGAGGGAGCCAAAACAGATACCTAAATTTCATTGCAAAATCAGCCGGGCTGGGGTTCGTACTTTGGGGATTGCGTGCGGCCACAGTAACAGCCTCGTTTGATCAGGGCCCCGATTTCCCCCGGAGGGCCTGGTCCCTGGACCGGCCGCGGGGGGGGTTGGCCCCCGGGAAAACCCCCAGGTAATTTCCCGGGATGGGAGTGTGCAAAATTTGAGACCAGCCCTCTAGTATTTCCAAAGGGATAAAAATTTTCATGTTTCTCCTCTCCTTTCCCTCCAAGAGTACATGTTCAAACTTGGATCAAGACCATTTCCCCGACACCCCCTTTCTCTTGGGTCCATGTCCTCAGATCAAGATCAAACCCCTCCCCCTCTTTCCCCATCCTTTCCCAATTTCCCCCACCCACCGCCTCACACCCCACCCCCCCCTCCACCCATTCTCCCATCCTTTCGGGCAGAAATATTGCTCAGCCTGAAAAGCTACATTCAGGACGGAGAAATATCAGAGCTGGGAAAAGTACAAAGATTGGGTTTTCGGCCTGCAAAAAAGGCCCGTAAAGCATTTAAAAAATACTAGAACACCTTCAAGTCCAAATATGAACTTAAAAGGAGCAGAGGAAGAAAGATACAAAAAAATATACCTGGAAAGGGACTTTAAGCCTTTTCCTACATCTAAAACACACCCTAACCCATAAATGGAATTAGAGAAAAAGGAGGAAATGCAAAAAAAAAACCCAGTGAAGAGGAAGGGTGGGCCCCTTTGGGCCCCAATAAGGGGAAAACTGGTCAAAATCCGTGGCCCCAAATATTCAACCCTCTTTCCCCGAAGGGCAAACAGAAACACTGCGGGACCCAATTTTAAATCTTTAAGAGGAAAAAAATAGACCCAAATATCTCCACCAGGGGGCCCCCGAAACAACAGACGTTTTTTTTGGGTAAAGTTTCCCCCGGGGCCCCCACACAAGACTTGGTTTGGGCAAGGAACACCCGACAGCCTGGCCCCTTTTAAAAAACTCGAAAAATCATAAAAAGGGAAACAATATACTTTTTTAAAAGTCCCACAGTATCCCGCCTTTTTGCACTTCGTCCCCCTTTCCTTTAAATCAAGGGATGTGGTTTTGTTAGTGCAGATTTTTGAGTTAGGCCTTCATGGGGCTTTCCACTTTTAAAAAATTTTTCATTTTTTTTAAACTCTCCTCCCCTCCCAAAGATACAAATTTAGGAAAACGGGGACTTCCCAGTAATTTTTTAAAAGCTTTACCTTTTACTCTGGGGCCGGAAGTAAACAATTTTCTGTATCCCGTTCCCCCTCTGATACATTTCCTGCCCTTAATGGGCCGTCAACAAATTAACGAAGATACAAGTGGTTGAACCCTGTCCCCACGGCCCCAAAAACCTTGTTTAGAAATTTCCATTATCCACGCCGTCACTTCCTGTCTGTCCGGGGAAAAAACAAATTTGTCAGCACACAAACAAAACTTAATAGTAAAATTTAGGCCCTACACACAGCCCCTTTAAATTTTTAAACTGTTCAGAGGAGGTAAACTGAAAATTATTGAATTTGTTTAAAAAGGCATAAAAATTTCACACTTTACACAAAAAAAATGGTCAACTTGCCAACCTACCACTTGATAAACAGTCTCCGCTGTCTCGAAATTTTGAGGGAAAACCCTTTTTTTAAAGCTTGAAGCTACGCCCTGAGGGGTTTTTTTAAATTACAAAAAAAAATTCCAGGAAGCGGGGAAAGGGTTTTTAAAAACTTTGGGGCAGAGGGCGGTGAACATGCCCCTTATTTTAAGAAAGTGATCCTCCTTACCGAAAAAAATACCCCGGAAAAATAAAGTCGAAAAGTTATAGGGGGGGGGGAAAAAAAAAAAAGGTAAAAAATCGTTAAAAAACCCCATGTCCCAACTTTTTTTCCTCTTTCTTCTTTTTCTTCTTTTTAATAAAAATAATAAAATAATAATAATAAAAAAATAATAAAATAATAAAAAATAGAATTTCAGAAATATTAATTTCTTAGTGACCCCTCATGAAAGGGGAAAAGTTTGGGGTGGCAAATGACGAGGACAGCGATAACAATGATGATAACGAATTTTAATGAAAGGTGTAACGAAAGACGAAAACCTTAAAGGGTAAATAAACAAATGAAATTGGCTGATTTTTGGATTTGGGCGTTCGCGAAGCCCAGATGACGTCACGACGGCTGGTGCTGACGTCACCACAGCAGCGCCTCACACAAAAAACGAAGACCCAGACAACTCACACAAAAAACTGCCTTTTAACACTTAAAAAAAAAACTGGGCCAGTGCGAGGTGGAAAAATGCTTGAAAACACATTGAATTTTTTTACAGGGGTTGTGAGAGCATGACCTAGGTTGGCAGAGGTTCCAACACTATACGACAGTGTTTATGAATCCATAATATCACAGTGTAGTTAGTAAGGTGGGTTTAGAGGTTCTAACACCATACAACAGCGCTTGTGAATCCATAATGGAATCCAGAGCTAAATAGAACATTGATGATAATATAATTATTGTTTCAGCTTTCTTGAATCTTCCTACATGTCCTACTTTTATTACCCCTCCCTTTCTATTCCTTCCTTTCTTTCCACTTCCTCTCCATTCCTCCTTTCATTATACTACATTTTCTTACTTCTTGCCTTCTTCATTTTTTTGGCTTTTACCTCCCTCCCCCTCTCCTTGCCTCCCTTCCTCCTTGATTTCTTTTCTTCCTCCCTTCCTTCCTCGTCCATTACCTCCTTCCTTTTCTTCATGTCCCACTTTCTTCCTCTTTCCTTCCTCTTCCCCGCACTAACTAACTTCTCACACCACCTCCCTCCCCTTCATGTTTCTTCATTCCTCTTCCTCTTCTATTCTCGTCCTTTAACAGAAGTGCTTAGCTTTATCTTGCTACACACACACACACACAAAAAACACACACACACACACACACACACACACACACACACACACACACACACACACACACACACACACACACACGGGGGGGGGGGAAGAAAAATGCAAATGTCAGAAGGAAAAGGATTTGCAATAAAATATTAATCTTGAACATGAAAAACCAGCAACCTCAGAGCAGCATTTAGGACCCTGAACGAAACATCCTTCAGAACTCTTTACATGACATGTATTAGGCCAGTCATTGAGTACGCGGCACCAGCATGGAGCCCACCAGCATGAACCAGCATGGAGCCCACCAGCATGAACCAGCATGGAGCCCACCAGCATGGAGCCGCACCAGCAGAACCTGCTAGTGCGAAAGCCCCAGCAGGTTCATAGGTTTCCAAAAGACCTGAGAGGAATGCACTATGAGGAGAGGTTAAAGGAGGCGAACTTATCGACTTTGGAGGAGGGAAGGACAAAGTGGGACATGATTACGACATACAAATTCCTAAGAGGAAATGATAGGGCTGATAAGGGACGAATTTAAAGAGAAGCAGGATCAAGGGAACACAGGTAGAAGTGAAGACACGGGTGAGTTATATGAATTGTAAGGCAATATTTATTTATCTCAGGGTGGTTCAGAAGTGACATGGACATACACCTCTGCGACACAACTGTTTATCAAAGATTGTTCAGTTATACATGAATTAAAGGGCAGATCCTAGGACGTCCCTGACGAAAGTAATTATGGAGAAGGTAAATTATAGGGAAAGAATGAACATGATAAATTTGGGGACAGGCAAACTCAACACAGTTTAAAATGTAGACCCTGAAAAGGCATGAGTTCAGAAATTAGTGATTGCAAAATCAAGTGGTCTATTAGGCCACTTTGGACTGCGTTTCGGCCAGCCTGGTTGATCAGGCCCTGATCCACCGGGAGGCCTGGTCATGGACCGGGCCGCGGGGCGTTGATCCCGGAGTAACCTCCAGGTAACCAGGTAACCAGGACCAGGAACTGAGTCTCAACACCCCCACAGTCGGTAAAATAATAAAAAAAATAGTTTGGGAACAAAACTAATCTCAGAGCTAGGAAATGTACCTCGACCTACAAGATACACGATGGGGGCGTTGATCCCAAAACTATTTCCAGGGGAAACGCCAGATAAGGAGAACTTAGGGAGAGACACATGAGCACAAGGATGTCAAGAAATAGTTCTTCAGTTTCCAGAAAGGATGGAAGTTTAAAGTTGGTTTTAGTGGTGGCGGGAAACTCTAAACACAGTTTTGAGAGTAGGTATGACAGGGCACGGAGGGCAGAAACCATTAGTCCGGGCGATGAAGCCTAAAAGAAGGGCTAGAAGCCATGAATCGACCCAAGCAAACACAAACTGGTGACACATAGCACGCAAACTTAGGTACCCGTACACAGGTAGGGGGGAGAGTGATCACCACCACCACCACGATCCTTCCTCCCTACCACCATCACCACCACGATCCTTCCTCCCTACCACTATCACCACCACCACCACTAACCTTCCTCCTACCACGATCACCACCACTAACTTTTTCCCCTGCCACGAACACCACCACCACCACCACCACTAACCTTCCTCCCTACTGCGATCACCCATCACTAACACGCCTGCCTACCACCATCACCATAACACTCCTGCCTACCTAAATCACCACTATTAACACTCCCTGCCTACCACCATCACCGTAACACTCCTGCCTACCTAAATTTACCACCACTAACACTCCTGCCCACCACCATCACTACCATCCCTAACACTCCTGCCTACCTCTATCACTACCACCACTAACACTCTTGCCTACCAAGATCACCACTAACACATCTGCCTACCACCATCACCACCAGCACTAAAACTTCTGCCTACAACCATCACCACCAGCACTAACACTTTTTCCTGCCACCAATCACCACTTTCAAAAACTCCTACCTACCATCATCACCACCACCACTAACACTCCTGCCGCCACCCCCCCCCTCCCTTCAATGTTACAAACATCAATAAACACTGCCTCAGGGTAGTTACCTTACCTAATCACGATAAAAAGAAATTCTTTAACATTTAATAATGAAATATGAAACATACTGTATACTGCAACACTGTATACTGCAACACTGTATACTGCAACACTGTGTACTGCAACACTGTATGCTGCAACACTGTATACTGCAACACTGTATACTGCAACACTGTATACTGCAACACTGTATACTGCAACACTGTATACTGCAACACTGTATGCTGCAACACTGTATACTGCAACACTGTGTACTGCAACACTGTGTACTGTAACACTGTATACTGCAACATTGTACTGCAACACTGTGTACTGCAACATTGTACTGCAACACTGTATACTGCAACATTATATACTGCAACACTATGTACTGCAACACTGTATACTGCGACAATGTGTACTGCAACACTATACTGCAACACTGTATACTGCAACTCTGTATACTGCAACACTATACTGCAAGTGTGTACCGCAACACTGTATATTGCAACACTATGTACTGCAACACTGTATACTGCAACGCTGTGTACTGCAACACTGTATACTGCAACGCTGTGTACTGCAACATAGTATACTGCAACACTGTATTGCAACACAGTATACTGCAACACTATGTATTGCAACACTGCATGTTGCAACTCTGTACTGCAACACTGTGTATTGCAACACGATGTACTGAAACACTGTATAGTGCAACACTGTATTGCAACAGTTAGATATAAATCCATATGTATTCCTGTTAACCCTTTGGGGCCTAGTTCCTAGGCCTTTTGTGTATCCATATGCTCTCGCGCTACCGTCCACAGGATGGATATAGGGTGCACAATAAACTAGCCACTTCGGTGGCAAAATCTAAAAAATCTGTATTGCAACACTGTCCTGCAACACTGTATACTGCACTAGTGTACTGCGACACTGTACTGCAACACTGTGTACTATAACATTATACTGCATCACTGTGTACTGCATCACTGTTTACTGAAACACTGTATACTGCAACACTGTATACTGCAACACTATACTGCATCACTGTGTACCGCAACACTATACTGCATCACTGTGTACTGCAACACTATACTGCATCAGTGTACTGCAACACTATACTGCATCACTGTATACTGCATTACCACAACACTGTATACTGCATCACCACAACACTGTACACCGCAACACCACAACCCTGTACACTGAATCACCACAACACTGTACACCGCAACACCACAACCCTGTACACTGACTCACCACAACACTGTACACCGCAACACCACAAACCTGTACACTGCATCACCACAACCCTGTACACTGCATCACCACAAACCTGTACACTGCATCACCACAACCCTGTACACTGCATCACCACAAACCTGTACACTGCATCACCACAACCCTGTCCCAAACTGCATCAACCACAAACCTGTACACTGCATCACCACAACCCTGTACACTGAAATCACCACAACACTGTACACTGCATCACCACAAACCTGTACACTGCATCACCACAACACTGTACACTGCATCACCACAACCCTGTACACTGCATCACCACAACACTGTACACTGCATCACCACAACCCTGTACACTGCATCACCACAACACTGTACACTGCATCACCACAACCCTGTACACTGCATCACCACAAACCTGTACACTGCATCACCACAACACTGTACACTGCATCACCACAACACTGTACACTGCATCACCACAACCCTGTACACTGCATCACCACAAACCTGTACACTGCATCACAACTCTGTACACTGCATCACCACAACCCTGTACACTGCATCACCACAACCCTGTACACTGCATCACCACAACCCTGTACACTGCATCACCACAACCCTGTACACTGAATCACCACAACCCTGTACACTGCATCACCACAACCCTGTACACTGCATCACCACAACCCTGTACACTGCATCACCACAACCCTGTACACTGCATCACCACAACCCTGTACACTGAATCACCACAACACTGTACACCGCAACACCACAACCCTGTACACTGCATCACCACAACCCTGTACACTGCATCACCACAACCCTGTACACTGCATCACCACAACCCTGTACACCGCAACACCACAACCCTGTACACTGCATCACCACAACCCTGTACACTACATCACCACAACACTGTACACCGCAACACCACAACCCTGTACACTGCATCACCACAACCCTGTACACTGCATCACCACAACCCTGTACACTGCATCACCACAACCCTGTACACTGCATCACCACAACCCTGTACACTGAATCACCACAACCCTGTACACTGCATCACCACAACCCTGTACACTGCATCACCACAACACTGTACACTGCAATCACCACAACCCTGTACACTGAATCACCACAACCCTGTGCACTGAAATCACCACAACCCTGTACACTGCATCACCACAACCCTGTGCACTCCATCACCACAACCCTGTACACTGCATCACCACAACCCTGTACACTGCATCACCACAACACTGTACACCGCAACACCACAACCCTGTACACTGCATCACCACAACCCTGTACACTGCATCACCACAACCCTGTACACTGCATCACCACAACCCTGTACACTGAATCACCACAACCCTGTACACTGAATCACCACAACCCTGTACACTGCATCACCACAACCCTGTACACTGCATCACCACAACCCTGTACACTGAATCACCACAACCCTGTACACTGCATCACCACAACCCTGTACACTGCATCACCACAACCCTGTACACTGAATCACCACAACCCTGTACACTGCATAAACCACAACCCTGTACACTGAATCACCACAACCCTGTACACTGCATCACCACAACCCTGTGCACTCCATCACCACAACCCTGTACACTGCATCACCACAACACTGTACACTGCATCACCACAACCCTGTACACTGCATCACCACAACCCTGTACACTGCATCACCACAACCCTGTACACTGCATCACCACAACCCTGTACACTGAATCACCACAACACTGTACACTGCATCACCACAACCCTGTACACTGCATCACCACAACCCTGTACACTGCATCACCACAACCCTGTAACACTGCATCACCGCAACACTGTGCACTGTATCACCACAACCCTGTACACTGTATCACCACAACCCTATAACACTGCATCACCACAAACCTGTACAGGCTGTATACTGTCCCCTTCTAAAGTGTATCCTATTGTGATGTATCCTGCTACAGTGTATCCCGTAATAATATATCCTGCAACATTTATCCTGCTACATTGTTTATCTTGTTACAGTGTATCCTAAGTAAGTTTATTCAGGTATACACAAATATAGTTACATAGATTATCATACATAGCAATATATGTGTAGAGAACCTAGGATAACCCAAAAAAGTCAGATGAAGTGACATTCCCATTGGGGTCCTGCGTGTATTCTGTTACAGTGTATCCAACAACAGTATATTCTGGTATAGTGTATCCTGCTACAGTGTATCCTGCTGCTGAGTAAGGTATCTTTACTGATGAAAAGTTTCGTCTTAGCTGCAGGTTTCATTAGTCGGATAAAAAGATATATTAATATTCTGGAGAGAGACCAAGTGGAGAGGTGGTCTGAGGTGATCAGTCCCTCAACCTTGATGGAAGTTAATCAATCTCTTAGTCTAAAATTAATGCATGAGGCCAGACACTTGCGTGCTGGAAAATGTATCTTGCTATAATATGTTTTCTTACAGTGTATCCTGCTACAGTGTATTTTACTACAGTGTATCTTGCTACAGTGTATCCTGCTACAGTGTATCACTGGTCCCACTGGACTAACAATTGTTGGTCCAGTGGGTCCAGTGGGTCCAGTGGGTCCAGTGGGTCCAGTGTGTATGTATATATATAAAACACTTACCGTTGCTGAGCACTACACAGCGGTGTACCTGCTGGTTCCCAGACTGAGTGACGACTTACCTGGGGAAGAAAAGATAAAATTGTTATTAGTTTTTAGTTATATGATTTAACAGCTGAATATTTGATAACTAACTGAGGCCAGTGTAGCCAGACTGTAGTGTGCTCACCTATTTGTGGTTGCAGGGGTCGATTCTTAGCTCCTGACCCCGCCTCTTCACTGGTTGCTACTGGGTCCTCTCTTTCCCTGCTCCGTGAACTTTATCAAACCTCGTCTTAAAAGTATGTATGGTTCCCGCCTCTACTACGTCACTTTCTAGGCTATTCCACTGCCTGACAACTCTATGACTGAAGAAATACTTCCTAACATCCCTTTGACCCATCTGAGTCTTCAACTTCCAATTGTAACCTCTTGTTTCTGTGTCCACTCCCTGGAACATCCTGTCTTTGTCCACCTCATCTATTCCGCGCAATATTTTATATGTCGTTATCATGTCTTCCCTAACCCTCCTGTCCTCCAGTGTCGTCAGGCCGATTTCCGTTAACCTTTCTTCATAGGACATTCCCCTTAGCTCTGGAACTAACCTTGTCGCAAACCTTTGCACTTTCTCTAATTTCTTGACGTGCTTGATCAAGTGCGGGTTCCAAACAGGTGCTGCAGGTGTGTGTGTGTGTGTGTGTGTGTGTGTGTGTGTGTGTGTGTGTGTGTGTGTGTGTGTGTGTGTGTGTGTGTGTGTGTGTGTGTGTGTGTACGCGCGCGCGCGTGCGTGTACTCACCGAATTGAACCTATCGAGTTGTGTTTGTGGGGATCGAAACTCAGCTCCTGGCCCCACTTCCTAGACTCCTTTAATCAGGATCACTGATTTCTGGCATAATGGGCCTTACCATATCTAGTCTTGAAGTTGTGTATTGAGTTTGCCTCCTCCACTGTGTTATCTTATTTCTATTCCACTTTTTAACCACGCTGAGACTAAAGACATACTTCCTTACACCCCTGTCTTTCATCTGTATCTTCAGTTTCCACTGATGTCCTCTTTGTTCATGGTCTTAATTCAAACAATTTGTGAATCTGCCCTATCAATTTCTTTTAAGGTTTTAAATGTGGTAATCATATCTATCTACCCTTATTCTTCCCTCCGACAAGATCGTCAGGATCAGTTCCTTCAACTTCTCATAGTTCCTGCCTCTCACAGAGCTCAAACTGAATAGATCATACAGAGTCCGGGAAAGACAGAGAAAAAAAAAGAAATATAAATGCAGTTAAAAGAAATTCCTAATATACATACTGATGATAGTAAAGAAGTGAGTGATATATTTTAGTCAAAATATGACTCTGAGTCCAGTAAGCCAGTAAACAATCTAAAGGCTGATAGATAGCCTTTAGATTGTTGACTGGCCTCCTGGTTGATCAGGTCTTGATGCACAGGGAGGCCTGGTCACGGACGGGGCGGCGGAGGCGTTGATCCTCGAAACTGTCTCCAGGTATACGTCAGGTAACCCTGTATGAGATCGATGAATTCAGTAACAGTATGTCCATGCACTCTGCCAGACGCAAACTCATGGAACTCCATATTCATCAAGAACTGCAAGAAACCATTATCACATGCCTTAAATATTCTATGAAATAGGAACCTACTCTATTCCACAAAAGTGGTAGTAAAGTACAGTAATTGAAAAAAAGACCAATAACTCTAACATCACACAACAAACTTTCACAATCACCGAACATTAGATGGTTTTGGATGCAAGGGAAGAAAGGCAACATGCAGATGCAGTCTGCAATGAATTGACAAAAGTCTTCGACAAGTGCGACCAGTGTGTAACAGTGCACAAAATCAGACCAACCGGAATAAATGTGTAAGTGGGAAGATGGATATGTAACTTCTTAACAAGTCGAACCCGGAGAGTAATAGTAAACAGTGAAATCAGCGGCTGTCACAGTGAAAAGCTCTGTTGCTCAAGGCACAGTACTCGCCTCACTTTTCTTTCTCATTATTATATCAGCTATAGACAAGGACACAGATCAGTAGCAACTTATGATGTTTTGCAGACAATACTACAATTTGCACGTCAGTGGCAGCCACTGAGGACACAGGGAACTTTCAAGCACATAAACCTAGTATTCCAGTGGCCCACTAACAACAATGTCATTTTTTTACGAGGACAAATTTCAGTTACTCGGCTATAAAAAAAAATGAAGAGTTAAAGACTGAAACTGAGTACAAAACTAACTCAAATCATTATGAAAGATTTGGGATTGACAAAGTCAGAGGATCTCAAATTTGATGATTACAACAATCACAACCACAAAGAAAATGACAACAGTTGCTGAGCCAATGATGATACTATTCAAGTCACTTATTCTAACTTGAATATTGTCATATACTAAAAGCCCATTCAAGGCAGAAGAAATTGCAGAAGTGAAAGAGTGTACTTTTTATAACCTAAGCGAGATACAGCATAATTTACACCAGGAAAATTCTGGAAGGACTGGTCTCAAAACTGCATGCTGATATCACTGCATGTAAAAGCAAGAGGCCTGGTAGCTGGTGCTTAATCCCTCTAAAGATGAGCAGGGATGTAATGAGTATATTATGAGGACTGGTGCATACATTGGACTGTGCAGGTGGCATTAACAGCCTGGTCGATCAGGTCAGCAACCTAGAGATCTGGTCTGGGACTTGGCAGTAGGGATAATGAGCCTCCAGGTAGACTGGTTGCAAACCTCTAGGCCTTACCGACGTTTCGAACCTGCTTGATCAGGCGTGGGCTCTATACTGTGTATTTAGTGATTG
Source organism: Cherax quadricarinatus (assembly GCF_026875155.1). Lineage (NCBI taxonomy): Eukaryota > Metazoa > Arthropoda > Malacostraca > Decapoda > Parastacidae > Cherax > Cherax quadricarinatus. The sequence goes on from NC_069412.1 coordinate 39,886,752, forward strand.
GCCTATTTATCATATTATGTAGTATATGAAGTTCTGAAAGGTTCTTTGTTCAAATTTCTAAATATTGTTCTGGGGGTTGCTAATCTTGTACATGTTGTTAACGTTAAATGGTGTATGTAATTCAGGCGATGTACTTGGTGTTCTGTTAACTCCCAGGTCATTTTCACTCTCTGATAATTGTAGCTTTTCTGTGCCCTCATCTTCTCAAAACTGCATGATGTTTGTTTGGGCTGAACTCTGAAGCCACTTGTCTGACCACATCTACAGTCTGGGTCTCCTGGAGCTCATCACTGTCCTCTCCTGATCTTATTCTTCTCTTTAGTTTTACATCAACCGCAAAGAGTGATAAGAGGATTCCAACCCCTCTCCTAAGTCTTTCATATACTATTACGAGACGTAGCGGTTCTCATTCTAATCCCTGGAGAAGCCCCTAGTTACTCTCTCCCATTCTGATATCTCATCCCTTACTGTTACTCTCTGCCTTCAGGAACTTCCTGATCCACTGTAGTACTTTACCTTTTAAACTTGCCTGTTTTTCTAAGTTCTGGACAAATCTTGGGTGTGGTACAATGTGATACATTTTCTTACAGACCCGAAAGATGAATTTCACCCTGTTTGTCTTGTTTTATTTCTGAGACTCTGTCACAGAACTCCAGCAAATTCATAAAACAGAATTTTTTCAGCCAAAAATCCTTGCAGATTTTCCTGTAAAGAATCTTCTCTCCAGATGATCTAATATCCTTTACGTTACTATTTTTGGAACATCTGAAAATATCTTAGAAATACTGTCTTGTATTTCAGTGCCTTTTGGTTGGCTAATGTTTGAAGGCTGTCGACTGCACTAGGGTCATTAAGACCGAGAGTAATTTTTTCACCACCAGATACGAATATTTTAAGCCTTAAGATAGGGATTAAAGTAAACTCTCAACATATATACTCTTAACACGTATATAACTATACCTGTTAGTGTATATATCCTGTGTGTGTCTTTTTTGTTCCTTTTTTCACATATATGGGGACCACATCAGCTTTTATGAGACTGAGCGAAAAACAAACCAAGTTCCATAAATACTCATACGAAGGCTACTAGACGCTATCTGTAATTAATTTTGGGAGGATGACATAGACCTGGTGGCGTTATCTCAGACCAGACCTACTGTGTTGAAAGTCTGATCAACCAGGTTTTTAGAGGCAGAAGTATACAGTCCAAAACAGACACTTGAGTATGGTAAGCAGGGACTAACTAAACTTATGAACCAACACATTATACAGGATCGAAATTTAAACTAATTTGGGAAGAGCAATATCGAGATATTGATAAAAAAAATAAACTTAACAATATTTTAAGTAATTAGTTCTCAAAACTGCCAATATAACCTAAAATGACAAAAGTTTATTATTTAACTCCAAGCATGTACATGACTCTGCTACCCCACCCCCACTCCCTCCCCCTCCCCTCCCCACCACAAAAAAGGCATATAATTGCAGTAACAGATTCATGGGGAAAAATGTATTCCAAAACACTATTTGTCTGTTTCCTACCCGCCTGTCTCTGCCTACTGCCGACCTGCTTTCAACTCTGGGTTATCGTTTCTTCGTTAATTTCTTGATCTATCAGGCTGTTAATGTTGTATTTTCCATAGGTGAACGTCAAACTTGAAAGCCATTTCCGAGGGTCAACGCCCCCGCGGTCCGGTTCCAGACCAGCCCTTCTGTAGGATAAAGGCCTGATCAACCAGGCTGTTATCGCTGGTTGTACGCAGTCCAACATGCGAACCACAGCCCGGCTGGTCAGACACTGATCTGAGGAAGTTGTCTAGTGTCTTGTTGAAAACAGCCAGAAGTTTGTTGGTAATTCCCTTTATGGACGGAAGGAGGGCGCTGAAGAGTCGGGAACCTCTGACAATCAACGAGTTCTCTTAATTGTACTCGTCGCGCCCCTGCGTTTCAGTGGAAGTATTTTGGAGTCTACCAAGTCTTGTGTTGTCGTACGGTATGTCAGTGTTCAAGTTTGGAACCAGTCCTTCCAGGATTTTTCAGGTGTAGAATATGAACCTTTCTTCCCTCTTTCAGAGGAGTACTGTTGAAGCGACTTCAAGTGTTCTCACTAGTTCAGATGATTTAGTGAAAATTATCTCTTGTTCTCTACAGCTTGGAGAGAACAAGTGACTTAAAATGTACCATCACTGGCTCAGCATCTCGTCTTGGAAGTTATAGATATTTAGCTTATCCTTTTCCTTGCGGTAGAAATGGCAACACTGTTGTAATCCTTAAATGTGAGATCTTCTGACATTAATACTCCTAAGTCTCGCACATTTGAATGATTTGAGTTTGTCTGAGTAGAGCAATGGAAGCACCGCATTATACCAATATTAGAACATTTCACTACCATAAACGGTGCGTGCCAGCACCAACTGACTGATCATTTCAACAATCAGGCCTAATATGGGACTGAGCCACGAGGGTCGATGACCTTTGAAACAATCAACAAGTAGATGTCCGGAAAAAGTTGATGAGTAATACTGTTGGGTGTACTGGAAGCAAGAACGTCACTGGTGACGGTCAAGATGGAGCCTGGAAACACTCGTAGCATCACTGCTCTTCTTTACTATACTAGGCTAATATTGCCTTCATTAATTACATCAAGTTCTAAAAGACTCGCTCAGTACTAAGCTTTATTACCTCTACTTCCATCACGTCTACTATGTCACATTTATCCTGCTGACTACAAGAGTCACTACTTATTAAGAAGACAGGTCACTAAGCCCCTACTGACTACAAGAGTCACTACTTATTAAGAAGACAGGTCACTAAGCCCCTACTGACTACAAGAGTCACTACTTATTAAGAAGACAGGTCACTAAGCCCCTACTGACTGCAAGTCACCAAGACCTCTACCTGTAGGTTATATGTAGAAGCTCCCGACAGTTACCGCCCCTGAGGCCCGGTCCCAAACCAAACCTTCATGTTGATAGCCTGGTCGACTTGGTTGTTGGTGCTCGCCATCTGCAGTCCAATGTCTCACAGCCTGGCTGATCAGGAACTGCTTTGATGAATTTGTACAGTACCATGTTGAAGACAGCTAACGTCATGTTGGTTATCAACCTTATGCATGAAGGGAGGGTATTGAGTCGAGTCGTGGTCCCTTCACCCTTCACACTGCGTTCTCAGTGTACTCATCAATCCCCTGCTTTTCACCAGAGGTAACTTGCACCGTCTACCAAGCCTCTTGTTTTTTATATGTAGCGATTTCGGTATGCAGATTTGGGACCAATCTCTCCAAAATCTTCCAGGTGCTGATTACCGCGTATCTTTCTCGCCTACGTTCCAGGGATTTCAAGCGCTCCCCAGTAATTTGGAAGCTTGACTGAGTTATATGAGTTCCGAAGGTTCTTTTACATTTTCCAGTTCTGTAATTTCGCCTGCTTTAAAGAAGACCGTTAGTATACAGCAATATGCTAGCCTAGAAAGAACAAGTGACTTGAAGAGTATAATTTTTCTGGCGTGTTTTGACAGTTCTGGCTATTAGCCTATCATTTTCTTCGCAGTTACGATACCAACACTGTTATGTTCCTTGAGGGTGAGAACTCCTAACATTATCACTCTCAGGTCTCTCACATTTGACTTACGTTGCACTGAGTGATTTAAGCATGTCTTTATTCCAATTTTTTATTTCTTCCATCCTTTCGTGATGAAGTAACTGAAATTAGCTCTCATTTGGACATCATATTGTTGTCAGTGACCCACTAAATAACAAAAAGGCACAATACCGTGACTGGAACGATACACAAATAACCCGCACATAAAAGAGAGAAGCTTACGACGACGTTTCGGTCCGACTTGGACCATTGACAAAGTCACACTAACAGAGGTGGAGCAGGACGGCTATATATAGGCAGGAAGAGGTGGAGGTGGAGAGTAGTAGTAGTAGTAGTAGTAGTAGTAGTAGTAGTAGTAGTAGTAGTAGTAGTAGTAGTAGTAGTAGTAGTACAAGAATTGTATATAATACCGACAAGATGAAATTAAGACACATGCACAACACCCGGGCATCCCCATCATAGACGTTTCGCCATCCAGCCAGCCACTGGATGGCGAAACGTCCACAACAAAGACAACCAGACGCCGCACATGTGTCTTAATTTCATCAGTAGTTGTAGTAGAAGTAGAAGAAGAAGAGGTAGTAGTAGTGGTAGTGGTAGAAGTGGGAAATAAGGATGACGAGCCAGTCAAAAACAAAGGAAGGGGACACTGCAAGAGAGCTAGATGCCCACAGAGGGAGAGCAAGCGCACAGAGGTGCGTGAAAGGGGAAGTGGTGAAATAAAATAAATGAAGAAGGAACAGAAACACGAGACAGGAGAGAGAAAGACAACCCAGAGGAGAAAAGGAAAGAGGAAAGGGGAAGAGGAAGAAGAAAAAGAAAGAAAAAATGAGGATTCAGGTTAATCACGGGTGTTCTGAAGTTTGGAGCATTTTACAATGTAGTGGGAGAGGAAGGCATCTACAGAGACGAAGCCAGGGCTAAGGTTCATACAAGGAAAGTTGTGTATTAGAGAGGATTCAACTAGACGGCGACTGTTCGAGTTGGAAGTAGGGAAGACAGTTTTAGCAGAAGACCAGTCAATAGGATGGCTATGATCTCTGACGTGACAGAAAAGAGCACTGTTAGTGTCGGCAAGCCTAACACTATTTTTGTGCTCCCTAAGTCTGTCAGAAAGAGATCGACCAGTTTCTCCGAAGTATTGAAGAAGACAGGAGGAGCAAGAAATAGAGTAGACACCAGGAACATCTGTAGAGGGAGGAGAGGTATGAACGAGATTAGTGCGAAGAGTGTTAGTCTGGCGGAAGGTAAGCTTGATGTCTAAGGGACGGAGAGAATTGTTGAGATTAGAAAGACCGGAAATGTAGGGAAGGCAGAGGATAGAAGAGTTCCCATGAGTAGAGAGTTTGGGAGAGAAGAAATTGCGTTTAGCACGTGAGAGGGCAGAGTCTATGAAATGGGAAGGGTAGCCAAGACGGGAGAACGAATTATGAAGAGTGGAAATTTCTGCTGGAAGGAACTGAGGATCACAGATGCGGAGGGCACGGAGAAAGAGGGAGATAAGAACACTTTTCTTGACAGGGGAAGCATGATAGGAAAGTAGTGAATGTACATGCCACTGTGCATAGGTTTACGGTAAACGGAAAAGGAAAAACCTGTATCTGAGCGGTGGACATGGACATCAAGGAAAGGAAGCAAGGAATTAGATTCCCATTCAGCTTTAAACTTAATGGAAGGGGCAAGATTATTAAGAGCTTCAAGAAAAGATTGGAAGAGACTGGAGTCATGAGGCCACAGAGCAAAGATGTCATCCACATAGCGGAGCCAGAGTGAAGGTTGCACATCGAGGGTAGAAGAACAGTCTCGAAGTATTCCATGTAAAGATTAGCAAGGACAGGAGAGAGAGGAGAGCCCATAGCGATACCGAAGGTTTGAGAATAATATTTCCCTTGGAAGGAAAAGGAGTTAGAGTCCACACAGAGGCGGATCAGATCAAGAAAGACATCAGTGGGGATAGGGAGATGAAGAAACCCTTCATGGGCCTTCTCTCTAAGGAAATCAAGGACATCATCAAGAGGGACATTGGTGAAGAGGGACTCAACGTCAAGACTAAGCATCTTACAGGTTGGGAGAGAGCGAACCCGTTCAATGAAGTCTTGAGAGTGACGGAGGTGGGCAGGAGAAAAAGTACCAAGAAAGGGAGTGAGGGTTTTGGCCAGCCAAGAAGCAAGAGAATAAGAGACAGAACCTCTAGAGGATATGATAGGACGAAGAGGAATATCAGGTGACCCACTAGCTTAATATCATCTTGGAGACTCACTGTGTCTTCTGTGGATGCCACGGAAGACAGTTACTCTCACGCAGATTCTAGTATCATCTAAAAAGGATGTTACTCTGACTACAGGAGTCAGAAAGACTACTGAGAAGGCAAGTCATTAAGACCACACACTCTTCTCAAGGGCTCCCGTAATTTTCACTCATACGTGAGATGAATGTTGTCATGTACACAAGTACGGCAGTAATGTGCGCATGTGCACTATCTGTAGCAATAAACCACAGCTACATAGGTTACTATAGATCACAGATACATAAACTGAACTACAACAAAAAACACCTGAACTACAACAATAAACAAATGAACTACAACTGTCAGCATAATTGCTGATCCTCCTTTACATGTGTTGTATGCATAGATTAGTTGAGTATTATAGTACCATCCATGTGCTTTATATAGAAGATCCCTATTAGGCCTGTGACTGTATGACGTCACGGGATGCAGCATGAGCGAGTGGGTCGCTCTGCCTCGTTCTCCTACAAGCAGGCAGCACAAGGCAGGCCTGGGCTCACAGTCTGACAATATATATAGTGTTACCATCCAACAAGGTGTTTACCTTCAACCCTCGTTTCTCCTACCGAACCCCATACGACACAACAATAAACAAATGAAATACAACAATAAACAACTGAACTACAACAAACAACTGAATTACAACAAAAAACAACTGAACTACCACAATAAACAACTGAACCACCTGAATAAACAACTAAATTATCACAATAAACAACTGAACTACCACAATAAACTGAACTACCATAATAAGCAACTGAGCTACCAAAATAAACAATTGAACTATCACCACAAACAAGGGAACTACTACAATATAAACAAGTCACAGACTGGACTAACATTGTCACCACTGGTTACGTGCGTAGGATGAACATTTAGTGCGTGGTGCTTGTTTCCTGTAAGCTTCGGGGCCGCGCAGGAGCGCAGCTTACACCAAACAACTTATCTAAATAACAATGAAGTTTAAATTTTTAAACGGGAAATTACATTCAAGTTAGTGTATATACACATACAGATTATTATTATTATTATTATTATTATTATTATTACACTGAAAAATGAGAGCATTATTTTTTATTAATACAATGCAGGTATACACAACTTAAGCAACATACAATACAATACAACAATACACAACTTAAGCAACATACAACACATTACAACAATACACAACTCAAGCAACATACAATACAATACAACAATACACAACTTAAGCAACATACAATACAATACAACAATACACAACTTAAGCAACATACAATACATTACAACAATACACAACTCAAGCAACATACAATACAATACAACAATACACAACTTAAGCAACATACAACACATTACAACAATATACAACTCAAGCAACATAACAATACAATACAGCAATACACAACTTAAGCAACATACAATACATTACAACAATACACAACTCAAGCAACATACAATACAATACAACAATACACAACTTAAGCAACATACAATACATTACAACAATACACAACTCAAGCAACATACAATACAATACAATACACAACTCAAGCAACATACAATACAATACAACAATACACAACTTAAACAACATACAACACATTACAACAATACACAACTCAAGCAACATACAATACAATACAGCAATACACAACTTAAGCAACATACAATACATTACAACAATATACAACTCAAGCAACATACAATACAATACAACAATACACAACTTAAGCAACATACAACACATTACAACAATACACAACTCAAGCAACATACAATACAATACAATACACAACTCAAGCAACATACAATACAATACAACAATACACAACTCAAGCAACATACAATACAGTACAAAAATACACAACTCAAGCAAACATACACACACTACAACAATACACAACTCAAGCAACATACAATACAGTACAAAAATACACAACTCAAGCAAACATACAACACATTACAACAATACACAACTCAAGCAACATACAATACAGTACAAAAATACACAACTCAAGCAAACATACAACACATTACAACAATACACAACTCAAGCAAACATACAACACAGTACAACAATACATAACATACAATACATACAACATACAATACAGTCTCTGGTAAAAGCTTAAGAGACAAAAGGCAACACTAAATTGCGCACAGTTCTTCCAGAACTGCAGAGATAAATACGTAAAAATGAATGAAGAGGAACTTGAAGAACAAAAGGAAAAGAGGAAAGGAAGGAAGGACGGAAGGAAAGACAAGGAGTGAAGAGAACGACCAGGGCAACTGTACCCAGAAAAATGTGAAGGAGAGTAAATGGGAGGAAGTGAGAGAGGCGATGAGACAGGTGAGAGAGAGGAGAGAGAGGAGAGAGAGGAGAGAGAGAGAGAGAGAGAAGAGAGAGAGAGAGAGAGAGGAGAGAGAGAGAGAGAGAGAGAGAGAGATGCTGAGAGAGTCAACAGATTACCTCTCTCCTCTCTCTCTCTCTCTCTCTCTCTCTCTCTCCACACACACACACACCACACACACACACACACACACACAAAAAGGGGAAAAATTAGCGAGTTCAACGAAAGGGAACAAAATGCCGGAAGGGAAAAGAAGGGGAGAAGAGGATAAATGGAGAGATGGAGGTGAAAAGGACGGAAGATGGTGAGAGAGTTCACTGATGTAGGGAGGGAGATAAAGAAAGGGAGGAACAGAACAAAGGGGGGCAATAAAAAGGGTAGAAAGGAAGGAGATAAGAATAATGAGAGCGAGCTAAGTGAAACAGGGAGGTTGACAGGAGGTAGACAGCTGAAGGAGGTAGACAGGTGAAGGAAGGAGACAGGTGAAGGAGGGAGAGAGATGAAGTAACAGGAAGGCGGTAGACAGGTGAAGGCTCTCAAGAGGCCAATGTCACGAAATCAGCCTTTAATTGTGCAGAACATAATTTAAAAGATTCCAGTATAGTGCAGTGTAGTGATCAGTTTGGTGTGGTCCAGTATAGTGCAGTGCAGTGACCAGCTTGGTGTGGTCCAGTATAGTGCAGTGTAGTGATCAGCTTGGTGTGGTCCAGTATAGTGCAGTGTAGTGATCAGCTTGGTGTGGTCCAGTATAGTGCAGTGCAGTGACCAGCTTGGTGTGGTCCAGTATAGTGCAGTGTAGTGATCAGCTTGGTGTGGTCCAGTATAGTGCAGTGCAGTGACCAGCTTGGTGTGGTCCAGTATAGTGCAGTGTAGTGACCAGCTTGGTGTGGTCCAGTATAGTGCAGTGTAGTGACCAGCTTGGTGTGGTCCAGTATAGTGCAGTGTAGTGATCAGCTTGGTGTGGTCCAGTATAGTGCAGTGTAGTGATCAGCTTGGTGTGGTCCAGTATAGTGCAGTGTAGTGATCAGCTTGGTGTGGTCCAGTATAGGACTACAACTCACCCACCTGAGTTAAATAAACAACAATAACAGATGTCTCCAGCTCTCCTGCGATGTCGTCCACAAAAATGTATATTCGATGCACAATTAGCTAGCCACTGAGGCGTCAAAACCTGATCGCGGCGTCTTGAAGCACAGTCACTTTCATTTTTAGCAAACTAATACATTAGTTTAGTCTGATTAAAAGACACGTAAAATTTAACATAAGAAAAGTAGTGTCGATGGAAGTAGAGTAGGTGTGGTAGGTAGCCTAGGGTATACCTAGGGTATACCAAGAATGTACACAACAAGGCTGCAGAAGTCACCACGTCGCCAGTTTTCTCCTCGTCCCACACGGGTCAAGCTACGTTTGAACTGTCAGAATACTGTAATATTATTACTCAAATAACAGTAGTCAAATATGAGGCAACACAGTATATATCAATCAAGAGTGAAAAAGTGTAGAAGTCTTCAAGAGAAAACTGGAAAAGTATCTTAACCAGGTGCCAGATCAATCAGGCTGTGATAGATATGTGGGTCAGGGGGCCACCAGCAACAACCTAGTTGACCAGGCAAGCACCAGACGAACCTAGCTCATGGACGAGCTCCGAGAGTAGAAAGACTCGAAATTCATCAAGGTATATCAAAAGTAAAGGTTGTTAGTGTCACACTACGTCACTGTGGTGGGCATGTCACACTACGTCACTGTGGTGGGCATGTCACACTACGTCACTGTGGTGGGCATGTCACACTACGTCACTGTGGTGGGCATGTCACACTACGTCACTGTGGTCAGCATGTCACACTACGTCACTGTGGTGAGCATGTCACACGTCACTGTGGTGAGCATGTCACACTACGTCACCGTGGTGAGATTGTCACACTACGTCACCGTGGTGAGCATGTCACACTACGTTTCTGTGGTAAGCATGTCACACTACGTCTCTGTAGTAAGCATGTCACACTACGTCACAGTGGTGAACACTTCACACTACGTCACTGTGGTAGCACGTCAACAAACGTCTGCCAGATGTCTCCGGGAATTATGATAAGTTATCAGTTGATGTCAGTTAAATTGTAATTATAAATCTCACGAAAATCAGTCACTGGAAATATATTAATCATGATTAAAACCTGTCTTCAGTGTAACACTGATCTTAAGCGCACTTAGTATGTAGTACAGTGCTGTCTGTGTCATGGATGTATGTAGTGCAGTGCTGTCTGTGTCAGGGATGTATGCAGTGCAGTGCTGTCTGTGTCATGGATGTATGTAGTGCAGTGCTGTCTGTGTCAGGGATGTATGTAGTGCAGTGCTGTCTGTGTCAGGGATGTATGCAGTGCAGTGATGTCTGTGTCATGGATGTATGTAGTACAGTGCTGTCTGTGTCATGGATGTATGTAGTGCAGTGCTGTCTGTATCATAGATGTATGTAGTACAGTGCTGCCTTTGTCATGGATGTATGTAGTGCAGTGTTGTCTGTGTCATGGATGTATGTAGTACAGTGCTGCCTTTGTCATGGATGTATGTAGTGCAGTGTTGTCTGTGTCATGGATGTATGTAGTACAGTGCTGCCTTTGTCATGGATGTATGTAGTGCAGTGTTGTCTGTGTCATGGATGTATGAAGTGCAGTGTTGTCTGTGTCATGGATGTATGTAGTACAGTGCTATCTGTGTCATATTTGTATGTAGTACAGTGCTGTCTGTGTCATGGATGTATGTAATGCAGTGCTGTCTGCGTCATGGATATATGTAGAGCAGTGCTATCTGTGTCATGGATGCATGTAGAGCAGTGCTATCTGTGTCATGGATGCATGTAGAGCAGTGCTATCTGTGTCATGGATGCATGTAGAGCAGTGCTATCTGTGTATGGATGTATGTAGTACATGCTGTCTGTGTTATGGATGTATGTAGTACAGTGCTGTCTGTGTCACGGATATACGTATGTGACTGTTGTCGTGTGATCATTGCTTGCATGATGTAGTGCAGTGTTGTCTGTGTCATGGATGTATATAGTATATACTGTCTGTGTCATGGATGTATGTAGTGAAGTGCTGTCTGTGTCATGGATGTATGCAGTACATGCTGTCTGTGTCACGGATGTATGTAGTACAGTGTTGTCTGTGTCATGGATGTATGTAGTACAGTGTTGTCTGTGTCATGGATGTATGTAGTACATTCTGTCTGTGTCATGGATGTATGTAGTACAGTGTTGTCTGTGTCATGGATGTATGTAGTACATTCTGTCTGTGTCATGGATGTATGTAGTACAGTGTTGTCTGTGTCATGGATGTATGTAGTACATTCTGTCTGTGTCATGGATGTATGTAGTACAGTGCTGTTTGTGCCATGGATGTATGTAGTACAGTGCTGTCTGTGTCATGGATGCATGTAGTACCGTGCTGTGTCATGGATGTACGTAGTACAATGCTGTCTGTGCCATGGATGTATGTAGTACATTCTGTCTGTGTCATGGATGTATGTAGTACAGTACTGTTTGTGTCATGGATGGATGTAATACAGATGCTGTCTGTGTCATGGATCATGTAGTACATGTCTGTGTCATGGATGTATGTAGTACAGTGCTGTTGTGTCATGGATGTATTTAATACAGTGCTGTTTATGTCATGGATGTATGTAGTACAGTGCTGTTTGTGTCATGGATGTATGTAGTACATGCTGTGTCATGGATGTATGTAGTACAGTGCTGTTTGTGTCATGGATGTATGTAATACAGTGCTGTCGTGTCATGGTTGTATGCAGTACATGCTGTCTGTGTCATGGATGTATGTAGTACAGTGCTGTCTGTGTCATGGATGTATGTAGTACATGCTGTCTGTGTCATGGATTGTATTTGTTAGTACAGATGCTGTCTGTGTCATGGATGTATGTAGTACATGCTGTCTGTGTCATGGATGTATGTAATACAGTGCTGTTTGTGTCATGGATGTATGTAATACAGTGCTGTCTGTGTCATGGATGCATGTAGTACATGCTGTCTGTGTCATGGATGTATGTAGTACAGTGCTGATTGTGTCATGGATGTATGTAGTACATGCTGTCTGTGTCATGGATGTATGTAGTACAGTGCTGTCTGTGTCATGGATGTATGTAGTACATGCTGTCTGTGTCATGGATGTATGTAATACAGTGCTGTTTGTGTCATGGATGTATGTAATACAGTGCTGTCTGTGTCATGGATGCATGTAGTACATGCTGTCTGTGTCATGGATGTATGTAGTACAGTGCTGATTGTGTCATGGATGTGTGTAGTACATGCTGTCTGTGTCATGGATGTAGTACATGCTGTCTGTTTCATGGATGTATGTAGTACAGTGCTGTTTGTGTCATAGATGTATGTAGTACAGTGCTGTCTGTGTCATGGATGTATGTAGTGCAGTGCTGTCTGCATCATGGATGTATGTAGTACAGTGCTGTTTGTGTCATGGATGTATGTAATACAGTGCTGTCGTGTCATGGTTGTATGCAGTACATGCTGTCTGTGTCATGGATGTATGTAGTACAGTGCTGTCTGTGTCATGGATGTATGTAGTACATGCTGTCTGTGTCATGGATGTATGTAGTACAGTGCTGTTTGTGTCATGGATGTGTGTAGTACATGCTGTCTGTGTCATGGATGTATGTAATACAGTGCTGTCTGTGTCATGGATGCATGTAGTACATGCTGTCTGTGTCATGGATGTATGTAGTACAGTGCTGATTGTGTCATGGATGTGTGTAGTACATGCTGTCTGTGTCATGGATGTAGATACATGCTGTCTGTTGCCATGGATGTATGTAGTACATGCTGTTTGTGTCATAGATGTATGTAGTACAGTGCTGTTCTGTGTCATGGATGTATGTAGTGCAGTGCTGTCTGCATCATGGATGTATGTAGTACAGTGCTGTTTGTGTCATGGATGTATGTAATACAGTGCTGTCGTGTCATGGTTGTATGCAGTACATGCTGTCTGTGTCATGGATGTATGTAGTACAGTGCTGTCTGTGTCATGGATGTATGTAGTACATGCTGTCTGTGTCATGGATGTATGTAGTACAGTGCTGTTTGTGTCATGGATGTGTGTAGTACATGCTGTCTGTGTCATGGATGTATGTATACATGCTGTCTGTGTCATGGATGCATTGTAGTACAGTGCTGTCTGTGTCATGGATGTATGTAGTACAGTGCTGATTGTGTCATGGATGTGTGTAGTACATGCTGTCTGTGTCATGGATGTAGTACATGCTGTCTGTTTCATGGATGTATGTAGTACAGTGCTGTTTGTGTCATAGATGTATGTAGTACAGTGCTGTCTGTGTCATGGATGTATGTAGTGCAGTGCTGTCTGCATCATGGATGTATGTAGTACAGTGCTGTTTGTGTCATGGATGTATGAATATCAGTGCTGTCGTCATGGTGTATGAGTCAGTGCTGTCTGGTCATGGATGTATGTAGTACAGTGCTGTCTGTGTCATGGATGTATGTAGTACATGCTGTCTGTGTCATGGATGTATGTAGTACAGTGCTGTTTGTGTCATGGATGTGTGTAGTACATGCTGTCTGTGTCATGGATGTATGTAGTACATGCTGTCTGTGTCATGGATGTATGTAGTGCAGTGCTGTCTGCGTCATAGATGTATGTAGTGCAGTGCTGTCTGCGTCATGGATGTACGTAGTACAGTGCTGTTTGTGTCATGGATGTATGTAGTACATACTGTGTCAAGGGATGTAAGTAGTCAGTGCTGTCTGTGCATGGATGGAGTAGCACGAATTGCTGTCTAGTCAGATGTATGAAGTACAGTGCTTTTTTGTCATGGTGTATGTCAGACAGAGCTGCTGGCATGGATGTATGTAGTGCAGTGCTTTCATGCGTCAAAGATGTGAATGTAAGTACGTAGTGTCCTGTGTCAGGATATTTTAGTACAGGAGCGTGACGTGATAAGGAATATGTCAAGACAGTCGTGCCATGATGGGTTGACGGCACTAATTTTGTCAAGCATTAATTACTGAATAATCGAAGTGTATTATATGTTGCAGACAGATAAAGACGTCTGTCATGGAAAGTCTTAATGACTAGACCCAAATTCAGCACATCATAACCTGGAAATTATCGGTAGAAGATCCATCTACACGCGTAATGAAAAAGCAGAAAGACATGAGTAAAAAGATACAACACTAATAAAGAGGGTAACACAGAATTATTGTCAACAGCAATTACAATGGAAACCATTGAAGTCTTTATCTGTTTCATAGGAATGATAGAAATCATCATAATTCAGCACTTGAAACCAGTATCCAATTGGTCGAAGAAATATAACGGAAATAAAAAACCATACAATGGAAAAGAAAGATATCACAACAACAGTAGCAGTAGGTAGATTATCCGTATAAAGTGATTCAAGATTTTAACGTCTCAACAGGAAACATTAATAGTCTCAAACAGTTTACCTGGAATGCATGTCGTAAGAATAATTATATAAAATCGAGAATGTGGTCAGTGCAGAAATGTGACCTATGGACAACTTTCCCACAGTGGCTATAAGTCTAAAAATTTACTGGACTTAAAAACTCTATCACTCTACTGGAAGATGTAATGACTTGGGTCAGTGAGAACAGCATTCATTTAAATCTCCAGTAGTATAGTCACATTTGTGAGCTTGTAAAGACCATCACTGTATGGGTGTCACATCAGTTTCATCAAAAGATTCTCATCATACGCATGTTGTTTATACCATGTTTGTACGTTGATAATGTGCGGAAACAGAGCTGGATAAAGGCCACTGATCACTAGCCATCCTCTGGAGTCCATGTGGTGTTACCTGGAACATTCAGTCGCATCAAAGATAGACAGCTAGGAGATATGTGACACGTGACCTCCAACATAAGGAGAAGGTGAGTGACGGAAACGTTCCATCAGCAGGAAGATAGGTAAGGATATTAAAATCAAAGAAGGATAGGAGGAGGGACGCAGAAAGGGTGAGGTGAGAGGAGGAGAGAGGAGAGAGGGTGAATGAATATAAACAATAGGAGGAGATGGAGCAGTAGGGTGAAGGACAAACAGTGAAGTAAAAGAGAAACTCTCAGTGATTAACAGGTGATGCTGGGGAGGATAGGAGGATGAGGGGATAGGAAGATGAGGATAGAAGGATGGGGAATAGGAGTATGGGGGATAGAAAGATGGGGGACAGGAGGATGGAGAGGAGGATAGAAAGAATAGGATGGTGGGTAGGAGGATAGAAGGGTGGAAAGGAGGATAGGAGGGTGGGTAGGAGGATAGGAGGGAGGGTAGGAGGATAGAAGGGTGGAAAGGAGGATAGGAGGGTGGGTAGGAGGATAGAAGGGTGAAAAGGAGGATAGGAGGGTGGGGAGGATAGGAGGAAAGGGAGGATAGGAGGAAAGGGAGGATAGGAGGAAGGGGAGGATAGGAGGAAGAGGAGAATAGGAGGAAGGGTAGGAGAGAGCAAGGGAGGATACGACGGTGAGGATGATAGGAGGGTGCGGAGGGAGATAGGGAAGTAGAGAGGAAGATAGGAGGGAGGGTGGAAGGAGGATAGAAAAGTAGGAAAGGGAAGAGTGAGGGAGGGGGGTAAGAAGGCGAAAACGTCTCAGGGCCTGATCAACTAGGTTGTTACTGCTGGCTGCACGTAGTCCAACGTACGAACCACAGCCCGGCTGATCCGGCACTGACTTTAACTGTCTAGCTCCTTCTTGAAGACAACCAGGGGTCTATTGGCAATTCCCCTTATGGCTGGCGGGAGGCTACTGAACAGTATTGGGCCCTGGACACTTATGGTGCTTTTTCTTAGTGTACTAATGGCGTCCCTACTTTTCACTGGGCGTATGTTGCATCGCCTGCTATCGTAGGGCGTGATTTCTGTGTGCAGATTTGGGACCAATCCCTCTAGGATTTCCAGGCGTACATTATGATGTATCTCTCGCCTGCGCTCCAGTGAGTACAACTGAAGTGCTTCCAAGCGTTTCCGGTAGTTAAGGTATTGGGTCTAACTGATATATGTAACAAAGGTTCTCTGTACATTCTCTAGATCTGCGATTTCACCTACCTTGAATGGAGCTGTTAGTGTACAGCAGTATTCCAGCCTAGAGAGAACAAGTGATTTGAAAAGGATCGTCACTGGCTTGGCATCTCTTGCCCTGAATGTTCTTATCATCCATCCTATCATTTTCCTCGTAGATGTGACAGTGGCACTGTTATGATCCTTGAAGGTGAGATCCTCATATATTACTACTCGCAGGTCCTTCAAATTACTTTTCCGCTCTATTGTGTAATTAGAGTTTGTAATATACTCATTTCTAGTTATTATTTCCTCCAGTTTTCCATAACGGAGTAGTTGAATTATCTTCATTGAACATCATATTGTTTACCGTTGCCTAATGGAAAACTTGGTTTATATCTTCTTGGAGATTTGCCGTGTCCTCAATGGATGACACTCATGCAGATCCTAGTATCGTCTGCGAAGGATGATACGGTGCTATGGTTTACAACTCCGTCAATGTCTGATATGAAGATGAGGAACGGGATAGCGGCGAGTACTGTGCCTTGTGGAACAGAGCTCTTCACTATGGCAGCTTCTGATTTAATTCTGTTTACCGCTACTCTTTGTATTCGATTGGTTAGAAAGTTGAAGATCCATCTGCCCACTTTCTCAGTTATTTCTTTAGCACGCATTTTGTGTGCTGTTACACCATGATCGCAATTCTCAGCTGGAAGTTATCACCACTAAACCTCATATTGTTCTCCACTGCCCACAAGAAAAATCCTGCAATTTGGAAGTGTCTTCTACCGAAGTGACTTCATGCTTGTTTAAGTATTTTTGTGATTGTTATGTCTCAAATTAGTTCCTCGTTATGAAGATCAAATAGTTTGTATTTTTATTTCTAGTGGGATCAATTATCTGTTAATTCAATGCGAATTTTAAACAAAGCCTCATTAGTTCCCTGTTGAGCCAGGGTGCTTCCAGGAACTATTTCTGGTATATATAATATTGTGAAGAACCAACTTCAATTTTACATCTTGGAGACTGAAGTCTCCAAGGAGGATATTTGGTGTGGGATTTTCCAGTTTTTCAAGACAGCTATCTGTCTTATCTGATCAGTGAATTCCTCGGTGGGTGCTGGCGGTCATCAGCTTCAAAATAAGGTAAGATGCAAGTGTAACTAATAAAACAGTGAGAATATTCAGGGAGTTTTTTGAAGACCGCATCTTTTTATTTCGTTAGTGTAGTTGAGGTTACCCCACACACACAATACCTGTTACTTTCCTGATATACTAAGATTCTCATGTTCTGCAAGTCTTATCTTGCACTCATGTATGCAGCTTCTCATCTCCTAAGCTGTATACTGTTCCTCCTCTTCCCTATCCTTTTCAAATTCACATAACTATGCATTTGTTTTAAACTCTAGCAGCTGCTTGTCAACCACGTCTGTAGACTCTCCAGATTCTCCTGGAGCCTGTCTGACTTCACCTGGGTGTGTTTGTACGTGCATCCGCGCTAGTGTTTACAAATCTGCTTGTCGGGGTCGAGTTTCTTAAATGTTCCAGACTTTCTCATGAACAAAAAGAGATCCTGGTTATGGCAACAAAAAATCTGCGGACCGAGGGGACTGTTAATCAGGCTTGATCTAGGACTGGGCTGCGGGGGTGAGGGGGTTGGGCACTGTTTCTTCGAAATTATCAACAGGAAAGCAGGACAACCCCGCACAGATGCGTGCGCACATGTGTGAGCGTAGAGTGGGTCAGCGGTGGAGTGGCGCAAGTGAAGGAAGACATGGGTCGACAGACCCACGACCTTTCTCCACCCTCCCTCCCCACGCGGCAACCTTTTATGCCCATGACCCCCTTTCCTTGAAGAGCCTTTTCTCCTGCACTACCTCCTCTACATCCTCCTCTTCCATCTCCACCTCCTTCACCCTCCACCTCTCCATCCTCCTCCACCTCTCCATCCTCCTCCACCTCTCCATCCTCTCCACCTCTCCATCCTCCTCTACCTCTCCATCCTCTTACACCTCTCCATCCTCTTCCACCTGTCCATGCTCCTGTACCTCTTCATCCTCCTCCACCTCTCCATCCTTCTCTACCTCTCCATCCTCTTCCACCTCTCCATCCTCCTGTACCTCTCCATCGTCCTTCACCTCTCCATCCTCTTCCACCTCTCCATCCTCCTCCACCTCTCCATTCTCCTCATTCTCTTACCTCCCTCTTGTTAGATTTTATGTGTATTCTGCGGCTCAGTCAGTTTTTTCAAAAGGTTACTTTTATAATAACCACGTACAATATTTTTTTAACACTATTCTGTACAGTGTAAGGCAATTTATTTAAATTTTGTACAAATTAGTGAGCTTGTTTCTTCGTGGTGTTGTGCACTGTCTCACAGGAACAAACTATAGAAGGGAATTACTTTACGGATATGAAAAGTGCCTTGATCTGCTAGGTTACTTAGGTGTTTTGGCGATAAAAAAATAAATATAAAACACAACTAAGAACATTAAAACTAACATAAAAAATATAAATAAATAAACCATGTCAACTAAAGACTCCATTAAACTGGCAGTGTTAAAAGACTCTGCTAAAAGTCTGGCCGAGGCCGTTGAAGACCTCGGTGGGCGAAACATCTCAGTAAAATATAAAACCCCATACTGTGTCTTGCCTGGAGGTTACCTGGAGGTTATTCCGGGGATCAACGCCCCCGCGGCCCGGTCCATGACCAGGCCTCCCGATGGATCAGGGCCTGATCAACTAGGCTGTTACTGCTGGCCGCACGCAGTCCAACGTACGAGCCACAGCCCGGCTGATCCGGCACTGACTTTAGGTATCTGTCCAGCTGCCGGTGTATTCTATCAGTGATAAATCTTCCTGAGGTCATTATAGACACTATACATTATGTTAATGATGTATAATACCGACACATAGCTAAGTTAGATATCAGCAACCTCTAGTCAATAACGTACCTTTATACCTTTGAAGAGTTTCGAGAGTTTAACTACTCTCGGAGCCCGGCCATAGGCCAGGCTCGTCCGGTGCTTGCCTGATCAACCAGGCTGTTGCTGCTGGAAGCCCGCTGCCCCACATATTCATCGCAGCCTGGTTGATCTGGCACCTGGTGAAGATACTTGTCTAATTTCCTCTTGAAGGCTTCTACACTGATATTTTCTGGTAAGATGTTGAAAAGTCTGGGACCCCGGATGTTGATACAGTGTTCCCTTATTGTCCCCACCGCACCCCTGCTCCTCACTGGGTTTATTTTACACTTCCTCCCATATCTCTCACTCAGGTATATATTATCATGTACCTCTCTCTCCTCCGCTTTACTGGCTCAGTGCGAGCCAGTAAAGCACCTAATATTTCTCCTGCTTTGAACGGGGCCGTCAGCACTGAGCAATATTCTACATAAGTGAGCACTAGCTATTTGAACAGTGTCACCATCGGCATTATTTCTCTTGTTTTGAAAGTTATCAATACCCACCCAGTCATCTTCCTGGCTGTCGTGATCTTTGTCTTGTTAAGTTCCTTAAAAGAAAGGTCAGCTGACACAATTATTCCCAGGTCTTTTACGTGTTCCTTTCGTTCTATTTGGTGACTGTTTTGAGTTTTGAATTCTTCATTCTTTCCATACCTAAGCAGCTGGAACTTATCACCATTGAACGTCATGTTGTTCTCCACTGCCCACTGGAAAACCCTGTTTATGTCTTCCTGTAATTTTTCAGTGTCCTCTACCGTACTGACTTTCATGTTTATTTTAGTGTCATCTGCAAATGATGATACAAAAGTGTGCCGGGTGTTTTTGTCTATGTCTGCTATGAGGATGAGAAGCAGCAGATGTGCCAGGACAGTGCCTTGGGGCACTGCACACCTGCGCAAGTGTCTTACTAGTAACACACCCGCAACCTCTCGTCAATAAAGATACCACACCTTCACAAGTGTCTTATACACTAGAAAAAAAGGCAGCTACCATATATGAGAGACTGTGCTCTAGCGTGTAATACAAGTAGAAGGAAAGACAAGAAACAAAATAATGTCAGTGCTGAGCTAGGACAAGAGTAAATTAGTAGATGACAAAAACAGGTAGCAAAATCAATTCACGAGGATGCCACTGAAATTCAGGATGATATGGAGAAGTTCATGGCTTGGAGAAGCTTATGGCGTGGTGGAGAAGCTCAAGGCGTGATGGAGAAGCTTAAGACGTGAAGATCATGGCGTGGTGGAGAAACTAATGGTGTGGTGAAGCTCATGGCGTGGTGGAGAAGCTCAAGGAGTGGTGGAGAAACTAATGGTATGGTGAAGCTCATGGCGTGGAGAAGCTCACTGCGTGATGAAGCTCATGGCGTGGAGAAGCTCATGGCGTGGAGATCATGGAGTGAAGCTCATGGAGTGGAGAAGCTCGTGGCGTGGTGAACAAGGAAGCTGGAGGCAGCTCAGATGAAAAGTCACACAAACATGAGCTGCTGAATTTCTGCAGTAAACACACCCTAAACCAGGAGATAGTGGAGCCAACAAGACTGTATAACACACTTGACCTTATTTACACAAATAATGAGGACCTGGTAAGAAACATAACAATATCAAAGACAACTAATTCTGATCACAATCTAATCGTAGTCCAGACTTACATGAACAGGGGTCCTGACCACCAAAATACATACAGTTATGAGGGCGCCTTCATATTCAACTTCAACAAGAACATAAACTAGGACCAGGTAAACTATGTCCTAAATGAAACACGTTGGGAAGATATCTTAAATAACATGGACCCTTACCAGTTCCTTGAAAAGATTAGCTTCCTGGTAGCTGAAGTATATTCAAGGCATATTCCCCTAAGAAAAAAGAAGAGAAGCAAACTGGAGAGAGAAAGACATTCTCTCTACAGGGAAAGGCGAAGAATCACTGAGTTTAAGAATGCTAGGTCATCTGAAACACGGAAGGAAGCCCCATCTCGGGAAGTGGAAAATACTGAGATTAAATTAAATAACTCATACAGGATCCAGGAGAGACAAGAGGAGCTAAAAGCAATTAGTGAAATTGAAAAATTCGAAATATTTCTTTTCATATGCCAAAAACAAGGCAAAAACCACATCTAGTATAGGGCCCTTGCTCAGACAAGATGGATCTTACACAGATGACAGCAAAGAAATGAGTGAGATACTGAAATCTCAGTACGACTCTGTGTTTAGAGAGCCACTAATCAGTCTAAAGATAGACAATCCAAATAACTTTTTTCATGACTGAGCCTCGAAACCCTGTCAATGTATACCAAATTTCTGACATAACCCTAATTCCAGCAGACTTTGAGAAAGCCATTGACAACATGCCCATGCACTCAGCCCCAGGCCCAGATTCGTGGAATTCTATGTTTATTAAGAACTGCAAGAAACCACTCTCTCGGGCTCTAAGTATACTATGGAGAAGGAACACAGACACAGATGAGATTCCACAGTCATTAAAAACAACGGATATAGCCCCACTTCATAAAGGTGGCAGCAAAGCAATAGCTAAGAACTACAGACCAATAGCTCTAACGTCCCACATAAAAATCTTTGAAAGAGTTCTAAGAAACAGGATTGCAAACCACTTGGATTCCCAACAGTTGCACAGTCCAGGGCAACATGGGTTCAGAGCAGGTCGCTCCTCCCTCTCGCAACTTGTGGATCACTATGATATGGTCTTGGATGCACTGGAAAACAATCACAATGCAGATGTAGTATACACAGATTGTGTAAAAGCCTTTGACAAGTGCAATCATGGTGTAACAGCACACAAAATGCGTGCTAAAGGGATAACTGGTAAAGTAGGCAGATAGATCTTCAATCTTCTAACCAATCGAACACAAAGAGTAGTGGTAAACAGAATTAAATCGGAAGTTGCCATAATGAAGAGCTCTGTTCCACAAGGCACAGTACTCGCCCCTATCCTGTTCCTCATCCTCATATCAGACACAGACAGAGATGTAAACCGTATCATCCTTCGCAGACGATACTAGGATCTGCATGAGTGTCATCCATTGAGGACACGGCAAATCTCCAAGAAGATATAAACCAAGTTTTCCATTAGGCAACGGTAAACAATATGATGTTCAATGAAGATAAATTGCAACTACTCCTTTATGGAAAAATGGAGGAAATAATAACTAGAACTGAGTATATTACAAACTCTAATTACACAATAGAGCGGAAAAGTAATGTGAAGGACCTGCGAGTAGTAATATATGAGGATCTCACCTTCAAGGATCATAACAGTGCCACTGTCACATCTACGAGGAAAATGATAGGATGGATGATGAGAACATTCAGGGCAAGAGATGCCAAGCCAGTGATGATCCTTTTCAAATCACTTGTTCTCTCTAGGCTGGAATACTGCTGTACACTAACAGCTCCATTCAAGGTAGGTGAAATCGCAGATCTAGAGAATGTACAGAGAACCTTTGTTACATATATCAGTTAGACCCAATACCTTAACTACCGGAAACGTTTGGAAGCACTTCAGTTGTACTCACTGGAGCGCAGGCGAGAGATACATCATAATGTACGCCTGGAAATCCTAGAGGGATTGGTCCCAAATCTGCACACAGAAATCACGCCCTACGATAGCAGGCGATGCAACATAAACCCAATGAAAAGTAGGGGCATCATTGGTACACTAAGAGAAAACATCATAAGTGTCCGGGGCCCAAGACTGTTCAACAGCCTCCCACCAAACATAAGGGGCATTACCAATAGACCCCTGGTGTCTTTAAAAGGGAGCTGGACAGATACCTTAAGTCAGTATCGGATCAGCAGGGCTGTGGTTCGTACGCTGGACTACGTGTGGCCAGCAGTAACAGTCTAGTTAATCAGGCCCTGATCCACCGGGAGGCCTGGTCGTGGATCGGGCAGCGGGGGCGTTGATCCCCGGAATACCCTCAAGATAGACTCCAGGTAGGTAAGGCGTGGGTGAAGCTCATGGCGTGTAGCTCATGAAGTGAATGAAGCTCATGGCGTGGTAGAGAAGCTTATGGCGTGGTAGAGAAGCTTATGGCGTGGTGAAGCTCATGGCGTGGTAGAGAAGCTTATGGCGTGGTGAAGCTCATGGTGTGGTGAAACTCATGGCGTTTTTCAGAAGCTCATGGCGTGGTGGAGAAGCTCATGGCCTGGTGGTAAAGCTCATGGCATGGTGGAGAAACTCATGGCGTGGAGAAGATCATGGCATGGAGAAGCTCATGGCGTGGTGAAGCTCATGGCGTCGTCGTGAAACTCATGGCGTGGTGGAAAAGCTCAAGGCAAGGTGGAGAAGATCATGGCGTGGTGGTTAAGGTCACAGCGTGAAGCTCATGGCGTGAAGATCGTAGTGTGCTGGAGAGGCTCGTGGCGTGGTGGAAAAGCTCATGGCAAAGTGGAGAAGCTCATGGCGTGGTGGAAAAGCTCATGGCATGGTGGAGAGACTCAAGGACTGGTGGAAAGCTCATTGCAAGGTGAAGCTCATGGCATGGTGGAGAAGCTCACGGAGTGGTGGAGAAGCTCATGGCATGGTGGAGCTCATGGCGTGGTGAAAAAGCTCATGGCAAGATGGAGAAATCATAGCGTGGTGGAGAAGCTCATGGAGTGGTGAAGCTCACAGCTTGGTAGAGAAGCTCATGGTGTGGTGGAGAAGCTCACAACTTGGTGGAGAAGCTCATGGCGTGGTGGAGAAGTTTATGTTGTGGAGAGGCTCATGGCGAGGTAGTGAAGTTCATGGTGTGGAGAAACTCATGGCGTAGTGGAAATAGCTCATGGTGTGGTGGCGAAGCTTGTAGCATTAAGTTCATGGAGTGGTGGTGGTGAAGCTCGTAGCATGCTGAAGCTCATGGCGTGGTGGTAACAGGTTCTTAGCTTCGAACTACAGACCAATAAGCCTAACCTCCATAGTGGGAAAATTTATAGAATCAATAATTGCCGAGGTAATTCGTAGCCATCTTGAAAAGCATAAACTGAACAACGAATCTCAGCACTGTTTCACAAAACGGCGTTCTTGTCTTACGAATTTATTAACTTTTTCACTAAGGTATTTGAGGAGGTAGATCATGGTAATGAATATGATATTGTGTATATGGACTTCACATCAGAGGCTACTGAGGAAACTTAAGGCACAGAGAATAGGAGAATTTTTTTCCTGGACAGAGGCATGGTTGGCAAATAGGCAGCAAAGAGTATGCATAAATGGGGAAAATCAGAGTGGGGAAGCGTCACGAGCGGTGTTTCACAGGGATCAGTGTTGGACCCATTGTTGTTCAAAATCTACATAAACGACATAGATGAGGGAATAAATAGCGATATAAGCATATTTGCCGATGACACCAAAATAGGCCAACGAATTCATTCTGACGAGGACATTATAGCACTCCAGGAGAGTGCAGATGCAGTTTAATATAAACAAATGCAAAGTTCTAAACACTGGAGAGAAAAATAACCATGCCACATATAAACTAAATAATGTAGATCTTAATATTACTGTTTACAAAAAGGATTTGAGAGTTCTGATTAGCAGTAATCTGAAACCAAGACAACAGTGCATTAGTGTTCGCAATAAAGCAAACAGAATCCTTGGCTTCATAGCAAGAAGTATATATAATAGAAGTCATCAGGTTGTTCAACTCTATATATCCTTAGTTAGGCCTCATTTAGATTATGCTGCACAGTTCTGGTCACCATATTACAAAATGGATATAAATGGTCTGGAAAACGTGCAAAGGAGAATGACAAAGTTGATCCCATGTATCAGAAATCTTTCCTATAAGGATAGACTGAGGGCCCTGAATCTGCACTCTCTAGAAAGGCGTAGAATTAAAGGGGACATGACTGAAGTGTATAAATGGAAAAAAAGGAATAAATAAAGGGGGTGTAAACAGAGTGCTAAAAATATCTAGCATAGATAGGACTCGCAGCAATGGTTTAAGATGGAAAAATTCAGATTCAGGAAGAATATAGGAAAACACTGGTTTGGTAAAAGTGTTGTGGATGAGTGAATCAAACTCCCGAGTACCGTCATAGAAGCTAAAACATTGTGTAGTTTTAAAAATACGTTAGATAAGTACATGAGTGGGTGTGGGAGGGTGCGAATTGGACAGGACTAGCTTGTGCTCCTAGGTCAGATGCCGTGCTCCTTCCTTAAGTGAATGTGAACTGTTCCTTCTTTCTTATGTTATGTGAACCTCGTAGCATGGTGGTGAAGCTTATGGAGTGGTGATGAACCTCGTAGCATGATGGTGAAGCTTATGGAGTGGTGATGAAGCTCATGGCGTGGTGATAAAGCTCATAGTGTGGTGGTGAAGCTCATGGCGTGGTGAAGCTCGTAGCATGGTGGTGAACCTCGTAGAGTGGTGGTGAACCTCGTAGTGTGGTGAAGCTCATGACGTGGTGATGAAGCTCATGGGGTGGTTGGGAACATGGCAGGTGCAAGTCAGCAGAGAATGTGAGGAGGACTCGGGATACATGGTAAACAGAAATCGAAAGCCACAACAGCAGTGCCTGATTAATATTACATACATGGGTAGCGCTTAACCCGTAAGGGGTCATATAGCACCTGAGAGGCATTCATGTTCGATCCAAGGACAGGGCAGGTGAAATTCCTCGGATCAAAAACCCCTCACCTGCATCAAGGAATCTCCCTTGAGAAGAGTGTCTAGGTGTCCATGCTTAAGCTTGAGTAAAAACGCTAACAGACTGCTGGGATTTATATAAAGAACTTTAAATAACAGGAGTCTAGAGATTACCCTTTTAACGCTATACAGCGTTAGTAGTCTCATTTGTTAGAGATTACCTTTTAACGCTATATATCGTTAGTAGTCTCATTTGTGTTATGTAAACCAGTTTTGGTCTCTATGTTACAGGATGAAGATAAATGCATTGGAGAACTTGTAGAGAGGGTACCAAAGTTAATCCATTAAATAAGGAATCTTGCTCTCAAGACAGACTGAGTGCCCTGGACCTATACCCTTGAAAGACTGAGAGAGATGAGACATGTGCCTAGTAAACCCTCTCATGAAGCCGTACTACTTAGTGGGATGTACTGTAAACCTGACTGAAAGAGTACATCTAGTGGACAGCGTGTGAGAAAGACTTGACGATATGCACTATGCAATTTTTGACGCACTTTTATTCACATTTACAAAAAATGCATTATATAGTACAGCTTTATAAGAAGGTTTACGGTATGCAAATAGGAGATGGATATATTAAGATACAGACAGAGTACTGAAAGCATCAAACCAAGAAGGAATCGGAAATAATGGATTCAAGTTAGATAAATTTAGACGACGGTGATCACGGCGCAATAGAGCACAAAATGCGTGCGAAAAGAAATAACTGTAAAAGTTGACAGATGGATATTTAATGTTGTAACTAATAGAACCCAAAGAGTAATAATGAAGAGAGTTCTGTTCCCGCAACTACCCTGAGCTCACTACCTCACGTTTCAGGTCACCTGTCTTCCGCCACTGTCTCTGTATATATTCTCTCTTCTTACATGTCTCTATTAGAACTGACAAAATCAATGATGACCAAGCGTTTCCTCTAATAAATTTCCTGAGCCGTCTTTAAGTATCTTAATCCATATCTTGTCAGTTTTACAATACCTTTTGCAATTTATGTTTGTATGCCTGATTAACTTCTATATTATCTAGTTTATAAATGCCGTATTTTCTTTTTAAGGATCAGAACCTTACATTTGTCCGATCATTCGTCACTTCTTAAACAACAATCAATTCAGATCATCCTGTACCTCCCTGGTGTCCTCATCATGAATTATGTAGAGCCTATTATCACGTTATCAGCAAACTTACTTTTGCCACGTTGGTGGTAGTCTCACAACAACACCAACCATATGTGAAGTGACCATACAAATGCCAACCACCCCCCATAACACAGAAGCAGGCGTGTAAAATTATAATAATAATCATGGGGGAGCGCTAAACCTGTAGGATTATACAGCGCCTGTGGGGAGGGGGATGGAAGGTATTCAGACTCAATTCAGGAAACTGAAGCACATTCAGTTCCTTAGAAGGCGTGTACAAGATCCCACGTAGAGGTGTGATACATTCTACAATAATGAAAGATAATGCAGCTCATACACGAGAATCCTCGAACAACGCTTGTGTTAAACAGACACGAAAGTGCACACCTAATGGATTAGATACGTGCAGAAATCATCATTAAGGAGAAAAACCGAAAGACTTCTAGAAGACGATTTGAATCAGCAATCATGCAGACCAACACTATAGAACAAAATAACTGGGCATTTAGCATTGACAAAACATTGGTTGATCTCTTGCGTAGGAAACCCCAAAAGGTGACTGACACCCATTCACACCTTATAGGTGATGCTGACTTCCACTTAGATAACTGTTACAGATGACACCTGACTTCACTTCTCCGTCTGTAAGAATATCTTGTTGGTTTACTCCTTGTATGACTTTATAAAACCCACTGTGTGGTTGAATGTTTGTCTATCATGTAGATTTTCTCTTCAAGTGTCTTTCTACCAGTAATAATAGTAGTAAGAGGAGGCGCAACAGCAGCAGGAGCAGCTGCCGGAGGAGGAGCAGGAGGAGGAGGAGCAGTGACCTTTTGTCAGGTAATGACAGAATTAATGATTGTAAGGAGGATTTGTGCTATTAGTTCAGACATTACATAGCTACCTTCATTCTGTGTAATTGAATCTGAAATGGAGATTAGTACCACTTCTGGGCATTTTTATTTTCAGCTGTCCGGTTCCTTAAGTGGCTGGTGGAGTTACTATACAGTATACATGCGCTTTTCAGGTTGTCACATCTGTTCATGAAGATGCATCCATAGGTTTCTAGCGGTTTCCCCTTGTACCTCATCATAGCTCTCTCGCAAGTGCCTTGTGCAAGTACTTTGGAGATATTCAGGGTAGCTTGGCTACTGGGAAAGATGTTAACTTTATTCAAAGTGTTAGTGCAAGCAGAGAATGTGAAAAGTTTATTTCTGGCAATCTTTGATGACTGAAGAAAATTTTATCTCGGTGAAGATTTGGTGCATGTAGAAGCATTCCTAGTCCAGAAACTCTGGGCGACTAATGCAATATACTGTCTCAAGAAAAAGCCAACGATGATCCCTTAGTGTCTTGACTGGAAGAGAAGTGTGCAAGATCATTTTCGTTAAAAGGCTTTCTTAAACTTGAACTCTTATTGCATTATCTACTTTGTGGATGACATATACTTTTGATGGGTTTTGAGAATTTTTCTACTCTCACAGCCTGGCCCTGGGCTAGGCTTGGGGCCAAGGTACAGGACTAAGAAATGGTATGGTACAGTAACCTGTCACTGGTTTCCTCTTCAAGTGTGAAGTGAATTGCTAGTTCAGCTGTAGTACCTTCTCTGCATGCTCTGAATAACGAAACGTACAGGAGTGATCACAAAGAAGTCATCCACGTGTCACACCCATATGACATTGCTGGGGATAATGCTAGCAAAGTGTTCAACTCTCATGTGTTCCATATACATATGTTCATCAAGAAGGGAAAAAATCCATGCCCATCCCATTTGTTTACCTGTAGAGGTTCTTGCTGATAAAAGAAACAGTTAAAAGTTTATTCAAAGCTCAATCAGGATGATAAAATCTCTGGAAGGCAGAAGATTTAAGTCGTGGTTGATTCTGCACTGGTGGTCAACCACTTGGGTGGTGGATACCTTCGTAAAATGAGAACTAACATCACGATTACCCCGTTTCTTCTTCCGAAATGAGAAGTTGCCCGCGTGCTAAATTTAATAAAGAGAAGCAGAGCTGATCATTCCTAATAGGAAGGAATGATGTTTGGCAAGAACTTCAGCAAAACTATGTGGTGAATCCCAGCTGGAAATTTAACTTGTGATGTCTGAGATTTTCTGGCGAAACATCAACTGAATAATTGAGCGTGGATGTCAGCTTTGCTGGGTCACCTCAACTTAGTGGGAGATAGACGATGTAATAAGTTAATTTATATTATTATTATTATTATATATATATATATATATATATATATATATATATATATATATATATATATATATATATATATATATATATATGTATATATATATATGTATATATATATATGTATATATATATATATGTATATATATATATGTATATATATATATATGTATATATATATAATATATATATATATATATATATATATATATATATATATATATATATATATAATATATATGTCGTGCCGAATATGTAAAACTGGTCAGTTAGCAAGAACTCATTTCAAATTAAGTCCTTTCTGAAATTTTCTCTTATACGTTTAAAGATATATTTTTTTCATTAATGTTAATGTAAAAAATTTTAATTTTGCACCAAAAGAATCTTAGAAAACTTACCTAACCTTATTATAACAAGAGCAATTTATTTTAGCCTAACCCAACTAAATATATTTTAAATACGTTTACAGTAATTTAGTACTACACAAACACAATCAAATATATTTTTTTTCGTTAGGTTCAGAATGATTTTAGCGAAATTATTGCATACACAAATTTTCACTTGTCCTATATGGCAAGATGAGCGTTGCTAATTAAGCCAAGATGGCAAGTTCTGCCTATTCGGCACGACATATATATATATAATATATATATATATATATATATATATATATATATATATATATATTATATATATATATTATATATATATATATATATATATTATATATATATATATATATATATATATATATATATATATATAATATATATATATATATATATATATATATATATATATATATATATATATATATATATATATATATATATATATATATGCAAGTATCGCAAACCAAGCGATACAGGATGCAAAACCACGGGGGAGTAGAATGATAGCTCTAGGCCTCTCGTGATACAGTCAACACATCATCAGGAGCTTGCAAAATTGCAGAAAGGAGGAGGATGTCCAAGCAAGTACGTTCCCAAAGGATGTCTTCACTGGAGTGAGTGAGTGAGGAAGGAAGAGAGAATACAGGAAGTGTCCCCAGGCACACCAGCGCCCACAGCCAGAAGGATGAATATTATAGCATTAGAAAAGTCCCACAAGCATTGGTATTGCAATAGCCTAAACGAAATTAACGTGGCAATAATAAATTCGGCCACACCCCGCTATGATATCAATAACTTTACATACATAAATATATTGTCAGTGATATAGAAGTCACTGGTAATTATGGGGTAGCCACCCACGGGACAGCAGGCCCATTTAAAGGGGGGGGGGGAACGAGAAAGGGGTAATATTTAAAGGGGAGACTTCTAAAAGTTATGTAAAGGAAACGGGGCTTATTAAAATAAACTCCTTTAATGAGGGAGGCATCTGTAATAACAAGGAAGACAGCCACAATTATTCAATCCACATAATTCTGATGCAAACTCTGGGGGTCAATGCCCGTGGTTGATCAGGTCTTGATCCTGGTGGAAAAAGCCTTGATCAACTACGCTGTTATTGCTGGTTGCACTCAGCCCATCACAACCCTGATGATCAGCAGGGTTGTGGTGGGCTGAGTGCAATTCCCCTTATGCACGAAGGTCGTTCAGAAGTCGGGTTCCTCTTACACTCATCGACTTTTTTTTAGTGTACTCGTTGCACCTCTGCTTTTTATTAGAGTCACTATTACCTTCTGTTAAGTTTTGTGCTTTCAGCATACAGGTTTGGGATCAGTGCTTCCGGGATTTTCCAGGAGTAAACTATGAGGTACATCTGCCTCCGTTCCAGAGAGTACAGTTAAAGGGACTTCTATTATTCCCAATAGTTCAAATGTTTGACTGAATATATACAGGCAGCGAAAATTCTGTGTACATTTTCTAGCTCAGCAGTCTCAGCATTATTATACAGCAGCATTCGAGCCTGGGGAGAACATGTGACTTGAGAAGTATCATTATCATTGGCTCAGCATCTTGTTATCCAGCCTATCATTTTCCTTGCACCAGTGACAAAAACACTGATGTAATCCTTGAATGTGATATTTTGTGACATCTTTACTTCAAAGTCATGAGCATGAAACTTTTGCTTTACTCAATGATTTGAGTTTGTCATGTACTCTATTCAGTTTTATTTTCCTCGTTTTTACATACTGGAAAATCTAAAACTTGTCCTCACTGGACATTTTAATCTCTGAGGCCCACTGAAAAAAACTGAAGCTTTGCTGTGTCTTAGAGATACTGGTGTCATCAGCAAAGGAGCTATGAATATCTGTCTATGGCGGATATAAGAATGAACAACAGAAGTAGGAAGAATACTGTGCCTTGACGAACAGAACCTTTTACTGTGGCAGCCTCCGACTTCACTCTGTTTACTACTACTCTTTGGGTTCTATTTGTTAAGAAATTAAAAATCAATCGGCCCACTTTTCCAGTTATTCCTTTCGCACACATTTTGTGCGCAGTCACACCATGGTCGCGCTTGGCGAACACATTTGTAAAATTAGTGTACACTGCATTAGCATTTAATTTGTCTTCCAGAGCACACAGGACCGCATTGTAATAATTTAGTAATACTGAAAGGCAAGAGCGACCTGCCCTAAACCCATGGTGCCCTGGATTGTGCAACTGTTGCGATTTTGTGACTGGCAATCCCGCTAAGAGGACCGATATTGATCTATATTTTTTAACGATTACTTTACTACGGCCTGTGTTAAGTGTGGTGATACCAGTAGCTTGTAATGGCTGTATGATGGTACCTGTGCTCAAACTCCTCCACAGAACATTAAAGATTTTTGTTATTCAGTCTCTTAATTTTCTTACTGTTGTGACAGTAACTCTGTTGTGATACAATTCTATTATTTCTGTCTATGTTAAATATAACAATGAGGTGTCTTTATTGTTTCTACAACACTGAGCGTTTTTGTTGTCACTGTTGCTTTTGTTGTTGCTGCTGTGCTAATGGTGATTGTTATTCACGTTTGTCGTTTTCTCCTGTAAATATTTAATTAGAAGAAAGTGACTGTACAACTCAAGTGAATAACAGATGTTAAGTCATACAATCACTCCTCTCTCCCCCTCTCTCCTCCAATTATCCAGTATAAAATAAAAATAGGCATACAGTCTACATATCTGTGATCGCTTTCAAGAATTCTCTAACATGGTGGTCAAGCAGACTGTTGTTGTCAGCATTACACAGGCCAATAGCCATCATAACTTGGCTGACATGACAGTATTTGCAGAGTGTAATACAATTTTTAGCTAAATACTTTATTATAGTTATTATAAACTAAATTACATATAAACTTTAGCTGGTGTCGTTAATCGATATTGTAAAATTTTATTGTACAGCAGAGGATGATTTTGGAAGCAGATTTTTTTCAGAAATTATTTATAAGATATATAATTTAATTTACGTAGTTTATTGGTTATTAAATAACCGAGCCAACTACAATTATTGGCTGAGTAACATTCCGGTACATTATACTTGTTTTCCATCCACTGACAGTTATTTCAACAGCGCTGACAACACTGGCAATTTTTTCCTTCCCTTATCTATTCTGGGATTTGCTTCATCCTTCATGGAGCTACCTGCTGACACCTGCACTCCCACCCACCTAATGCATTTACTTCTTTCTTCTTTGATGATATATAAGATATCTGTGCAACACTTGGGAATCGAATCCAGGCTGAGGGACAGATTACTTCAAAATTCTCATCTTCCATTTCTCTATACTTGACTGAAGAAACCACTGGCTGGCGAAACGTTTCCAGAATAAAAAATTCCCAATTGTTGCACAAGTGTCTCATTTATCATCTTGTCGGTTTTTTAAACCATTTATTCAAATTCTTTCCTCTTTCTTTTGGGCTGACCTCTACTATTATCGCATTACTCTTCTTTGCATTTAATTTCAGTACACTTTATTTCCCGTAGGGGAAAAAACTAGGAGACGGGAGAGCAAGAGGAAGGGAGGGACTAGGAAAGAGGGAAATAATCTCTGGTGAACATACTTCAGAGTTTCACTGAAAACATAATGAAATTAATTAAATACAAAGTATAATTGTCGTGATCCAACTTCTCTGGCTCTCTCATCAGCACTGTCATCTGCACACACTAAATATAAACCTTTTCCCCAGTATATGAGATAATCTCACAGACCACACCTCTGTTTACCATACAATCATTCACTTTAATAACATCCTATCCTATGATCAACCAGGTGGTGTCTTGTATCCCGGTACAAGATCCGCTTTACTGGAAAACATACTTCTTCCAGCCCGGCCAGAGGCCAGACTTCCCTGCTGACTGCTTGTTCAAAAATCCTACTGCTACTGGCTGACTTCTCTCCCACATAGTCATAACAGCCTAGTTAATCTGGCACTTTGCAAATTATGATCCAGTTTCCTCTTAAAAGCTTGTACACTTGTTCCGGGAATACTTCTCATATCTGCGGGTAACAGGCTGAATAGTCTTGGTATTTTCCGAGTGTGTTCATGGAGCCCTGGCTTCACAATGGATTTTATTTTACAGTTCTTCCCATATCTCTCACATCAGTATATTGCTGTTGTAGTGTGTAGGTTTGGGATCAGGCCTTACGTATCTTCAGTATATATAATTATTCTCTGTCTCTTATTCACTCAAAAGGTTACATTCCAAGTACGTTGGAGCATTCCAAATAGTTTAATTTTTTACTGATTCTATGCACCTCTGATATTTCTTATGTCTTGAAAGTAGTTGTAGCAGTATCAATAAAAAAAAGTAATGATATAGAACACAATAAAAAAAAGATAAAAATTACAAATAATAAAGCTATGGACGTGAATAAAATTCAAAACACAAATAAATATTATAATATCAAGTTAAAATAACCAACATTAATTAAAAAAAAATAATAACGTCAGAAGGGTTTCATAAAAGTTCTCCGAGATATCTACAGGCACCCCGGTAATTATAAAAAAAAAAACATGAAGGCCGAAAGCAAACTCTTAAAATGTGCTCCACAGTCAGCTGAGTGGTTGGGGAGAGACGAGGTTTGTCAGGAGCACATATGAACAAGTGGCTTTAGGCGAGATATGTGTGCCCGATCCACCTTCGATAAAGATTCGTCTCAAAGTGACGACTCCTGCTGAAGGAGGGTCAAACAATCACGTCCTGGTGAGCCCTGTATAACTTGCTCCTAGTCTGTAGGGCCTACCAGGCCCAACAGACCGGAAGAGGAGAGAGAGGTACATGATAATATATACCTGGAAGGTACTCGAGGGCTTTATCCCAAATCTGCACACTGCCATAACAACATACTGGAGTGAGAGATATGGGAGGAAGTGTAAAATAAACCTAGTGAAGAGCAGGGATGCGGTGGGGACAATAAGGGAGCACTGTATCAACATCCGAGGTCTCAGACTATTCAACATCTTACCAGAAACACGGCTGGACAAGTGTAGAAGCCTTCAAGAGGAAACTAGACAAGTATATTCACCAGGTGCCAGATGAACCAGGCTGTGATGGATATGTGAGGCAGCGGGCCTTCAGCAGCAACAGCCTGGTTGACCAGGAAAGCACCAGACGAGCCTGGGTCGAAGAGTAGATAAACTCTCGAAACTCTTCAAAGGTATATCAAAGGTAAGGTAAAGCTTGCCACTTCTCAAAGACGTATCTATAGATATGGTCATGAAATTACTGTAAGGAAAAACTTCACTATAGAGTAAATAGGCTTGCTTCAGCATCCTCTGCCCCAGCATCTGCCCAGTCCTTTCTCAGAACACCAACATGCTTCCGGGCACAAACAAAACTCCACGTCCTTGT
Source organism: Cherax quadricarinatus (assembly GCF_026875155.1). Classification (NCBI taxonomy): domain Eukaryota; kingdom Metazoa; phylum Arthropoda; class Malacostraca; order Decapoda; family Parastacidae; genus Cherax; species Cherax quadricarinatus. The sequence continues at coordinate 39,921,753 of NC_069412.1, forward strand.
GCCGCTCACAGAGACACTCTAACCACTCTTTGAATTTTTTGGCCCGTAGGGTAGACAGAAGTATAGTGGGCCAAAGATAACAGAACGGACACTGGAAATCTGAGTACACAGTGAACCAAGAACCAGTCAGATATCAGGACAAAAATAGCGAGGATTGCATGGAGCTATACATTGAATAAAAGATTCTTAGTAATAGTGCACAAGGACCAAGTCAGATATCAGGACTAAAACAGTGAGGATTCCATGGAGCTATGCATTGAATAAAAGACTTAGCAGTAGTGCACAACAGCACAATAAGAGTTCTCATCACAATAACAACAGCCAATACTCCTAGACCAGTTAGTAAAGATCTCTCTCTCTCCTTGAAGCATGAACCAAATCACCCTCCAAGAAATTAACCAAAGTCATTCCGGGGCTCGCAACTTCGAGGTCCTCATTCACTGCCTACAAAGACGCACTTCAAGCACCATCCAGACGACAGGCCCATCAAGGCCACAATCCAGGAGAGGAGCCTTCCTTTGAATGCCAAACGGCACGCCTGCACAACGAGCAGAGTTCTCTCCTTCTCCCTCTCCCCAAAACAGACTACAGCATAAGCCGAGTTGCCACGAGTATACTGAACCTGAAACAGGCAACACACAAGATAGTCAGGAGCGGAGATCCAAGTAAAGCTCACAAGATTCGACAAGGGAAAGTACAAAATACCCCCGGAAACGTAGTGCCCATAGGTGATAACCAGGGTTCAGCAAGCGCTCCAAGGAAGAACCGACCGAAGAGTAGATCTGGCAACCATATTCCTGCATGGAATAGCACACGGCCGCAGATAGGATGAGCATTATCCTTCTGTCCCCCACATCCCTCCTAGGTACTGTGTGGGAACACCTCGTCTAACGCCAGCAAAGCATCTACTTTGAGTTTCTTTAGATGAAAGGTCTACGTCAGGCGACGATCAAGTGTCCATCAAAAAACGTCTCATGCCTAGAATGGTGAGGTGAACAAAGAGCAATCTGAATAGTATCATCATTGGTGTTATTCTCTTGTTTTGAAAATTCCAAATCATTAAAAAAATCTTCATAAAGATGGCAGTAAAGAAATCGAGAAAAAAATAATGACCAACAACTTTAATGTTATACATTATCAAAATCTTTGAACGGATCCATGTACCAAGAACATGGAATCAAAACATTTCCACGACCCAGGGCAGTAAGGGTTAATGGCAGGTAGCTTCTGCCTCTCACTATTCCTAGCCCATTATGACATGATTCTGGATGCACTGGAAGACAAGCTAAATGCTGATGAAGTGTACAGTGATCTTGCCAAAGCCTTCGACAAATGCAACCAGGGTGTGATAGTACATAAAATGCGTACAAAATGGACAGATGTATATTCAACTTCTTAACAAACAGAACCCAGCGAACAGTAGTGAACAGAATGAAGTTAGAGGCTGCCACGGGGAAAAGTTCTGTTCCTTAATGCACAGAACTCTCCCCACTTGTTTCTCATTCTTATATCCGACACAGACAATGACATTAATCATAGCAATATAACATCCTTTGTTTATGACACCAGAATATATATGAGAGCGGCGTTCATCAAAGATAGCGAATCTTCAAGCAGACATAGATGCTTTATGACCCCTACGGGTTTACCGCTCCCAATGAATTTAAATAATTCAAACAGATGTAAATAAGGTCTTCCAGTGAGCCTAAGAGAACAAGTATCAACTGCTCCTCTATGGAAGAAGAGAAAAAATTAGGACTAAAATGGAGTATAAGACAAACTCAAATCATTCAACAGAGCAAAAGTACCATGAGTGAAATCTGGGAGTGAAGATCTCAGAGGATCTCGTATTTAAAAATCACAACATAGCTTTAGCTATCGCAGGAAAATGGTAGGATGAATAACCAGAAAGTTCAAAATAGGAGATGCTAAGTCACTGATAATACTTTTAAGTCCCTTATTCCCTCCAGGCTGGAATACTACTGTATACAGACGGACCCCTTCAAGGCAGAAGATATTCCATTAAACATCCGAACTACTGGGAACAGTTCAGCCCTTTTAACTGCACTTCTTGGAACACAGGTGAGAAAGGTTCATCATGATCTACACCCGGAAAATCCTGAAGTGTCCGGTCCCAAATTTGTACACTTAAATGACTCTGTGTGAAAGCAAGAGACCTAGCAGATGGTACAAAGCACCTTCAATAAAAAGCAAGGGCACGATGAATGATCTAAGAGAGAATTCAGTAAGCATCAAAGGTCCTCGATTTTTCAACTCCTTTTATGCATAAAGAAAATTACCAGTAAATCTTTGACCGTCTTCAACATGTAACGTGGTAAATGCCTCAAATCAGTTCGTGTCAGCTGGGATGTGGTGCATGGGGTGAACTGCGTAAAGCAGTACCAACTGCCTAATCAATCAGGCCAGAAGTCTGATCTGGGATCAGGCCTCGGGAGCAATGATGCTCGGAAGTGACAAAAAGTAAACATAAGATAATATCCACCCTTTCATTTCTCTGACTTTTGCTGTCTGTGACTTACTGTGGTCTCCTGTAAATTCTAAGTCATCTGGCATAGTTTAGTAGCTATGAAAAACAATTTTCTCATTCTAAATCCACGTTGTATTGATTATGATTTTCCACTATTTCTCTAAAACATCCTTCCCCTCGTCCTACTCTTTGTTTCAGTCCTCAACAAGAGAACACTGTACAGTTTTAAATTCCATACCAAACATTGCATTCTTTTACAACACTAACATCACAATAGTGAGCATATTCTCTCCCCCTCCTCCCCACCTCGGTGGTAACAAGCCTCTCTCTTTTCCACTCCATGTGTCTGGCTGTGTGTGTACTTATCGAACTATGTTTGTGTGTCTGTTTAAACGTCTGTATGTGTGTGTGCCTGTGTGTCATGTGTGTGTGTGTGTGTGTGTGTGTGTGTGTGTGTGTGTGTGTGTGTGTGTGTGTGTTTGTTTGTGTGTGTGTGTGTGTGTGTGTGTGTGTGTGTGTGTGTGTGTGTGTGTGTGTGTGTGTGTGTGTGTGTGTGTGTGTGGTGTGTGTGTGTGTGCCTGAGTGTCTGTGTTTGTATCTCTCTCATTCGCACACACACACACACACACACACACACACACACACACACACACACACACACACACACACACATACAAACGCACACACAGCACACACACACACACACACACACGCAAACACACACACACACACACACACACACACACACACACACACACACACACACAGATGCCTAAACTCAGTACCCTATCAGCCGGGCTGTGGTTCGTATGTTAGACTACGTGAGGCCGGCAGTAACAGCCTGGTTGATCAGGCTCTAATCCACTGGGAGGCCTGGTCAAGGACTGGGCCGCGGGGGCGTCGACCCCCTGAACACCCTTCAGGTAGACTCTATGTAGGTAGACCATTAACTCATCTCTTTCATAAATCATTCCAAATGCGCATCTGTCGTATCATTGGCCAGATTGATACCTTTTCACTTAATGGAGAATATAAGTCCTTAACTTCCAATTACTGACCAGTCAACCTGACCTCAATACGGACAAATTGCTGCAATCAATATTCTGTTGGAATCCAAAGTTATTTTGATGAACCTAAATTGATCATTGAGTCTCAACAAGGTTCTACAAGGAGTGGTTCTTGCCTAACAAATTTACTAAAGCTTTTTACTATACTCTTTTAAGCACCGCATCGTGACAGAGTGCAACCTTGTCTAAACCTTGTGTAAACGTTTCGCCTGTTCAGCAGGCTTCTTCAGTTGAATACAGATTGGACAAGCCTGCTGTGCAGACGAAACGTTTCGACATTAAAGTTACCTAGGTACTGCACATGTCTTACTCCTCAACTTGATTAAGCAGAGGTGCCATGAGCACAATTAGCGAACAGTGTCACGTTCGTGGTTCAAGACAGTAGACAACCTCCTTATACCAGTAGATATAACAAATATTGTGTACGAATGGTATATAATACCGACAAGATGAGAGTAAGACACATGTGCAACATCTGGGTATCTTTATTGTAGACGTTTCGCCATCCAGTGGCTTTATCAATACAAATTCCAGGACATAACTTGAAGACAGTAGAACTATGTACAGAAGATGAGGTAATCAGTCCCTCAACCTAGGAGTAGGTGCGAACAGCACCATCTTCTGTACATAGTTCTACTGTCTTCAAGTTATGTCCTGGAATTTGTATTGATAAAGCCACTGGATGGCGAAACGTCTACAATAAAGATACCCAGATGTTGCACATGTGTCTTACTCTCATAACAAATATTGTTGGAACAAACCACTACATAACCACAACCAGGCTGCTGTGGTCATGTAGTCCTGAGGGTGGGAAGAAATAAAAGCCTGGTAGACTAGGTATGACTTCTAGAATGGAACAGCTCTGGAAATGTTGGCAGGATGTACAGAGCAGTGTTGTCCACTACTGGACTAAGCACTGCTAAGACTCACATACACACACACACACACACAAACGCACATTAAAACACACATGCATGCACTAAAAGACACACACAAACACTAAAACACAGACAAACACTAAAAACACACACCACACACACACAACACACACACACACACACACACACACACACACACACACACACACACACACAGTAGAGCTACAAGTGGAGGGAGAAGCAGGAAGGCCAGGACGAATGAAGCCAAACTACAAGAAAGGGGACTACACAGGAATGAGGAACTACCTGAACGGGGTTCAGTGGGACAGAGAACTGGCAGGGAAGCCAGTTAATGAGATGATGGAATATGTAGCAACAAAATGCAAGGAGGCTGAGGAGAGGTTTGTACCCAAGGGTAACAGGATTAATGAAAAAGCCAGGATGAGCCCATGATTTACCCAAAGGTGCAGGGAGGCAAAAACCAAGTGTGCTAGGGAATGGAAGAAATATAGAAGGCAAAGGACCCAGGAGAATAAGGAGAACAGTCGTAGAGCCAGAAACGAATATGCACAGATAAGAAGGGAGGCCCAAAGACAATATGAAAATGACATAGCAGCGAAAGCCAAATCTGACCCGAAACTGTTGTACAGCCACATCAGGAGGAAAACAACAGTCAAGGACCAGGTAATCAGGCTAAGGAAGGAAGGAGGAGAGACAACAAGAAATGACCGTGAAGTATGTGAAGAACTCAACAAGAGATTCAAAGAAGTGTTCACAGAGGAGACAGAAGGGACTCCAGAAGGACGGAGAGGTGGGGCACACCACCAAGTGCTGGACACAGTGCACACAACCGAGGAAGAAGTGAAGAGGCTTCTGAGTGAGCTAGATACCTCAAAGGCAATGGGGCCAGATAACATCTCCCCATGGGTATTGAGAGAGGGAGCAGAGGCGCTATGTGTACCCTAACAACAATATTCAATACATCTATCGAAACAGGGAGATTGCCTGAGGCATGGAAGACAGCAAATGTAGTCCCAATCTTTAAAAAAGGAGACAGACATGAAGCATTAAACTACAGACCAGTGTCACTGACATGTATAGTATGCAAAATCATGGAGAAGATTATCAGGAGAAGAGTGGTGGAACACCTAGAAAGGAATGATCTCATCAACAGCAGCCAACATGGTTTCAGGGACGGGAAATCCTGTGTCACAAACCTACTGGAGTTCTATGACATGGTGACAGCAGTAAGACAAGAGAGAGAGGGGTGGGTGGATTGCATTTTCTTGGACTGCAAGAAGGCGTTTGACACAGTTCCACACAAGAGATTGGTGCAAAATCTGGAGGACCAAGCAGGGATAACAGGGAAGGCACTACAATGGATCAGGGAATACTTGTCAGGAAGACAGCAGCGAGTCATGGTACGTGGCGAGGTGTCAGAGTGGGCACCTGTGACCAGCGGGGTCCCGCAGGGGTCAGTCCTAGGACCAGTGCTGTTTCTGGTATTTGTGAACGACATGACGGAAGGAATAGACTCTGAGGTGTCCCTGTTTGCAGATGACGTGAAGTTGATGAGAAGAATACACTCGATCGAAGACCAGGCAGAACTACAGAGGGATCTGGACAGGCTGCAGACCTGGTCCAGCAATTGGCTCCTGGAGTTCAATCCCACTAAGTGCAAAGTCATGAAGATTGGGGAAGGGCAAAGAAGGCCGCAGACGGAGTACAGTCTAGGGGGTCAGAGACTACAAACCTCACTCAAGGAAAAAGATCTTGGGGTGAGTATAACACCAGGCACATCTCCTGAAGCGCACATCCACCAAATAACTGCTGCAGCATATGGGCGCCTAGCAAACCTCAGAACAGCATTCCGACATCTTAATAAGGAATCATTCAGGAACCTGTACACCGTGTATGTTAGGCCCATATTGGAGTATGCGGCACCAGTTTGGAACCCACACCTAGCCAAGCACGTGAAGAAACTAGAGAAAGTGCAAAGGTTTGCAACAAGACTAGTCCCAGAGCTAAGAGGTATGTCCTACGAGGAGAGGTTAAGGGAAATCAACCTGACGACACTGGAGGACAGGAGAGATAGGGGGACATGATAACGACATACAAAATACTGAGAGGAATTGACAAGGTGGACAAAGACAGGATGTTCCAGAGATTGGACACAGTAACAAGGGGACACAGTTGGAAGCTGAAGACACAGATGAATCACAGGGATGTTAGGAAGTATTTCTTCAGCCACAGAGTAGTCAGTAAGTGGAATAGTTTGGGAAGCGATGTAGTGGAGGCAGGATCCATACATAGCTTTAAGCAGAGGTATGATAAAGCTCACGGCTCAGGGAGAGTGACCTAGTAGCGATCAGTGAAGAGGCGGGGCCAGGAGCTCGGACTCGACCCCCGCAACCTCAACTAGGTGAGTACAACTAGGTGAGTACACACACATACACACACACACACACACACACACACACACACACACACACACACACACACACACACACACACACACACAAACACGTGCTCATATACAACAGGCCTAGTGTCTAATCGACATGTGCCTAGGACAAAATGGTAACTAACACACCACACACACACGCGCACACACACACACACACACACACACACCACACACACACACACACACACACACACACACACCACGACACACACACACACACCCACCACAACACACACACCACACGCACACACAACACACACACACACACACACACACACACACACACCACAACACACACGCACACACACACACACACACACGCACACACACACACGCACACACACACACACACACACACACACCACACACACACACAACACACACACCGCACACGCACACACACACACACACACACACACACACACACACGCACACACACACACACACACACACACACACACACACACACACACACACACACACACACAACACAATATTCAGTAGTTTCACCAAGCAACACCCACCAAACAAATTCTGGCAAACACTTCTGTTTCTATTGGCACAGATGTGTTATGGTGAGGGTCTGGATGAGGGTGTAGGTGAGGGTCTGGTGAGGGTGTAGGTGAGGGTCTGGGTAGGGGAGGTGGTTGGGTGAGGTGTAGGTGAGGGTCTGGGTGAGGGTGTAGGTGAGGGTCTGGGTGAGGGTGTAGGTGAGGGTCTGGGTGAGGGTGTAGGTGTGGGTGAGGGTGTAGTGAGGTTGGATGAGGTAGGTATGTGAGAAGTAGTGAAAGTTTTTTTTTTATTCAAAATTGGAAACATCAGAAATGTGCAGTTACGCTATTCTACATGATAGTTATATAGTGAAAACAAAAGCTAGTTATGTTTGAGATGCGAGTGCGGAAAATGGTGAGTGAATGTATGAGAGGAGGGTAAACGTGAGGATGTATGAGAGGAGGGTAAACGTGAGGATGTATGAGAGGAGGGTAAACGTGAGGATGTATGAGAGGAGGGTAAACGTGAGGATGTATGAGAGGAGGGTAAACGTGAGGATGTATGAGAGGGTAAACTTGAGGATGAAGGTGGGGTTGGAGTACACGTTACTTCCCTTCCATGAGATGGTTCTTCTGTATTTTGTGTCCAGTGCTACTGAGTTCACTTCCCATATCTGAGAAACTGGAATTTATCATCATAAAGTAATGTTATTTTCTACTGAAAACTTTGTTGATTGCTTGCAAATTTTCCGTGGCTTCGGTAGAAGCCACGTCTATCCTTATATTGGTGTCGTCCGAAAAAGATGATTAGAAACTGTTTACGTGATGCTGCTTCCGGGGTTTATAACCCCTGCGGCCCAATCTCAGACCAGACCACCTGATTGCTGGCCTGATCGACTAGACTGTTGCTGCTAGCCACACGCAGTCTAACATATGCACCACAGCCCGGCTGATCTGGCACTGAAATGAGGCACTTATAAGTTCCCTCTTTAAGACAGTCAGAGGTTTATTAGTAATTCCTCTTATGCACGGAGGGAGTTGAAAAGTCGGTAACCACCAACACTTACCGTGCTTTCTCTTATGCTTTTTATTTGGAGGCACTCTGCACCATCTGCTTTCATACAGAGTGATTTCTGTGTACAGGTTTGGAACCAGTCATTCCAGGTTTCCAGGTGTAAATTATGATGTACCTTTCTCATCTACGTTCCAAGAAATATAGTGCAAAAGGCTTCAAACGTTAGCACTAGTTCACATGTTTGATTAAATTTATACAAGCAGTAAAAGTTCTCTGTACGTTTTCTAGGTCAGCAGCCTCAGCTGCCTTGAAGGAGAGCATTAGTACACAGCAGTATTGTGGCCTAGATGGAACAAGTGTTTATCATTGATAATCAATGTCTTATTATTAAAACAATGATTATCATTAATGTCTCAACATGTTTGTTTTATAGGTTCTAGTTATCCAGCATATCATTATCCTTGTGGCAGCAAAAGCAACACTCTTGTGATTCTTGAAAGAGAGATCCTCTAACATCGTCGCTCCCAAGTCTCACACGTAGAACTTTCACTGTAATGAATGGTTCAAGTTATATCTGCTGTAATCGTTGTGTCTTCGATAGACGCCACGGATGAAAATTCTGGTGTCTTCAGCAAAGAATGCGAGAGTTCTAAAATTTATGTCTGTCTGTGTCGGATATAAAAATGATAACAAGTGGGGGCGAGTACCGTGCCTTAAGTAACAGCTTTTCACTAAGCAGCCTCCGACATCTCTGTTTACTACTACTACTACTACTACTACTACTACTACTACTACTCTCTGGGCTCTATTTGTTAAGAAGTTAAATATCCATCAACCACCTGACCAGTTATTCGTTTTTCACAAGCTATTACACCATAAAATGTAGATGAATGGTTCAGAGAACAGACAAGTTGATAAATTAGACACATGTGCAACACTTTGGTATCTTTAATGAGGAAACGTTTCGCCACACAGTGGCTTCATCAGTCCATACAAAGGAGAATGATGAAGAACAGGAGGTGTTTGAGGTCATCAGTCCCTCAGCCTTGAGTCGATGTTATCAGTTCATCAGTTCTGAAAAGAATACAGCATATGTGCGAAGAAGTTACTTATATACTGTAGACAGGTGAGGTGCAGCAGTCGTAGGTAGTATCACATTTGACAAATCCAAAATGTGGAAGTGGGTCATGCCTAAAGGTTAGGCAAGTGAAGAATTCCCTGTATTAAGATCCCAAGATGTTGCTGTGTCAGATAGGAATGTGTCATTCATTCATTAGGGATTTGCCGGTACTTCAGGCCCGGGTCTTCTCCAGATGGTGACCCGTAGTACAGGAATGTGTCTAATTTATCAATATGCCGGTTCTCTGAACCATTCATCTACATTCCTATCTGACACAGCAACATCTTGGGATCTTAATACAGGGAATTCTTCACTTGCCTAACCTTTAGGTATGACCTACTTCCACATTTTGGATTTGTCAAATATGTTACTACCTACGACTGCTGCACCTCACCTGTCTACAGAAAATAAGCCACTTCTTCGCACATATGCTGTATTCTTTTCAAAATAGATGGACTGATTACATCGACTCAAGGCTGAGGGACTGATACCTCAAACTCCTCCTGTTCTTCATCATTCTCCGTTGTATGGACTGATGAAGCCAATGTGTGGCGAAACGTGTCCTCATTAAAGATACCCAAGTGTTGCATATGTGTCTAATTTATCAGTACATCACTATAACTTTGTCGAAGGCTTTTGCAAAATCAGCGTACACTACATCGGCATTTAGCTCTTCCGGCGAGTTCCATGAGTTTTTTCTACTCCAGGAGCCTGGCCATGGGCCAGGCTTGTCTGGTGCTTGTCTGGTCAACCAGGCTGTTGCTGCCGATGGCCTACTGACCCACATATCCATCACAGCCTGCTTATCTGGCACCTGGTGAAGAGACTTGTCCAGTTTCCTTTGGAAGACTTTTATACTTGTCTCAGCAGCGTCGCTGATATCTTCTGGTAAGATGAAGAATAGTCTGGGGGTACAGACATTGATAGTGTTTCCTTACTGTTCCCACTACATCCCTGCTTTTTGCTGGGTTTATTTTGCACTTCCTTCCGTATCTCTCACTCCTGTATGTTGTTATGGCAGTAAGCAGATTTGGGACAATGCCCTCAAAGTACTTTCCAGGTATATGTTATCATGTCTCTCTTCTCTCTTTCGCTCCACTAAGAACATATTTAAGACCTAGCAATTGTGAAAGGCAGGAGCGACCTGTTTTACAGTAAACACTTGTTATCCTGGGTTATACAAGTGTTGTGAGTCCTTGTGATTGGAATTCTGCTTACAAGAATACGTTCAGAGATCTTGATAATGTGTGTTGTTAGAGTTGTTGTTTGTACCTGTTTGTGACTGCTCTACTGTCAAGCTTATGCCCTGGATTTTGTGAATGAGAAAAAGTATTTGGGATTTCAACTACCTTCATTTATGATTTATTGCTTCCTCTGTATCTTCTGGATTCTATATGTTGAAACAAGTTTGTGCTCAAAGTTCTACATTTCTCTAACCAGTTTCCTTTCGTGCTTCATATAATCTGCCAAAGTTTTTTATCCATTACCTTCGACTGTAGACAGTCTCTCTCTCTCTCTCGAGTCTGCATATCTCTTGTCATAGATGTACGTGTCCAGTACCAATGAGCTCATCCTCCAGATCCCTGGTGGGCATATTGTCTTCCTCTAGCTTATTTCACTAAGTTCACGATTTATTTAGTACCAGACGTTCTTATCGAAACTGAATTTGTTGAATTCATCCTCATGATTAATTGGGCTTCTCCTATCCAGGCCACTGTGCACGCAGGCCTAAACCTCCATTATACTGCAGTCTGAGATTGCAGTCTTTGACACCATTACGTTGACTAGGTTCTCATTGTTTGTGAAAATAGTCTATGGTGTTTTTCCAGTCTGGTCGGTTCTGCAATCTGCTGGCTTAAGGCGAATTTATTGCAAGGGTTTAATTATTCTGCTGTGTGGAAGTGCTCCTCCAGACTTGCTCCACGGACTCTCTCTGTAATTTATGTCCTTGCCACATTCTTTCATTTAAGATGTCTCAAAATGAAGTCACCAAATATGATATTTGGACCCGAATTTGACAGTTTTTCAAGACAATGTTCGATATCCACTAAGTGGTCCTTTAACTGCTGGGAAATTGTATCTGACGGTTTATAAAGAATTACAACAACTGGGTCCTAATGTTCAATTTTGACCGCTATGCTATGAGACCCAGAAACAACAAAGGGACATCAAAATCTTGCATTGGTGATACTCAACATTGAATTTAATAAATGTTAAATTTTGTTTTCTTCACTACTTTGTGCTATATTCATTAGAAAATTGAATATACAATGATCATGCATTTCTAGTACATGAATGATAGAACATGCTTTGTAAGGTAGTGGTAGTGGTGGTAGTGGAGGTAGTGGTGGTGGAGGTAGTGGTAGTGGAGGTAGTGGTGGTGGACGTAGTGGTAGTGGAGGTAGTGGTGGTGGAGGTAGTGGTGGTGGAGGTAGTGGTGGTGGACGTAGTGGTAGTGGAGGTAGTGGTGGTGGAGGTAGTGGTAGTGGAGGTAGTGGTGGTGGAGGTAGTGGTGGTGGAGGTACTGGTGGTGGAGGCAGTGGTGGTGGAGGCAGTGGTGGTGGAGGTAGTGGTGGTGGAGGTAGTGGTGGTGGAGGTACTGGTGGTGGAGGTACTGGTGGTGGAGGTACTGGTGGTGGAGGTACTGGTGGTGGAGGTACTGGTGGTGGAGGTACTGGTGGTGGAGGTACTGGTGGTGGAGGTAGTGGTGGTGGAGGTAGTGGTGGTGGAGGTACTGGTGGTGGAGGTACTGGTGGTGGAGGTAGTGGTAGTGGAGGTACTGGTGGTGGAGGTACTGGTGGTGGAGGTAGTGGTAGTGGAGGTAGGGTGGTGGAGGTACTGGTGGTGGAGGCAGTGGTGGTGGAGTAGTGGTGGTGGACGTAGTGGTAGTGGGAGTAGTGGTAGTGGAGGTAGTGGTGGTGGAGGTAGTGGTGGTGGAGGTACTGGTGGTGGAGGCAGTGGTGGTGGAGGTAGTGGAGGTAGTGGTGGTGGAGGTAGTGGTGGTGGAGTAGTGGTGGTGAGGTACTGGTTGGTGGAGGCAGGTGGTGGGAGCAGTGGCAGTGGAGGTACTGGTGGTGGAGGTAGTGGTAGTGAGGTAGTGGTGGTGGAGGTAGTGGTAGTGGAGGTATGGTGGTGGTGGTACTGGTGGTGGATGGCAGTGGTGGTGGAGGTAGTGGTGGTGGAGGTAGTGGTAGTGGAGGTAGTGGTGGTGGAGGTAGTGGTGGTGGAGGTACTGGTGGTGAGGCAGTGGTGGTGGAGGTAGTGGTGGTGGAGGTAGTGGTGGTGGAGCAGTGGCAGTGGAGGTACTGGTGTGGAGGTAGTGGTAGTGGAGGTAGTGGTGTGGAGGTACCGGGGTGGAGGTACTGGTGTTGGAGGTAGTGGTAGTGGAGGTAGTGGTGGTGGAGGTAGTGGTGGTGGAGGTACTGGTGGTGGAGGTAGTGGTGGTGGAGGTAGTGGTGGTGGAGGTAGTGGTGGTGGAGGTACTGGTGGTGGAGGTACTGGTGGTGAGGCAGTGGTGTGGAGTATGGTGGTGGAGGTAGTGGTGGTGGAGGTACTGGTGGTGGAGGCAGTGGTGGTGGAGGTAGTGGTGGTGGAGTAGTGGTGGTGGAGGTACTGGTGGTGGAGGCAGTGGTGGTGGAGGTAGTGGTGGTGGAGGTAGTGGTGGTGGAGGCAGTGGCAGTGGAGGTACTGGTGGTGGAGGTAGTGGTGGTGGAGGTACTGGTGGTGGAGGTAGTGGTGGTGGAGGTAGTGGCAGTAGTGGTATTGATGGTGGTGGTTGTGGTGGTGGTGGTTGTGATGGTGGGTTGTGATGGTGGTGGTGGTGGTGGTGGTTGTGATGGTGTGGTGGTGGTGATGGTTGCGATGGTGGTGGTGGTGGTGGTGATGGTAGTGGTGATGGTGGTGGTGGTCAATTCACACTGTAGGAAGAGTATGAAGTAACAAAAATTATGTGTCAACGAGTGTGGGCCAGGAGCTGAGACCCAGCAACTACAGTCCAGCGAGTACAACTTGGTGAGTACGTAGGCTGGGTCTCGCGCGCCCAGGCACCCGTCCATGACAAACTATTTCCTCAATTATACAACCCAGGCTCTCACCTCCCTTCCTCCCTCCCTCACCTCTGATTGTCTCCTCCCCTTTGTCTTACTGCCTCTCCCCACCCCACACTGTCTCTTCCCCCATGTCTTACTGCCTCTCCCCCCCTCTCATAGTCTCCCCCCATATCTTACTGTCTCTCCCTCTCATTTTCCCCTCCCCTATATTTTACTGCCTCTCTCCACCTCTCATTGTCTCCTCCCCTATGCCTCACTACCTCTCCTTCATAAACTTCCTCTCTCCCTTTCCCTCACCTCTCTTCCTCTCCTTCACGTCTCTCTCTACATTCGGCGATAATTAAACTTTTCTGCTGTCGATCTGAACCATGATTTTAATATGTAACACGTTGCCTCCAACCTACTCCCTCCCATGACACCCACTCCTCCCATGACACCATCCTTACCACCGTTCTCACTATCATTACCAGCCTCACTGCCACCGCCACCATCATCATCATCTCTTATTCCCAATTATGGAGATGATCCACAGGAGCAATTAGCTTCCCTAAAGACTGCTGTAATCGAAGTTGCTATTTATCTCTTCCTCCTCCTCCACTTCCCTTGTTTTTAAGTCTCTCTCTCTCTCTCTCTCTCTCTCTCTCTCTCTCTCTCTCTCTCTCTCTTTACACAGGATTTAACAAGGTTAGGTTAAAGATCCCTAACTTTATTGACAAGTTAAGGATTCCTAACTTTATTGACAAGCTAAGAGCTGTTACGTACATCAGCTCATTTGAAAGCATTTTTATTGTTTGAAACAAAGTAGGGAACAGGATGAAGTTGGAGCCATCTGTGAGCCAGCATATTCATCTGATCAACTGACTTTATCTCGTTGACATCATAATGCTGTACGAATGTGTTCCATACTCGAGTCATTCTGGGAAAATGATCACAGATGAAGTGATGTTCTGGACAAGGGTACAGCCAGAGTGAAGTTGCTGCTTTCTGCCCGTCTTGTGGTATAGAAACTTGCTTCTCGCTGTCCTCAAAGTGGAGCCAAATGTGGTACTTTGACAATATTGACCTTGTACATAACAGTAAGGCCGCCCACATCCCTTCTGTGTTGAAGGCTCTGCTGAAATGAAAGATCTATCCAGGCTGGGTCCAGGCGAGAGACGAGACGTCTTGCTCTGTTCTCTACTCTGTCAAGCAGTCGCAGATGAGGGGAGGGGGGAAGCAGGCAAACCAAGAAAGTGGAGCATACTCAAAGTGTGAACATACTTGTGCCTCATACAGAATCTTGCAACTCCTACTGTCAAGCAGATGCGAGATACGTCGAAGTGCTGTAAGCTTCTCTCGCTCTCTCTCTCCATCACTCATTCACGCAAAACTTTAATCACAAGGCGCGGAAGACAATCAAAGGTTCGCGATACCTTAATCGCAATTACCGCGGGGACGTAATAGCCGGAGCCAGCGGGCTACAATCACAAGGTAATGCCGGACAGCACCGCCGCTGACAGAAATTACGGGACACCGCGAGAGCCGCAATCACAGAGAAAAGACCACAGGCACAAAAAACGTAATCGCTCAGCCGGAATCGGAAATTAAAGAAAAGGGGATAATCACCAAAAAATGATCAATAATTCACGGCAGTGTGATAATAGTCAACAGGAAAATGATTTCGTAGATATTAAACCAGGAAGAAACCAACAGTGAAAGTGGTCAATAATGGGTAATGGATGAGGCAAAACAGGATATTCAACGGTGCGTAATTGTAAACAATCAACGGGGAACAAACTACAATCAACGGGGCAACAAACTACAATCAAGGGTAACAAACTACAATCAATGGGGGTAACAAACTACAAGCAATGGGGTAATAAACTACAATCAACGGGGTAACAAACTACAATCAACTGGGCAACAAACTATAATCAACGGGGCAACAAACTACAATCAACTGGCAACAAACTACAAAACGGATAACAATCACAGGGCAACAAACTATAATCAACGGGGCAACAAACTACAATCAACTGGCAACAACTACAAAACGGATAACTACAATCAACAGGGCAACAAACTACAATCAACGGGCAACAAACTACAATCAACTGGGCAACAAACTACAAAAAACGGGATAAACTACAATCAACAGGGCAACAAACTACAATCAACTGGGCAACAGACTACAATCAACTGGGCAACAAACTACAATCAACGGGATAGCTACAATCAACGGGATAAGCTACAACGGGCCAACAAACTACAATCAACTGGGCAACAAACTATAATCAACGGGGCAACAAATTACAATCAACGGGGCAACAAACTACAATCAACTGGGTAACAAACTACAATCAACGGGGCAACAAACTACAATCAACGGGATAAACTACAATCAACGGGGCAACAAACTACAGTCAACGGGATAAACTACAATCAACTGGTAACATATTACAGTCAACGGGGTAATAACAGACTACAATCAACGGGAGTAACAACAGGCTACAATCATCGGGAGTAACAAACTACAACAGGATAACAGGCTACAATCAACAAGGCAACAGGCTACAATCAACAAATTAACACTCTACAATTAACAGGGTAATAACAGGCTACAATCAACAGGGTCATAACAGGATACAATCAACGGGGTAACAGGCTACAATCAACAGGGTCATAACAGGCTACAATCAACACGGTAACAGGCTACAATCAAACGGTAACAGGCTACAATCAACAGGATAATAACAGGCTACAATCAACTGAATTAACAGACCACAATCAACGGAGTAGAATCCCACAATTAACGAGGGTAAACAAAAAATTACGCAATCAATGAGAGGTAAAACAGAAGACCGCAGTCAATGGACCGAGACCAACAGTAGCCAAAGACTGTGTCCAGGATGGTCTCCCAACCCTCCTGAGCTGGCGAGACCGAGACCAAGGCATCAAGACCATGTCTAGCCTCCGGTGTACTGTGTAGGAGGAGGAGGAGGAGGAGGAGGAGGAGGAGGAGGAGGAGGAGGAGGAGAAGAAGGAGAAGAAGAAGAAGAAGAAGAAGAAGAAGAAGAAGAAGAAGAAGAAGAAGAAGAAGAAGAAGAAGAAGAAGAAGAAGAAGCCTTTCAACGAATCCGAGACTAAAGAAATACTTATCTACAGCTTTATGGAACATGCCGATTTAGAAAGACACGTAAGCAAACACTATGACATATTTATTAGAAAACGTTTCGGTCCTGGGATCTTGATCACTTCTAACATACAGAAGCCGACGGTGCTTCTAGGCACCGTCGGCGTCTGAGGTCTGGTTCTGTGAGAACGAGTTGTGCCTCATTCCAGTTCATCAAATCGCCCCGTGGAGTCTCTGTGGAGGACACAGGAGTACCTTACATCGTCTCTGTTAGAGGCATTTCGATGCTCATTCAGGCGGACTGCAAGACTCTGAATGTCTCGCCTACATATTTCTTGGGACAGAACCCACAGGGGATAGTGTAGACGCCTGCTGTAGAAGTTAGAGTGGGGCTGTGTTTCGTAGTGAGGTCTTTGATAGATGATGTGTTTATGGTGGAAACGTTGATGTTACTCATAGCAAGTGCCCGGCGAGTATTCGTGGCAACATCACCACATGGGAGCACTATGAACTGCTTAGGGGGCTCCCATGTGGTGATGTTGCCACGAATACTAACCGGGCACTTGCTATGAATAACATCAACGTTTCCACCATAAACACATCATCTATCAAAGACCTCACTACGAAACGCAGTCCCACACCTCTAACTTCTACAGCAGGCGTCTACACTATCCCCCTGTGGGTTCTGTCCCAAGAAATATGTAGGCGAGACATTCAGAGGTCTTGCAGTCCACCTGAATGAGCATCGAAATGCCTCTAACAGAGACGATGTAAGGTACGCCTGTGTCCTCCACAGAGACTCCACGGGGCATTTGATGAACTGGAATGAGGCCCAACGCGTTCTCACATAACCAGACCTCAGACGCCGACGGTGCCTAGAAGCCTCACTAATCGCCGTCACCGACACTATAGAACGCAACACTGGAAACTACAAAATTTCAAAAACATTGGCATACATGATACTTAAGCACCACCAACCCAACAACACAGGAGTCACATGATTTCATCGTCTACCCGTCCTCATCCCAACATGACATTCCTCAGGTCACGTGCGTCACTCACACCTCACTCTCCGCCTATATATATAATGTCTTTCTACCTCTGTATGTTAAAAGTGATCAAGGTCCCAGGACCGAAACGTTTTCTAATAAATATGTCATAGTGTTTGCTTACGTGTCTCTCTAAGCCAACTTGTCGGTATTTATTACCAAGGTTTATACCATGGAACATGCCTTCAGCTGCCACCTGTGTCCCCTTGATCCTGGTTCTCTTCAATTCAAGAAGAATGTCCCTAGCAGTCTTATCAATTCTTCTTAAGGTTTAGTACACAGTAATCATATGTCCCTTGTGCTCGACTCTAAGGTCGTCAGGATGAATTTCTTCAACCTCTCATCATAGCGCATTCCTCTCAGGTCTGGTATTTGTCAGTGTCTTCACGTGCTTGATCAGGTGTGAGCTCCATGCTGGGACAGCATATTTAATGATTGGTTTAACATATGTCGTATATAAGGTTCTGAAGGATACTTTATTCAAGTTGCTGATACTATTCTCAGGTTTGTTAATCTTGTATATGCCACTGCTGTTATGCGGATTATGAGCACTTTTGGCGATATGCTAGCTGCTATTGTCACCCCAGGGGCTTTCTTTTTAATATTTGCAGCTTTTGTCCTCCCCTGCAGTACAATCTGCACTCTACTCCCAAATGCATGACTTTGCTTGGGTTGAACTCGAGAAACCACTTGTCTGACCACATCTCCAGTATCTTAATTAAGGTTTCTCTGGCGTTTATACTGTCCTCTCCTGCTCTTCTTCTCATTAGTTGTACATCGTCAGCAAACAGTAACATAAAGGATTCAAACAATCCCAACACTTATCCCTGCGGAACCCCAGTCGTTAATCTCCCCCGGCTGGATGTTTCCTCTTTTACTGTTATTCTCTGCCTTCTGCCATTTAGATACTCCTGGACCCACTGGCGCACTCTTCCTTTTAACCCTGCTTTTTTTTGTGATTTCTGGATTAATCTCTGGTATGGTACTGTATCATAGGCTTTTCTGCAATCTAAAAAAATCCAGTCTACCCAACCTTGTCTTTCTTGTTTTATTACTGTTACTCTGTTCTAGCAAATTCGTAAGACAGGATTTTCCATCCTTAAATCCATGTTGCTTTTTCGTAAAATATCTTCTCTCCAAGTCTCTCATTATTCTTTTCTGTACTATCTTCTACAAAACTTTTGACAGTATGCATGTTCGAGATACTGACCTGTTCCTTTTTACATATCTAGGAAGCACATTTACAATTTTTCAATTTTCTGGCAGCTGTCCTGAGTGGAGAGACTGTTTGAATACCTGTGCTACTGTGTCACATACAATATATTTTTTTAGTCAACTCACCACAACGTCAGTAGTTATTTGTAAATTCTCAAACACGACATAAACCATTCTCTCTCCCAGTCGTGGCAATGGAATAATCTTTGTGAGATATTAGCTGTGTTTGCTATATCGTTTTCTAATTGATATACCTTTGACTGGTTTCAAGAGTTTTCTTACTCGCGCTGGAGGGCCCTGGGCCATGCTGTTTGGTGCTGGCGGCCGCTGGTTCACATAAGTTCCTCTTATCTCCTTATTCTACAGCAGGTGTTACTGCTGTAGATGTTACTTAATTAACACTGTTACTAACATCATTTTCTAGTGTTCCTTGCTTGCTTTAGTTTTATGCTCTCTTATTCTGCATGTTTCTACTTTTACAGTTTGGTTTTAAAACCACGGACTAACTTCGTACTTATTTCTTCTTTATAAGGATTATATGATACGTCATAAATTTTGTGCAGAATAATACTCACGCTATGATTGCAGGGGTTGATTCTTAGCTCCTTGTAGGAGCATCCCAACGATATATATGCCTGTGGCTGGTTTCCAGTGTTTTCTGTACCCCGGTAGCCCGGCCTGGGGCCAGGCTTTTTTGATAGCTTGTTCGACGAGGCTGTTGCTGTTTGCTGCCCGCTCTTCAGTGTTCCATTGTATTACTGATAGGAACGTTCTCATGCCTTCACAGTCTGGTGGTGAGTACACAAACCCGCTCTTCTCTACCCTCTCCCTCCCTTCACTCTCTCATCTACTATGCACCTCAGTGTTAATACACCTCCAGCGCTCGCTCCTATGGCACCTTCAAAATGTACCTCCACATTATTTTACATATTTTTGGAGGGAGAGGGGGAGGGAAGGGGGAGGGGGTGGTTCTATCGCATTCACAAAGCACTAGAAACTTCTGGTTAATCTGCATTTGAAAGATACTCCGTTTCTAACATTATATAATAAATTTACACTATCAATACTAACTTCCTACTGCCGTGAATTATTCACTCTCGTATTAGGGAGGGTTTTTTTAGAGGGAGAGGTTTTTTAGTGCCAGGAAGGAAAAAAAACTGGCAGGAAATGGCAGAAATCGTACACCAAATCCAGTCATTCCTGGAGTGGAACCACAGTCGATGGCCTCCACTCCAAACCAACAGATACAGATACTAATGCCGGAAAAAAAATCCCCCCCCCAGTACCAACAATACCACCAGTCCGATAACATTCTTCTTTGCAAATATACAGGGTCTAAAGCCAGCAACAAACAACAAAATACCTTTCATCCGTGGACTGCTTGCAGAGGCAAAGGCAATGTTTGCGGCTTTCACTGAGACCCACATAAAGGATCACTTGGACAACGAAATATGGATCCCAGGTTACAACCTATACAGATGTGACAGAGTGAACAGGCAAAAGGGGGGGGGGGGGGTTGGCCTGTACATTGCAGAGTCACTTGTTTGCACAGAACTGCTTAATGCCTCAAATGACGTAGTGGAAGTTTTAGCAGTAAAGGTCGAGAACCAAAAACCTAGTCATTGTGGTAGTCTACAAGCCTCCGGATGCAACATCCCAGCAATTCCAGGAACAGCTGTTAAAAATTGACCACTGTCTGGAAAATCTTCCAGCTCCTGCACCCAACATCTTGCTCCTGGGGGATTTCAACTTAAGGCACCTAAAATGGAGGAATATAGCAAATAATATTGTTGCAGTAAAAACACCAGGAGGCAGCTCTGATGAAAACTCACACTCACACGAGCTTTTAAATCTCGCACAAAATTCAATTTAAACCAGCAAATAATGGAGCCTACTAGACTGGAGAATACACTAGACCTCATCTTCACTAACAATGATGATCTGATAAGAAATGTCACCATATCAAAAAAAAATATACTCAGATCACAACATAATTGAGGTTCAGACATGTATGCGTGGAGCCCCAGACCGACAAAATGAGACTAGTCACAAGGGAGCATTCACCAATTCAACTTCAATAACAAAAACATAAAGTGGGACCAAGTAAACCAAGTCCTAACCGATATAAGCTGGGAAGATATACTAAGCAACACAGACCCAAACTTATGCCTAGAACAGATTAACTCGGTGGCACTCGATGTATGCACAAGGCTTATTCCTCTAAGAAAAAGGAGGAGTAGATGTAAAATAGAAAGAGACAGGCGCTCCCTTTACAGGCGACGGAAAAGAATAACAGAGCGGCTAAAAGAGGTCAATATATCTGAAATGCGTAGGGAGACACTGGTCAGAGAAATAGCAAGCATCGAACTTAAGCTAAAAGAATCCTTTAGGAGTCAGGAATCGCGGGAAGAACTAAAAGCCATAAATGAAATCGAAAGAAACCCAAAGTATTTCTTCTCCTATGCCAAATCAAAATCGAGAACAACGTCCAGTATTGGGCCCCTACTTAAACAAGATGGGTCCTACACAGATGACAACAAGGAAATGAGTGAGCTACTCAAGTCCCAATATGACTCAGTTTTTTAGCAAGCCGCTAACCAGACTGAGAGTCGAAGATCAAAATGAATTTTTTATGAGAGAGCCACAAAATTTGATTAACACAAGCCTATCCGATGTTATCCTGACGCCAAATGACTTCGAACAGGCGATAAATGACATGCCCATGCACTCTGCCCCAGGGCCAGACTCATGGAACTCTGTGTTCATCAAGAACTGCAAGAAGCCCCTATCACGAGCCTTTTCCATCCTATGGAGAGGGAGCATGGACACGGAGGTCGTCCCTCAGTTACTAAAAACAACAGACATAGCCCCACTCCACAAAGGGGGCAGTAAAGCAACAGCAAAGAACTACAGACCAATAGCACTAAATCCCATATCATAAAAATCTTTGAAAGGGTCCTAAGAAGCAAGATCACCACCCATCTAGAAACCCCTCAGTTACACAACCCAGGGCAACGTGGGGTTTAGAACAGGTCGCTCCTGTCTGTCTCAACTACTGGATCACTACGACAAGGTCCTAAATGCACTAGAAGGGCAAAAAGAATGCAGATGTAATATATACAGACTTTGCAAAAGCCTTCGACAAGTGTGACCATGGCGTAATAGCGCACAAAATGCGCGCTAAAGGAATAACAGGAAAAGTCGGTCGATGGATCTATAATTTCCTCACTAACAGAACACAGAGAGTAGTCGTCAACAGAGTAAGTCCGAGGCAGCTACGGTGAAAAGCTCTGTTCCACAAGGCACAGTACTAGCTCCCATCTTGTTCCTCATCCTCATAACAGACATAGACAAGGATGTCAGCCACAGCATCGTGTCTTCCTTTGCAGATGACACCCGAATCTGCATGACAGTGTCTTCCATTGCAGACACTGCAAGGCTCCAGGCGGGACATCAACCAAATCTTTCAGTGGGCTGCAGAAAACAATATGAAGTTCAACGATGAGAAATTTCAATTACTCAGATATGGTAAACATGAGGAAATTAAATCTTCATCAGAGTACAAAACAAATTCTGGCCACAAAATAGAGCGAAACACCCAACGTCAAAGACCTGGGAGTGATTATGTCGGAGGATCTCACCTTCAAGGACCATAACATTGTATCAATCGCATCTGCTAGAAAAATGACAGGATGGATAATGAGAACCTTCAAAACTAGGGAGGCCAAGCCCATGATGACACTCTTCAGGTCACTTGTTCTATCCAGGCTGGAATATTGCTGCACTCTAACAACACCTTTCAAGGCAGGTGAAATTGCCGACCTAGAAAATGTACAGAGAACTTTCACGGCGCGCATAACAGAGATAAAACACCTCAATTACTGGGAGCGCTTGAGGTTTCTAAACCTGTATTCCCTGGAACGCAGGAGGGAGAGATACATGATTATATACACCTGGAAAATCCTAGAGGGACTAGTACCGAACTTGCACACGAAAATCACTCACTACGAAAGCAAAAGGCTTGGCAGACGATGCACCATCCCCCCAATGAAAAGCAGGGGTGTCACTAGCACGTTAAGAGACCATACAATAAGTGTCAGGGGCCCGAGACTGTTCAACTGCCTCCCAGCATACATAAGGGGGATTACCAACAGACCCCTGGCAGTCTTCAAGCTGGCACTGGACAAGCACCTAAAGTCAGTTCCTGATCAGCCGGGCTGTGGCTCGTACGTTGGTTTGCGTGCAGCCAGCAGCAACAGCCTGGTTGATCAGGCGCTGATCCACCAGGAGGCCTGGTCACAGACCGGGCAGCGGGGGCGTTGACCCCCGAAACTCTCTCCAGGTAAACTCCAGGTTATGTAAATGATAATAACAACAAAAGTAAAACTATTCTTTAATCCATGGCCATAAAGCGTTCCATGACAGCCAGAGAAAAATACATCACAATTTACATCTGGGAAATCCTAGAGGGACTAGTCCCAAATCTGCACACGAAAATCACTTCCTATGAAAGCAAGACTCAGCAGCAAGAGGTGTAACATACCCCCAGTTTAAAGCAGAGGTGTCGTGAGTACACTAAAACATAACACAATAAGTGTCAGAGGCCCAAGACTTCAACTGCCTCTCAGCATACATAAGGGAAATTACCATTACACCCCTGGTTATCTTCAAAAGGAAGCTGGACAGATACCTAAAGTTAGTACCTGACCAGCCACGCTGTGGTTCGTACGCTGGATTTCGTGCGGCCGACAGTAACATCCTGGCTGATCAAGCTCTAAGCCACCACGAGGCCTGGTCATGGACTGGGCCACGGGAGCATTGACCCCCGAAACACCCTTCAGGTAGTCTCCAGGTACCTCCCAACCTGACGCATTAAACCACTCGGCTACAGA
The DNA here is from genome assembly GCF_026875155.1 of Cherax quadricarinatus. NCBI lineage: Eukaryota > Metazoa > Arthropoda > Malacostraca > Decapoda > Parastacidae > Cherax > Cherax quadricarinatus. The sequence goes on from NC_069412.1 coordinate 39,945,596, forward strand.
TGCCAAAAATAGCTTACACTTTACGCTTGATATACCTTTGATGAGTTCCGATAGTTTTTCTACTCCCGGAGCCCGGCCATGGGCCAGGCTCGTCTGGTGTTGCCTGGTAAAAACCAGGTTGGGTTTTGATTAGGGCCCCTGAAGATCTCCTTCAAAATTCTACATTTGTCCTAGCAATTTTACTGATATTTCTGCTAGTGTTGAATAGTCTGGGGCTACGGAGTTGATAAAAATGTTCCCTTATTGTGCCATTGCCCCCTGTTTTTCAATGTGTTTTTTTTGACTTTCTTAATATCTTCATTGGTTCCCTGGAGGTTTTTCCGGGGATCAACGCCCCGCGGCCCGGTCCATGACCAGGCCCCCCGATGGATGGGGCCGATCAATTGGGCTTTTACTGCGGCGCACGCAGCCCAACGTACGAGCCACACCCCGGCTGATCGGCATGACTTTAGGTATTGCCCGCTCTCTCTTAAAGGCAGCCGGGGGGTTTATTGGTAATTCCCCTAATGCTTGATGGGGGCTGTTAAACATCTTGGGGCCGGACATTAGGGGTTTTTCCCCTTAGTGTACAAGGCGCCCCTACTTTTTATTGGTGGCATTTTTATCGCCTGCCCAGTTTTTTACTTTCGTAGGGAGTGACTTTGGGGTGCAGTTTTGGGCCCATTCCTTCCAGGATTTTCAATGTAGATTTGTATATTTCTCTCCTGCGTTCCACGATATTAAAGAAGTGTTCCAAGCGTTCCCCAGTGTTAAGGTGCTTGACAGAATTATCGTGCAGTAAAGGATCTTGTACACCCTCTAAATCTGCGTTTTCCCCCCCGCTTTGAAGGATATTTTAAATGACAGCAGTATTCCAGCATAGGGAAAAAAGTGATTTGAAAAGGATCATCACGGGTTTGGTTCTCTTTTTGAACGTTCTTTTATCCACCCATCATTTTCTTTGCACGTGGATTGGTACTTTGTGATCCTTGAAAGTGAGATCCTCAGACATTACTCCCCGGGGGCCCCTTACTTTATTTTTCCGCTTTTGTATGGCCCAGGTCTGTGTATACTTGTTCTATTTATTATCCCCTCCAGTTTTCCTAACGGAGTAGTTGGAATTTGTCCTATTGAACTTATTTTACCGTTGCCATGGAAAAAATTTGTTTATATCTTTTTGGAGGTTAACGCGTCCCCAGCAATGACAGCCTCTGAGATCCTGGTTCATCCGAAAGGGTATACGGGGCTGGTGTATTTATCTGTCTTTGTTGTATGAGGGTGGGAAAAAGATGGGGGGGGGAGTACGTGCCTTGGGAACAGAGCTCTCACTATGGCAGCCTCCGTTTAATCTGTTTACCACTACTCTTTGTGTTTGATTTGTTTGGAAGTGAAGACCATCTCCCCACTTTCCCCGTTTTCTTTTTGCAGTATTTTAGGGTTATTTTCGCCATGATCGATTTTTCAAATGTTTTGCAAAGTCTGATTTACATCGCATTTGATTTTCTTCCCGTGTCAAGGCCATACATAGTGATCCAGTTTTGTGAGAGGCAGGAGCGACCGCCCTGAAACCCCTGTTGCCCCCGGACTGTGCAGATTTTGGGAACAGGGATTTGCAATCCTGTTCTTAGCCTTTTTAAAAATTTTTTGTATGGGAAAGTCAGAGCTATTGGTCTATGTTTTGCTAATGCTTTGCTGCCCCCCTTTTGGAGTGGGGTATATCCTTGTTTTTTAAAATGGTGGGGAATTTCACCTTTTCCAAACTCCCCCTTTAGTTCTTGGGACGTGAGGGGGTTTCTTGCAGTTTTTAATGAAAACAGAATTCCCCGGTCTGGGCCCCGGGCTGGTGGGGATGTTGTCAAAGGTTTTTCGAAAAATTTCGGAGTTGGGTAATTTTGGGAAAATTTGGGAACTTTTGGGGGTTTTGAGGCTCATTCATGAAAAAAATCTTTGGGTCATCGATCCCGGGCTGATTAGTGGTTCACTAAACACAGAGTCGTACTGGATTTCAATATTTCACTCATTTCCTTGCTGTCATCGTTAAGTCCCATCCTGTCTGAGTAAGGCCCCGATACTAGATGTGTATTTGCCTTGTTTTGGCATATGAAAAGAAATATTTGTGAATTTCTTTCAATTTCACTAATAGCATTAAGCTCCTCCTGTCTCTCCTGGTTCCTGTAAGAGTCATTTACTTAAGTTCGATAGTTTCCACTTCCTGGTCAGCGCCTCCTTTCGTGTATCAGATATTCTAGCACTCCTGAGAGCTCAGTGACCATCGTCGTCTTCTGTAAGGGAGCGTCTTTCTCTCTCCAGTTACTCCTGCTCTTCTTCTTTCTTAGGGGAATATGCTAGAACATACTTCAGCTGGCAGTGTGTGATCCTTTCACGCACTGGTTTGGATTCATAGTCATTTAAGATATCTTCCCATATGTTTCGTTAGACATGGTTTACCATGTCCCAGTTGATGTTTTGTTGTTGCGGTTGTATTTTGTGAAGACACCTTCACAGATACATGCATCTGCTGATCAGGACCCCTATGCAGTATGTCTGACTTCGATAGGTTGTGATCGAACTAGTTGTTTTTGATATTCTTATATCTCTTACAGATCCTCATTATTTGTGAAGATAAGGTCAAGTGTGTTTTCTAGTCTTGTTAGCTCCACTATCTGCTGGCTTAAGGTGTGTTTTTCGCAGAGACTTAGTAGCTCATGTGTGTGTGACCTTTCATCTGCGCTACCTCCGAGGATTGTTTCAGCTATAACATTATTTGCTACATTCTTCCATTTTGTATGCCTTAGGTTGAAATCACCAAGCAGTAAGATGTTTGGGGATGGAGCTGGAAGATTTTCCAGACAGTAATCAATTGTCAGTAGCTGTTCCTTGAACTGTTGTGAGGTTGCATCTGGTGGCTTATATACAACCACAGAATGTTCTTATGGCAGTATGCAGATCTGGGTATATCAAGATACGGGGAACAGACGGGAATAGGTAAGAGGTCGGTAATGTGGGAGAGAGAGGTTGGTTGTGGAGGAAGAGGGGGAAGACGATGGAGGTCGTGAAAAGGGATGGAGGGAGTGAGGGAAGGAGATTAAGAATGGGGTGCTGGTGATTAGCGGGGAAATGAGAGGTACCTGGCATGGAGAGGACGGGAATGAATGTTTGGAAGGTTGAATTTTCTACTCTTGTTCCAGGGTTGGTCTCTACATTACTCAGAGCTGAGTTTGAGAAGTTTGTTGAGCGAAACGTAGCCGCAGTGAATGTCTTATTAGCTGTTGACGCCTTTATTTACCTATGATATTCCTGTAATTCTCATAGAAATGGGATAAGGAGAGAGGTACACGTAAGAAGTCAGAGCAGGTGGAGCAGGGATGTTATCAGCATCACAACTTCTATATGCTATTTCATAAAGAAAAGTTCGAAATGCAACATTTCCAGTCACTGCTAAATGGTTGTGAAAAACTGGATGATGTCGAAAGAGTTTATCCATTCTCTCGCTAATTTTATGATTATTTCCTGATAGAATAAGTTTACATGCAGTTTACCTGGAGATGGTTTGGGAATCATCGCCCGGTCCTAGACCAGGCTTCCCGGTCTGATCAACCAGGCTGTCAATGTGTCACTTGCATAAACATTCACCGCTGGAACTGAACCAAGAGGGTTACTTGCACCTTTATTTTGGCTATATATATTCATAGTGTTGAGAGGAGGCTTAAAATTACTCCTGCACAGCGCTTCCACCAGTGTGTTCATGTTATTACTACATTCACGGTGAAACGCTAAACTCGCAGGTGCCATACAGCGCTTGGGAGGAATTCAGGCTCAATTTTTTGTATCAAGGGCCCATCACAGGCATCAATGCACCTTCCATGAAGAGGTGTTTGTAAGTATATTTTTACTGTGATCATCCCGTGGAAGTCAAATGTTCAATACTTGCGACGACCTTCCTGAGAACACTGCGTCCTTGAAGCCGCCAACATACTCATGAAGGCGACCTTCCTGAGAACACTGCGTCCTTGCAGCCGCCAACATACTCATGAAGGCGACCTTCCTGAGAACACTGCGTCCTTGCAGCCGCCACATACTCATGAAGGCGACCTTCCTGAGAACACTGCGTCCTTGCAGCCACCAACATACTCATGAGGCGACCTTCCTGAGAACACTGCGTCCTTGCAGCCGCCAACATACTCATGAAGGCGACCTTCCTGAGAACACTGCGTCCTTGCAGCCGCCAACATACTCATGAAGGTGACCTTCCTGAGAACACTGCGTCCTTGCAGCCTCCAATATACTCATGAAGGTGACCTTCCTGAGAACACTGCGTCCTTGCAGCCTCCAATATACTCATGAAGGTGACCTTCCTGAGAACACTGCGTCCTTGCAGCCGCCAACATACTCATGAAGGCGACCTTCCTGAGAACACTGCGTCCTTGCAGCCGCCAACATACTCATGAAGGCGACCTTCCTGAGAACACTGCGTCCTTGCAGCCGCCAACATACTCATGAAGGCGACCTTCCTGAGAACACTGCGTCTTGCAGCCTCCAATATACTCATGAAGGTGACCTTCCTGAGAACACTGCGTCCTTGCAGCCTCCAATATACTCATGAAGGTGACCTTCCTGAGAACACTGCGTCCTTGCAGCCGCCAACATACTCATGAAGGCGACCTTCCTGAGAACACTGCGTCCTTGCAGCCTCCAATATACTCATGAAGGTGACCTTCCTGAGAACACTGCGTCCTTGCAGCCTCCAATATACTCATGAAGGTGACCTTCCTGAGAACACTGCGTCCTTGCAGCCTCCAATATACTCATGAAGGTGACTTTCCTGAGAACACTGCGTCCTTGCAGCCGCCAATATACTCAACAAGGTCATTAAGATGCATAATATTAATCTTCGAAGATCCCTTGTAGCCTAAAAAGTCTGCTAAACATAAACTTACCGAGCTCCGTTGCCGGTTGTTTCTATAGTATTCCTTTTATGGACTGACTCCCTGTATTTATGACTACCAAACAAAAAATTATTTTGATAACACAAACACTCACTATGAACTAGCAATTTAGAGATTGAACTTTAGACTATATTGTGATTTTTATTAAAACAAATAATTCCCTCTGCAGTGCAATGTTCCAACAACTGGGGATAAATTCTCACCTGTTTGATTCTCACCTGTTTGACTGACAGAATGCCAGCCTCTAGTCTTTACAAGTGCGCTTATTGACCTCCACATTATTCAATCGTGTCTAATTAAATGCCAATGGAAGACAATAAGCAGAGTATTTTAAACTGGATATATGTGTTTAAAGGTTATTTACTTGACGTGCTAGACGCAGGCCTCCTCGGCTTCCTGCCTCCACCTGCAGGAACATGTCAAGTTTGTTGAAAATGATATAAAATACCGACAAGTTGACGATTAAGACACATGTGTAACAGTTGGGAATCTTTATTGATGAAACGCTTCACCTACACAGTATACTTCTTCAGTCAAATACAGCGGAAACAGTCCCTCAGCCGAGGGACTGACCACCTCAAATGTTTTTTCTCCAAAGTTGATGGACTAATTACATCATCTTTATTTCACCACTACATCTGTTTCTCTGTATTTGACTGAAGAAGTCTACTGTGTAGGTGAAACTTTTCATCAATAAGGATACCTGACTGCTGCACATGTGTTTTAATCTTTAACATGTCAAGTTTCCTCTTGAACACATGCGGGTTTATCTGTAATTTTCTTTTTATATTTAAAGGGAGGGCGTTGAGCAACCCCACACCACTTGTACCTTCTGAGGCATGTCAGAGTGTTGACACTGCACCTTGCTTGTCATAGCCTGCACCAGCTACCAAGCCTCCCACTCTCAAAAGAAGGAATCTCAGTGCGCAACATGGTGGTCAGTTCCTCCAGTAATCTCAGCGATGCTAATAATGTAGCTAAAAAAAAAGACATTGCAGCATACGCTTTTACTGGGACAACACTACACTCTGTTTAGAGGTTCATGATAAAGCTCAACACAGAGCGAAGCATTGTCCTGCAACGTGCTTTTCCTTCACTGTTGTTAGCGGTATGTCATTTGAATCCAGTATTTTAGGGCTCAGAGTTCATACAGCAATGAAAGTTATCTGTGTACTGTTTAACTCTACAGTTTCACTGCCTTAAATGAAGCTGCTCGTGTAATGTTTCAGTCTCGAGAGAACAATGCTTGCCTCAACACCATTATCTATGGCTTGCCATCTCTTATTTGTAATATATCTCATTATCCAGATTACTATTTTCCTTACTGCTGTCATGGTGACGCTTGTGCTCCTTACATACAGGATTTATCGACACGTGCAGAGTAAAAATTTATACAATTACTCTATACAATACCGACAAGTAAATAAGTAAGACGCATATACAATAGCTACGTATATTTTTGAAACGTTTCGCCTACACAATAAGTTTCTTGTCAAAAATAGCGGTGACTAATATGGAAAACAGCAGCAACAGCAGTGGAAAGGTAAAAGATGACGTGATCAGACCACCAGTCTTGTAGTAGCAGGTTTCAGGTGGTTAGTCCCTCAACCTAGAGAAGAGTTCAGCTTCATAATCAGCTTGTAGCAGTGTTCCGTCAGCAGAGGTGTGTTGCAGAGCTTCGTGCCTGCTTGAAGCAGTGTTCCGTCTGCAGAGGTATGTTGCTGAGCTTCGTGCCTGCTTGTAGCAGCATAGGGAAGAAGTGTGGTCACTCAGATCAATGAAAGCGAGGCTTCTGATTGCTGCCACACACTCAGATCAATGACAGCGAGGCTTCTGATGGCTCTTACACTCAGATCAATGACATTAAGGGGTCAGATGGCTGCTACACACGACACCCTCACCTCATACCTTACTATCCACTTGACCTTAGCACCTAACACACAGATACACACACATTCTAGTTACGCTACCCTTTCCACACACAAAATCAACAAGCTGTTTCATATCAAACACACCTAGGAGTCATGCTGACTGGAAACACAGGAAAGATTGACAACAGTCCAGGGAAAGAGAATCAGTGAAAATTACAGAATCAGGGGCAAACTATCACGCCTAACATAAAAGTAACCTCCCTTGAAGCACTTAATATAACTAACCAAGTATCCTCCCTTGAAGTACCTAATATAACTAACCAAGTAACCTCCCTTAAAGTACCTAATATAACTAGCCAAGTAACCTCCCCTGAACATAAAAACATAAGAAAGAAGGAACATTGCAACAGGCCTACTGACCCATGCGGAGCAGGTCCATGTCCCCCTAATATAACTAACCAAGTAACCTCCCCTTAAGCACCTAATATAACTAACCAAGTAACCTCCCCTTAAGCACCTAATATAACTAACCAAGTAACCTCCCCTTAAGCACCTAATATAACTAACCAAGTAACCTCCCCTTAAGCACCTAATATAACTAACCAAGTAACCTCCCCTTTAGCACCTAATATAACTAACCAAGTAACCTCCCCTATAGCACCTAATATAACTAACCAAGTAACCTCCCCTGAAGCACCTAATATAACTAACCAAGTAAGTTCCCCTGAAGTACCTAATATAACTAACCAAGTAACCTCCACTTAAGCACCTAATATAACTAACCAAGTAACCTCCATTGAAGAACCTAACTAACCAAGTATCCTCCCCTGAAGAACCTAATATAATTAACCAAGTAACCTCCCCTTCAGCACCTAATATAACTAACCAAGTAACGTCATTTCCCCTGAAGAACCTAATATAACTAACCAAGTATCCTCCCTTGAAGTACCTAATATAACTAACCAAGTATCCTCCCTTGAAGTACCTAATATAACTAACCAAGTATCCTCCCTTGAAGTACCTAATATAACTAACCAAGTATCCTCCCTTGAAGTACCTAATATAGCTAACCGGCCATACAATAGAGCGGAAAAATAATGTAAGGGACCTGGGAGTAGTAATGTCTGAGGATCTCACTTTCAAGGATCACAACAGCGCCACGATCGCACGTGCAAAGAAAATGATAGGATGGATAATGAGAACTTTCAAAACGAGAGATGCCAAGCCCATGATGATCCTTTTCAAATCACTTGTTCTCTCTAGGCTGGAATACTGCTGTACATTAACATCTCCATTCAAAGCAGGTGAAATCGCAGATCTAGAGAGTGTACAGAGATCCTTTACTGCACGTGTAAGTTCTGTCAAGCACCTTAACTACTGGGAACGCTTGGAAGCACTCGACTTGTACTCGTTAGAACGCAGGAGGGAGAGATATATCATAATCTACACTTGGAAAATCTTGGAAGGAATGGTCCCAAATCTGCACACAGAAATCACTCCCTACGAAAGTAAAAGACTGGGCAGGCGATGCAAAATGCCCCAATAAAAAGTAGGGGCGCCATTGGTACACTAAGGGAAAACACCATAAGTGTCCGGGGCCCAAAACTGTTCAACAGCCTCCCATCAAGCATTAGGGGAATTGGCAATAAACCCCTGGCTGCCTTCAAGAGAGAGCTGGACAGATACCTAAAGTCAGTGCCGGATCAGCCGGGCTGTGGCTCGTACGTTGGACTGCGTGCGGCCAGCAGTAACAGCCTAGTTGATCAGGCTCTGATCCATCGGGAGGCCTGGTCGTGAACCGGGCCGCGGGGGCGTTGATCCCCGGAATAACCTCCAGGTAACCTCCAGGTAAGTAACCTCCCCTGAAGCACCTAATATAACTAACCAAGTAAGTTCTCCTGAAGCACTTAATATAACTAACCAAGTAACCTCCCCTGAAGCACCTAATATAACTAACCAAGTAACCTCCCCTGAAGCACCTAATATAACTAACCAAGTAACCTCCCCTGAAGCACCTAATATAACTAAACAAGTAACCTCATTCCCCTGAAGAACCTAATATAACTAACCAAATAACCTCCCCTGAAGCACCTAATATAACTAACCATGCAACCTCCCCTGAAGTACCTAATATAACTAACCAGTAACCTCCCCTAAGTACCTAATATAACTAACCAGTAACCTCCCCTGAAGTACCTAATATAACTAACCAAGCAACCTCCCCTGAAGCACCTAATGTAACTAACCATGCAACCTCCCCTGAAGTACCTAATATAACTAACCAAGTAACCTCCCCTGAAGTACCTAATATAACTAACCAGTAACCTCCCCTGAAGTACCTAATATAACTAACCAAGCAACCTCCCCTGAAGCACCTAATGTAACTAACCAAGTAACCTCCCCTGAAGCACCTAATGTAACTAACCAAGTAACTTCCAGAGTACAAAATCAAGGCATTTCTTTCCTGTTACACTCACTTCATTATCTTAAAAGTGCACTGGTTTATCACATCCACCACAACCACTACCACCACCGCTGGTGGACGCCTGGCCACAGACCGGGTCCCGGGGGCGTTGACCCCTGAACTCTTTCCAGGTATACCGCTGCTACCACTACCACCACTGCTAACACCACTACCACCATTGGTACCACCACTGTTGCTACCACTACCACCTCATGTATTAACTTTACTGCTCTTCAAGTATCCTCCAGCCCCACTCTACTTCCGTTGGATCATTACTACTAATTTACCTTTCCTGTGAGAATCCTCTCCCCCATCTCTCCCACTCCCCCGTCTCTCACAAATCCCAAAGTAATAGTAGCTCCAGTTCTGCTGGAAGGAAACCTTTGAAGGTGCCGTAGCTGATGAACTTTTAATGGAACAATTGACAATATCCTCCCAGCTCAGGCTGACACTACTGAAGTATCCCACTTCAGGCTGACACTACTGAAGTCTCCCAGCTCAGGCTGACACTACTGAAGTTTACCACCTCAGGCTGACACTACTGAAGTCTCCCAGCTCAGGCTGACACTACTGAAGTCTCCCAGCTCAGGCTGACACTACTGAAGTCTCCCAGCTCAGGCTGACACTACTGAAGTCTCCCAGCTCAGGCTGACACTACTGAAGTCTCCCAGCTCAGGCTGACACTACTGAAGTCTCCCTGCTCAAGCTGACACTACTGAAGTCCCCCAGCTCAGGCTGACACTACTGAAGTCTCCCAGCTCAGGCTGACACTACTGAAGTCTCCCAGCTCAGGCTGACACTACTGAAGTCTCCCTGCTCAGGCTGACACTACTGAAGTCTCCCAGCTCAGGCTGACACTACTGAAGTCTCCCACCTCAGGCTGACACTACTGAAGTCTCCCACCTCAGGCTGACACTACTGAAGTCTCCCTGCTCAGGCTGACACTACTGAAGTCTCCCAGCTCAGGCTGACACTACTGAATTTCTCCCACCTCAGGCTGACACTACTGAAGTCTCCCTGCTCAGGCTGACACTACTGAAGTCTCCCACCTCAGGCTGACACTACTGAAGTCTCCCACCTCAGGCTGACACTACTGAAGTCTCCCAGCTCAGGCTGACACTACTGAAGTCCCCCACCTCAGGCTGACACTACTGAAGTCTCCCACCTCAGGCTGACACTACTGAAGTCTCCCTGCTCAGGCTGACACTACTGAAGTCTCCCAGCTCAGGCTGACACTACTGAAGTCTCCCAGCTCAGGCTGACACTACTGAAGTCTCCCAGCTCAGGCTGACACTACTGAAGTCTCCCACCTCAGGCTGACACTACTGAAGTCTCCCTGCTCAGGCTAACACTACTGAAGTCTCCCAGCTCAGGCTGACACTACTGAAGTCTCCCAGCTCAGGCTGACACTACTGAAGTCTCCCACCTCAGGCTGACACTACTGAAGTCTCCCTGCTCAGGCTGACACTACTGAAGTCTCCCAGCTCAGGCTGACACTACTGAAGTCTCCCAGCTCAGACTTAAAGATAGATGAGCACCATCCTGCATTACTGTCACATAAAATAGTGTAGCAGCACACTGAAGATGTATTCAATTTTGCTACTACACACTGCTAGTGGTACTCAGGGAGTGTAAGACCTACTGTGATCATAACCCAGACTATCTTAATAATACAACATCAGTTTTGTTAAGAGATTAACATGTTCTTGCAATTAACGTTGTCTCTTTACTGTATTATCCTTATTACTAGGAAGCCATGTAATATCACCAAGCTCACAATCATGTACATAGTTTATATATATATATATATATATATATATATATATATATATAATATATATATATATATATATATATATATATATATACATATATAAAATATATATATATATACACATATATATATATACAAGTGGTATTGATCAATAACAACACTGCGACTAGCCAAGGACTCGAACCCATGCTGCTTTGGCCTGCCTCATGGTGGGCGAAAACTCATGACGCCTTAATCCACGGGACCACACAATCCAAGGATTGTGTGGTCCCGTGGATTAAGGAGTCATGAGTTTTCGCCCACCATGAGGCAGGCCAGAGCAGCATGGGTTCGAGTCCTTGGCTAGTCGCAGTGTTGTTATATATGTATATATAGGTGTAAATTGTGGACACATAGCCTTGGAGAAGTGGATAAAAAGGCTTCAAGGAAGAATACGTATTTGGTTTTCTTCCTGAAGCCATCTGAATATTCCACTTCCCTACCACCCCATCTTTTCATTCTTTTTTACCAAATATATATATATATTATATATAATATATATATATATATATATATATATATATATATATATATATATATATATATATATATATATATATATATGTCGTGCCGAATATGTAAAACTGGTCAATTAGCAAGAACTCATTTAAAATTAAGTCCTTTCTAAAATTTTCTCTTATACGTTTAAAGACATTTTTTTCATTAATGTTAATGTATTTTTTTTTATTTTGCACCAAAGAATCTTAGAAAACTTACCTAACCTTATTATAACAAGAGCAATTTATTTTAGCCTAACCCAACTAAATATATTTTAGATTTGTTTACAATAATTTAATACTAAACAAACACAGTGAAATATATTTTTCTCGTTAGGTTCAGAATGATTTTGGAGAAGTTATTGCATACACAAATTTTCGCTTGTCCTATATGGCAAGATGAGCGTTGCTATTTAAGCCAAGATCGCAAGTTCTGCCTATTCGGCACGACATATATATATATATATATTTTATATATATATATATATATT
>NC_069412.1:39962656-39993703 GCF_026875155.1 Cherax quadricarinatus
TCCTGGGGCTGGGATGGAGGACATTGTTAGCCGGCTTGACAGCATCATGAACGGTAATGGGATCAATCCTATTATTTGCCTCAGTGCTGGAGGCAATGATGTAGGCAAGCGTAGAAGTGAGGATTTAGTTAGAAAGTTCAGGACAGCTATAGACATAATTAGGAAGAAGGGGGGGCGCCCTGTTATATGTGGCATTTTGCCAAGAAGAGGTGTTGGTAATGAATGGTTGTCCAGAGCAATTGGTATTAATTGTTGGCTGGATAAACACTGTAAGGATAATGCAGTACCATTCATTGAGAACTGGGACAACTTCTATGGCCGAAATGACATGTATGCCAGGGATGGGGTTCACTTATCCAGGGCAGGTGTGGGTTTTCTTGCTAACTCAGTTAAGGGGGTTGTTAGGACTTTAAACTAGGATTAGTTAGAGGTATGGGTTTAGAAATGATAAATAATGAGTATGGATATATTGACTTATGCTCTGATATTAAGAATCTTAATAGTAACTGTCATGGAGTAACTCTGGGTAATTATAATTTCAGAAATTGTGTAAAAAAACAAAGATGAATAGAAAAAATGTGCAGAGAAAAAACATATGATGGTATTTTATGCTAACAGTCGAAGTGCAAGAAATAAAATTAATGAACTACGTTTGGTAGCATGTGCTGGGAACTTTGATATCATTGCATTAACTGAAACGTGGTATGATTTAAAAAGCCGGGATATGACTGCTGAGTGTAATATTCGGGAATTTAAGTTGTTCAATGTGGATAGATGTAATGGGAAGGGGGAGGAGTTGCATTGTATGTTCGAGAAAATATTAATTGTTGCATAAAAACAGGTATAAAAATAGATGGAGCAGTAACAGAGTCTGTTTGGGTAGAGTTCGTGGAGGGTCAAGAAAAGCTAATTCTAGGTGTAATATACCGACTCCAGGCTTGGATCACGATAGAGGGAGACTTCTTTGGGACGAAATTGTTAGGGCTTCTGGACACAGTAACATAGTCATAGTAGGGGACTTTAACTTTAGTCAAATTGACTGGAATTCTTTGACAGGTAATCTAGAGTCCAGTGACTTTATGGAAACAGTTCAGGACTGTTTTCTGAAATAGTGTAACTGAGCCTCCCAGGGGTAATAATTTGCTGGGACCTAGTCTTGTCAAATAAGGAAACACTCGTGAATAATCTGGAGATCACTGAAGAGCTTGGCGCAATGATCACAAATCCATCACTTTTAGCTTTAATTGGGAATGCAAGAATAATGATAATACAGTAAAAATCCCTGTTTTTTCGTTCTGCCGATTATAATGGACTTAGGGAACATCTGTCTAATCTTGATTGGGTTATCTAGCAAATGATTTTATTGACGATAATCATACTTATGAATATGAAGGGATCTGCTTTTATGATTGTTTTCTTAATAATGTACATAGTGCCCAGAGTTATACATTCCCCAGAGAGAAATTAGGTCTAATAATAACGATCCCAAATTGGGTTAACAGGAGGCTAAAGATCTACAGGGAGAAAAGGGGAATTTATAGGCGCATCAGAAGAGGAGAGGTTAACCTTACTGACCAATTTTGTTCAGCTTAAAAGAGAAGTAAAAGGCGATTAGAAAGGCTAAATGAATCAAAGACTAATCCAAGGGGGTTCTTTCAGGTGTATAGGACGAAGGTGAAGGAAAAAGTAGGCCCTCTGAAAACTGGGATGGACAGCTGACGGATAATGAACTGGAAATGTGTTCCTTATTTAATGACTATTTTTTGTCAGTTTTTACACAGGAAGATGTAAATGAAATTCCAGAAATTTAAAACAATTATTTAGTTCCTGATGAATTTAAGTTAACTAATATTACTGCCCACGATGGACATGGTTATTAAACGATAGACAAACTGAAGCAAAATAAGTCCCCGGGGACCGATGAGTTGTTTTCCAGGGTACTTAAGGAATGCAAGATGGAGCTTAGTCAGTCATTAACGAGTTGTATTCAATGCTCCATCCTTACCGGTGTTGTGCCAGAGTTGTGGAAGATGGCTAATGTGGTTCCTATATTCAAATTACCGTCCATAAGCCTGACATCTATAGTGGGCAAGTTGTTGGAATCAATTATAGCTGACATTATCAGAAGTCACCTTGAAGAGCAAACTTGATAAATGAAAACTCAGATGGATTCACGAGAGGTCGTTCCTGCTGACAAACTTACTGACGTTCTTCAATAGAACATTTGAGGCAGTTGACAGTGATAAGGAATATGATATTGTTTATTTGGATTTTGGTAAAGCCTTCGATAGAGTACTCACAAGAGACTCTTAAGAAAAGTGGGAGCTCTGGTATGGGAGGTGAAGTTCTAGCATGGATTGAGGCATGGCTTACCAATAGAAAGCAGAGTTACCATTAATGGAGTGAAATCTGAATGGGGATTAGTCACTAGTGGCGTTCCACAAGGATCAGTTTTGGCCCTCTCTGTTCATAATTTACATTTTAAAGACCTGATGAAGGGATTACGAGTGACATGAGTAAATTTGTGATTTATACAAAGATAGGCCGTATAATTCACTCTGAGGAGGATATCAATGAACTCCAGGACGATTTGGACAAATTAATGTCTTGGTCTGAAAAATGGCAGATGAGGTTCAATGTGGATAAGTTGATAAATTAGACACGTGTGCAACTCTTGGGTATCTTTATTGAGGAAACGTTTCGCCACACAGTGGCTTCATCAGTCCATACAAAGGAGAATCTTGAAGAACAGGAGGAGAATGAGGTAATCAGTCTGATTACCTCATTCTCCTCCACCACGATGCTGTGAACACTAACTCCAAGGCCGAGGGACTGATTACCTCATCTTTTGTATATAGTTCTACTGTCTTCCTATTATGTCCTAGAATCTGTATTGATAAAGCCACTGGATGGCGAAACGTCTACAATAAAGATATCCAGATGTTGCACATGTGTCTTAACTTTCAGTAGTCGTTTTGATAAGGACCTGCCTCGCATGGGCCAGTAGGCCTTCTGCAGTGTTCCTCCATTACCAATAAACCCCATGGCTATCTTCACCAGGGAAATCAGGCAGGCTTTGGTGCACATTTCCCGAGTTTTTCTCTCCATTCCTGATTGAACTCTGGGCACTCTGTTTACCTTTTTTGTCATGCTTGGTATGAATTTTCCCTTTGCAACTATTTTTCCTCCATCTCTTCTTGTACAGATTTGCCATCCGTTCCTTTTCCCATCGTACCTCTCACAGAAAATTTCTCATACCATCATAAACCAACCTTCTGTAATTTGATTTCCTGTTACTCAGTTGATCGATTTATTTCTCCACTCCTATTTATTGCCTTCTGATACTTAAAACTTAGCACCACAAGATCGCTGGAACCTGGTGGTTCCCACAGCTGATCACAGTCGTATCATATTCATATTCACCTGGTCGAGTTTTGTTGAAAATGGTATAAAATACCGACAAGTTGAAGATTAAGACACATGTGCAACAGTTGGGTATTTTTACAGATGAAACGTTTCACGTACACAGTAGGCTTCTTCAGTCAAATACAGAGGAAGTAGATGTAGTAGTGAAATAAGGATGTTATCAGTCCATCAACCTTGGAGAAAAATATTTTATCTCCAAGATGGATCATCTTTCACTCTCTCTCTTGTGATGAATGGTTTGAAAAACCGACAAGTTGAAGATTGAGACACTTATGCAGCATATGGGAATCTTTATTCAGGAAACGTTTCGCCACACAGTGGCTTCATCAGTCCAATACAAAGAGGAAGGCGTAAGGAGAGGAGGAGAATGAGGTAATCAGTCCCTCAACCTGGAGTCGATGTGTTCAGTCCATCAATCTTGTAGAATGTACCATTCGTACATTCTACAAGATTGATGGACTGAACACATCGACTCCAGGTTGAGGGACTGATTACCTCATTCTCCTCCTCTCCTTACGCCTTCCTCTTTGTATTGGACTGATGAAGCCACTGTGTGGCGAAACGTTTCCTGAATAAAGATTCCCATATGCTGCATAAGTGTCTCAATCTTCACTCTCTCTCTTGTTCTTCCCTGTGTGTGTTGGCTCGGAAAATTCATTACTATTGCTTCCATAAATTTTATTATTTGTTTCTGGTCCTCCATACAGGTCCCAGTTTTCACAGTCAGTCTTCTTTTGGTTGAAATCTCCTAGAACAGTACTAGAAGTTTAGCTTCGTTTCTCTTTGCTCTCTCTGCTACCATCTCCACTATGTGAATCATCCTCCTGTTATTCTCATCATACTCCTCACTTACCTTCCCCTTCTTTGCATTATTTATTACTACCATTATTACTTTTAATTTTTCAGACATTACAGTACCTGTTCTATAATATGTTGTCAGGTTTCCTAGTATCTTAAATGTTCAGTGGCTTCTGACCATCAGCGTTCTCCTCCTCCTCCTCCTCCTCCTCCTTTTTCTTCTTCTTCCTCCTCCTCCTCCTTCTTCTTCCTCCTTAATCCCTATTGCCTTACTGTTTGGTACCCCTCTGGGAATACTGCATTTATTTCTATGAATTTCTTCTCCTTAACACTATATCAGGATTTTCCTCTTTTATTTTATACTTCGTAGGCACGTTAGTGTCAATTGTTTTCATTAAGAACTGCAAGAAACCCCTCTCGCGTGCCCTAAGTACACTATGGAGGAGGAGCTTGGACATGGGTGAAATTCCACAGTCACTTAAAACGACGGATATAGCCCCGCTCCATAAAGGTGGCAGCAAAGCATTAGCTAAGAACTATAGACCAATAGCTCTGACGTCCCACATCATAAAAATCTTTGAAAGAGTGCTAAGAAGCAGGATTGCAAATCACCCGGATTCCCAAAATCTGCACAATCCAGGGCAACATGGATTCAGGGCAGGTCGCTCCTGCCTCTCACAACTACTGGATCACTATGACATGGCCTTGGATGCACTGGAAGAAAATCAGAATGCAGATGTAATATACACAGACTTTGCAAAAGCATTTGACAAATGCGATCATGGCGTAATAACCCATAAAATACGTGCTAAAGGAATAACTGGGAAAGTGGGGAGATGGATCTTCAACTTCCTAACAAATCGAACACAAAGAGTAGTGGTCAACAGAGTTAAATCGGAGGCTGCCATAGTGAAGAGCTCTGTTCCACAAGGCACAGTACTCGCCCCCATCTTATTCCTCATCCTCATATCAGACATAGACAGAGATATACACCACAGCACCGTATCATCATCCTTTGCGGATGATACTAGGATCTGCATGAAGCTGTCATCTGCTGAGGACGCAGTTAACCTCCAAGAAGATATAAACAAAGTTTTCCAGTGGGCAACGGTAAACAATATGATGTTCAATGAGGACAAATTCCAACTACTCCGTTATGGAAAACTGGAGGAGATAATAACTAGAACAGAGTATACTACAGACTCTGGCCATACAATAGAGCGGAAAAATAATGTAAGATACCTGGGAGTAGTAATGTCTGAGGATCTCACTTTCAAGGATCACAATAGTGCCACGATCGCACGTGCAAAGAAAATGATAGGATGGATAATGAGAACGTTTAAAACGAGAGATGCCAAGCCAATGATGATCCTTTTCAAATCACTTGTTCTCTCTAGGCTGGAATACTGCTGTACATTAACATCTCCATTCAAAGCAGGTGAAATCGCAGATCTTGAGAGTGTACAGAGATCCTTTACTGCACGTATAAGTTCTGTCAAGCACCTTAACTACTGGGAATGCTTGGAAGCACTTGACTTGCACCTCATGACCACACTCCACCACATCTCTCCATATCACTGTACCACACCTCACCACCACACTACCGCCAAAACTCCCCCCAAAACACGTCTTGGTGGTTGATTTTAATTTCTTTTTAAATTTTAAAAACGTTTGCGTTGCCTCCCCTTTTAAAAAAACAAAACTGGACGTGCGACGTTAAACTAAAAGATAAGTCAGTCACTAAACGTTGTTTAAACCAGAGAAAAAACCATTTCAAGGGATTTCCCTTTAAAAACCAGTTTTTAAAGGCCAGCCGTTACGCCCGTTAAACTAAAAATTTGACGAAGTTTATTGATAACTTAAACAGGGAAACCCGTAAAAGCCCGAAGCTAAACCCAGAGAAAATTATTTGGTGGAAACCAGGGTGGTGGAGGTGTTAACAGTGGGTGGTGGGGGTGGTGGAAACAGTGGGGGTTTTTATGAAAACCCCCAAGGGGGGTTTAGTGGGGGGAAAACCAGTTGCGGTGGGGGGTGGTGGGGTAAGGGTTGGGGTTTGGTGGTGGTAACAGTGGAAGTGGCAGGGTTTGGTGACAGTGGAAAAGGGGGGTGGGGGCCCCAGTGAACATCTACCTCAGTTAATTCCCTAGCCAGTAGTCACACACACCCGGGGCCTTGCAACAGACACTAGCCAGTGTCACAAAAACCCGGGGCCCTTTGGCAACAGCAAAGCCGTTGTAAAAAACAAAAGGGCCGAAAAGGGCCCTTAGCAGTAGTCCCCAAAAACCAGGGCCTCGAAAAACAGCCCACTAGCCAGTAGTCAACAACCCCGGGGCCTTGAAACCCGACACTGGCCAGTAGTCCCCACAACCCCGGGGCCCTTTGGGCAAAAGACCCCAAACCCAGTAAGTCACAAAACACCGGGGGCCCCCGCAACAGACACTCCCAAGTGTCCCCAAAAACACCGGGCCCTCCCCAACCGAAAATCCCAAAAGTGTCACAAAAAAACCCCCGGGCCCTTTTGAAACGGGGAAAACTGGCCAGTATTTCACACAACCCCCGGGGCCCTTTGGAAAACGGGAAAACTACCCGGGTGTACACAACACCAGGGCCTCGAAACAGCATAGCAGTAGTCAACAACCCCGGGGCCCCTCGCAACAGACACAAACAGTAGTCACAAAAACCCCGGGCCCGCAACAGCCACTACCCAGAAATTGTACAAAAACACCGGGGCCTCGCAACAGCACTAGCAAGTATTTCACAAAACCCCCGGGGCCCCTTAAAAAACGCCCACTAGCCAGTAGTCACAAAAACACCGGGGCCTTGCAAACAGACACCAGCAGTAGTAACACAACCCGGGGCCTCAAAAAGGGACTTTAAGCCAGAAAAGTCACACAACCCGGGCCCCCCTCGCAACGACCTCCCCATTTAAGTCACCACAACACCAGGGCCTCGCAACAGACACTGGCCAGAAAGTTCAAAACACCCCCTCGAAACAGACATTTCCCCAGTATTTCAAAAACCCCGGGGCCCTCGAAACGCCACTAGCCAGTAGTCACCAACACAAGGGCCTCGAACGACCTGGGCCAGTAGCCCACAAACCCCCGGGGGTTTCGAAAACAGACACACCCAGTAGTCCCAAAAAAACCAACAGGGCCCTCGAAACAGACATTCCCAGTGGGGCAAACAAACCCGGGCCTCGAAAACAGACACTACCCATTTGTCACACAAAAACCAGCCCCTCGCAACAGACCCCTGGGCCAGTAGTCAAAAAAACCCCGGGCCCTCGCAAAGACACTACCCAGTATTAAACCAAAAAATACGGGCCTGGGAAAAGGGACATTTAGCCAGAAAGTCACACAACACCGGGGCCCTCGAAAAGGACACTGGGCCATTTAGTCACAAAACCCCCGGGGGACGCCTCGCAACAGCCCTAGCCATTTGTACAAAAACACCGGGGCCCTGCAACAGACACTAGCCGTAGTCACCAAAAACCGGGGGCCTGCAACAGACACTACCCAGTGTCACCAAACACCGGGCCCGCAAAAGAACTACCCATTTGTCACACAAAAAACCGGGCCCTCCGCAACGACACCAGCCAGTAGTCACCCAACCCCGCCCCTCGAAAACAGACACTAGCCGTAGCACCAAAAACCAGGGCCTCGCAACAGACACACCCCAGTAGTCACACAACACCGGGCCCTTGAAACAGAACTACCCAAGTAGTCAAAAATACCGGGGCCTCGAAAAACAGACATTTTGCCAGTAGTTCACACAACACCAGGGGCCTGCAACGACATTAGCCAGTATTTCACCAAAACACCGGGCCTCGCAACAGACACTGGGCCGTGTCACCAACACCGGGGCCCCTCGCAACAGAAAACAAAGCCATTAGTCACACAACCCCGGGGCCTCGAAAAGGGACATTTAGCCATTGTCACCAACACCAGGGGCCTCCCCAACAGAAATACCCGGTAGTCACACAACCCCCGGGGCCTCGCAACAGCCCACTACCCGTAGTCACCCCGGGCCCCTCGCAAAAAGACCTGCCATTAGTCGCACAACCCCGGGGCCCCTGCAACGACATTTAACCCCGTAGCGCCAAAAACCAGGGCCTCCCCAACAGACATTAGCCGTAGTCCCACAACCCCCGGGGGTCGCAAAAAAAAGACATTTAACCCAGTGTTCACACAAAACCGGGGGCCTTTCGCAACGGGAACACTGGGCCCGGGGTCAACAATACTAGGGCCTCGCAACGGGACACTAGCCGTGGGCCCCACAAAACCCAGGGCCCCCGAAAAACAGACACAGCCTTTTGTCAAAACCCCAGGGCCTCGAAAACAGACATAGCAGTGGGCACACAAAAAACCGGGGGCCTCGCAAAGAACTAGCCAGTAGCCCACAAACCCGGGGGCCTGGGAAAACGGGAACTAGCCAGTATTCACAAACACCGGGCCCCCTCGAAAACAGAAAACTAGCCAGTAGTCACAAAAACCGGGGCCCTTCGAAAAACAGACACTAGCCATTTGTCACAAAAACACCAGGGCCCCTCGAAAACAGACACTAGCCAGTAGTGCAAAAACACCGGGCCTCGCAACAGTCACTAGCCAGTATCGCAAACCCCCCGGGGCCCTTGCAAAAAAACCCTACCCAGTAGTAAACCAACCCCGGGGGCCCTTCCCCCAACAGCCCCACTCCCATAGTCACACAACCCCGGGGGGCTCGAAAAGCCCATTTGCCGGGTGGGTCACCCCCAAACACGGGGGCCCTGGGCAAAAGACCTACCCCAGTAGTCCCCACAACCCCAGGGCCTCGCAACAGACACTACCCGGGTGTACACAAACCAGGGCCTCGCAAAAGACATAGCCGTTTTTAACCAACCCCCAGGGCCCCCCCAACAGCCCACTAGTCAGTAGTCACAAAACACCAGGGCCTCCCCAACCCGGGCCCACTGGGCCAGTAGTCCCCAAAACCCACCGGGGGCCCCCCCGCAACAGACATAGCCGTGTCACAAAAACACCAGGGCCTCGCAACAGACACTACCCAGTAGGCACACAAACCCAGGGCCCCCGCAAACAGACACTGGGCCGGGGTAGTCACAAAAACACCCGGGGGCCTCGAAAACAGAAACTACCCAGTAGTCACACAACCCCAGGGCCTCGAAACAGACACTACCGTAGTCACACAACACCGGGGGCCTCGAAACAGACACTAGTTAGAGTCACACAACATCAGGGGCCTCGCAACGGGACACTAGCCAGTAGTCCCAACCCCGGGGCCCTCGCAATGGGAATAGCCAGTAGTCAAAAAACCCCACTAGGGCCTCGAAAACGGGGACATTTGCCAGTAGTCAAAACACCGGGGCCCCCTCGCAACGGGATTTCGGGATCTAAACAACCCCGGGGCCCTCGCAAGGGGACATACCCAGTAGTCACCCCAACACCAGGGCCTCGAAAACAGACACTAGCTAGTAGTCACAAAACACCGGGGCCTTTCCGAAACAGGACACTAGCCATTTGTAACACAACACCGCCCCTCCCCAACAGACACTACCCAAATTTAAGTCACACAAACCGGGGGGCCTCGAAAACAGACACTAGCCATTTGGGTTCACAAACCCCAGGGCCTAAAAACCCGACTTTCCCGTAGTCACACAAACCCCAGGGCCTCGTAACAGACATACCCATTTAGTCAAAAAAAAACCCAACCAGCGCCTCGAAACCCAAAACACAGCAGTAGTCACAAAAACACCGGGGCCCTGTAACAGACACAAACCCCATTTGGTCACACAACCACCAGCCCCTCGAAACCAGACACTAGCCAGTGTCACAAAAAACACAGGGCTTCCCCAAAAAGACACTACCCAGTATTTCACACAACCCCGGGCCCTCGCAACAGACATTTGGGCCCTTAGTCCCCAAAACCCACCAGGGCCTCGCAACAGACCCTACCCAGTAGTCACAAAACACCGGGGCCCTCGCAACGGGAAAATAGCCAGTAGTCACCCAAAACCCCAGGGCCTCGAACAGACACAGCCTTTTGTCACACAACACCCGGGGCCCTCGCAAAGACACTGCTATGTCCCAAAAACCCCACGCCCCTCGAAAAAAGGACACAGCCAGTAGTCCCACAACCCGGGCCCTCGAAAACGGACACTACCCAGTATTTCACCAACCCCGGGGGCCCTCGAAAAGGGAACTAGCCAGTGGGCCACAAACCGGGGGGCTTCCGCAACAGACACTACCCAGTAGTCACAAAAAACACCGGGCCTCGAAACAGCCCACTACCCAGTAGCCCACACAACACCAGGGCTCGAAAACAGACACTACCCAGTAGCCCACACAACACCGGGGCCCCTTCGCAACAGACCTAGCTAGTAGTCCCAAACACCGGGCCCGCAACAGACACTAGCCAGTGTAAAAAACCCAGCGCCTCGCAAAAGCCCATTTGCCAGTGGGTCCCCACAACAAAGGGCCTGGGGCCCAAAAAGGAACACTAGCCAGTAGTCCAAAAACCCCCAAGGGCCCCTCGCAACAGCCCACTACCCAGTATCACAAACACCGGGGCCCTCGAAAAACGGGAATTTAAAATTTAGTCCCCCCCCCCCCAAACAACCCCAGCCCCTCGCAACAGCCCATACCCGGGTAGCCCAACAACCCCCGGGGGCCTCGAAAACAGACACTACCCAGTAGTCCACAAACCCCAGCGCCTCGAAACAGCCCACTACCAGTAGTCCCCAAAACACCGGGGCCCCTGGGCCAACAGACCTAGCCAGTAGTCACAAAAAACCACGCCTCGCAACAGACACTAGTAGTAGTCAACAACCCCGGGGCCTCGCAAACAGACATAGCCAGGGCCAAAACACCGGGCCCCCTCGAAAACAGACACTACCCAAAGGAGTCAAAACCAACACCAGGGCCCCGAAACCCGACACTACCCCGTTAGTAACAACACCGGGCCCTCGAAACCCCGGACATTTGCAAGTGGGTCACACAACACCGGGGGCCTCGCAACAGCCCTTTGCTAGTAGTCACCCCAACCCCGGGGCCCCCTCGAAACAGCCCACTACCCCAGTAGTCCCCACAAAACCCGGGCCCCCTCGCAACAGCCCACTGCCGTGTCACAAACCCCGGGCCCTCGCAACAGACATACCCCAGTGGGTCACAAAACCCCCAGGGCCTGGGGCCAACGGGAATAGCTAGGGGTCACACAACCCCCGGGCCCTCGCAACAGCATAGCTAGTTCACACAACACCAGGGCCTCCCTCGAACAACTAGCCAGTATCAACAACACCAGGGCCTCGCAACAGCCACTCCCCCGTAGTCACAAAAAACCCCAGGGCCTCGAACGGGACACTACCCAGTAGTCACAAAAACACCAGGGGCCCCCGAAAACAGACCTGGGGCCAGTTGTCCAAAAACCCACCCGGGGCCTCGCAACAGACATACCCAGTAGTCACAAAAACAAAAGGGGTTTGAAACGGGACTTTAACCCGTGCCCCACACAACACCGGGGGCCTCGAAAACAGACACTAGCAGTAGTCACAAAAAACCCGGGGCCCTTTCGAACAGCCATTTACCCCGTATTTCACACAAAAACAGGGCCTCGAAACGGGACACTACCCTTTAGTCCCCAAACCCCAGGGCCTCCAACAGACACGGGGCCATTTAGTAAAACACAACACCGGGGCCCTCGAAACCAGGAAAATACCCCGTAGTCACCCCAACCCCGGGGGTTTTCCCCAACGACCTGGGCCAGTAGTCACAAAACCCACCGGGCCTCGAAACAGACCAAACATCTTTTGTATTCCCTGTGTTGAAATATTACAGCATTTTACCGGGACTAAAGATGTAGAATAACTTAAACTAAAAAATGTTTAAACCTTACTCTTGTAGAGTTTAAACCCCAGAGAGTCGGCTGTGTGTACCTGAACACTGTAGTCTTATCTTTAAACCTTGTAGTAAGAAATTTTTTCTTTTAAATGAGGGGTTTTTCGGTATATCTCTGCTGCTTCGTTTCTGTCCTGAGCTTTTTTGTTAAAAATTTATTGCTTTCCTATTTTGGGCAAATTTTAAATGTCTTTCGGGTTTGTTGAAAAAAAACTGTCCCCGGGAAAACCCTTTATTTTTGATTAAAATTCAGTTTAAATTTCTTTTTTCTAATTTTCATGTACCATCGACACTTGTAATCTACTTTATTTTTATAATTATTTTTTTCATTATTTTTAACGTTTATATATGTATATCTTGAAGTCCCCTGTAACCCTATATTTGAAATGTTTTATTATTCAAATAGTTGGTTTTAGTTCACTCGTAATGTTCCACTTACCCAGAGAGACTCCACCTGTACTACCCTGGTAGTAAACGTCACCCTTTGGTTTAAAAACTATATATCATACGAAAATAATTTATTTATTTAATTATATGTGAGGAAGTAGGAGTGGAGTGGAGTGGAAAGTACTCGAGGCCGGGTCCCAAATCTGCACACTGCCATAACAACATACTGGAGTGAGAGATATGGGAGGAAGTGTAAAATAAACCCAGAGAGGAGCAGGGGTGCGGTGGGGATAATAAGGGAACACTGTATCAACATCCGGGGTTCCAAGCTATTCAACATCTTACCAGAAGATATCAGAAACACAGCTGGGACAAATGTAGAAGCCTTCAAGAGGAAACTGGACAAGTATCTTCACCAGATGCCAGATCAACCAGGCTGTGATGGATATGTGGGGCAGCGGGCCTCCAGCAGTAACAGCCTGGTTGACCAGGCAAGCACCAGATGAGCCTGGCCCATGGCCGGGCTCAGAGAGTAGAAAAGTTCTCGAAACTCTTCAAAGGTATATCAAACGTGGTGATGGTAGTAACGGTGGGAGTGGCACAGTGGTGGGGGTAGCATAGTAGTGGTGATAGTAACAGTGGGGGTAGCAACAGCGGTGGCTGTTGACGCTGGAAGCACCTGTGAGGCAGTAATAACTCTGGACTGTATCGAAGAAGTGTACCCCACTAAGGTACCGTTAAAAGTAACATACACCACAATTGTACCCCTGATGAGTGTGTTGATGACGCCGTGTTAGTGTACCTCAGCAGGTAGCTTGTTATCTGTGTGGCAGTTGAATCAACAACCACACCAAGGAAGCAAGAGCAAGGAAGTGTGGGAGACAGAGGGGAACGAGGGAGATGAGAGGGAGAAGAGAACGAAGAAAGAGAGGAGAAAGGGAAATGGGAGAGGGGAAGAGAACAGGGAGAAATGTAGAGATAAAGAAAGAGATTGTGAAGATAAGGTGAAAAGAGAACAGAATGAGGAAAGGGCCGTGACTGCCATGACTGGGTGGGTGATTGGGAGTGAGGGATAGATGGAGGGAGAGTGGATGGGTTGCCGGAGGCGGAGGGAGGGGAAGACAGATGAAGAAAGAGTTGGTCAGGAGGAAAGTTGGGTGGATGGGTGGCTAGAAAGAAGATGGGAGGGGCACGGATGCTTAATTCCTGTGCCAACATTATCGCAAGGAATTCTCATAACTGCACACACCACACACGGATGCAGGGAAAGAAAAACAGAATGCAGATGTAATATACACAGACTTTGCAAAAGCGTTTGACAAATGCGATCATGGCGAATGGCGCACAAAATACGTGCTAAAGGAATAACTGGCAAAGTGAGGAGATCGATCTTCAACTTCCTAACCAATCGAACACAAAGAGTAGTGGTCAACAGAGTTAAATCGGGAGGCTGCCATAGTGAAAAGCTCTGTTCCACAAGGCACAGTACTCGCCCCCATCCTGTTCCTCATCCTCATATCAGACATAGACAGAGATATACATCACAGCACCGTATCATCCTTTGCGGATGATACTAGGATTTGCATGAGGCTGTCATCTGCTGAGGACGCGGTTAACCTCCAAGAAGATATAAACAAAGTTTTCCAGTGGGCAACGGTAAACAATATGATGTTCAATGAGGACAAATTTCAACTACTCCGTTATGGAAAACTGGAGAGATAAAAAACTAGAACAGAATATACTACAAACTCTGGCCATACAATAGAGCGGAAAAATAATGTAAGGGACCTGGGAGTAGTAATGTCTGAGGATCTCACTTTCAAGGATCACAACAGTGCCACGATCACAAGTGCAAAGAAAATGATAAGATGGATAATGAGAACGTTCAAAACGAGAGATGCCAAGCCAGTGATGACCCTTTTCAAATCACTTGTCCTCTCTAGGCTGGAATACTGCTGTACATTAACATCTCCATTCAAAGCAGGTGAAACTGCAGATCTAGAGAGTGTACAGAGATCCTTTACTGCACGTATAAGTTCTGTCAAGCACCTTAACTACTTGACTTGTACTCGTTGGAACGCAGGAGAGAGATATATATCATAATCTACACATGGAAAATCCTAGAAGGAATGGTCCCGAATCTGCACACAGAAATCACTCCCTACGAAAGTAAAAGACTGGGCAGGCGATGCAAAATACCCCCAGTTAAACGTAGGGGCGCCATTGGTACACTAAGAGAAAACACCATAAGTGTCCGGGGCCCAAGACTGTTCAACAGCTTCCCACCAAGCATAAGGGGAATTACCAATAGACCCCCGGCTGCCTTCAAGAGGGAGCTGGACAGATACCTAAAGTCAGTGCCGGATCAGCCGGGCTGTGGTTCGTACGTTGGACTATGTGCGGCCAGCAGTAACAGCCTGGTTGATCAGGCCCTGATCCACCGGGAGGCCTGGTGGTGGACCGGGCCGCGGGGACGTTGATCCCCGGAATAACCTCCAGGTAGACTCCAGGTAGGTGGACATCATAGAGCAAGCAGCATGAAAGCCAATATGTATGTTCAATGTGAAGCTACTGATCATGGGAGTCTTGAACCACCAGGAAACAGGCTGGGAGAATTGGTATCCACACGAGGAAGAGGGTGATGGGTTAAGATGATTGTGGTGGTGTTGGTTACCTGCAGGTTACCTGGAGTTGCTTCTGGAGGTCACCACCTTCAGCGACCTGGTCTCAGACCAGGCCTCCTGGTTGCTGCCCTGATCAGTCGGGCTGTTGGTACCCATCGCCCACAGACAGACGTATAAACCACAGTCTGGCTGATCAGGAATTAATTCGAGGAATTTTTAGAGTTCCTCTTCAAGACAGCCAGGGGGTTGTTGTAATTCCCTTTATGCATGGAGGGTGATGGAGTGGTGTTCCCTTTACGCTTAGTGAGTTCTCTTAGTGCACTTATCGCTTCCCTGCTTTTCGCTGGAGGTATCTTCAACCGTCTGCCAAGCCTCGTGTGCTCATATGCAGTGATTTCAGTGTGGAGATTTAAGACCAATCCTTCCAGAATCTTCCAGGTAGATTATCATGCATCATTTTTGGCTACGTTCTAAGGAGTACAGTTTGAGGTACTTCAAGCGTTCCCAGTAATTTAGGGGCTTGGCTAAGTTTATACGAGCAGTGAAAGTTCTCTGTATACTTCCCAGCTCAGCAATTTCGCCTGCCTTGAAGGGGGCCGTTAGTACACAGCAATATTACAGCCTAGAGACAACAATTGACCTAGGTATCATCATTGTTTGTCATCTCTTGTTTTGAAAGTTCTAGTTATCCAATTTATCATTTTCCTTCCAGCTGCAACAATGACAATGTTGTGCTCCTTGAATGTGACATCTGTCATTATCACTTCCAGGACTCTCACATGAGACTTGTACTCTAGCAAGTGATTTGAGTTTATCTTGTACTCCGCACTTGTTTTTATTTCCTCAGTCCTTCCGTAATGTACTAACTCTTTTATGGATACCACTCTCATGCAAAATCAATTATATTATCCTCTGCAAGGATGATACACTGCTACGGTTGATGTTCCTGTCTATGTCAGATATGAGACTGAGAAAGAGAGGTAGGGCAAATACTGTGTCTTGAAGAATAGAGCTCTTCACTCTAGCAGGCCGTGATTTTATTCTGATTAATATTACTGATTGGGGTCTATTAGTTAGAGCGTTAAATATTTATCTGCCCACTTTTAGTTATTCCCTTGGCACTCACTGTGTGGCAATTACCTCATGGTCACGCTTGTCAAAGACTTTTGCGAAGTCGGTGCATTTTGCTTGTCTTCCAGCATATCCAAGACCATGTCGCAATGGACCAGCAATTGCGAGAGGCAGGAGCTACATGTTCTGAGCCCATGTTGCCCTGGGTTGTGCAACTGCTATAATTCAATGTGATTGGTAATCTTGCTTCTTAAAACCCGTTGAAAGATTTTGATAATGTGGGCCATCAGCACTCTTGGTCTATAGATTTTTGCAATTGCTTTGCTGCCACCTTTGTGGAGCAGCAGTATTTAATGACTGTGGGATGACTCCAGTGTCCAGGCTCCTTCTCCATAGAATATTTAAACCATGTGATAATAGCTTCTTCCAATTCTTGATGAATATGGAATTCCACAAGTCAGGGCCTGGGGTGGAGTGCATTGGCATGCAATCAATGGCTTCTTTAAAGTCAAGTGAGGTTAGGGTTATATCAGAGATTATGGAGATGTCTGTAGCGTTTTGCAACTCGATGATGAACTTATTTGGGTCTAAACTCGTTAGGATGATAATGGCTCACTGAACACTGAATCATAGTGAGATTTAAGTATTTTACTCATTCTTTATTCTAGTCAGTGTATGTTCCTTGATGGTAATGAAAAACTAAGTACGAGCATGTCAGGGACACAACCAGAGAGAGGGAGGAATGAACCTGCAATTTACTCTCAGATACAGTGCATATGAAGAATAAAAAGGCACAATACCGTGACTGGAATAATACACCAATAACCTGCACTTAGGGGAATGAAATTTATGATGACGTGTCGGTTCGACTTTGATCCAAGTCGGACCGAAACGTCATCATAAATTTCGTTTCCTAAGTGAGGGTTATTTGTTTATACAATGCAGATGTTTGAAGTGTGGAAGACAACAAAACAGTTCCAATATTTAAGAAAGAGAACAGACAGGTAGCATTATATTAGCCTATGTCAATGACATGCAGGTTATGGAGAACATAATCAGAAGAAGTGTACTGGAGCACCTGGAAATGAGCGGTTTTATAACTGACAACCGGTACGATTTTAGAGATGGTAAATCCTGTCTCACGAACCTACGAGACGTCTTTGAGGGAACTTGAGCTAGAGTTCGTCACGGCCACGCTGGCGGGAGATTCATCAGTAAAAAACTTGCATGTGTGGTCAGAGTGGTGCCTATGCTAACTTCCTTTTCGTGTATAAATATACCTAGTTGATGATATCTTATTGTAGACGAGCTGGCCAGTGACTAATGCGTCGGTCTTGAGTTTTACGACTCTCTAACCGCGGGTTCAAGCCCAGCCCGTGGTGTGGTTGTCTATAATAAGATAAAAGAATGCACTAGAGAGGAATGAGTGGATTGCAAATCTTGGACCGTATGAAGGCATTTGACATAGCACCGCACAGGAGTCTTGACATAAAAACCAGAGGAGCAGGTAGGAATAACAGTGAAGACACTACAATAGATCAGAGAATACCTAACATAAAGAAAACAATATGTGACAAGCGGAGTTCCACAAGGAGTGGTACTGGAACCAGTACTCTTTCTGGTGTACGTGAACGATATGCAGGAAGAGACGCACTGGCCTGAAGTTTTACAACTCACTTGCCATGAGTTCTACACCCCACCCGTACCGTGGTATGACGGTCTGATATAATCCACTTCGCAGATGAAACAAAACCCAATTATGAATAAAACAGCTGCTGAGAAAAAAAAAGGCAACAAATGCCCCAGAAAACCGGGCTACCTGAAGCACAAAACCCCAGCAAATGAAAGGCAATGAAAATTTGGGCAAGGAGGCACACAATACCAGCACAAAGGAGAACACAAGCTCGGGAAATACTACGCGTCCACAGACATCACTACAAGGAGAACCAACGTAGTGGACCATCTATCGTGGACTAACTGATTAACAATACACAAGTGTGGATTTTAAATATTTACTAATGAAGTACACCGATTATCTATTTAAATTTCCACCAACGAGTGTGTTGCTAGTTACGACTCAACAGAAAAATTCCGTCTAGAAACATAGGAGCCATGAGCTCAATTGAACTCCGAAAGTGCTGACGCGCGCACTAGTTACTGGAATGAATAACCACTTCACGTTAATTAAATGGTGCGTTTGTAATACCTCTGGCCAGTTAATGTACTCTACATCAAATATTTCTAGTCCGGTTCCGTGTGGAGCTTTATTACGAGAACAAAGAATGCTTCACTCGCTTTCTGCTCTAAGCATACTGCTCGTCGGTTTCGAAACCTGGCTTATCGGTTGCCTGCCCTAATCCAATGGTGGCTCCACTCTTACCGTTACCGTTTCAAGAAGAACGGATTCTACCGTTTCTGAATAACAGGTCTACGATCTTAACATTCATTAACATATTATGATCCTGAACCAAGTCAGTAAACATACTTCTCGGATTCAAGTCTTTATTCATGAGAAGAAATCTACCTAGCTACTGTAGAGGCCCTACCATCCTCCTGACGAGCGCGTGAATGATGAGCGACCCGTAGCATCACACACGCACTCTACTTTCCTCCTTTCTTCCCCTCAAGGGAAGGTACAGTAAGAGAGGACATGCCCGCTTCAACGGGGAACATTTACCCCCCAGGTACAATCCACAAGATCCATCATATTTAACACAGGGTGGAGAGATTTATCAGTACTAACAATAAAGCTGTAGACATAACTATCGGAGATATCATGTACTTTACAACCCATAAGATGCATCTAAACTTTTTAGCAGCGTTAAAACTCAACCAACACAAAACAACTAAGCAACGCCAAGATTAAATTACTGTAAATAAGCGCACTTGATGCTTCCCCCACCCCCATTTATTATTTAGTTAATTGATTCTGAATCTGCGTAGTAACACCTAAACCCCATGAGATTATTACAGCCATGGATGAGGGATAGGAAGTATTCAGGCTCAATCAGGGAATCGGAGCACATATCCAAGTCCATATCAAGAACCTCCCTTGAGGGACCCCTCCCCACCAGACGATGGAGCATCAATCACAAATCGCAATGAGGTAGACAACACGAAGCGGCATATTAAACAAAATTAATAACAACAAACAAATGGAGGAGTCGTCCAGTGTAGTTGAGAATATGAACGACCTGTCAGAACCTCAGCCTGATATGCTCACTTGGGATTAACTCAACCACACACGGGGGGATGATGAAGAAGAGGGCGAGGGTGAAAGAGGGAGGGAGGAAGATGAGGCAGGAGGAATAGAGAGAAGAGAGAGCGAAGTATAGAGGATAGAGAGAAGATCCACACGAGCAGAAGAAGAGAGAGAGGGAAGAGAGATAGAGAGATGAGAGAGAGATAGTGCCTTGCTGCTGTGTGTATGTGTGTACTTTGTGTTGCTGAGGAGAAGGAGTTAAGGTGTCGAGTCTGGCTCCTGACCCTCCCCCCCCTCATTCTCCAAGCTTAGTAACACTGACTTACTTGTGCTGTACTCTTGGGCTCTATATTGTCTACTCTTCGTAAAGCTTTAATAGGCGAGATTAACAACTCTCACAACTCCAATCAAATTAGATCCACTCATCCCTACTCCTACAATGCCTGAAGGCTGAAAAAAAATACTTCATACGCAATCCTATGAAGATGAATCCTGTTCTTTAAATTTCGTCATATTTTTTATTTTACCTCCTTCTCGCTTGTAAAAAATGGTTCAGAATCCGTATTAAATTCCTCCGAGTATTTTGTACGTCGAAAAATCATGTCCCTGCCCTCAGCCTACAGTCTCCAGTCAGTCAGGCGTCAATTTCATTAGCCTCTCCTCATAATACTCCCCCCTTAATACAGGTTTGCAAATTCTTCAGCAGCTTTAAAAGTGTGTGGGTGTGTGATGTTGTGGTGTGTGTGTGCGTGTGTGTGTGTGTGTCTTGTGTGTGTAGTGTGTGTGTATGTGTGTGTGTGTGCAGTGTGTGTGTGTGTGTGGTGTGTGTGTGTGTTGGGTGTTGTGTGATGATGGTTGTACTCACCTAGTTGAGGTGAAGGTCGAGTCCAAGCTCCTGGCCCCGCCTCTTCTCTGGTCTCGCTACTCAGGTCCACTTCCTCCCTGGTACCCGTGAAGCTTATCATACCTCTGCTTAAAGCTATGTATGGATCCTCCCACCACTGAGATACATCGCTTTCTCCACCAAACTATTCCACTTTTCCTAACTACTCTCTGACTGAGAAGAAATAATTCATAAAATCCTCGGACTCATCTGAGGTCTTCATCTTCCAAATGCTGACGAATGGCCCCCTTGTTTCTGTCCTCCCTTCTCTGGAACACACTGTCTCTGATTCCACCTTCGTCCTATTCACGCAGTAGTTTGTATGTCGGTTATCATGTCTCCCCTGACCCCCTTCACCGTCCTCACATAGTGTCAGAACCGATTTCCCTTAACCTTTCTTCATAGACTTCCCCTTAGCTTCTGTAAACTAGCCTTGTTTCAAACCTTTGCACTTCTTCTACATTTCTTGGAACGGGGGGGTGGGACCAGGTTTGTTCCAAACTGGTGCTACGCGTACCCAGTTATGGCCCTGACGTACACAGTGATATAAAGTCTTGAACGAGTCCTTACTGCGAGGAACCGAACGCTATTTCTCCAGATTTGCCAGTCGCCCAAATGCCCGCAGCAGTTATCTGGTCTATGTGTGCTCTGGCGATGTACTCGTATTATACTCACATCCTAGGTCTTTCTCCTTATGAGTTTGCAAGCCGATTGCCAACTACACTATACTCTGTCTCACCAACTTCTTTCCTCCACCCCTCCTCCATCTTCATCGACTTTGCATTTGGCGGGGTTAAACATTCTACAGGGACCATTTGCTGGATCAACAGACTCCAGTCTGTCCCAGGTCTCTCTGTAGACCTGTCCTGTTCCGCGTCTAATTTAATCATCTCCTCATTAACTTCACGCCCCCCCCCCCATCTCATCAAAAGGTCACACTTCTGGAGTTTTTTCATATCCCTTCCGATCATGTTGTTCACAATATACCAAGAATAGCCACTGGTCCCAGGACTGACCCCTGTGTGAGCCCTCCGCTCGTCACATGGCGCCCATTGTGCTGATACTCATCACGGACCATGACCGCTGTTGCCTGCCCCGTGTTTAGGATATCTCTGATCCGTTGCAGTTTCCCTTCCTGTTATACCGTTAATCATATGTGTGTGTGTGTGTGTGCGTTTGTGGTGGTGTGTGTGGCTGTGTGTGTGTGTGTGAGATTGTGTGGTGTGATGTGTTTCCTTCAGTATAATAAAGTTCAGCAACACTGAGGGCCCCGCAACACAACACTTAAGAAGGAGGCGTCATACATTCCAGCACAGCATGTGCAAAATAATTGCAAACGAGACTAACAAGAGTTTGAAAAGCTAACACAGCAATGCCCCTGGCACTGCGGTGGGGGGAATGTTCGGTGGTCAACACGTGGCAGTGCACCATCCTATACTCCACAACACCTCACTCAACCATCATAGAAAACAACCAATTACTGAAAGCATCTATTACTACCTTACTACGAACAACAACAACAACAACTAACTTACATTCAACTACTACTACTACTACTACACTAACTACATAATAATAAAAATAATAATAATAAAAAATAATAAATAAATCGTGAAATGTACTCACAATAATAGATTATTTTAATCCTTACGCTTTAAACCTTTTACAAGAAGACTGAAAATGTTACATTATTGGGGAGTACGCTCTTGAATATAATCTATCATACTCTCGTACATTATAAATTGTTATAATAAGAATTATGTCAATACACAGAGTACAATTATAAATTAACTATCAGTATCCCAAGTATATCTGAGATAGTACATAACTATCTACTGTAGTTGCCTTATTCTTTTCCTCCAAGCGTATTCTACGTTTAAGACTTTGAGAACGCCTCAACCGACGCTTTCAAATTTCCAACGCTTCCTAAAGGAAAAGTTACATTTGACTAATTACCATCTACAGGTGCCCTCTCTGTCTATTTTATATAGCCCAGAACTGTCTATCATAACGCCTGGGAAGCCGCTTCTCTGAATCGGTTCCCAACTCTTCCAACACCATGTTTTATCGAGAGTGTTTCTTGGATTCCATTCATGATTTTATTCTCATAAGCAGTTTACAGGTTCAACAGTATTTACCTGGGCCAGCGGTTTCACAAAGACTTCCTTCTAAGGCCAGACTTTCCTGTTGACCGCCTTATCTTACAAGGCAGATTCTTGCGTATCTGTGACTATGCTTTTTTTAGGATTGTTTTATGACTCTCTTGTCTATCTACCCCTCGACACAGTTTATGGTAGAGGCGCAGTTCGCTGGACCCAAACCTTTAGATCCCTGCAGTGATACACAAGACAACACCAGTGTGACAGTAGCATCACCCTCCCAGAAGACCATGACAACATTTAAATTAACACCAGAGTTACCTAATTCCAGATTAAAATAAGCATGTAATAAACAGTGGAGTGTGGTAGTGTTGTGGGACACAGGAGGCTGAGAGGCTACCATAGGTGGATCCACATTGTAATTGAACGTGTATCACTTTATTGAGGAATTGATACAAGCGTGAGTAGAAACTAGCCCTTCTACAAGGAACCAATGTGATAGTTGCATTCTATGTTGGCATAGGTACGCAGCAGGCAGTGAGCGGTCACAAAAACAAGGATCCAGATGCGCTGGCACCATTACCTTCCGCATTAAATTAAAGTAACTGTCAGAGAGCCTGAAATTTTTGTAGTGTCAACGATGTACCACCAATGAGGAGGAAAAGAACAGGATATGGTAACTTTGATGTACCTATCGTGGTTATCTTAGTTTCCCTGCTTCCGCGCATGCCAGTCGTCCGGGTCATGCTTGTTCTGTGCTTGCCTATCAAACCAGGCTGGGTCAAGGGTCTGGTGTATGCCTGAGAACTAGGCCCCCTGGGCCAGGCCTGGCTGGTGCTTGCCTGTCAACACGGGCTGTATACATAGAGTCAGACACTGTCAAAATACCTGTGCACCGTTTCGAGTGCTAATTTACACTTGGCAACCCACCTAGGCTAGTGTTTCCTTCTGCGCCTACCTGTAGTTTGTTAAATAATGTATGGTCGAATTAACGACAAAATATGTAAAGTAAAAGGAAACCACAGTGCAACTAATGTACCATTTTCTAATTGATGCAACGTTTTCGCTCCTCCCGGAGCTTTAGTTAAGACCGATACGGCTTCTTGACACAAGCCATCCTGGAGAGCAAAATCGTTCTACAAAGAAATTGTCACAGTTAAGTTGCACTTGTGTCCATATATTTACATACCTGGACAGATACAGAGCTGGACAGATACACTAAAGTCGGTGCCGATCACGGCTGGTGGCGCTCGTACGTCGGACTGCGTGCGGCCAGCAGTAACAGCCCTATTACAATTCAGGCCTGATCCATCGGGAGGCCTGGTCGTGGACCGGCCGCGGGTGCTTGATCCCCCGGAATAACCCTCCAGGTCCAACCAACCAGAACGCCCACAAATCGCAATATGCCAACTACAACCCTGCTGAGATCATAGCCAAACAACTAAACAACTGCAAGACGTGAACCAGAAAGTGGCTACTGGAGTTCAATCTCATACAAATACACAAAGCTATGGCGGGACAAGAAGCAATAAGATATTTGCAATAGAGACAAAATAAAAGCATGGATAAGACTCATAACGGATGTTTTTTCTTCTTTTCTGGTATTCAGGATGACTGAACAAGAATGAATGAGGAAGAAGCGAAGTTGTGGAGCAAAACTCAACAAATAGTTTGAAGATCAGATATGGTGAAAGCAACAACAACCAGAAAGCAGTAATGCTGGTCGAAATAGGAGTCTAGGAAGGCATACCAGGAACGCTACGACACGACCCCGCCTGCCCCTCCACCAAAAACTTACCAATGACTTACTGCCAATCAAAGCAGTCAAGTTTTATCGCGTCACCTCACACACACCATTCACTCGGCAGGTAGCGCAACATGAATAGGAATCGAAACGGGCCTAGGAACCAAGGCCCCCAAAAATTCGATCAAGAGAGTAACATCTGAATATTATATCTAACAGTTGACTTATCTATTGAAAACAAATTTTAATAAATTTGCTTAATACAATAGTTCTGGTATTTTCATTTCATTAATACGATATCATGACATCACATCACAGATTATAGGTTTATGTCTATATTCCCAATAACTGGACGATTCATCAGCACAGAGTAGTCACGAAAGTGAACCATAAAGTTGACCACATACTTAACCATTTACAGGTTGGCTCATACATCGGGGCGTGGTCCTGCCAGACTGTCACAAGTAATTTATCTACATCAACAGACTTCGCTTTAGGTAAATAACTTAATGTAACTTAATACGTTTGATCAAACCCATTTAGATGTGGTGTATTTACTTATAACTTAGGAAGACTGATGACAGTGGCCTTTCTCACCCTCTCTTACAACAGTCTAGGCACCAAGTACATGACCCAGGCTAACAGCAAACAGTGGACGTCCACCACGCCAGGATATACGATAAACGCTACCCCCACCTACATCACGCTCCCCCCTCTGCTCTCAGAACAACACCCCCCTCTGTATAACTAGATGTTTGCCACAACACCTGTATACAACCAGTGTGTACCACCTCGCGTATAACTCTCATACATCACTTTCAAACGCCTGTGTTACACCACGTGTTTACTGCTCGAAACAACCACATTTCAACGCCCAGTGTTACACCACGGAAAACGCTCAAACCACTTTCTCAAGCCCTAGTGTTACCACCTCGACGAGAAAAATGCTCAAACATCACTTTCAACGCAGAGGTTACCACGTTATAGCTGCTGACAAACATCACTTTCACGCCAGTGTTTACCATAAGTGTATAACTTCTCAAACATCACTTTTACAAAGCCAGTGTTACCCGATCACCACAGCAGTCAAAACTGTTCAAAACATCACTTTTCAACGCCATAGTTACCACCGACGTGTATATGCTCAATCATCACTGTCATCGTCAGTGTTACCTTAACCACGTAATATAACGCTCAAAGACATCACTTTCAACCGTTCCAGTGTTACCAATACTTGTAAAATAGCAGCTCAAACATCACTTCAACGTCAGATCTGTTACCTTACGTGAGTAGTCAGTCCTAGAACATCACTGTACATCGCCAGTGTGTACCAGTACACGTGTATAGCTTTGCTTAAACATCACTTCATCGCCTCCCCGCATCTGTATCATTATCACCCCGCGAGAACCGTCCTGTATATCGAACAGTGTATGTGGCTTGTGTTCATCTATTTTAGGGAGTCAAGTAACGTTGGTGTCAGCAATATAGTTCAAGTGAGACTAAATAAAACGGCCGGGTGCTCAGCTAAGCCAACTGTGTACCTGCAGCTAGTCAATTGCGCTGGTGTTGAATATGAAAAGTGGTGTATAATGGATGATTCATAACTATAAAAGGGGTGGGACCGGTAATCCAGCGGAAGGCCCTTCGATCCAATGACGCATAAGCTCCTACGGGCGGGTCCATCAATTGTCTAAGACCCGCGTCAAGAAAAACTTGTATCTGTTTCCCCTAGCGAACCTTTTCCTAACTTAACCTAACCTAACTGTTGGTGTGGACGCTGTTGTAACAGCCTGTCTACAGGATCGACACATGAATAAAAGGCCTGAGCTTGCTACCATCTGCAAGTTCATACAACTCCATTCCCCCCACGACCCCTTTGAGGGCGGGGCAGACTGGCAGACCAAGAGGCCGAGCTCACTCCCTACGACGCCCCGTAGGGGCGGGAATAGTTGCTAGGCCTAGGACAGTTGGTCCCAAGAGATGCAGGGGGTACTATTGTAACACATCCATCCATGGAGGACTACGTCTCGAGACAACCCCCCAGATAGCGAGCCAAGGCCGGGGTCCCACCTACTTGAGCCAAAAGACACGGACCGTAGAGTACCGGCGAAAAAAAAAATTACAAATGACCAAAGTCAGCAGCACAATGGACTATATTATTTACACAAATATCTTTCACAGATTACATCTCATTTTACATTAATTCACCTCTCGGCATTTTACAACGTTGCGAGTGTACTTACCGATCAAATTACTTAACAATTGATAGTCAAGTATACAAGTTGTTGCAGAAAGTGGTAACAATACTGGCTGCACACTTTACACTGATCCTAGCAGAGTGGTATATATCAACCTGCCAGCATCAATAAAGTGTTTGCACTGCATGTTGCGTCATAAAAGTCTTTCTAACGATCACAGTATCATAGATAACATTGACATTACTGAGACTTCTCGACTGCAGTTTCCATGACATTCAATTCATGACTTAATTATCCACTAATATTCATTTATCTAGTTACTTGGCTCAGAGCGTGTGCATAGTTCATGTTAGCTCTTTACCTTCTTGGACAAATTATAATTTTCTGTAACATGTAAGTATTTGTTCTATGTGAGGGTGGGAATTCTTAAGAACCGCCCATTAACATCCTTTACTCCCTCTCTCTTGAACAACATGTGCTCAGCTTCAACGCGATCTTGAACACCTTATCAAGACTTTCACTTCTGCCTCAACACAACACGTAGACCTAGACAATGTTTGCTCATAATACTTGACCTTGCCGGTAAGCTAGTACTTTCAAAAATACATAGATCATTTGGCATTGTCTCAGACGCCGCACGACCGTGCGAGCGTATAGCTTAACCTTTGTATCTAAACGCTTGACAGTTCCGAGAGTATTTTTCTACTCCCAGATCCAGGCCCACGGCTGGCTCGTATTGACGTGTTTTGTTTCGCACAAATGTGCAACAACTTTTCTCATGTCTGTTGCCGAACACGTATCGCCTGCGCAGCAGACTTCTTCTAATATACCGAATATAACATTGGATAGATACAAGTAATTTTCAGAAGATCAGTCCCTTCAACATTCATAGAAGCTACACTAATAATGGTATAACAAATAAATTGATCATCCCTCAAGCCTTCGTGAATGGGTCAGTTTCTCCTCACCTTCTGGAGACGGATTGTTTAATGTCCCCTCAGTACCTTCACCGGAAGTTTGGTCAGTACTCCCCAGTTTCCATAGGAAGGTTAGTCCAGTCCCTCGGCTTCTCATCAGGTGGCGTGGTTCATTCCTATCCTCAGCATCGCATAGTGAGTATTCTGTCATTTCGCTTTCACATAGGTTGATCAGTTCCTCTGAGTAAAGCAGAAAGCATGTGCCCGACTAGTAAGTACTGAAGGCGCGAGAAGTAAGGTGTAGCAGCAGAGGTGGCGATTTTCACACAGGATGAGCGTGCTTACAAATATTATCAATACACAGACAATAAAAAAAAAGTTACGATACTTCTGAGTTATAAGGTGGCGAAAAAAAAAGAGAGAAAAAAAAGCTGAAACATTTAACTTTAATACACTGTAGAACGAGAATGAGGCCTGCCTCTTGTGGTCGAGGGGTCGCACGCTCCCACCAGTCCGGTCCAGAGGGCGAAGGGGGAGAGGACTAGCCTGGTGTCTTTTATATTACCATCTGTGTCCATCGTCCTTGTGTCTTTTCATTATGCTACAAGGGATCTTCGTCAACCTAACCTTTAATAGTCCAAGGAGACAGAAGGTTCCACTATAAAGCCGACAGTAATAACACTGCCTTTAGTGATATGCGGTGTAATAACAACACAAATGTTAAAGAATATGTACACTACTTGGCATGCACAACTTCCACAACTGGAGCAAGAGAGTGTAACAACTGAAGGACACACTCGGAGGTCTTCACCGTGCCAGAGCTCATCATCTCAGCTACAGTGCTCTGCCTGCAACACTCACATCACCACCCAGGTTACAAATCAAAATGTCACATTACGGTTTATGATGCTCCCCCATCGTTTTACCCATTGCGAACGATCTCAACTGCATTTCCAACCTTTCAAAATCTCGCTCATTCATCCAGGATTTCTTTGCTGTGTACCTCTCAACTAGACCTGTATTGTTGTTTCGCTATCCTGCTTCCCACCAGCCATCACATCAAGTTCTAATCTAAACGTGTAGTTAAAGCGAGCTTAGGCTACAATGATAACCACAGCGTAGTGATTGTGCATATGGTGCTACCTGTTTCCACCTGAGATCTATTTCTCCACTTACTCCTGACGCATTTAAAAATGTGTGGCAATCTGTGGTAGATTCAGGACCCAACCTACCACCTGCCTCCAGTAGGTAGGTTCAAGAGAGACCCCTAGATATCTATCCTGTATATTTTATAGGCACTTCTCTCTTCGCTCGAAAGTTTTACTTTAAGGCTCGTGAAGAGTGGAACGCTGGCGGCAATAGCCTCGTAGATGAGGAGGTCAGTGAAACGGTCTGGCCTAGGCCGGCGACCCAAGGGTTACCTGGAGGTTACCTGGAGGTTATTCCGGGGATCAACGCCCCCCGCGGCCCGGTCCATGACCAGGCCTCCCGAGGGATCAGGGCCTGATCAACTAGGCTGTTACTGCTGGCCGCACGCAGTCCAACGTACGAGCCACACCCGGCTGATCCGGCACTGATTTTAGGTATCTGTCCAGCTCTCTCTTGTAAGGCAGCCAGGGGTTTATTGGCAATTCCCCTAATGCTTAAATGGGAGGCTGTTGAACAGTTTTGGGCCCCGGACACTTATGGTGTTTTCTCTTAGTGTACCAATGGCGCCCCTATTTTTATTGGGGGCATTTGCATCGCCTGCCCAGTCTTTTACTTTCGTAGGTAGAAAAGGTTGTGTCCCCGGTGACGGGTCCGGCAACAGTTTATTTATGCTGAAATATAAAAAGATTTTTGTAACAAGAAAATCTCGCCGCCGCTGTCAACCAAGTTTTTAAAATACTTCACAAGCATTGCTGTCCTCAGAGGAAAATTTTAAATTTTTCGTTGTGGAAACAATTAAGAGAGTAAAACAAATACACACACAAGCTATACAATGAAACAGAAGGAAAATTTAAGACTTAACTTTAAAGAATTCAACAAGACTTTATTATAATAAAAAAAAGCGTTAAACCCACTAGGGTCATACAGGTCAAGGTTTTAAAAACCCCTAATTTCCCAAAAAAGGGGGATCATTATTAGCCAAATGTTCGGAATAAGTCGATTATTACTTCAACGTTGAGTACTAGGGAACGCGTGGAGCACCAACACTGACCAGGCTGTCGACCAGAAGGATTGACCCTGAAACTAAGTTAAAGGAACGAAGATCTCCGGAACTATTAACAAGCAGAAAATAGGTTTTCTTTCTGGATTTTATCTGTAGCCGATTCTATGGGTCATTACCCCCGCAGCCAGGGTCTAAGATCAGGTCTTTTAGTTGATGGCCTGATCAATTAGACTGTTGGTGCTAAAAGAATGCAGCCCAAACAAAGGCCCCAAAACCCCCGGCTGATAAAAAACTCACTTGAAGAGGAATTTGCAAAGTTTCCTTTTAAGACAGCCAGGAGTCTGTTGGTAATTCATATATTCATGAAGGTGTCGAAAAGCCTTGGTCCCTTTTTACACTTTTTATCTCTTAGTTAAATCAATACACCCTTGTTTTTTCACTGGGGATTATTTTGCACGGTCTTCCTCTCGTAGGAATTATTTCAGTGTGCAGAACTGGAACCAGTCCTTCCAGAAGTTTTCATATGTAAATTACAGTGTATCTTCCTCGCCTGCGTTCTATAAGGTACAGTTCAAGAACGCCAAGTCTTCCCAATGATATAGGAGTTTCACTGAATTTACGGGTTACAGAGCCTTACGAACACTGAAAATTCTTTGTAGTTATAGGCCTGGTCACAGACTGGGACCGCGGGGGCGTTGACCCCCGAAACCCTCTCCAGGTACTTTCCCTGTATAAGTAACCATTTCTAAATATCTTCTATTTAGAGAACAAAGAGCGTCAAAGAACACAAAGGCACAATACCGTGACTCATAAATAGGACTGAATAGGACTGAAACGATGTCATAAGCTTCCGTTCTCCTACGTGCGGGTTATTGTGTACAAGAGCGTTACCATATCAAGTGTGGGGAAAAATGAACAGTACTGTAAAAATTCAAACCAAGAAGGCAAAGCTGATAATAATATCTTAAAGCACATGTAATCTCTAGACTGTAATATTGATGTACACTAATAGTCACTTTTAAGGCACGTAATGCCCCTAAAATTGTACTCTCTGGAGTGTAGCCGAAGATTTAACATGACGTACAGCAGAAAATGCTGGAATGTCTGGTTTTCCAAAGCATTCACTAAAATAAACTTCTCATTGGGACCTGTGATATGGTAGATGCCGCAACACAGCTTTAATAAAAAGCCGGAGTTGTCAGTAGTGTTACAGAGTGCAATAATACGCTCTGGGAAAATTCGAATTAAAAAATAAAGGAATAAAATCTTTGAAATAAGGAAAATTATCAGCAGATTTTTATGTCCAAAAGGGAACTTAATAAAGTTCTTAATTCGCAGAGATGTGGTAGCTACGTTAAACTGCGAGCTGTGATGAACAACTGATCCCGGAAGTAATTCAAGGGAACTAAGTTAACATTTACAAGGGTGGGGAATTAAGAAGTACAGAAACCATCATTCGTATTCTTCTATACAGAAAAACAAAAAGACGTTGTCCACGTTAGTTCTCACATTCCATCACACTCCTTCACGTTGAACTTGAGAAATCAACCAAAATATCCTGAAGGAAAATGTAGAAATATTTAACTTTTGATTCTTTATCGCTTAGAAATAATTTAATGAGAAATAAGTAATAAGTCCAATGTCACGGAATGCAGTCAAT
>NC_069412.1:39994203-40116703 GCF_026875155.1 Cherax quadricarinatus
TTTAAGTTCCGTAATCTGTAGCCCAGGTTCTAAAGA
Organism: Cherax quadricarinatus; assembly: GCF_026875155.1. Taxonomy (NCBI): domain Eukaryota; kingdom Metazoa; phylum Arthropoda; class Malacostraca; order Decapoda; family Parastacidae; genus Cherax; species Cherax quadricarinatus. Next base: position 39,994,240 of record NC_069412.1, read on the forward strand.
AGAAATTTTGGGAAGATTTAGTAATAGCTAATGATCTAATGATCTTAAATACTCAAATATTAAATAATAAACTTTTAAAATTGTTAGAATACAGTTAAAATTCAAGATGGACAAAAGAATCAATTTAACCAAAAATTTTTTGGGTTTCTCCCTTACCGTGACAACCTTCATGTACCTTCTCTACTTAAGATTTAAATTAAGTTGTATTAAAATGTTGTACAGTAAAAATACCGCAAAAATCCCTGATGGCTGTTTCTACCCAACTGATTTTCCAAAAGGCGAGGAAAGCTGTATCAACCAAGTCCATGGTTGAGAGAAATATAATTGAATCAGGCTTCATAAAAAACAGTTTTTAATTTAATATGCATATTGGTTTAGGATTATGCAAATCAGATTCATATATAATTAATAAAATCTGGGAAGAATTTAATCTATGTTTAACAACTCAGAATCATAAAATTTGAGAAGAATTTAAGTTATGTTTGAAAAGTCCGTGACCATCCCACCCGCATCATAATCGGTCGGATGTGATGTCAGACGTGAGGTGATATCTCACACTTATATAGTCTTCTGCTTTTCTATTATTATTACAGGTCCTTAATGTGAGAAATCACGAAATTGCCTGAAACTTCACTACTTTTTTACAGTGGTTGTATCGTAAGGGTTCTTGAATGGAGATATCACAGGTTGAAAGTAGACACACTTGTAGGATGGTAGATATATTGTCAGACTGAGATGGGAGATGGAGCCACAGTTACCTAGCCTGTTTACGTCTTGTAGGTCTGCCGCTGAGTGAGGGCGGGACAAAGGGATCACTGCCCATGTGTATGCCCATGACGTCACTCCAAGCCAAAGGCCTACGAGGGATCTCGTGTCTAAAGCACATGGAGGATACTAATATGCTATGCTATATAATACAGGGAATACAGGGATCAGCAACTATGCTGACAGTTGTTTTGCGCGCGCGCACACACACACACACACAGGAGCTCGGACTCGACCCCCGCAACCTCAACTAGGTGATACACCACACACCACACACACACACACACACACACACACACACACACACACAACACACACACACACACACACACACACACAATACACATACACACACTGGAGGACAGGAGATAGGGGAGACATGATAACGACATACAAAATACTGAGAGGAATTGATAAGGTGGACAAAGACAGGATGTTCCAGAGATTAGACACAGTAACAAGGGGACACAGTTGGAAGCTGAAGACACAATGAATCACAGGGATGTTAGGAAGTATTTCTTCAGCCACAGAGTAGTCAGTAAGTGGAATAGTTTGGGAAGCGATGTAGTGAAGGCAGGATCCATACATAGCTTTAAGCAGAGGTATGATAAAGCTCACGGTTAGAGAGAGTGACCTAGTAGCGATCAGTGAAGAGGCGGGGCCAGGAGCTCGGACTCGACCCCTGCAACCTCAACTAGGTGAGTACAACTAGATGAGTACATACACACACACACACACACACACACACACACACACACACACAACACATATATACACACACACATATACACACACATAATACACACCACACATACACACACACACACACACACACAACACACACACACACACACACACACACACACACACACACACACCACACACACACACACACACAGGTCAAGCACGTCAAGAAATTAGAGAAAGCGCAAACGTTTGCAAGAAGACTAGTCCCAGAGCTAAGAGGTACGTCCTATGAGGAAGAGGTTAAGGGAAATCAACCTAAGGACAACTGGAGGACAAAAGGGATACGGGGAGACATGATAACGACATATAAAATACTGAGAGGAATGGACAAGGTGGATAGGACAGAATGTTTCAGAGATGGGACACAGCAACAAACAGGTCACAACTGGAAGTTGAAAACTCAGATGAATCACAGGGATGTTAGGAGCCATTTCTTCAGTCATAGAGCTGTCAGGAATTCTAACAACCTGGAGAGTGATGTTGTGGAAGCAGGACCCACACATAGTTTTAAGAAAAGGTACGATAAAGCTCATGGAGCAGGGAGTGCGTGGACATAGAGACCAGCAAAGAGGCGGGGCCAGGAGCTGTGAATCGACCCCAGAAACCACAAACAAGTGAGTACAGACTTCTCCAGGACGTGAGAGGAATTCATCATGAAAAGTGTAAGCCAAACATGACGACCTTGGCGGATATTAAATATATATATATATATATATATATATATATATATATCAAACCATACCCCCCGGCCGGGATTGAACCCGCGGTCATAGAGTCTCAAAACCCAGCCCGTCGCGTTAGCCACTAGACCAGCTAGCCACATGGGAATTGATAGGAAAGATATGGACGGACTACAATAATACTGATGAAATGAGAGCTGGAGACACAGCTGAGAGACGCTACGTAGAACTTCTTTAGTGCCAACCAGGCTGACGAACTCAATTACTTAGACGAGGAAGATGAATCCAATACGGAGGTTTAAGAACAGGTATGACAATGTGCAAGAAAACAGGAACCAGTAATGAATAAGTAGTGTGAGAGGTAAGAAGACGTAAAAGAAGGGATGGAGTGTTTGACATTACATTGATCTACCACCAGAGGTTCTTACCAACCATACAACATTACACTAGACCCACCACCAGAGGTTCTTACCAACCATACAACATTACACTAGACCCACCACCAGAGGTTCTTACCAACCATACATTACACTAGACCCACCACCAGAGGTTCTACCAACCATACATTACACTAGACCCACCACCAGAGGTTCTTACCAACCATACAACATTACACTAGACCCACCACCAGAGGTTCTTACCAACCATACAACATTACACTAGACCCACCACAGAGGTTCTTACCAACCATACATTACACTAGACCCACCACCAGAGGTTCTTACCAACCATACATTAACATAGACCCACCACCAAGGTTCTTACCAACCATACAACATTACACTAGACCCACCACCAGAGGTTCTTACCAACCATACATTACACTAGACCCACCACCAGAGGTTCTTACCAACCATACAAACATTACACTAGACCCACCACCAGAGGTTCTTACCAACCATACAACATTACACTAGACCCACCACCAGAGGTTCTTACAACCATACAACATTACACTAGACCCACCACCAGAGGTTCTTAACCAACCATACAACATTACACTAGACCCACCACCAGAGTTCTTACCAACCATACATTACACTAGACCCACCACCAGAGGTTCTTACCAACCATACATTACACTAGACCCACACCACCAGAGGTTCTTACCAACCATACAACATTACACTAGACCCACCACCAGAGGTTCTTACCAACCATACATTACACTAGACCCACCACCAGAGGTTCTTACCAACCATACAACATTACACTAGACCCACCACCAGAGGTTCTTACCAACCATACAACATTACACTAGACCCCCACAGAGGTTCTTACCAACCATACAACATTACACTAGACCCACCACCAGAGGGACTTACCAATCATATAACGTTTGTGACGTATACATCACTTGTAGAGGTAAAAACAATGCCTATTTTAAAGACATGTAATGAGTAACAAGCCTTTATAAAAACTCAATGCTCTTTGAAATGTGTGAAACAAAGAGTTTTATAATCATTACTTGACTTCATAGTAGTGAGTATGTTGCACCAGTCACTGACAAGTCATTGTGTACACCAGTGACCGAAGCGCAGTCAGTGACATCAGTCATTGTGTACACTAGTGACCGAAGCACCAGTCAGTGACATCAGTCACTGTGTACACTAGTGACAGAAGCACCAGTCAGTGACATCACTGTGTACACTAGTGCAACACAAAGCCGAACCCCTCCCCCGAAACCTCACTCTAGAGGTCTCCCAACTCTGATGCGAATATCATTCATTATTATTTAGACTAACATCATCATACACATTACTAACAAATCACAGAAGCGCTTCACAGCCAAAAAACATCTAGGTGAGACAACATTATCTGAATTTAGTTACAATACGAGTTTTGAGCCTAGTCTTGCCACTAGCTTGGAGTGGGAGCCCTAGCCTGGCTCGTAATGATATCTGCATTGTACACAGATTACGCTTGATCATAATAACCTCGCACACAAAGCCATCTGTCTGCCAATAATTCCTTAATGATGTGCAATTATCACACAAGCCTCATTTTTAACTGTGCCAGATTTTAGGTGGGTGTATGTGCCCTACATCCTGTGTCAACAGCTGCTGTGGCAGGTGTTAACTCCCACTGTGGAATGCTGTAAACACCTGCGTACTCGTCACAACAACACACTGGAGCATTGTTATCAGACTGGGTGTGTAAGATACCGTACCTTCACAGTAGCACACTACTAAGCACGGTTAGTAGCATATACAATATGTGTTCATGGTCACATATTCAAGGATCACAGCAGAGTCATCACAAACATATGAAAATGAGAGACTAGTTAATAAGAACCTTCAAAAAAGATGTCAAGCCATTTTTGATACTTAGTCCTCTGATCTTTCTAGACTGAGTACTGCTGTATACTAACAGCTATATCTGGAGAGTGTACAGAAACCTTCACTGCCTATATAAATTCAGTTAATCGCCTAAATTACAGGGAAAGCATGAAGTTCCTAGAACTGGTCTCCCTGGAACATTGGTGAAAAAGCTATACTACAATTTACACCTTAAAATAAACCTGGAGAAACTGGTTTTGAATTTGTACACTGAAATCATTTTAAAAGAGAAAGAGAAGCTCTGAGGACCGTACAAAATACTGTACTTCCGATGAAAAGTAGAAGACACAATGAGTACATTAAGAGGCAACTCCATAAGTATAGAGGGACCACGACACTGCAACACCTTGGCACTTGACAGATACATACCAACTGCCAGATCAGCAAGACTGAGATAGAGAGGTGAGCCAGCAGTAACAGCCTGGTTAATCATGCAAGACCAGACAAGTCTGGCCCAGGTCCGGGATGTAGGAGTAGAAAAACTCTCGAAACCTTTCAAAGGTACATCACTGGTAAATGTATGCACACAGAGTTATTTCTTGGGTAGCTTTAGGTAGAGATCGTTTTGATAAGGACCTGCCTCGTATGGGCCAGTAGGCCTTCTGCAGTGTTCCTACATTCTTATGTTCTTATGTTCTTAAGAAGACGAATGGAAAGCCAGAAACGATGAAGAAGAAAGAGACTGCTGTGGAAACTCCTGTGGAAACCTCCAACGCATTCTCGGTGCTACCCGACGAATGTGAGTCGACTACTGGGATCGTCACGACGAACGACAACAAGAAAGGTAAGAATATTGTTGTTGTTGGGGATAGCCAGGTTAGATACATGGATAGGGCATTCTGCTTGAAGGACAGGAGTAGGAGACAGAGGGTTTGCTTTCCTGGGGCTGGGATGGAGGACATTGTTAGCCGGCTTGACAGCATCATGAACGGTAATGGGATCAATCCTATTATTTGCCTCAGTGCTGGAGGCAATGATGTAGGCAAGCGTAGAAGTGAGGATTTAGTTAGAAAGTTCAGGACAGCTATAGACATAATTAGGAAGAAGGGGGGGCACCCTGTTATATGTGGCATTTTGCCAAGAAGAGGTGTTGGTAATGAATGGTTGTCCAGACCAATTGGTATTAATTGTTGGCTGGATAAACACTGTAAGGATAATGCAGTACCATTCATTGAGAACTGGGACAACTTCTATGGCCGAAATGACATGTATGCCAGGGATGGGGTTCACTTATCCAGGGCAGGTGTGGGTTTTCTTGCTAACTCAGTTAAGGGGGTTGTTAGGACTTTAAACTAGGATTAGTTAGAGGTATGGGTTTAGAAATGATAAATAATGAGTATGGATATATTGACTTATGCTCTGATATTAAGAATCTTAATAGTAACTGTCATGGAGTAACTCTGGGTAATTATAATTTCAGAAATTGTGTAAAAACAAAGATGAATAGAAAAAATGTGCAGAAGAAAAAACATATGATGGTATTTTATGCTAACAGTCGAAGTGCAAGAAATAAAATTAATGAACTACGTTTGGTAGCATGTGCTGGGAACTTTGATTTCATTGCATTAACTGAAACGTGGTATGATTTAAAAAGCCGGGATATGACTGCTGAGTGTAATATTCGGGAATTTAAGTTGTTCAATGTGGATAGATGTAATGGGAAGGGGGGAGGAGTTGCATTGTATGTTCGAGAAAATATTAATTGTTGCATAAAAACAGGTATAAAAATAGATGGAGCAGTAACAGAGTCTGTTTGGGTAGAGTTCGTGGAGGGTCAAGAAAAGCTAATTCTAGGTGTAATATACCGACCTCCAGGCTTGGATCACGATAGAGGGAGACTTCTTTGGGACGAAATTGTTAGGGCTTCTGGACACAGTAACATAGTCATAGTAGGGGACTTTAACTTTAGTCAAATTGACTGGAATTCTTTGACAGGTAATCTAGAGTCCAGTGACTTTATGGAAACAGTTCAGGACTGTTTTCTGAAATAGAGTGTAACTGAGCCTACCAGGGGTAATAATTTGCTAGACCTAGTCTTGTCAAATAAGGAAACACTCGTGAATAATCTGGAGATCACTGAAGAGCTTGGCGCAAGTGATCACAAAATCCATCACTTTTAGCATTAATTGGGAATGCAAGAATAATGATAATACAGTAAAAATCCCTGATTTTCGTTCTGCCGATTATAATGGACTTAGGGAACATCTGTCTAATCTTGATTGGGGTTATCTAGCTAATGATTTTATTGACGATAATCATACTTATGAATATGAAGGGATCTGCTTTTATGATTGTTTTCTTAATAATGTACATAGTGCCCAGAGTATATACATTCCCCAGAGAGAAATTAGGTCTAATAATAACGATCCCAAATGGGTTAACAGGAGGCTAAAGCATCTATCAGGGGAGAAAAGGGGAATTTATAGGCGCATCAGAAGAGGAGAGGTTAACCTTACTGACCAATATGTTCAGCTTAAAAGAGAAGTAAAAAAGGCGATTAGAAAGGCTAAATGAATCAAAGACTAATCCAAGGGGGTTCTTTCAGGTGTATAGGACGAAGGTGAAGGAAAAAGTAGGACCTCTGAAAACTGGGAATGGACAGCTGACGGATAATGAACTGGAAATGTGTTCCTTATTTAATGACTATTTTTTGTCAGTTTTTACACAGGAAGATGTAAATGAAATTCCAGTAATTAACAATTATTTAGTTCCTGATGAATTTAAGTTAACTAATATTACTGTCACGATGGACATGGTTATTAAACAGATAGACAAACTGAAGCAAAATAAGTCCCCGGGACCCGAGTTTTCCAGGGTACTTAAGGAATGCAAGATGGAGCTTAGTCAGTCATTAACGAGTGTATTCAATGCGTCCATCCTTACCGGTGTTGTGCCAGAGTTGTGGAAGATGGCTAATGTGGTTCCTATATTCAAATTACCGTCCAATAAGCCTGACATCTATAGTGGGCAAGTTGTTGGAATCAATTATAGCTGACATTATCAGAAGTCACCTTGAAGAGCATAACTTGATAAGTGAATCTCAGCATGGATTCACGAGAGGTCGTTCCTGCCTGACAAACTTACTGACGTTCTTCAATAGAACATTTGAGGCAGTTGACAGTGATAAGGAATATGATATTGTTTATTTGGATTTTGGTAAAGCCTTCGATAGAGTACCTCACAAGAGACTCTTAAGAAAAGTGGCAGCTCATGGTATGGGAGGTGAAGTTCTAGCATGGATTGAGGCATGGCTTACCAATAGAAAGCAGAGTTACCATTAATGGAGTGAAATCTGAATGGGGATTAGTCACTAGTGGCGTTCCACAAGGATCAGTTTTAGGCCCTCTTGTTCATAATTTACATTAATGACCTTGATGAAGGGATTACGAGTGACATGAGTAAATTTGCTGATGATACAAAGATAGGCCGTATAATTCACTCTGAGGAGGATATCAATGAACTCCAGGACGATTTGGACAAATTAATGTCTTGGTCTGAAAAATGGCAGATGAGGTTCAATGTGGATAAGTTGATAAATTAGACACGTGTGCAACTCTTGGGTATCTTTATTGAGGAAACGTTTCGCCACACAGTGGCTTCATCAGTCCATACAAAGGAGAATCATGAAGAACAGGAGGAGAATGAGGTAATCAGTCTGATTACCTCATTCTCCTCCTGTTCTTCAAGATTCTCCTTTGTATGGACTGATGAAGCCACTGTGTGGCGAAACGTTTCCTCAATAAAGATACCCAAGAGTTGCACACGTGTCTAATTTATCAACATGTCGGTTCTCTGAACCATTCATCTAAAAATGTGGATAAGTGTAAGGTACTTGCCCTTGGTAATGAAAATAACCCTCGAAGCTATAATCTAGGTGAAGTAGAGCTTGATCATACAGAATGTGAAGGGGACTTGGGAGTCGTGGTGGGCAGAAATCTAAAGCCAAGACAGCAGTGCCTTGGTGTGCGCAACAGGGCCAACGGATTGCTTGGATTTATCTCAAGAAGTGTAAGTAACAGAAGTCCAAAGGTTATTTTACAGCTCTATACATCACTAGTGGGGCCTCATTTAGATTGTGCTGCTCAGTTTTGGTCCCCTTACTACAGGATGGATATAGACTCGTTAGAGAACATACAGAGAAGAATGACTAAAATGATTTACTGTGTAAGGAACCTCCCGTATGAAGATTAGACTCAAAGCCTTAAATCTCCACTCTCTGGAGAGGCGTGGAATGAGGGGAGATATCATTGAAGTGTATAAGTGGATGACGGGCATAAACAAGGGAGATATTAATAAAGTACTGAGGGTGTCAAACCAGGTAAGAACCAGGAATAATGGATTTAAGTTGGATAAATTTATATTTAGAAAGGACATAGGTAAGTACTGGTTTTCTAACAGAGTTGTAGATGCGTGGAACAGTCTTCCCAGTGGGGTGATAGAGGCTAGGACCTTGGGTAGCTTTAAGAAGAGACTGGACAAATATATGAGTGGGAGGGGCTGGGTTTGATTTGTGTCATTGGGTACGGGAGTTATTTCTAGGGAAGTTTAATGTAGTAGTCGTTTTGATAAGGACCTGCCTCGCATGGGCCAGTAGGCCTTCTGCAGTGTTCCTCCATTCTTATGTTCATATAAGGGGAATTACCAATAAACCCCGTGGCTATCTTCACCAGGGAAATCAGGCAGGCTTTGGTGCACATTTCCCGAGTTTTTCTCTCCATTCCTGATTGAACTCTGGGGACTCTGTTTACCTTTTTTGTCATGCTTGGTATGAATTTTCCCCTTGCAATATTTTCCTCCATCTTTCTTGTACAATTTGCCATCCGTTCCCTTTTCCCCTCTACCTTAACAAAAAATTTTTCTTTCCTTCAAAAACCCAAAAACCTTCTGTAATTTTTTTTTCCTTTTAAATCAGTTGATCGTTTTAAATTTTCCATTTCCTATTTTTCCCCTTCGGATATTTTAAAAATTTAAACCCCACAAGATCGGGGGAACCTGGTGGTTCACACAGTGATCACATTTCGTATTATTTCATATTCACCGGGTCGATTTTTGGGTTAAAAAATTTTTTAAAAAAATACCGAAAAGTTGAAGTTTTTAAGACACATGTGCAACATTTGGGGGTTTTTTAAAGATGAAACTTTTTCACTACACATTTAGGCTTTTTCCAAAACAAATACGAGGAAGTAGAGTAGTAGTGAAATAAGGATGTTATCAGTCCTCAACCTTGGAGAAAAATATTTTATCTCCAAGATGGATAAATTTTTCCCACTCTCTCTCTTGTTTTCCCTGTGTGTTTTGGCTGGGAAAAATTCATTACTTTGCTTCCAAAAAAATTTTATTATTTGTTTCTGGTCCCCATACAGGTCCCAGTTTTCACAGTCAGTTTCTTTTGGTTGAAATCTCCTAGAACAAAAAACTAGAAAAGTTTAGCTTCGTTTTTTTTCCCTCTCTCTGCTTCCACCCCCCACTATGTGAATCATCCTCCTGTTTTTCTATCATTTCTCCTCACTTTCCTTCCCCTTCTTTGCATTATTTTTTATACCCTTAATTTCTTTTTTAAAAATTTTAGACCCTTACAGACCCGATGAAAGGTTTGAAAAAAAACCCACAAGTTGGGAAAATTAGACACATATGCAGAAAATGGAAATTTTTATTTTAAGAACGTTTCCCACACAGTGGCTTCTTTAGTCCAAACAAAGAGGAAGGGTAAGGAGAAAGGGGGAGAATGAAAGGGAATCGTCCCTCAACTGGAGTCGATGTTGTAAGGGGGAGGAGGAGAATGAGGTAATCAGTCCCTAACCTGGGGTCGATGTGTGTAAGGAGAGGAGGAGAATGAGGTAATCAGTCCCTCAACCTGGAGTCGATGTGTGTAAGGAGAGGAGGAGAATGAGGTAATCAGTCCCTCAACCTGGAGTTGAGGGACTGATTACCTCATTCTCCTCCTCTCCTCACACATCGACTCCAGGTTGAGGGACTGATTACCTCATTCTCCTCCTCTCCTTACACATCGACTCCAGGTTGAGGGACTGATTACCTCATTCTCCTCCTCTCTTCACACATCGACTCCAGGTTGAGGGACTGATTACCTCATTCTCCTCCTCTCCTTACGCCTTCCTCTTTGTATTGGACTGATGAAGCCACTGTGTGGCGAAACGTTTCCTGAATAAAGATTTCCATATGCTGCATAAGTGTCTCAACATTACAGTACCTGTTCTATAATATGTTGTCAGGTTTCCTAGTATCTTAAATGTTCAGTGGCTTCTGACCATCAGCGTTCTCCTCCTCCTCCTCCTCCTCCTCCTTTTTCTTCTTCTTCCTCCTCCTCCTCCTTCTTCTTCCTCCTTAATCCCTATTGCCTTACTGTTTGGCACCCCTCTGGGAATACTGCATTTATTTCTATGAATTTCTTCTCCTTAACACTATATCAGGATTTTCCTCTTTTATTTTATACTTCGTAGGCACGTTAGTGTCAATTGTTTTCATTAAGAACTGCAAGAAACCCCTCTCGCGTGCCCTAAGTACACTATGGAGGAGGAGCTTGGACATGGGTGAAATTCCACAGTCACTTAAAACGACGGATATAGCCCCACTCCATAAAGGTGGCAGCAAAGCATTAGCTAAGAACTATAGACCAATAGCTCTGACGTCCCACATCATAAAAAATCTTTGAAAGAGTGCTAAGAAGCAGGATTGCAAATCACCCGGATTCCCAAAATCTGCACAATCCAGGGCAACATGGATTCAGGGCAGGTCGCTCCTGCCTCTCACAACTACTGGATCACTATGACATGGCCTTGGATGCACTGGAAGAAAATCAGAATGCAGATGTAATATACACAGACTTTGCAAAAGCATTTGACAAATGCGATCATGGCGTAATAGCCCATAAAATACGTGCTAAAGGAATAACTGGCAAAGTGGGGAGATGGATCTTCAACTTCCTAACAAATCGAACACAAAGAGTAGTGGTCAACAGAGTTAAATCGGAGGCTGCCATAGTGAAGAGCTCTGTTCCACAAGGCACAGTACTCGCCCCCATCTTATTCCTCATCCTCATATCAGACATAGACAGAGATATACACCACAGCACCGTATCATCATCCTTTGCGGATGATACTAGGATCTGCATGAGGCTGTCATCTGCTGAGGACGCAGTTAACCTCCAAGAAGATATAAACAAAGTTTTCCAGTGGGCAACGGTAAACAATATGATGTTCAATGAGGACAAATTCCAACTACTCCGTTATGGAAAACTGGAGGAGATAATAACTAGAACAGAGTATACTACAGACTCTGGCCATACAATAGAGCGGAAAAATAATGTAAGATACCTGGGAGTAGTAATGTCTGAAGATCTCACTTTCAAGGATCACAATAGTGCCACGATCGCACGTGCAAAGAAAATGATAGGATGGATAATGAGAACGTTTAAAACGAGAGATGCCAAGCCAATGATGATCCTTTTCAAATCACTTGTTCTCTCTAGGCTGGAATACTGCTGTACATTAACATCTCCATTCAAAGCAGGTGAAATCGCAGATCTTGAGAGTGTACAGAGATCCTTTACTGCACGTATAAGTTCTGTCAAGCACCTTAACTACTGGGAATGCTTGGAAGCACTTGACTTGTACTCGTTGGAACGCAGGAGGGAGAGATATATCATAATCTACACTTGGAAAATCCTAGAATGAATGGTTCCAAATCTGCACACAGAAATCACTCCCTACGAAAGTAAAAGACTGGGCAGGCGATGCAAAATGCCCCCAATAAAAAGTAGGGGCGCCACTGGTACACTAAGGGAAAACATCATAAGTGTCTGGGGCCCAAGACTGTTCAACAGCCTCCCATCAAGCATTAGGGGAATTGCTAATATGCCCCTGGCTGCCTTCAAGAGAGAGCTGAACAGATACCTAAAGTCAGTGCCGGATCAGCCGGGCTGTGGCTCGTACGTTGGACTGGGTGCGGCCAGCAGTAGCAGCCTAGTTGATCAGGCCCTGATCCATCGGGAGGCCTGGTCATGGACCGGGCCGCGGGGGCGTTGATCCCCGGAATAACCTCCAGGTAACCTCCACGTAACTACCAGTGCCAAATCACCTGAACATGTATTATCAATGGGGAATTCGAAGCAGAATCATGAGATGCACCTGGATGCCACGCCCTCACCACCACAGTGACACGATACTGGCACCCCACTCCCACAACACCAACCCCTCCCTTCCCCACTATTGCATTATCTCTGGGGTCCCCATCCCACAATCTCAACCCCCTTTCTCCACGCATTCACTTCCCCAACCTTCTCTCCCACGGTTCCCTCGCCACTCCACCGTTCTTCACACCATTAACCAAACCATACTTCACCATAAACCTCACTTCTGCTCTTCCCATCACAACTTTCCACCATTTCCTCTCCTCATCACCATCATACCTCTCTACCACACCCTACCACACTTCACAAACACCGTCCCACCGCACCTTACTAACGCATCACACCACTCCACCGCACCACCACACTTCTCTACATCAACACACCACTCCACTGCACCTCATGACCACACTCCACCACATCTCTCCATATCACTGTACCACACCTCACCACCACACTACCGCCACAGCTCTCCCCAAAAGCACGTCTTGGTGGTTGATTTAAATATCGTTTAAAGTTTAACGCTGCGTTGACCTCCCATTTATAACAACTAACTGGACGTGCGACGTTAAACTAGAGATAAGTCAGTCACTGACGTTGTTAAACCAGAGATAAACCAGTCAATGACTTCCTTAAACCAGAGATAAGCCAGCCGTTGACGTCGTTAAACTAGACATGACGAAGTTATTGATCAAGTTAAACCAGAGATAACCCAGTCAACGACGAAGCTGAACCAGAGATAATAATGGTGGTAACAGTGGTGGTGGAGGTGATAACAGTGGTGGTGGTGGTGGTGGTAACAGTGGCGGTTATGATAACAGTGGTAGTGGTGGTAACAGTTGCGGTGGTGGTGGTCGTGGTAAGTGGTAGTGGTGGTGGTGGTAACAGTGGTAGTGGCAGTGGTGGTGACAGTGGTAACGGTGGTGGTGGCAGTGAACATCTACACTCAGTTAATTCCTAGCCAGTAGTCACACAACACCAGGGCCTTGCAACAGACACTAGCCAGTAGTCACACAACACCAGGGCCTTGCAACAGACACTAGCCAGTACTCACACAACACCAGGGCCTCGCAACAGACACTAGCCAGTAGTCACACAACACCAGGGCCTCGCAACAGACACTAGCCAGTAGTCACACAACACCAGGGCCCCTTTCAACAGACACTAGCCAGTAGTCACACAACACCAGGGCCTTGCAACAGACACTAGCCTAGTCACACAACACCAGGCCTCGCAACAGACCCCTAGCCAGTAGTCACACAACACCAGGGCCTCGCAACAGACACTAGCCAGTAGTCACACAACACCAGGGCCTTGCAACAGACACTAGCCAGTAGTCACACAACACCAGGGCCTTGCAACAGACACTAGCCAGTAGTCACACAACACCAGGGCCTCGCAACAGACACTAGCCAGTAGTCACACAACACCAGGGCCTCGCAACAGACACTAGCCAGTAGTCCCACAACACCAGGGCCTCGCAACAGACACTAGCCAGTAGTCACACAACACCAGGGCCTCGCAACAGACACTAGCCAGTAGTCACACAACACCAGGGCCTCGCAACAGACACTAGCAGTAGTCACACAACACCAGGGCCTCGCCAACAGACACTAGCCAGTAGTTTACACAAAACCAGGGCCTGCAACGACACTAGCCAGTAGTCACACAACACCAGGGCCTCGCAACAGACATAGCCAGTAGTCACACAACACGGGCCTCGCAACAGACACTAGCCAGTAGTCCCCCACAACACCAGGGCCTCGCAACAGACACTAGCCAGTAGTCACACAACACCAGGGCCTCGCAAAAAGACACTAGCCAGTAGTCACACAACACCAGGGCCTCGCAACAGACACTAGCCAGTAGTTTACACAACACCAGGGCCTCGCAACAGACACTAGCCAGTAGTCACACAACACCAGGGCCCGCAAAAGACATAGCATAGTCACACAACACCAGGGCCTCGCAACAGACACTAGCCAGTAGTCACACAACACCAGCGCCTCGCAACGACACTAAGCCAGTAGTCACACAAAACCAGCGCCTCGCAACAGACACTAGCCAGTAGTAAAACAACACCAGGGCCTCGCAACAGACACAAGCCAGTAGTCACACAACACCAGGGCCTCTGCAACAGACACAGCCAGTAGTTCACACAACACCTGGCCTCGCAACAGACACTAGCCATAGTCACACAAAAACCACGCCTCGCAACAGACACTAGCCAGTAGTCACACAACACCAGGGCCTCGCAACAGACACTAGCCAGTAGTCACACAACACCAGGGCCTCGCAACAGACACTAGTCATAGTCCACACAACACAGGGCCTCGCAACAGACATTTGCCAGTAGTCACACAACACCAGCGCCTCGCCAAAAGACACTAGCCCGTCGTCACACAACCCAGGGCCTCGCAAAAACACTAGCCAGTAGTCACACAACACCAGGGCCTCGCAACAGACACTAGCCAGAAGTTTAAAACAACAAACCCGGGCCTCGCAACAGACACTACCAGTAGTCACACAACACAGGGGGCCCCGCAACAGACACTAGCCAGTATCACACAACACCAGGGCCTCGCAACAGACACTTGCCAGAGTCACACAAACATCAGCGCCTCGCAACAGACACTAAACCAGTAGTCACACAACAAAACCCAGGCCTCGCAACAGACACAGCCAGTAGTCACACAACACCAGGGCCTCGCAACAGACACTAGCCAGTAGTCACGCAACACCAGGGCCTCGCAACAGACACTAGCCAGTAGTCAAAACAAAACCAGGGCCTCGCAACAGACACTAGCCAGTAGTCACACACCCCAGGCCTCGCAACAGACACTAGCCAGTAGTCCCCACAACACCAGGGCCTCGCAACAGACACTAGCCAGTAGTCACACAACAAACCCGGCCTCGCAACAGACACTAGCCAGTAGTCACACAACACCAGGGGCCTCGCAACAGACACTAGCCAGTAGTCACACAACACCAGCGCCTCGCAACAGACACTAGCCAGTAGTCACACAACACCAGAGCCTCGCAACAGACACTAGCCAGTAGTCACACAATACCAGCGCCTCGCAACAGACACTAGCCAGTAGTCACACAACACCAGGGGCCCCGCAACAGGCACTAGCCAGTAGTCACACAACACCAGGGCCTCGCAACAGACACTAGCCAGTATCGCACAACACCAGGGCCTCGCAACAGACATAGCCAGTAGTCGCACAACACCAGGGCCTCGCCAACAGACACTAGCCGTAGTCACACAACACCAGGCCTCGCAACAGGGCACTAGCCAGTAGTCACACAACACCAGGGCTCGCAACAGACATAGCCAGTAGTCCACAAACCCAGGGCCTCGCAACAGACACTAGCCAGTAGTCACACAACACCAGGGCCTCGCAACAGACACTAGCCAGTAGTCACACAACACCAGGGCCTCGCAACAGACACTAGCCAGTAGTCACACAACACCAGGGCCTCGCAACAGACACTAGCCAGTAGTCGCACAACACCAGGGCCTCGCAACAGACACTAGCCAGTAGTCGCACAACACCAGGGCCTTGCAACAGACACTAGCCAGTAGTCACAAAAACACCAGGGCCTCGCAACAGACACTAGCCATGTCAACCCCAACACCAGGCCTCGCAACAGACACTAGCCAGTTTGTCACACAACCAGGGCCTCGCAACAGACACTAGCCCGTAGGCGCACAACACCAGGGCCCCGCAACAGACACTAGCCAGTAGTCACACAACACCAGGGCTCGCAAAAGGCACTAGCCAGTTGTCACACAACACCAGGGCCTCGCAACAGACACTAGCCAGTATCGCACAACACCAGGGCCTCGCAAAAAGACACTAGCCAGTAGTCGCACAACACCAGGGCCTCGCAACAGACACTACCATGTAGTCACACAACACCAGGGCCTCGCAACAGCACTAGCCAGTAGTCACAAACCAGGGCCTCGCAACAGACACTAGCCATAGTCACACAACACCAGGGCCTCGCAACAGACACTAGCCAGTAGTCACACAACACCAGGGCCTCGAACAGACACTAGCCAGTAGTCACACAACACCAGGGGCCCCGCAACAGACACTAGCCAGTAGTCACACAACACCAGGGCCTCGCAACAGACACTAGCCAGAGTGCACAACACCAGGGCCTCGCAACAGACACTAGCCATAGTCGCACAACACCAGGGGCCCTTTCAACAGACACTAGCCAGTAGTCACACAACACCAGGGCCTCGCAACAACACTAGCCAGTAGTCACACAACACCAGGGCTCGCAACAGACACTAGCCAGTAGTCAACAAACACCAGGGCCTCGCAACAGAACACTAGCCAGTAGTCGCACAACACCAGGGGCCCCGCAACAGACACTAGCCAGTAGTCACACAACACCAGGGCCTCGCAACAGACACTAGCCAGTAGTCACACAACACCAGGGCCTCGCAACAGACACAAGCCAGTAGTACACAACACCAGGCCTTGCAACAGACACTAGCCAGTAGTCACACAACACCAGGGCCTCGCAACAGACACTAGCCCAGTAGTCACACAAAAACCAGCGCCTCGCAACAGACACTAGCCATAGTCACACAACACCAGGCCTCGCAACAGACACTAGCCAGTAGCACACAACACCAGGGCCTCGCAACAGACACTAGCCAGTAGTCACAACAACACCAGGGCCTCGCAACAGACACTAGCCAGTAGTCACCAACACCAGCGCCTCGCAAAAGAAAAACTAGCCAGTAGTCACACAACACCAGGGCCTCGCAACAGACACTAGCCCGTAGTCACACAACCAGGGCCTCGCAACAGACCTAGCCAGTAGTCACACAAAACCAGGCCTCGCAACAGACACTAGCCAGTAGTTCACACAACACCAGGGCCTCGCAAAAAGACACTAGCCAGTAGTCCCCACAACACCAGGGCCTCGCAACAGACACTTGCCAGTAGTTCACACAACACCCGCGCCTCGCAACAGGGCACTAGCCAGTAGTCACACAAACACCAGGGCCCTCGCAACAGACACTAGCCAGTAGTCACACAACACCAGGGCCTCGCAACAGACACTAGCCAGTAGTCACGCAACACCAGGGGGCCCCGCAACAGACATAGCCAGTAGTCACACAACACCAGGGCCTCGCAACAGACACTAGCCAGTAGTCACACAACACCAGGGCCTCGCAACAGACACTAGCCAGTAGTCACACAACACCAGGGCCTCGCAAAAAGAAAACTAGCCAGTAGTCACACAACACCAGGGCCTCGCAACAGACACTAGCCAGTAGTCACACAACACCAGGGCCTCGCAACAGACACTAGCCAGTAGTCACACAACACCAGCGCCTCGCAACAGACACTAGCCAGTAGTCACCAACACCAGGGCCCCGCAAAACACTAGCCATAGTCACACAAATACCAGCGCCCGCAACAGCACTAGCCAGTATCACACAACACCAGGGCCTCGCAACAGGCACTAGCCAGTAGTCACAAAAACACCAGGGCCTCGCAACAGACACTAGCCAGTAGTCGCACAACACCAGGGCCTCGCAAAAGACACTAGCCAGTAGGGCGCACAACACCAGGGCCTCGCAACAGACACTAGCCAGTAGTCACACAACACCAGGGCCTCGCAACAGACACTAGCCAGTAGTCACACAACACCAGGGCCTCGCAACAGACACTAAACCAGTAGTCACACAACACCAGGGGCCTCGCAACAGACACTAGCCAGTAGTCACACAACACCAGGGCCTCGCAAACAGACACTAGCCAGTAGTCACACAACACCAGGGCCTCGCAACAGACACTAGCCAGTAGTCACACAACACCAGGGCCTCGCAACAGACACTAGCCAGTAGTCGCACACACCAGGGCCTCGCAACAGACACTAGCCAGTATCGCACAAAAACCAGGGCCCTTTCAACAGACACTAGCCAGTAGTCACACACACCAGGGCCTCGCAACAGACACTAGCCAGTAGTCACACAACACCCGGGCCTTCGCAACAGACACTAGCCAGTAGTCAAAACAACACCAGGCCTCGCAACAGACACTAGCCAGTAGTCGCACAACACCAGGCCTCGCAACAGACACTAGCAGTATCACACAACACCAGGGGGCCCCGCAACAGACACTAGCCAGTAGTCACACAACACCAGGGCCTCGCAACAGACAAATAGTCAGTAGTCACACAACACCAGGGCCTCGCAACAGACACTAGCCCGTAGTCACACAACACCAGGGCCTCGCAACAGACACTAGCCAGTATCACACAAACACCAGGGCCTCGCAACAAACACTAGCCAGTAGTCACACAACACCAGGGCCTCGCAACAGACACTAGCCAGTAGTCACACAACACCAGCCCCCGCAACAGACACTAGCCAGTAGTCACACAACCAGGCCTCGCAACAGACACTAGCCAGTAGTCACACAACACCAGGCCTCGCAACAGGGCACTAGCTAGTAAATCACACAAAAATCAGCGCCTCGCAACAGACACTAGCCGTAGTTTCCCCCAACCCAGGGCCTCGCAATAGACACTAGCCATAGTCACACAACACCAGGGCCTCGCAACAGACACTAGCCAGTAGTCACACAACACCAGGGCCTCGCAACAGACACTAGCCAGTAGTCACACAACACCAGGGCCTCGCAACAGACACTAGCAGTAGTCACACAACACCAGGCCTCGCAACAGACACTAGCCAGTAGTCACAAAACACCAGGGCTCGCAACAGACACAGCTAGTAGTCACACAACACCAGGGCCTCGCAACAGACACTAGCCAGTAGTCACACAACACCAGCGCCTCGCAACAGACACTAGCCAGTAGTCACACAACACCAGGCCTCGCAAACAGACAACTAGCCAGTAGTCACACAACCAGGGCCTCGCAACAGACACTAGCCAGTAGTCACACAACACCAGGGCCTCGTAACAGACCTAGCCAGTAGTCACACAACACCAGCGCCTCGAAAAGACACTAGCAGTAGTCACACAACACCAGGGCCTCGTAAAAAGACACTAGCCAGTAGTCACACAACACCAGCGCCTCGCAACAGACACTAGCCAGTAGTCACACAACACCAGGGCTCGCAACGACACTAGCCAGTAGTCACACAAAACCAGGGCCTCGCAACAGACATAGCCCGTATCACACAACACCAGGGCCTGCAACAGAAAACTAGCCAGTAGTCACACAACACCAGGGCCTCGCAACAGACACTAGCTAGTAGTCACACAACACCAGCGCCTCGCAACAGACACTAGCCAGTAGTCCCACAACACCAGGGCCTCGCAACAGACCCCTAGCCAGTGTCACACAACACCAGGGGCTCGCAACGACACTAGCCAGTAGTCACACAAAAACCAGGGCCTCGCAACAGACACTAGCCAGTAGCACAAACCCAGGGCCTCGCAACAGACAAATAGCCAGTAGTCACACAACACCAGGGCCTCGCAACAGACACTAGCCAGTAGTCACACAACACCAGGGCCTCGCAACAGACACTAGCTAGTAGTCACACAACACCAGGGCCTCGCAACAGACACTAGCCAGTAGTCACACAACACCAGCGCCTCGCAACAGACACTAGCCAGTAGTCACACAACACCAGGGCCTCGCAACAGACACTAGCCAGTAGTCACACAACACCAGGGCCTCGCAACAGACACTAGCCAGTAGTCACACAACACCAGGGCCTCGCAACAGACACTAGCCAGTAGTCACACAACAACCCGGGCCTCGCACAGACACTAGCCAGTAGTCACACAACACCAGGGCCTCGCAACAGACACTACCAGTAGTCCCCACAACACCAGGGCCTCGCAACAGACACTAGCCAGTAGTCACACAACACCAGGGCCTTTGCAACAGACACTAGCTAGTATCAAAACACCAGGGCCTCGCAACAGACACTAGCCAGTAGTCACACAACACCAGCGCCTCGCAACAGACACTAGCCAGTAGTCACACAACACCAGGGCCTCGCAACAGACACTAGCCAGTAGTCACACAAAAACCAGGCCTCGCAACAGACAATGCCAGTAGTCACCCCAACACCAGGCCTCGTAACAGACACTAGCCGTAGTCACACAACACCAGCGCCTCGCAACAGACACTACCAGTAGTCACACAACACCAGGGCCTCGTAACAGACACTAGCCAGTAGTCAAAACAACAACAGCGCCTCGCAACAGACACTAGCCAGTAGTCACACAACCCCCAGGGCCTCGCAACAGACACTAGCCATAGTCACACAACACCAGCCTCGCAACAGATACTAGCTAGTAGTCACACAACACCAGGCCCTCGCAACAGACACTAGCCAGTAGTCCACACAACACCAGGGCCTCGCAACAGACACTAGCCAGTAGTCACACAACACCAGGGCCTCGCAACAGACACTAGCCAGTAGTCACACAACACCAGGGCCTCGCAACAGACACTAGCCAATAGTCACACAACACCGGGCCTCGCAACAGACACTAGCTAGTTTGTCACACAACACCAGGGCCTCGCAAAAAGACACTAGCCAGTAGTCCCCACAACACCAGGGCCTCGCAACAGACACTAGCCAGTATCACACAACCCAGGGCCCGCAACAGACACTAGCCAGTAGTCACACAACACCAGGGCCCCGCAACAGGACACTAGGCAGTAGTCACACAACACCAGGGCCTCGCAACAGACACTAGCTAGTAGTCACACAACACCAGGGCCTCGCAACAGACACTAGCCAGTAGTCACACAACACCAGGGCCTCGCAACAGACACTAGCCAGTAGTCACACAACACCAGGGCCTCGCAACAGAACCCCTAGCCCGTAGTCACACAACACCAGGGCCTCGCAACAGACACTAGCCAGTAGTCACACAACACCAGGGCCTCGCAACAGACACTAGCCAGTAGTCACACAACACCAGGGCCTCGCAACAGACACTAGCCAGTAGTCACACAACACCAGGGCCTCGCAACAGACACAAACATCTTTTGTATATCCCTCGTGTTGAAATATCTACAGCATTTCTACACAGACTAAAGATGTAGAATAACTTAAACTGAAAACTGTTAACCTTACTCAGTAGTAGAGTTAACACAGAGCAGTCAGGCAGTGTGTACCTTAACACTGTAGTCATATCATTAACTCTAGTAGTAAGTAATGTTTACTGTTAATGATGGTTTTTCGGTATGATCTCTGCTGCTTCAGTATACTGTACTGAGCTTTGTTGCTTAAAATATTGACTTCATCTAGTTTGCAAATATTAAATGTCATCTGATGTTGTAAAAAACTGTACCCGAGAACATAATTTATTTGATTAGAATTCAGCTTAATTCTTATTTCTTATTGTCATGTACCATCAGACACATGTAATCTACTTTAGTTTATAATTATTATTTTCATTATAATTACGTTGATACTATGTATATCTTGCAAGTCACTGTAAGCCTATATGTGAAATGTTTATCATATTCGACTATGTTAGGTTTTAGTTCACTCGTAATGTTCCACTTACCCAGAGAGACTCCACCTGTACTACCCTGGTAGTAAACGTCACCCTTTGGTTTAAAAACTATATATCATACGAAAATAATTTATTTATTTAATTATATGTGAGGAAGTAGGAGTGGAGTGGAGTGGAAAGTACTCGAGGGCCGGGTCCCAAATCTGCACACTGCCATAACAACATACTGGAGTGAGAGATATGGGAGGAAGTGTAAAATAAACCCAGAGAGGAGCAGGGGTGCGGTGGGGATAATAAGGGAACACTGTATCAACATCCGGGGTTCCAAGCTATTCAACATCTTACCAGAAGATATCAGAAACACAGCTGGGACAAATGTAGAAGCCTTCAAGAGGAAACTGGACAAGTATCTTCACCAGATGCCAGATCAACCAGGCTGTGATGGATATGTGGGGCAGCGGGCCTCCAGCAGTAACAGCCTGGTTGACCAGGCAAGCACCAGATGAGCCTGGCCCATGGCCGGGCTCAGAGAGTAGAGAAGTTCTCGAAACTCTTCAAAGGTATATCAAACGTGGTGATGGTAGTAACGGTGGGAGTGGCACAGTGGTGGGGGTAGCATAGTAGTGGTGATAGTAACAGTGGGGGTAGCAACAGCGGTGGCTGTTGACGCTGGAAGCACCTGTGAGGCAGTAATAACTCTGGACTGTATCGAAGAAGTGTACCCCACTAAGGTACCGTTAAAAGTAACATACACCACAATTGTACCCCTGATGAGTGTGTTGATGACGCCGTGTTAGTGTACCTCAGCAGGTAGCTGTGTGGCAGTTGAATCAACAACCACACCAAGGAAGCAAGAGCAAGGAAGTGTGGGAGACAGAGGGGAACGAGGGAGATGAGAGGGAGAAGAGAACGAAGAAAGAGAGGAGAAAGGGAAATGGGAGAGGGGAAGAGAACAGGGAGGAAATGTAGAGATGAAAGAGATTGTGAAGATAAGGTGAAAAGAGAACAGAATGAGGAAAGGGCCGTGACTGCCATGACTGGGTGGGTGATTGGGAGTGAGGGATAGATGG
The DNA here is from genome assembly GCF_026875155.1 of Cherax quadricarinatus. NCBI lineage: Eukaryota > Metazoa > Arthropoda > Malacostraca > Decapoda > Parastacidae > Cherax > Cherax quadricarinatus. Next base: position 40,017,475 of record NC_069412.1, read on the forward strand.
AGGGAGAGTGGATGGGTTGCCGGGAGGCGGAGGGAGGGGAAGACAGATGAAGAAAGAGTTGGTCAGGAGGAAAGTTGGGTGGATGGGTGGCTAGAAAGAAGATGGGAGGGGCACGGATGCTTAATTCCTGTGCCAACATTATCGCAAGGAATTCTCATAACTGCACACACACACACGGATGCAGGGGAAAGAAAAACAGAATGCAGATGTAATATACACAGACTTTGCAAAAGCGTTTGACAAATGCGATCATGGCGTAATGGCGCACAAAATACGTGCTAAAGGAATAACTGGCAAAGTGAGGAGATCGATCTTCAACTTCCTAACCAATCGAACACAAAGAGTAGTGGTCAACAGAGTTAAATCGGAGGCTGCCATAGTGAAAAGCTCTGTTCCACAAGGCACAGTACTCGCCCCCATCCTGTTCCTCATCCTCATATCAGACATAGACAGAGATATACATCACAGCACCGTATCATCCTTTGCGGATGATACTAGGATTTGCATGAGGCTGTCATCTGCTGAGGACGCGGTTAACCTCCAAGAAGATATAAACAAAGTTTTCCAGTGGGCAACGGTAAACAATATGATGTTCAATGAGGACAAATTTCAACTACTCCGTTATGGAAAACTGGAGGAGATAATAACTAGAACAGAATATACTACAAACTCTGGCCATACAATAGAGCGGAAAAATAATGTAAGGGACCTGGGAGTAGTAATGTCTGAGGATCTCACTTTCAAGGATCACAACAGTGCCACGATCACAAGTGCAAAGAAAATGATAAGATGGATAATGAGAACGTTCAAAACGAGAGATGCCAAGCCAGTGATGACCCTTTTCAAATCACTTGTCCTCTCTAGGCTGGAATACTGCTGTACATTAACATCTCCATTCAAAGCAGGTGAAACTGCAGATCTAGAGAGTGTACAGAGATCCTTTACTGCACGTATAAGTTCTGTCAAGCACCTTAACTACTTGACTTGTACTCGTTGGAACGCAGGAGAGAGATATATATCATAATCTACACATGGAAAATCCTAAAAGGGAATGGTCCCGAATCTGCACACAGAAATCACTCCCTACGAAAGTAAAAGACTGGGCAGGCGATGCAAAATACCCCCAGTTAAACGTAGGGGCGCCATTGGTACACTAAGAGAAAACACCATAAGTGTCCGGGCCCAAGACTGTTCAACAGCTTCCCACCAAGCATAAGGGGAATTCCCAAATAGCCCCCCGGGCTGCCTTCAAGAGGGAGCTGGACAGATACCTAAAGTCAGTGCCGGATCAGCCGGGCTGTGGTTCGTACGTTGGACTATGTGCGGCCAGCAGTAACAGCCTGGTTGATCAGGCCCTGATCCACCGGGAGGCCTGGTGGTGGACCGGGCCGCGGGGACGTTGATCCCCGGAATAACCTCCAGGTAGACTCCAGGTAGGTGGACATCATAGAGCAAGCAGCATGAAAGCCAATATGTATGTTCAATGTGAAGCTACTGATCATGGGAGTCTTGAACCACCAGGAAACAGGCTGGGAGAATTGGTATCCACACGAGGAAGAGGGTGATGGGTTAAGATGATTGTGGTGGTGTTGGTTACCTGCAGGTTACCTGGAGTTGCTTCTGGAGGTCACCACCTCCAGCGACCTGGTCTCAGACCAGGCCTCCTGGTTGCTGCCCTGATCAGTCGGGCTGTTGGTACCCATCGCCCACAGACAGACGTATAAACCACAGTCTGGCTGATCAGGAATTAATTCGAGGAATTTTTAGAGTTCCTCATTCAAGACAGCCAGGGGTCTGTTGGTAATTCCCTTTATGCATGGAGGGTGATGGAGTGGTGTTCCCTTTACGCTTAGTGAGTTCTCTTAGTGCACTTATCGCTTCCCTGCTTTTCGCTGGAGGTATCTTCAACCGTCTGCCAAGCCTCGTGTGCTCATATGCAGTGATTTCAGTGTGGAGATTTAAGACCAATCCTTCCAGAATCTTCCAGGTAGATTATCATGCATCATTTTTGGCTACGTTCTAAGGAGTACAGTTTGAGGTACTTCAAGCGTTCCCAGTAATTTAGGGGCTTGGCTAAGTTTATACGAGCAGTGAAAGTTCTCTGTATACTTCCCAGCTCAGCAATTTCGCCTGCCTTGAAGGGGGCCGTTAGTACACAGCAATATTACAGCCTAGAGACAACAATTGACCTAGGTATCATCATTGTTTGTCATCTCTTGTTTTGAAAGTTCTAGTTATCCAATTTATCATTTTCCTTCCAGCTGCAACAATGACAATGTTGTGCTCCTTGAATGTGACATCTGTCATTATCACTTCCAGGACTCTCACATGAGACTTGTACTCTAGCAAGTGATTTGAGTTTATCTTGTACTCCGCACTTGTTTTTATTTCCTCAGTCCTTCCGTAATGTACTAACTCTTTTATGGATACCACTCTCATGCAAAATCAATTATATTATCCTCTGCAAGGATGATACACTGCTACGGTTGATGTTCCTGTCTATGTCAGATATGAGACTGAGAAAGAGAGGTAGGGCAAATACTGTGTCTTGAAGAATAGAGCTCTTCACTCTAGCAGGCCGTGATTTTATTCTGATTAATATTACTGATTGGGGTCTATTAGTTAGAGCCTTAAATATTTATCTGCCCACTTTTCCAGTTATTCCCTTGGCACTCACTGTGTGGCAATTACCTCATGGTCACGCTTGTCAAAGACTTTTGCGAAGTCGGTGCATTTTGCTTGTCTTCCAGCATATCCAAGACCATGTCGCAATGGACCAGCAATTGCGAGAGGCAGGAGCTACATGTTCTGAGCCCATGTTGCCCTGGGTTGTGCAACTGCTATAATTCAATGTGATTGGTAATCTTGCTTCTTAAAAACCCGTTGAAAGATTTTGATAATGTGGGCCATCAGCACTCTTGGTCTATAGATTTTTGCAATTGCTTTGCTGCCACCTTTGTGGAGCAGCAGTATTTAATGACTGTGGGATGACTCCAGTGTCCAGGCTCCTTCTCCATAGAATATTTAAACCATGTGATAATAGCTTCTTCCAATTCTTGATGAATATGGAATTCCACAAGTCAGGGCCTGGGGTGGAGTGCATTGGCATGCAATCAATGGCTTCTTTAAAGTCAAGTGAGGTTAGGGTTATATCAGAGATTATGGAGATGTCTGTAGCGTTTTGCAACTCGATGATGAACTTATTTGGGTCTAAACTCGTTAGGATGATAAATGGCTCACTGAACACTGAATCATAGTGAGATTTAAGTATTTTACTCATTCTTTATTCTAGTCAGTGTATGTTCCTTGATGGTAATGAAAAACTAAGTACGAGCATGTCAGGGACACAACCAGAGAGAGGGAGGGAATGAACCTGCAATTTACTCTCAGATACAGTGCATATGAAGAATAAAAAGGCACAATACCGTGACTGGAATAATACACCAATAACCTGCACTTAGGGGAATGAAATTTATGATGACGTGTCGGTTCGACTCTGATCCAAGTCGGACCGAAACGTCATCATAAATTTCGTTTCCTAAGTGAGGGTTATTTGTTTATACAATGCAGATGTTTGAAGTGTGGAAGACAACAAACACAGTTCCAATATTTAAGAAAGAGAACAGACAGGTAGCATTATATTAGCCTATGTCAATGACATGCAGGTTATGGAGAACATAATCAGAAGTGTACTGGAGCACCTGGAAATGAGCGGTTTTATAACTGACAACCGGTACGATTTTAGAGATGGTAAATCCTGTCTCACGAACCTACGAGACGTCTTTGAGGGAACTTGAGCTAGAGTTCGTCACGGCCACGCTGGCGGGAGATTCATCAGTAAAAACTTGCATGTTGTGGTCAGAGTGGTGCCTATGCTAACCTTCCTTTCGTGTATAAATATACCTAGTTGAATGAATCTTATTGTAGCGAGCTGGCCCAGTGACTAATGCGTCGGTCTTGAGTTTTACGACTCTCTAACCGCGGGTTCAAGCCCAGCCCGTGGTGTGGTTTGTCTATAATAAGATAAAAGAATGCACTAGAGAGGAATGAGTGGATTGCAAATCTTGGACCGTATGAAGGCATTTGACATAGCACCGCACAGGAGTCTTGACATAAAAACCAGAGGAGCAGGTAGGAATAACAGTGAAGACACTACAATATATCAGAGAATACCTAACATAAAGAAAACAATATGTGACAAGCGGAGTTCCACAAGGAGTGGTACTGGAACCAGTACTCTTTCTGGTGTACGTGAACGATATGCAGGAAGAGACGCACTGGCCTGAAGTTTTACAACTCACTTGCCATGAGTTCTAACCCCACCCGTACCGTGGTATGACGGTCTGATATATTCCTCTTCGCAGATGATACAAACCTCATATGAATAAAAGCTGCTGAGAAAAAAAAAGGCTACAAATGCACCTAGAAAAGCGGCTACTGAAATTCAACCCCAGCAAATGCAAGGCTATGAAAATTGGGCAAGGGCAAACAATACCAGAAAGGAACACAAGCTCGGGGATACTACGGCTACAAGCATCACTCAAGGAGAACCTCGGGGGTGACCATCTATGCGTGACTAACTGATTACAATACACAGTTTGTAATATTTACTAATGAAGTACACGATTATCTAGTTTATTCACAAGAGTGTGTTGCTAGATTACGAGTCTCACCAGAATATTCCGTGCTAGAACATAGGAGCCATGAGCTCAATTAGACTCGCGAAAGTGCTGTCTCGCCACTAGTTACTGGGAATAATTACATTCACGTTAATTAAATGGTGCGTGTAAGACCTCTGCCAGTTATGTACTCTACAGTACATATTTCTAGTCCGGTTCCCGTGTGGAGTTATTACGAGAACAAAGAATGCTTCACTGCTTTCTGCTCAAGAATGACTGCTCTCGGGGTTTCAGAGCCTGGCTTATCGGTGCCTGCCCACTAATCTCAAATACGTAGCGTTCAGAAGAACGGATTCACGTTCTGAATAACAGGTCTACGATCATACATCATATAGCATAATGATACGAGACCAAGTCAGTAAACATCTCGATTCAAGTCTTTATTCTGAGAGAAATGTACCAGTGACTCAAGATATCGAATGACACATTGCATAATAAACCATAAACCCCCGGACGATGAACGCGTCATAGTCCAAAACTCCAGCCCGTTTGAGACTCAACCGCGGTTAATTCCTGGCCGGGTATGAGAAATGCTACCTAGTACCTGTGAGAGGCCTACCAGTCCTCTGAGAGGGAAGAGTGACCCTTAACTCTCCCACTCTCCTCCTTTCTTCCCCTCAAGGGGAAGGGAGTAAGAGAGGACTGCCCTCTCAAACGGGGAAATTTACCCCCAGGTATATCACAAGATCATCATATTTAACACAGGTGGAGATATTTTCAGTACTAGACAAGAAAGATGTAGAATTATAGGAGATATTATGTACTTTAACCCATAAGATCATCTAAGACTTTTTAGCAGCGTTAAACACAACCAAACACAAACAACTTAAGCAAGCCAAGATTATATTACTGAAATAAGCACTTGAGGCTTCCCCTCACCACCATTATTATTATTATTATTATTATTATTATTATTAATATTATTATTATTATTATTATAATGGGGAACGCTAAACCCGCAGGATTATACAGCGCATGGTTGAGGGGATGGAAGGTATTCAGGCTCAATTCAGGGAATCGGAGCACATATCCAATTCCCTATATCAAGGAACCTCCCTTGAGGGACCCCTCACCACCAGAAGGATGGATCATCATCACAAAGCAATGTGACACCACGAAGCGGCAATAAACAAAATTAATAAACAAACAAATGGAGGAGTCGTCAGTGTAGTTGAATGGAACGACCTGTCAGAACCTCAGCCTGATTTGATAACTTGGGAGAACTCACACACACGGGGGGAGGGATGAAGAGAGGGAGGGAGGAAGAGAGGGAGGGAGGAAGAGAGAGAGAGAGAGAGAGAGAGAGAGAGAGAGAGAGAGAGAGAGAGAGAGAGAGAGAGAGAGAGAGAGAGAGAGAGAGAGAGAGAGAGAGAAAGAGAAAGAGAAAGAGAAAGAGAAAGAGAAAGAGAGAGAAAGAGAAAGAGAAAGAGAGAGAGAGAGAGAGAGAGTAGAGAGAGAGGAGAAGAGAGAGGAGAGAAGAGAGATGAGAGATGAGAGAGAGAGAGAGAAGGGGGGAGTTCAAAGAGGTGGCATAACCAAACTTAATCCATGAATTAAAAGTCCCGTGAAGAGGATGGAAGAGGGAAGGAGTGCAAGTGAAGTGCCTTGGCTGTGTGTGTAGGTGTGTACTTGTGGTTGCTGAGGAAGGAGGGGAAGGGGTCGAGTCTTGGCTCCTGACCCCCCCCCCTCTTCTCAAGCTTAGTACACTGACGTTACTGGTGTCTGTACTCTTGGGCCCTATATTGTCTACTCTTCGAAACTTTATATGGAGTACATCTTCACAACTTCCAATCAAATTAGTTCCACTTCCCTACTATCCTGAAGCTGAAAAAAATACTTCATAGCATCCTATGAGATGAATCTGTGCTTTTAATTTCCGTTCATATTTTTATTTTACCTGCTTCTCGCATTGTAAAAATGTTCATCCGTATTAATTCCTCCGAGTATTTTGTACGTCGAAATCATGTCCTGCCCTTGACCTCCTGTCTTCCAGGTGGTCAGGGTCAATTCCATTAGCCTCTCCTCATAATACTCCCCCTTAATCAGGTTGCAAATTTCAGCAGCTTTTATAGTGTGTGTGTGTGTGTGTGTGTGTGTGTTGTGTGGTGTGTGTGTGTGGTGTGTGTGTGTGTGTGTGTGTTACTCACTCAGTTGAGGTTGAAGGGATCGGTCCAGAGCCCTGGCCCCGCCTCTTCTCTGGTCGCTACTAGGTCACTCTCCCTGTACCGTGAGCTTTATCATACCTCTGCTTAAAGCTATGTATGGATCCTCCCTCCACTACATCGCTTCCCAAACTATTCCACTTCCTAACTACTCTATGACTGAAGAAATACTTCATAAAATCCCTCTGACTCATCTGAGTCTTCAGCTTCCAATTGTGACCCCTTGTTTCTGTGTCCCATCTCTGGAACATCCTGTCTCTGTCCACCTTGTCTATTCCACGCAGTATTTTGTATGTCGTTATCATGTCTCCCCTGACCCTCCTGTCCTCCAGTGTTGTCAGACCGATTTCCCTTAACCTTTCTTCATAGGACATTCCCCTTAGCTCTGGAACTAGCCTTGTTGCAAACCTTTGCACTTTCTCTAATTTCTTGACGTGTTTGACCAGGTGTGGGTTCCAAACTGGTGCTGCGTACCCCAGTATGGGCCTGACGTACACAGTGTATAAAGTCTTGAACGATTCCTTACTGAGGAACCGGAACGCTATTCTCAGATTTGCCAAGCGCCCATATGCCGCAGCAGTTATCTGGTTAATGTGTGCTTCTGGCGATGTACTCGTATTATACTCACTCCTAGGTCTTTCTCCTTGAGTGAGGTTTGCAGCCTTTGGCCACCTAGCCTATACTCTGTCTGCAGTCTTCTTTGCCCTCCTCCGATCTTCATGACTTTGCATTTGGCGGGGTTAAATTCTAGGAGCCAGTTTCTGGACCACAGATCCAGCCAGTCCAGGTCTCTCTGTAGACCTGTCTGGTCCGCGTCTGATTTAATTCTCCTCATTAACTTCACGTCATCTGCAAACAGGGACACTTCTGAGTCTATCCCTTCCGTCATGTCGTTCACATATACCAAGAATAGCACTGGTCCCAGAACTGACCCCTGTGGGACCCCGCTCGTCACTGGCGCCCATTGTGATACCTCATCACGGACCATGACTCGCTGTTGCCTCCCTGTTAGGTATTCTCTGATCCATTGCAGTGCCCTTCCTGTTATACGTTATATGTGTGTATGTGTGTGTGTGTGTGTGTGTGTGTGTGTGTGTGTGTGTGTGTGTGTGTGTGTGTGTGTGTGTGTGTGTGTGTGTGTGTGTGTGTGCGTGTGTATGTGTTTCCTTCATATAATAAAGTTTCAGGCAACACTGCTCTGCAACACAACACTTACGAAGGAGGCGTCATACATTCCAGCACAGCATGTGCAAAATAAATTGCAAACGAGACTAACAAGAGTTGAAAGAGTACACAGCAGCCTGGCACTGAGGATTACTTGGTCAACACTGGCAGGTGCACCTCTTCTTATACTCCACACTCACTCAACATCATTGAAAACAAACAAATTATCTGAATGCATCTATTACTACTACAGTAACAACAACAACAACTACTACATTACTACTACTACTACTACTACTACTACTACTACTACTACTACTACTACTAATAATAATAATAATAATAATAATAATAATAATAATAATTTGAAAATGTACTCAACAATAAGATTATTTAATCTTTACTCTTTAAAACTTTGCAAGAAGACTGAAAATGTTACATTATTGGTGTCGCTCTTGATATAACTTCAGTACTTTGTACATTATAATTGTTATATAAACTTCTGTATCATGTACATTATAATAAACTACTGTATCAAGTATATGATGTACATATCTTACTGTAGTTGCCTTATTTCTTTCTCCAACGTTCTCGTTTAAGACTTGAGAACGCCTCATCCGATCGGCTTCAAATTTCCAACGCTTACTAAAGGAAAAGTTCATGTGACTATTACCATCTCAGGTGCCCTCTGGTCAATGTTATATAGACCAGTACTGGTCTATATAACGCTGGGAGCCGCTTCTGATCGGTTCCCAACTTTCAACACCATGTTATCTGAGTGTTTGGGTTCCAATCTGAGTTTATTTCTAAAGCAGTGTAGTTTCTACAGGTATTTACCTGGGACAGGTTTCAAGGACTCTTCTAAGGTCAGACTTTCCTGTTGACCGCCTGGTCTACCAGGCTGTTTGTGCTTGTGACTAGCTTTTTTTTTGGATTTTTTATGACCTCTCTTGTATCTCACTCGACTAAGTTATGGTAGAGCGCAGTTCTGGGACCAGACCTTTAGATCCCTTGCAGTGATACACAAGACAACACCAGGTGACAGTAGCATCACCTCCCAGGAAGACCATACAACATTTAATTAACACCAGAGGTTACCTAATCCAGAATAAAATAAGCAGTAATAAAAAGTGGAGTGTGGTAGTGGGTGTGGGAGCACAGGAGGCTGAGGCTACCAGTAAGGTGGATCAACATGATGGAAGGTATACATTATTGAGGATGATACAAGCGTGGTAAAACTAGCCTTCTACAAGGACCATGTTATGTTGCTCTATGTTGGCAGAGTAGCAGTGGGGTCACAAAAGGATCAGTGCTGGCACCATTACTTCCCATAATTAAAGTAACTGTCCTGCCTGATTTTTTTTTGTCAACGATGTAACACCAATGAGGAGGAAAAGAACAGGAGATGTATCTTTGATGTACCTATCGTGGGTTCTTAGTTTCCCTGCTTCCGCAGCCAGGTCCTGGGCCAGGCTTGTCTGGTGCTTGCCTGATCAACCAGGCCTGGGTAAGGGTCTGGTGTATGCCTGGTGAACTAGGCCCTGGGCCAGGCCTGGCTGGTGCTTGCCTGGTCAACCGGGCTGTAGTACATAGAGTCAGACCTGTCAAATACCTGTGACCGGTTTCGAGGGCTATTTTACCTTGGCAACCCGACCTGAGGCTAGGTTTCTTTGCCTACCTGGTAGCTTGTAATAATGTTGGTCGAATTACCGACAATATGTAAAGTAAAAGGACACAAGTGCAACTAATGTGACATTTTATTGATGCAACGTTTCGCTCTCCAGGAGCTTTGTTAAGCCGTTACGGCTTGACAAAGCTCCTGGAGAGCGAAACGTTGCTACAATAAAATGTCACATTAGTTGCACTTGTGTCCTTTTACTTTACATACCTGGACGATACAGACTGGAAGATACTAAAGTCGGTGCGGATCAGCGGGCTGGCCTACGTCGACTGCGTCGCCACAGTAACAGCCTAGTTGATCAAGCCCTGACCTGGAGCCTGGTCGTGGACCGGGCCGCGGAGGGCGTGATCCCGGAATAACCTCCAGCTGTAACCATCCAGATAGCGGCCTACGTCGCAAGTAGCCATTACAACCTGTGATCATAGCCGGAACAACTAAACAAGCTGCAGACGTGATCCAGAAAGTGGCTACTGGAGTTCAATCCATACAAATACAAAGCTATGGGGACAAGAAAGAATAAGATTATTTGAAATATGAGACAAATAAAAGCTTGTAAGTCATAAGGATGTTTTTTTTTTTTTTTGGTTTCAGGATGACTGAAAAGTGGAATGAATGGGATGAAGAAGTTGTGTAGCAAAACTCAGCAAATAGTTTGAAGATCAGATATGGTGAAAGCAACAAAACCAGAAAGCAGTAATGCTGGTCGAAATTGTCTAGAAGGATACCTGGAACCGAGACTCGACCCCCCCTCCCCTCCTCCAAAAACATACAATGATTTACTGCCATCAAAGCAGCTAGTTTATCGTGCACCTCACAACCATTCACTGGAGGGTAGCGCAACATGAATAATCGAAAGGCCTAGGAACTAGGCCCCCCAAAAATTCAAGGAGTACATCTGAATTTATATCTACAGTTGACTTATCTATTGGAAATAAATTTAAGATATTTGCTTAATAATATGTCTGGTACTTTATTTTCATTAATAAGATATCATGACACAGCACACAGGTTTATATTATGTCTATATTCCCCAATAACTGGACGATTCATCACACAGTATTCAAGAAAGTGACCATAAAGTTGACCACATACTTAACATTTAGTTGGCTCATCTGCGTGTCTGCCAGACTGTCACAAGTAATTTATCTACAGCAACAGACTTCGCTTAGGTTATAGAACTTAATGTAACTTAATGTTTTCAAACCCATTTAGATGTGTGTATTTACTTCTAGACTTTAGGAAGACTGGTAGTGACAGTGGCTGGTTCACCTCTTAACAGTCTAGCACCAAGTACAGTGACCCAGCTACCAGCAAACAGTGACGTCACCACCGCCAGGATACGATAAAGCTACGCCCCTCTCTACATACGCCCCTCTGGCTCTCAGAACACGCCCCCTCTGTGATAACTAGTGTTGCCACCACCTGTATAACCAGTGTTACCACCACGCGTATAACTGCTCAAACATCACTTTCAACGCCAGTGTTACCACCACGTGTTTAACTGCTCAAACATCACTTTCAACGCCAGTGTTACCACCACGTGTATAACTGCTCAAACCACTTTCAACGCCAGTGTTACCACCACGTGTATAACTGCTCAAACATCACTTTCAACGTCAGTGTTACCACGTGTATAGCTGCTGAAACATCACTTTCAACGCCAGTGTTACCATCACGTGTATAACTGCTCAAACATCACTTTCAACGCCAGTGTTACCACCACGTGTATAACTGCTCAAACATCACTTTCAACGCCAGTGTTACCACCACGTGTATAAGTGCTCAAACATCACTTTCAACGTCAGTGTTACCACCACGTATATAACTGCTCAAACATCACTTTCAACGTCAGTGTTACCACGTGTATAGCTGCTCAAACATCACTTTCAACGTCAGTGTTACCACGTGTATAAGTGCTGAAACATCACTTTCAACGCCAGTGTTACCATCACGTGTATAGCTGCTTAAACATCACTTCAACGCCTCCCGCAGTGTATCAGTATACACCGAGCCGTGTATATCGATCAGTGTATGGCTTGTGTTCATATTTTAGGGATTCAAGTAACGTTGGTGTCAGCAATATAGGTGCAGTGAGGCTTTAATAACGTAGCGGGTGCTAGCTAAGCCACTGGTGTACCTTGCAGCTATCATTGCTGGTGTGAATATAAAGTGGTTATAATGATGATCATAATTTTAAAGGGGTGGACCGGTAAGCCAGCGGAAGGCCTCGATCAGATGACCAAAAGCTCCTACGGCGGGTCATCATATGACTAAGACCCGCGTCAAGAAACACTTGTTCTGTTTCCTGGCGAACCTTTTCTAACTTAACCTAACCTAACTGTTGGTGTGGACGCTGTTGTAACAGCCTGGCTACTGGACCATACAATGACTAAAAGGCCTGAGCTTGCTACCATCTGCAGTTCATCAGACTGCCATCCCCACGAGCCCCTTTGGGGCGGGGCAGATGGCAGACCAGAGGCCTAGCTACTCCCTACGAGCCCCGTGAGGGCGGGGAATGTGGCTAGGCCTAGGGACAGTTGGTCCCAAAGATGAGGGGGTACTTGTACCTCCTTCCATGGGAGACTTACGTCTCGAGACACCCCCAGATAGGGAGCCAAGGCCGGGTCACCACTACTTGGAAAAGACCCGGGCCGGGAGAGTACCGGCGAAAAAAAAAATTACAATGACCACCAGCAGCACAATGGACTATATTATTTACACAATTATCTTTCACAGAGTTACATCTCATTTTATTAATTCACCTTGGCATTTACGTTGGTGTACTACCTCAAATTACTTAAGAAGTGGATAGTCAAGTATACAAGTGTTGCAGAAAGTGGTAACAAGACTGGCTGCACACTTTACACTGATCCTAGTCAGTGTATATATCAACCTGCAGCATCAATAAGTGTTTGCACTGCAAGTTGCGTCATAAAAGTGCTTATCTACGATCAAGTTATCATAGATCAGACATTTACTGAGACTTCTCACTGCATTTCCATGACATTCAAATTCATGACTTAATTATCCACTAATATTATTTCTAGTACTTGGCTCAGACGTGTCATGATCATGTTCAGCTTCTTCAAAATTTCTTGGACTATTATATTTTCTGTAACATGTAAGAATAGTTCAGTGTGAGGTGGAATTCTTAAGAACCGCCCATTAACTTCTTACTCTCTCTCTTGAACACTTGTGCTCAGCTTCAACGAGTCTTGAACCTGAGTCAAGATTCACTTCTGCCTCAACACAACTCGTACCTAGACACTGTTGCTCTAATACTTTCCTGTGCCGGTAACAGTACTTTCAAAAATACATAGATCATTGGATTGTCTCAGACGCGCGCGCGTCCGTGCGAGCGTATGCGTACCTTTGGTATACCTTTGACAAGTTCCGAGAGTTTTTCTACTCCCAGAGCCCGGCCTCGGGCCAGGCTCGTCTGACGTGTTTGTTTTCGCACAAATGTGCAACACTTTCATGTCTTGTTGCCGAAACGTTTCGCCTGCGCAGCAGACTTCTTCTAATATACGCGAATATAACATTGGATAGGATAAGTAATTTTCAGAAGATCAGTCCCTTAACATTCATAGAAGGTGATCAATCCCTCAGCCTTCCGTGAATGTGGTCAGTTTCTCAGCCTTCCTGGGAGGTTGTTAGTCCCTCAGCCTTCACAGGAAGTGGTCAGTCCCCCAGTTTCCATAGGAGGTAGTCAGTCCCTCGGCTTTCATAGGTGGTGGTCAGTCCCTCAGCATGCATAGGAGGTAGTCTGTCATTCGGCTTTCATAGGTTGGTCAGTTCCTCTGAGTAAAGCAGAAGCATGTGGCCCGACTGTATATACTAAGGCAGTAAGTAAGGTGTAGCAGTTAGAGGTGATTTCACAGGTGAGCGTGGCTTACAAATATTATCAATACACAGACAAAAAAAAAAAGTTACGATACTTCTGGTTATAAGGTGGGCGAAAAAAAAGAGAGAAAAAAAAGTTGAAATTTGAACGTTTATCACTGGTAGTACGAGAATGAGGCGCTGCCTCTTGGTGGTCGCGGGGGTCGCCGCCCCCCCAGTCCGGTCACAGAGGAAGGGGAGGAGGATAAGCCTGGTGTCTTATATTACCATCTGTGTCATCGTCCTTTGTTTTTCATTATGCTACAAGGGAGCTTCGTCAACTAACTTTTATAGTCAAGGAGACAGAAAGTTCCACTATAAAGCCGTCAGTAATATACCTGCATTGTGATTATGGTGTAATAACACACAAATGTTAAAGAATAGTCACTTGCATGCACAACTTCCACACTGGAGCAAGAGAGTGAACAACCTGAGGCACACTCGGAGGTCTTCACCGTGCAGAGCTCAGCATCTCAGGCTACAGTGCTCGCTGCAACACTCACTCACGCACGCCAGGTTACAAATCATAATGCCACATTAGGTTATGATGGCTCCCCATCGTTTACCTGTGAACGATCTCAACGGCATTTCCAGCCTTTCAATCCGCTCTTCATCCAGGATTCTTTGCTGTGTACCTCTTCAACTAGACTGTTGTTGTTTGCTATTCGCTGTCCCACACAGCCATCACAGTCTAGTTAATCTAAACGTAGTAGGTTAAAGAGGCTTAGGCTACAGATGTTAACACAGTATTGTTATTGTGCATATGGTGCTCCTGTTTTTCACTGAGTCTATTTCTCCACTTACTCCTGACGAATTTAAAGAATGGGGCAATCTGTGTAGATTTAGGACCCGACCCTACCTACCTGCCTCCAGGTAGGTAGGTAGACCCTAGAATATCTATCATGTATATTTTATGAGGCACTTCTCTCTTCGCTCGAAAGATTACTTTAAGGCTACGTGAAGAGTGGAACGCTGGCGGCAATAGCCTCGTAGATGAGGAGGTCAGTGAAACGGTCTGGCCTCAGGCCGGCGACCAAGGGTTACCTGGAGGTTACCTGGAGGTTATTCCGGGGATCAACGCCCCCCGCGGCCCGGTCCATGACCAGGCCTCCCGATGGATCAGGGCCTGATCAACTAGGCTGTTACTGCTGGCCGCACGCAGTCCAACGTACGAGCCACAGCCCGGCTGATCCGGCACTGACTTTAGGTATCTGTCCAGCTCTCTCTTGAAGGCAGCCAGGGGTTTATTGGCAATTCCCCTAATGCTTGATGGGAGGCTGTTGAACAGTTTTGGGCCCCGGACACTTATGGTGTTTTCTCTTAGTGTACCAATGGCGCCCCTACTTTTTATTGGGGGCATTTTGCATCGCCTGCCCAGTCTTTTACTTTCGTAGGTAGAAAAAGGTTGTGTACCGGTGACAGGTCCGGCAACAGTTTATTATGCTGAAATATCAAAGATTTTTGTAACAAGAAATCTCGCCGCCGCTGTCAACCAAGTTTTAAAATACTTCACAAAGCATTGCTGTCCTCAGAGGCAAATTTAATTTTCGTTGTGGAAACAATTAAGAGAGTAAAACAAATACACACACAAGCTATACAATGAAACAGAAGGAAAATTTAAGACTTAACATTAAGAATTCAACAAGACTTTATTATAATAAAAAAAAGCGTTAAACCCACTAGGGTCATACAGGTCAAGGCTTTTAACCCCCCTAACTTCAAACAAGGGGAATCATTATTAGCCAAATGTTCAGGAATAAGTCGATTATTACTTCAACGTTGAGTACTAGGGAACGCGTGGAGCACCAACACTGACCAGGCTGTCGACCAGAAGGATTGATCTGAAACTAAGTTAAAGGACGAAGATCTCCGGAACTATTAACAAGCAGAAAATAGGTTTTCTTTTCTGGATTTTATCTGTAGCCGATTCTATGGGTCATTACCCCCGCAGCCAGGTCTAAGATCAGGTCTTTTAGTTGATGGCCTGATCAATTAGACTGTTGGTGCTAAAAGAATGCAGTCCAACAAAGGCACCAAAGCCCGGCTGATAAGAAACTCACTTGAAGAGGAATTTGCAAAGTTTCCCTTTGAAGACAGCCAGGAGTCTGTTGGTAATTCATATATTCATGAAGGGTGTCGAAAAGCCTTGGTCCCTTTTACACTATTATCTCTTAGTTTACTCAATACACCCTTGTTTTTCACTGGGATTATTTTGCACGGTCTTCCTCTCGTAGGAAGTAATTTCAGTGTGCAGAACTGGAACCAGTCCTTCCAGAAGTTTTCATATGTAAATTACAGTGTATCTTCCTCGCCTGCGTTCTATAAGGTACAGTTCAAGAGACGCCAAGTCTTCCCAATGATATAGGAGTTTCACTGAATTTACGGGTTACAGAGCCTTACGAACACTGAAAATTCTTTGTAGTTATAGGCCTGGTCACAGACTGGACCGCGGGGGCGTTGACCCCCGAAACCCTCTCCAGGTATCTCCATGTATAAGTAACCATTTCTAAATATCTTCTATTTAGAGAACACAAGAGCGTCAAAGAACACAAAGGCACAATACCGTGACTCATAAATAGGACTGAATAGGACTGAAACGATGTCATAAGCTTCCGTCTCCTACGTGCGGGTTATTTGTGTACAAGAGCGTTACCATATCAAGTGTGAGAAAAATGAACAGTACTGTAAAAATTCAAACCAAGAAAGGCAAAGCTGATAATAATATCTTAAAGCACATGTACTCTCTAGACTGTAATATTGATGTACACTAATAGTCACTTTTAAGGCACGTAATGCCCCTAAAATTGTACTCTCTGGAGTGTAGCCGAAGATTTAACATGACGTACAGCAGGAAAAATGCTGGAATGTCTGGTTTTCCAAAGCAGTTCACTAAAATAACTTCTCATTGGGACCTGTGATATGGTAGATGCCGCAACACAGCTTTAATAAAAAGCCGGAGTTGTCAGTAGTGTTACAGAGTGCAATAATACGCTCTGGGAAAATTCGAATTAAAAATAAAGGAATAAAATCTTTGAAATAAGGAAAATTATCAGCAGATTTTTATGTCCAAAAGGGAACTTAATATGTTCTTAATTCGCAGAGATGTGGTAGCTACGTTAAACTGCGAGCTGTGATGAACAACTGATCCCGGAAGTAATTCAAGGTAACTAAGTTAACATTTACAAAGATGGAATTAAGAAGTACAGAAACCATCATTCGTATTCTTCTATACAGAAAAACAAAAAGACGTTGTCCACGTTAGTTCTCACATTCCATCACACTCCTTCACGATGAACTTGAGAAATCAACCAAAGTATCCTGAAGGAAAATGTAGAAATATAACTTTTGTATATCTTTATCTAGCATTAGAAATAATATTAAGTGAGAAGTAAGTAATAAGTCCGAATGTCACAGGAATGCAGTCAGAAGCCTGAGTGGATCTATAACTCACTGTGATAACATGAACGGAGATAAGCATATTTATGGAGCAAGTCGCAATGTAAACAAACTGACTGATGTTGTAGTAGCCACGCTTAGATTTGGTTACAAGTACTTGGCAGTTTGTGCTATCATCCACAGGATGGACAGGATGTGCATAATAAACTAGCTTCTTTGGCTGCCAAAATCTAATTCTAATCTCACAGTCGCTAAGATACATCTCGCTGTAGGTGTTCCATTACGAGAGAATGTTAGTAACAAAAATTGAAGTGGTATATCATGTGGAGCAACACAACACCACCACCACCACCAACCTCAGTGTGTCATGTGGAGCAACACAACACCACCACCACCACCAACCTCAGTGTGTCATGTGGAGCAACACAACACCACCACCACCACCAACCTCAGTGTGTCATGTGGAGCAACACAACACCACCACCACCACCAACCTCAGTGTGTCATGTGTAGCAACACAACACCACCACCACCAACCTCGGTGTGTCATGTGTAGCAACACAACACCACCACCACCAACCTCAGTGTGTCATGTGTAGCAACACAACACCACCACCACCAACCTCAGTGTGTCATGTGTAGCAACACAACACCACCACCACCAACCTCGGTGTGTCATGTGTAGCAACACAATACCACCACCACCAACCTCGGTGTGTCATGTGTAGCAACACAACACCACCACCACCAACCTCGTGTGTACATGTGTAGCAACACAACACCACCACCACCAACCTCAGTGTGTCATGTGTAGCAACACACACCACCACCACCAACCTCAGTGTGTCATGTGTAGCAACACAACACCACCACCACCAACCTCAGTGTGTCATGTGTAGCAACACAATACCACCACCACCAACCTCAGTGTGTCATGTGTAGCAACACAACACCACCACCACCAACCTCGGTGTGACATGTGTAGCAACACAACACCACCACCACCAACCTCGGTGTGACATGTGTAGCAACACAACACCACCACCACCAACCTCGGTGTGACATGTGGAGCAACACAACACCACCACCACCAACCTCGGTGTGTCATGTGTAGCAACACAACACCACCACCACCAACCTCGGTGTGACATGTGTAGCAACACAACACCACCACCACCAACCTCGTGTGACATGTGGAGCAACACAACACCACCACCACCAACCTCGGTGTGAACATGTGGAGCAACACAACACCACCACCACCAACCTCGGTGTGACATGTGTAGCAACACAACACCACCACCACCAACCTCGGTGTGACATGTGTAGCAACACAACACCACCACCACCAACCTCGGTGTGTCATGTGTAGCAACACAACACCACCACCACCAACCTCGTGTGACATGTGTAGCAACACAACACCACCACCACCAACCTCGGTGTGGACATGTGTAGCAACACAACACCACCACCACCAACCTCGGTGTGTCATGTGTAGCAACACAACACCACCACCACCAACCTCGGTGTGACATGTGTAGCAACACAACACCACCACCACCAACCTCAGTGTGTCATGTGTAGCAACACAACACCACCACCACCAACCTCGGTGTGACATGTGGAGCAACACAACACCACCAGCCTCGCCACTCACTGTCATTTTCACCCCAGTAATACTCCGTGTGGCTGACACAAGCCTCTTAAGATGAGAGGAAGAGCATGCACCAGTGCGTCCACGTAACGGGCTTCACAGCGTTTGCGTGCGTGCATGCGTGAGCACGCGGACGTGAGGCTGTGAGTGTGCACACGCGAGTGAATGATGTGCGGGGTGAGGGGGAAGGGAGGGGGCACTCACCCCAGAGTTCATATACATGCAATAACCACCACAGTTCACTTCTCTCTCCATACACTTAATAACAATGTTTGACTGACTTGTGCCATTCTCCTTCACATCCACCACAATATTACTTCATTAGTTACAGTAACCGAGAGGTAGGTAAGTAGGTGTGTGTGTGTGTGTGTGTGTGTGTGTGTGTGTGTGTGTGTGTGTGTGTGTGTGTGTGTGTGTGTGTGTGTGTGTGTGTAAGCAATTTCGGCTTAAATAGTAACGCTCTTCTTGCCGAATAAGGCAAGCGAAAATTTGTGTATGAAATAATTTCGCAAAAAATCATTCTGAACCTAACGAAAAAAAATATATATTTCATTGTGTTTGTTTATTATTAAATTATTGTAAACTTATCTAAAATATATTTAGATGATTAGGCTAAATTAAATTGAGCTTGTTATAATAAGGTTAGATAAGTTTTCTAAGGCTCTTTTGGTACAAAATTATTAATTTTTACATTAACATAAGTGAAAAAAATATATATCTTTAAACGTATAAGAGAAAATTTTTGAAAGGACTAATTTTCAATCAGTTCTTGCTAATTAACCAGTTTACCTATTCGCATGAAATTATATATATAATATATATTATTATAATATATATAATATATATATATATATATATATGATATAATATATATATTATATATATATATACTGGTTGCGTCCTGTGTAGGATGTTTACTCTCTCAGATCTGTTTACCTCTCGGGTAGTTGCGGGGAATCATCGCTCAGGAAACTAGTCTGTAATGTTGCATCTTCAGCGCACTCATGGCACCCCGGCTGTCAACTGTCTGCCCAGCCTCTTGTTCTCGTGCTGAGAAATTTAAGTGAGTAGTTTGAGGACCAATCCCTCCAGAATTTTCCAGGTATAAATAATAATGCATCTTACCTGTGTTCCAGGAAGTACGGTTCAAGGGATTTCAGCCGTTTCCAATAAGTGTCTGTAACAGTTAATATCGACAGATGTTTATAACAATGTTAATATTGGCAGGTGTTTATAAGTGTTGATATTGTTAGGTGTCAGGGTCATTACAACAATATAATGTTGTAATGAACCAGTTGTTGTGAGAGATATAAGTGATCATCTCTAGACCCATGAACCATGTTATAATGATCCAGTTGTTGAGACAGGAGCCACCAGCTGCAGACACATGTCTTCGGTTGTGCAGGTGTTGTGGTCCACATGTTTATCAAACTTCCTTCTTAAAACTCCCTCGAAGATTGTGATGGCATGGCTCCGGGAGTAGAAAAACTCTCAGAACTTATCAAAGGTACCGGTCTATAGAGTTTAGCACTTGCTTTGCTGAGATCTTTGCGGAGTTGCATCATAACTGTGGTTTTGAATGAGAGGACTCCTGGGTACACATTTCCTCTCCAGGGGACATTTAACACTGGGGCACTGTGCCTCAGTCTGGACCTGGGGCAGTGTCGAATAACTCCCCCCCCCTCTCTCTCTCTCTCTCTTTCTCTCATCCATCTCTTTGTTCACTCTCTTCCCCTTCTCCATTCACGTGTTAATTTAGCCTACGATCCTCCCCCATCCTGCCCTCCTCCTAGCCAACCCTCTCCCTATTCACCTGCTACGCTGGCCTACCACTATTTATCTGCTACACTCCCCTCCCGCCATTTAACCTGCTACACTCCCCTCACCACCATTAACCTGCTACACTCACCTACCACCATTCACCCTGCTTACCCTCACCTACCATCATTAACCTGCTACCCTCACCTACCATCTCCCAACATTCACCTGCCCCCTCACCTACCATCTAACTTTTTTTGCTACCCTCACCCCCACCTCCTACATTCACTGCTACCCTCACCTCCCAACCCTAACTTCCCTTGTACCCTCCCTACCATCTCCAAACATCACTGCCCCCCCCTACCATCTCCTAACTTCACTTGCTACCCTCACCTACCCCCAAACATTCACTTGCTACCCTACCTACCATCCCCAAACTTTTAATTGCTACCCTCACCTACCATCTCCTAACATTCTTTTGCTACCCTCCCTCCCATCTCCTAACATTTAAACCTGCTCCCCTCACCCCCCTCTCCTAACATTCACCTGCTACCCCCCCTACCATCCCAAACATTACTGCTACCCTCCCTACCATTCCAAAACATTACCTGCTACCCTCACCTACATCTCCTACATTCCCCGCACCTCACCACCATCCCTAACATTCACCTGCTACCCTCACCTACCATCTCCTAACATTCACTTGCTACCCTCACCTACCATCTCCTAACATTCACCTGCTACCCTCACCTACCATCTCCTAACTTTCATTTTCCCCCCTCACCCCCTCTCCTAACATTCACTCTCCCCTCACCTCCCCATCTCCTAACATTCCCTGCTACCCTCACCACCACCCCTAACATTCACCTGCTCCCCTCACCTACCATCTCCAAACTTTCCTTGCTACCCCACCTACCATCTCCAAAATTCACGCACCCTACCTCCATCTCCTAACATTCACTGCTACCCTCACCTACCATCTCCTAACATTCACCTGCTACCCTCACCTACCATCTCCTAACATTCACTTGCTACCCTCACCTACCATCTCCTAACATTCACCTGCTACCCTCACCTACCATCTCCTAACATTCACTTGCTACCCTCACCTACCATCTCCTAACATTCACTTGCTACCCTCACCTACCATCTCCTAACATTCACCTGCTACCCTCACCCCCCCTAACTTTCCCCTTGCTACCCCCCTACCATCCCTAACTTCATTGCTACCCCACCTCCATTCCTAACTTTCACCGTCCCCTCACCTCCCATCTCCAAACATTCACTGCACCCTCACCCCATCCCAAAATTTCATTTGCTACCCTCACCTCCCTCTCCAACTTCACTTGCTACCCTCACCCCCCTCTCCTAACTTTCACCTCTACCCTCACCTACCATCTCCAACTTCACCGCTACCCCACCACCATCCCAAACTTTCACTTGCACCCCCCCTACCATTCCTAACTTTCACTTGCACCCTCACCTCCCATCCTAACATTCACCTGCCCTCACCTACCATCTCCTAACATTCACCTGCTACCCTCACCTACCATCTCCTAACATTCACTTGCTACCCTCACCTACCATCTCCTAACATTCACCTGCTACCCTCACCTACCATCTCCAAAATCACCGCTCCCTACCACATCCCAACATTCACCTGCCCCCCTCACCTACCTCCCCTAACACCCTGTACCCACCTACCATCCCCTAACATTCACTGCTACCCTCCCTACCCTCCAAACACCCTGCCCCCTCATCCCATCCCCTAACATTCACTTCTACCCCACCTACCTCTAAAAACTTCCCCTGCCCCCTTTCCCTACCTCCCCTAACTTCACTGCTACCCTCACCACATCCCTAACATCACCTGCTACCCTCACCACCACCCTAACTTTCACGCCCCCACCACCATTCCTAAATTCACTTGCTACCCTACCTACCATTCCTAAATTCACCGCTACCCCCTCCAAAAAAAACCTACCATCTCCTAACATTCAGGGTTTTTTTTTTTCCCGCCCCACCTAACTCCTAACAAACCGCCCCCTCCCCTCCATCTCCTAAATTCACCGCTACCTCACCACCATCTCCTAACTTACCTGCTCCCCTCACCTACCATCTCCTAACATTCACCTGCACCCTCCCTACCACTCCTCATTCCCCTCTACCCCACCACCATCCCCAAATTCACTGCACCCCACCTCCCCTTTCCAAAACCCCCTTTTTACCCCACCTACCATCTCCAACATTCACTTGCTACCCCCCTACCATCTCCTAACATTCACCTGGTACCCTCACCTACCATCTCCTAACATTCACCTGCTACCCTCACCTACCATCTCCTAACATTCACCTGCTACCCTCACCTACCATCTCCTAACATTCACCTGCTACCCTCACCTACCATCTCCTAACATTCACTTGCACCCCACCTACCCCCAACACCCCCACCCCCCCACCCTAACTTTTTTTTTCCCCCCCCCCAAAAACCTGCTCCCCTCACCTACCACCCTAACTTTCACGCTCCCCCACCCCCATCTCCTAACATTCACCGACCCTCACTCCCATCCCCTACTTTCCCTTTGCTACCCTCACCTCCCAACTCCAAAATTCCCTGCTACCCTCACCTCCCACTCCTAACATTCACCTGCTACCCTCACCTACCTCTCCTAACTTCATTTCCCCCTCCCCCACCATCTCCAAACTTCACCGCTACCCTCACCTACCATTCCTAACATTCATTGCACCCTCACCTACCTCCCCAAACATTCACCTGCTACCCTCACCTACCATCTCCTAACTTCACTTGTACCCTCACCACCATTCCCTAACTCACCTGCACCCCACCTACCATCTCCTAACTTTCCCTTGTACCTCACCTACCACCCCCTAACATTCACCTGCTACCCTCCCCACCACTCCTAACTTTCACTTGCTACCCTCACCTACCTTCCTAACTTCCCCTGCCCCCTCCCCTACAAATCTCCTAACATTCCTTGCTACCCTCACCTACCACTCCTAACATTCCCTGACCCTCACCTCCCATCCCAACATTCACCTGCACCCTCCCTACCATCCCCAACATTCACTTCACCCTCACCTACCATCCCAACATTCACTTGTCCCCCCTACCACCCCTAACATTCCTTGCTCCCTCACCTACCATCTCCAAAACATCCCCTTCCCCCTCACCTACCCTCCTAACTTTCATTTGCTACCCTCACCTACCCTCCAAAACATTCACTCCCCCTCACCTACCATCTCCTAACATTCACCTCTACCCTCACCTCCCATTCCTAACATTCACTTGCTCCCCTCCCTACCATCCCTAACATTCATTGCTCCCCTCCCTACCACCCCCAACATTCATTCTACCCTCCCACCATCCCCTCATCACCGCTCCCCCACCACCATCCCCTAACATCACCTGCTCCCCTCCCCCCATCTCCTAACATTCACTTGCTACCCTCACCTACCATCCCCAAACATTACTTGCTCCCTACCTCCCAAAACCCCTAACATTCATTTCCCACCCCACCTACCTCTCCAACATTCCTTGCTACCCCACCTCCCCACCCTAACATTCATTTGCCCTCACCCCATCTCCAACATCACTTGCTACCCTCCCTCCATCTCCAAACATTACTTGCTCCCCTCACCTCCATCTCCAAAATTCACTTGCACCCTCACCACCCCCTAACATTCCCCTGCACCCCACCTCCCATCCCACATTCATTTGCTACCCTCACCTACCATCTCCAACATTCCTTGCTTCCTTTACCCCTTTCCCTAACTTTAATTGTACCCTCACTAATTCCTAACATTCACTTTGCTACCCCACCTACCACTCCTAACATTCATTGCACCTCACCTACCATTTTCCTAACTTCACCACTACCCTCATACCACTCCTAACATTCACTGCTACCCTCACCTCCCACTTAACATTCATTGGGGGGGGGGGCCCCCACCTACCATCTCCTAACTTTCCCTTTGCACCCCCCCTACCTCTCCTAACATTCACTGCTACCCCCCCTACCCCCTCATTCACCTGCACCTCACCCCCATCCCTAACATTCACTTGCTACCCTCACCACCATCTCCAAACTCACTTGCTACCCCCCTACCTCCCAACATTCATTTGCACCTCACCTACCCTCCTAACATCACTTGCTACCCTCCCCTACCATCCCTAACATCACTTGCACTCTCACCTACCACTCCAAACATTCACTTGTACCCCCCTACCACTCCAACTTTCACGCACCCTCACCTACCTCCCTAACTTTCATTTGTACCCCACCACCTTTCCCTTTTCACCTGCTACCCTCACCTACCATCCCTAAATTCATTGCTCCCCCACCTCCCATCTCCAACATTAAATTGCTCCCTCACCACCTTCCCCTAACTTCATTGCCCCCCCTACCATCCCCTAACATTCACCGCTCCCCTCACCCCATCCTAACATTCACCTGCTACCCCACCTCCATCCCAAACTTTTCACTTGCACCCTCACCTACCATTCCAACATTCATTTTGCTCCCCCTCACCTCCATCCCCCTAACATCACCTTACCCTCACCACCATCTCCTAACATTCACTTGCTCCCTCACCACCATCCCCAAACTTCACTGCTACCCTCACCTACCTCCCTAACTTCACTTCACCCCACCTACCATCTCCTAACTTCACTTGCTCCCCCACCCCAAACCCCTAACTTTCCCTTTGCCTCTCCCTACCACTCCTAACATTCACTTCACCCCACCTACCATCTCCAAACTTCCCTTGCTACCCTCACCTACCATCCCCAAAATTTCACTTGCTCCCCTCACCTACCTTTCCCCAAACTTCACCTGCTCCCCTCATCCCATCTCCTAACATTACCTGTACCCCACCTACCATTCCAACTTTCCTGCACCCTCACCTCCATCTCCTAACATTCATTGCTCCCTCACCTACCACTCCTAACATTCACCTGTTTCCCTCACCCCCTCTCCAAAAAAACCCCATTCATTTGCACCCAACCACCTCCTAACATTCACCTGCTACCCTACCCCATCCCCAAAACATTCCCCTGCTACCCTCCCTACCCTCCAACTTCACTTGCACCCTCACCTCCCATTCCTAACTTTCCCCTGCTCCCCCACCTACCTCTCCTAACTTTCCCTGTACCCCACCTCCCATTCCCACATTCATTTGCTACCCCACCACCTCACCAAACTTTCACTGCTACCCTCACCTACCATCACCTAACATTCACCTGCTACCCCCACCCCATCCCCTAACTTACCTGATACCCTCCCTACCATTCCTAACATTCACCGATACCCTCCCTCCATCACCTTTTTTTTTACCTGATACCCTCACCTACCTCTCCAACATTCCCCGATACCCCTCCACCATCTCCTAACTTTCCCCTGCCCCCCTCACCCCATCCCTAACACACCTGATACCCTCCCCCCATCCCAAACATTCACCTATACCCTCCCTACCATCACCTAACTTTCACCTAAACCCCCTCACTACCACCCTAACATTCATTTGCTACCCTCACCTACCATCTCCTAACATTCCCTTACCCTCACCTACCATCTCCTAAATCCTTGCTACCCCCCCTCCCTCACCCAAAACTTCACCTGCTACCCTCACCACCATCTCCTAACATTCACCTGTCCCCCAAACCAACCATCTCCAAACATTACTAATACCCTCCCCTACCATCCCTAACATTCACCTGATACCCTCACCACCATCTCCAACATTCACTTGCTACCCCACCTACCACTCTAACATTCACCTGCTACCCTCACCTCCATCCCCCTAACATTCACTTGCACCCTCACCTACCATCCCCAAAACTTTCACCTGCTACCCCCCCAGGATCTGGGAAATCTGATGACCAGAGCTTTGGAAGAGGGGAAAGGGAAAGAAGGATGGGTAAGGATGGAAATATTGGAAAGGGGGGGGGGGGGAGAGGGGGGGATTTAAAAGGGAAAGGGGCCCAACCATTTTGGGGTGAAATTTTAAAAAAATTATGTAAATTGATAAGATTTTCTTTAAAGGGGGTTTAAAACACTAACCCATCAGAGTCACATAGTTAAAGGGTTAAAATAACTAAGACTCGAATGGTAGTAATTTATAAAAATTGAAATTTGTTTTTTTTTTTTTTTTTTTTTTCGCGTTGCACAAGTATTTTTTAACTTCAAAAGAAAGTTTTTCAAGCCCGTTTATGATTTCGGAAAATACTTCTTAAGGGTGCCCAACAGTAGTCAAAAGCAAATTTTACTTTAGAAAGTTTTTTTAAGATTTTCCCCTGATTGGGGCGTGATTTTTCAATATACAAAAAGGGGTTCGGGTTGTAACCAATCTTTTCATCAGGAATTTTCCCTAAAAACATGGCGGGGGTAATCATTTTTATGAATAAAAGACGAACCCCTGGGGGGCTTTTTTTGAGTCCATGAGGTGGGGTATTAATGGTGTAATCGGTGGTATTTTTCACTTGGAAGGATTTCTCTATCTGGCATGTATAGTTCTTCATTGTATAAAGTTGTTTCTTTTTTAGGGTTTAAGGCGTACATTTTAGGCAGAAATCTTTTGTGTGTGAAAAATGCCCTTTTAACTCTGTCCTCCTCCGGGGTCGAATAAAGCGAAGAGCTTATTTGGACCCTTTGTAACCGACAGTTGGTCTTTTTGTTTAATTGACATTTGGGGCACAAGGGTATTCGAGATAGGTCTTATATCATTTTATTAAAATTTTTTTTGCATGTTGAGGGGGTTGATTGAATCGAAAGAGTCTGCAAACCCCTTTGGCTGTGTTGACTTTTTTGTTTCAGAATTTTGAGTTGAGACCGCATTTTTAAAACCCAAGATCTTGTTAGGGTTTCTAATGTACAGGTGCCTCGATGGGGAAAACCCCCTTTTATCTTCGATGGGTTTATGCAAAAAACCTTCGTGCAAAAAGAACCGTCAGATTTGTCGAAAACCCATTTTTTCTCCCCAAATTGATTTCGACGAAGTTCAAAATTTATTTTTTCATGACTCCTATACTTGTTTTTCCTGTTCTGGGGTTGTGAACGAAAGAATAAAATCTGCAAAAAGGTCACAATTGTGTCATTAAACTCTGGTGAGGAAAATCATTCACATAAATTTAAACAGAATGGACTGAGACAAGAACCTTTGTGGGACACCCGCCTCGGTATAAAAAATTCTGTCGACTTTTCCAGAAAGGGGAATATTTTTCTTGATTTAAAAAATTAAAAATTTCCTGAGAAAAGTCCAGTTTGGGGCTGGAGGTCAAGATTGTAAAAAGGCCATCTCCAAACAAAAAGCTTTTGACATCTCTGGTGGCAAATTAAGGGGAAAATTGCCCTGCTGTTTTAGACTTGCTACGTGTCAAAAATAACGTTTATTTCATGGTGGGCCCCTTGTGCAAAGCCAAATTTTTTTTCAGTAAAAAAGGTTAAACCCAATATAATTCACTGTTGAAATGACCTCAAGAAATTTTTCCCGGACTTCAAGTAAAGAAAAGGTTTATAGTTTCCCGGTTGGGGAAAGTCTTTTTTGGGCTTAGCAAAAAGATCTCCTAGCAGTCTAAAAAACAACTGGAAAAAACCGAGGCCAAGAGGGATTAAAAATATTACCAAGGCTGTTTGCAATTCTAGGGAGGGACTTTTTTGTTTCATTTTTATTTCCCGAGAGGCCCCGGGGGTCTATTTTTCATTCTTTCCAAAACCGACTTTTCTAAATGTAATAGGTTTTTAGTAACGGGTGGGGATCTTCAAGAGTTGAGAACGAGGAGGAGTGGTTGTAGACACCCAAATTCTCATCTTCCATTCATTTACACTTTATAAGTTTTATTAAATTTACGACTGTTTTTAAGAGAGGAATTTTCTCCCATACTTCACCCCTCAAATTTTCCTGCCTTTTGGTCGTCAAGTTAATTTCAACCTTTATTCTTCACAGTGAAGGATGAACAAGAGTTAGGAACCTTGTGCTTTCCCCCCAAAAGTTTCGGGTCACTCCAAAATTTTTCGGTTCACTTTATATTGATTTGCTTGAAGAATTTTAAAAAATTTAAAAATTTCTTTTTTTTTTTACTTTAAACGTAAAAAATTTTGCCTTAACGGGGCAAAGAGCGTGGTGGGTTTCTTGTTTGAAGATGTCTCTACTTCTGTTTTAATTTCTTAAAGTACTCTAATTTCTCTAGTAGGTTTATTTGGGTAAATTTTTTTTGGAAGTAATTGGCAAGTTGCATTGGTGCTTCAATTATTCATTGTGAGGGACCTTTGCATCATCAAAAGCATGGAAGGTAGATTTTTTAAAGGGAACAATTTCATCATCACCCAGAATTTCCCCCGAAGGGGGCAATCCAGGGGGAAGATTTTGGGTTTTGGAGTTACAGGTATTTCTAAATGGAGAAGTTTTTAGTTTTTTTATAAGGGATTGGTCAACCTAATCACCCACCCCTCACCTAACATTCACCCGCTACCCCCCTACCTCTCCTAACATTCACTTGCACTCTCACCCACCCTCCCTAACATTCACCTCTACCCTCACCTACCTCTCCAACATTCCACCCACCCCCCCCCCCACCATTCCTAACATTTACTTGCCCCTCACCTACCCTCACCTAACATTCACCGCTACCCTCACCTACCACACCTAAATTCACCCACCCTCACCCCTTCCAACATTCACTTGCTACCCCCTACCACTTAACATTCACCTGTACCCTCATACCACCCTAAAACACCCGTACCCCATACCATCTCCCAACATTACTTGCTACCCTCCCACCATCACTAACATTCCCTGCTACCCCCACCCACCCCCCCTAACATTCCCTGTTTTTCCCTCCCTCCATTTCCCAAATTAGTACCCCACCTACCCTCACCAAATTTACCTGTACCCACCTACCATCCCTAACTTCACCTCTACCCCACCCACCATCCCTAAAATTCACCCGCTACCCTCACCTACCAAACATTCACCCGCTACCCACCTACCATCTCCTAACATTCCCTGCTACCCCCACCCCCATCTCCTAACATTAAACCGCTACCCCCACCTAACTTCACTTATTATGCTTCATGTTTTCTCTTTTTAATCTTCTTACCCCCGTTGATTGCATAACATTCCTTTTTATCTTTACTCTCAAATCCTCCCTACTTTCTTCTCTTCTTCTTTCCCTTTTAAATCCTCTTCCTCTTGCTATCCCTCCCTTCTTTCTCTTGTGTTCACTTGTGGCAGTGTTCATCAACATTCAGTGCTCGCCAGCACTATTCACTACCACCCCTTCCTCGTATTCTTCAATGTTAGCTAGCCCTTTGTTCACCAACCAACCTCATTTTTGCCTTTGTTCAGCCTATGTTCATTACTAGACTCTTCTTCTCTATTCTTCAATACAAAGAAAACATCTGTATGTTCCAGATGAAGACAGTCTCCAGCTTGAACACTAACTGGGGTCCCTCTCTTTGTTCACCAATAATCCATACACAGCACCTTCTTTGTTCAGTAATGACGCTTACTCCACCTTTGTTCAGTATTCATCTATCTTAATCCCTTACCTGTTGGTTCAGTATTGTGCCAACTTTCTTTAATACACCTTCCATTTTTCCTCTCTCTCTCTCCCTGTCTCTCTCTCTCTCTCTCTCTCTCTCTCTCTCTCTCTCTCTCTCTCTCTCCTTTTATCTCTTTCTCTCTCCCTCCCCCCTCTCTTTCTCTCATCTTTCCTTTACGTACTTTTTTCTCCTATTTATTCTCCTTGCTGCTATCTCCCTCCTTCGCCAGGATCAATTACGTCGTTCCTTCTATTCACGGCGCGCACACCCTCTCTTAAGGGGTTTAATGTAATCAAATCTTCCCTATTATATATTTCTCCTCCCCCCTCTTCCTCATTCCCCTCCTTCCTATGTTCCTCTTGGAAGCTCCTCCCTCCATCCCTCCTTTCCAAAACCATTTTCCCTCTATCTCTATGTACTGTCTTGTTTACTGCTTTTACTTCTGCATCTTTGATCGTATTATCTTTGTTTGTGTTCTGGTCTGTTCTGCCGGTCACCCCCCCCCCCCCCCTTCTCTCTCCCCTCTGGCCGTCCAGGGTGTGTAAGGTTTCTGTCAGCTGACACACAGTGTAATGGAAGCAGAGAGGAGGGCGGCTCATGTAAGGGTGCAGCAACACACACACACACACACACACACACACACACACACACACACACACACACACACACACACACACACACACACACACACACACACACACGCACACACACCTAGTACGCACACATACACAAGTACACACACACGCACGCACGCTACATGTATGCATATGAAGTTCTAGTGACGGGACGATACCAAAAATTTTCCTGATACCCATACTTTTTTCTATATTTTGTTTCTTTAAATTATAATGACTATGTTCAATATATAAGTTAATGTTTATTGCATAATGGGTATTAAATAACAGGAAGGTTAAATATTAAATAAATTAATTTCTGAGGTGATAATGTTATTAATTGACTTGTTGTGTTAGTTACTGGTTGTTAAAGGCACTTTGTCGATAGACACTGTGTGTGTGTGTGTGTGGGGGGGTGTACTCACATAATTGTACTCACCTAACTGTGGTTGCAGGGGTCGGGTCATAGCTCCCGACCCAGCCTCTTCACTGAACGCTACTAGGTCCACTCTCTCCCTGCTCCATGAGCTTTATCATACCTCTTCTTAAAGCTATGTATGGATCCTGCCTCCACTACGCCACTTTCCAGACTTTTCCACTTCCTGACAACTCTATGACTTAAGACATATTTCCTGACATCCCTGTGACTCAGATGAGTTTTCAACTTCCAGCTGTGACCCCTTCTTGCTGTGTCCCAGCTCTGAAACATCCTGTCCCTATTCACCATATCAATTCCTCTCAGTATTTTATATGTCGTTATCATGCCCTCCCTATCCCTCCTGTCCTCTAGTGTTGTCTGGTTGAGTTCCCTTAACCTCTCCCCGTACGACACCCGCCCCCCTCAGCTCAGGGACTAGTCTTGTTGCAAAGCTTTGCACTTTCTCTAATTTCTTGACGTGTTTGACCAGGTGTGGGTTCAATACTGGTGCTGCATACTCCAAGATGGGGCTGACGTACGCGGTGTACAGTGTCGTGAATGACTCCTTACTTGGATGTCGAAAAGCTATTTTCAGGTTTGCCAGGCACCCATATGCTGCAGCAGTTATTTGGTTGATGTGCGCCTCAGATGTGCTCGGTATGATGCTCACCCGAAGATCCTTTTCCTTGAGCGAGTTTTGCATCCTCTGACCTCTTAGAATGTACTCCGTCTGTGGTCTTCCTTGTCCTTCCTCAAGCTTCATAACTCGGGTTAAACTTCAGGAGCCATGTGTCGGACCAGGCTTGCAGCCTGTCCAGATCCCCTTGCAGATTTACCTGATCCTTGTCGCTTGTATTCTCCTCATTAGCTTCACATCGTCTGCGAACAGGGACACCTCTGAATCCATCCCTTCCGTCATGTCATTCACATATACGACAAAACAGCACCGGACCTAGGACTGACCCATGTGGAACCCCACTCGACACCTCGTCTCGTGCCGACATAGGTTGTTTCATTCCTGTCAGGTATTCCCTGATCTACTGTAGTACATTCCCTCTTATTCCTTCCTGCTCCTCTAGCTCTGCAATCAGTCTCGTGTGTGGTACTATGTCCAAAGCCCTCTTCCAGTATAAAAAGATGCAGTCTACCCATCCCTCTCTCTCCTGTCTTTTGTTACCTTGTCATAGAACTCCAGTAGGCTTGTGATGCAGGATTTCCTTTCCTTCAAGCCGTGCTGGTTATCATATATAGTCCATTCTTTTCTGTGTTCTCACATACTCTTTTCCTGTATATCCTCCTCCATTACATACTTCAAACATTCACTTCTACTATTTCTGTCACTTCTTAAAATCGACTACATTTCGCTGTGTCTCACTTCCACTGTGCCCTTGTTTGGTTAGATTACTGAAGATTTGTTCTTTGGGCCTATCAATGCTCTGTTCCTCTCTCGGTATCCCAAGGACCATATCTGGCCTTCCGGGTTCAGTTTACTCCTTTCTCACCTCTGCTCTCTGTGCTTGGTCCTAGTCGTGCCGAGACCCTTCCTTTCGGTTAATTTAAGTCCCTTGCTTTGGTTAACTTGCCAAATACGCACTGAGTCTACTTGGTCGTACGGGTCCTACTGTCCTTATCGTCGAACTGTTTTTTTGGTCTGATGTTGTTTTCTTGTGTGGGTAACAGGCTTTGGGTCTATCACCTGGTTTACTGATTTATGTCATTCATTGACGCTCTGCTTCCCGCCCTTACAGATCATATGTTTTCCCGACCGGCCCTGTTTTCGGCTTTTGTATACTTTCTCCATAATACTCACATTTGTTACTTAAACCTGGTGAAACATGGGGCACCCTTCCCGTTGTTTCTTTACCCAGGCCACTTCTCACTGCCTCCAACTCTGTTAGCAATCTTGTTTTGTTTTTTTTCCCGTGTTTGTTGTGTGTTGTGTGGTTGTGTGTCTGTTGTGTGTTGGTGCGTGTGTGTGTGTGTTGTGTGGTGTGTGTGTGTGTGTGTGTGTGTGTGTGTGTGTGTTGTGTGTGTACTCACCTAGTTGTACTCACCTAGTTGAGGTTGCGGGGGTCGGTCCGAGCTCCTGGCCCCGCCCTCTTCACTGATCGCTACTAGGTCACTCTCCCTGAGCCGTGAGCTTTATCATACCTCTGCTTAAAGCTATGTATGGATCCTGCCTCCACTACATCACTTCCCAAACTATTCCACTTACTGACTACTCTGTGTGTGTACTCCCTAGTTGTGTGTGTGTGTGTGTGTGTGTGTGTGTGTGTGGTGTGTTGTGTGTGTGTGTGTGTGTGTGTGTTGTGTGTGTGTGTGTGTGTGTGTTGTGGTGTGTGTGTGTGTGCGTGTGTGTGTGTGTGTACGTGTGCGTAATTCTCACAAACGTTTCGTTGAGTGTTAATGTTGATAATTTTAAGCACACACGTAATATTAATATTTTAAAAATCATCGGTTGGAATCGGCCGTTTTTCACAGATACCGATACCGTAAAATGGCCGATACCCGCCGATGCCGATACTCTGGCACATCCCTAATACTAATACACCAATACTGTTGCGTATACGCACATGGAGGCGTACACTGGCGTACGCACGCACAAACGGGACAGCAAAGCAAATGAGAAACGTTAACAGAGAAGTATCACAAACAACACAAATATTTAAAGTCTTGGAAAGGGAACTAAGGTGCCAACTTAATGTTTTTATTTTAAACTATGAGCTACACCAGGACGTGGGGGGGGGGAGCAGTGACCCTAGGAAACAACTACAAGTACACAACCCAGGTTAAGATGACTTTTGAGCTCAGTATTACAAGGCACACTCCTGGTTCCTTTACTCTTTATCATCCTCATAGCAGACAGATTTAAAAAAACTTTAGCCACAGATTCGTACCATGCTTTGTGGAAGATACCAAAATAAGCATGACAGGCCAAGAAGATGACAGAGAAGACAAACACAGAGTCAGTAGAAAACACAAATATTACAAACACATCAACAATGTTTTCCGAGTAGCAAAATAACACGATGTTCAACTGCGGCAAATTCCACCTGCTTAAATACCTAAAGGACGTTCCCGGGGGTCAACGCCCCCGCGACCCGGTCCCAGACCAGATCTCTTGCAGAATCAAGGCCTGATCAGGTTACAAGAGGCAAACAGATAATCTCATAGAACTTAGGAGCAATAATGTCAATTGACTAATCGTTCAGAGAACACAATAAGGTCAGGCACTGATTTCAGAAGCTTGTCTAGTTTCCTCTTGAAGACCGCTAGAGGTTTGTTAATAGTTGTCCTTACGCACAGACGGAGGGCACTGAAGAGTCGAGGACCTCCGACACTCATCGAGTTCTTTCTCTAGTGTACTCGTCGTGGCTGCACTTTTCAGTGGAGGAATTCTGCAGTCTGCAAAGTCTCTTGGTGTTACACGGAGTATTATGTACCTTTCTCGTTACATTCCCAGGAATACAGTTGAAGGAACTTCAAAGGGTTCCCAGTAGTTCAAATGCTTGACTGAGTGTATACGAGCAGTGAAAGTTCTCTGTACATGTTCCAGCTCAACAATCTCGCCTCCAGTGTTCCTACTCCCAGTGTTCCTACCTCCAGTGTTCCTACCTCAAGTATTCCTACCTCCATTGTTCCTACCCCGAGTGTCCCTACCCCCAGTGCTCCTACCTCTATTATTCTTACCTCTATTGTTCCTACCTCCAGCGTTCCTAACTCCAGTGCTCCTACCTCCAGTGTTCCTACCTCCAGTGTTCTTATACGAAATGTTCCAACTTCTTGCTGCCCAACCTTATATTCTCCCGCTTCTCTCCACCCTCACCCTCGTCCCTCCGCCCCTCCTGCTTCCCTCCACTCTCTCCCTCCCTCTCTCACCCCGCATCTCCCACCAACCAATCCGTTCCCCAGCACCCTAAACCTTTGAAGTTGCTGCAGCTACTGAACACAGCTATATGCACTGAGTGGTGACTACGCTGCTGCTGCAGCTACTGAACAAGGATCTCTACGCTGAGGTATTTATGCTTGGGTATATACACTCATAGGTGTGTATATCTGTAAATATACCCTTAGTAATACGTACTTCTATGTATAAACACTAAGAAGCATCTTTGTGTATGCAAGTACACTCAGATACCTATACACTCAAATGTATATATGCTGAGAAGTGTGTATCTCTGCATTAACGAAGATCACTTTAATCGCTATCTTAGAGATTAAAGTAATCTTGATTGGTGGTGTACAGGTGACGGGTAGCCTTAATGACCCTCGTGTAGTAAGAGGCTTTAATGATGGCTCTTTGCCCGGTCTGTTAATTAGATAGGTAATTATTATTAACAAGGTGAACCAGCTTTAAAGAAACCAATACACATTTCTCTTGTTGTTTTGCACTTCAGGGATTCCCTCCCATCATCCCTCCTTTTCTCTCCCCCTTTCTTGTATCCCTCTCCCTCCACTCTTTACACACACACACACACACGTGTGTGTGTGTGTATATATATATATATATATATATATATATATATATATAATATATATTAATATACACACACAACACACGGTGTGTGTGTGTGTATATATATATATATATATAATATATTATATATATAATATATATATATATATATATATATATATTATATATATATATATATATTAATGTATATATATATATAATGCAAATATCACAAGTCAAGCGATACAGGATGCAAAACAACCACGGGGGGAGTAGAATGATAGCTCTAGGTCTTTCGTGTTGCAATCAACTCATCATCAGGAGCTTGCAAATTTACAGAAAAGAGGAGGATGTCCAAGCAAGTACGTTCCCAAAGGACGTCTTCACTGGAGTGAGTCACTCAAGGGAGTTCAAACGTTCCCATTAACTGAAGTTGTGTACAGTGAAGGTTCTCTGTACATATCTGCAACTTCGCCTGCCTTAAAAGAGCAGTATTCCAACCTAGAGAGAACAAGTGACTTTAATGCAATCATCATTAGTTTAGCATTCCTCTTTTTGAAGATTCTTGTTAATCCACCCTATCATTTTCCTCGCGGTTATGATAATTACTTTGTTGTGGTCCTTGAAGGTGAGTTTCTCTCACACTTCCACTATTAAGTTCTTCATGTGAAGTTTTCCACTGTTGTGTGGTTACTTAGTTTCATCTTGTATGACTCTTTAAGTGGATAAATGTTCTCTTGGCTGCTGCTGGATTGTTGTATAGATTGCTAATAATATTATTTATTATAATTATGGGCAACAAGAGATATAGGCAGGAGGAAGGGAGAGATATAGGAGGAAAGATACTATAGAAGGGAGACACTAAGAAAGGACGTGTGTGTGTGTGTGTGTGTGTGTGTGTGTGTGTGTGTGTGTGTGTGTGTTATATTATATAATATATATATTTATATATATTTATATAATATATATATATTATATATATATATATATATATTATATATATATATTATTAACACATCGGCCGTTTCCCACCAAGGCAGGGTGGCCCGAAAAAGAAAAGCTTTTATCATCATTCACTCCACTGCTGCCTTACCAGAGGCGCGATTACACTAGTTATATAACTGCAACATTAACACCCCTCCTTCAGAGTGTAGACACTGTACTTCCCATCTCCAGGACTCAAGTCCGGCCTGCCGGTTTCCCTGAATCCCTTCATAAATGTTACCTTTCTTACACTCCAACAGCACGTCAAGTCATAAAAACCATTTGTTTCCATCTGTTCCTATTATACATCAGAAAAATTATCAACAGACCTCTGACTGTCTCCAAGAAGGAACTTTACGAGTTTCTCAAGTCATTTCCTAATCAGCTGGGCTGTGGTGAATACGTTGGACTGCGTGTGGTTAGCACCCACAACCTGATTGATCAGCCTATTATCCGGGAGGCCTAGTCTGTCAGGCTACGGAGGTGTTGGCCCTCAGAACACAGTGCAGGTACACTCCAGGTAGTACCTTTTATTTTTCATCTCTGATGAGTTTAGAGTTTCCTACTTACAATTATATATTTCTCAGGCTTAGAAAGTATATTTCAAGTGTTTTGAAGTGTTTCGTGTAGTTTAGATGTTTAAGTGATTCTTTGAGGGCAGTAAACCATCTATTTTGGTCTTACACTCATAAATCTTCCGCCTTAAAGTGCTATCACAATATTCTTGCAAAAAGAGGAACAACAATGACGTGACTTTCGTTTTCAACGTTCACATAGCCTGGCTAATTATTTTCCCGCTTATTAGCGGTAGCTCATAATTTTGGTGTGTGTGACTTACTGTGCTCTCTAATCATTATGTTATATGGCTTTTATTTCCAAGTTTTTTATACGTTTCTTTCGTCCTGTGTTCATCATAAGTTCTTCGTTCTTCTCGCATCTAAGCAGATGCAATTTGCCACAATTAAATATGTTATAATTAACTTTGTTGAACTGTGTTATCTGCTGCATCTTGCATGAAGATTAAGACACATGTGCAACAGTTGGGTATCTTTATTGATGAAACGTCTCGCCTACACAGTAGGCTTCTTCAGTCAAATACAGAGGGAGTAGAAGTAGTGAAGTAAAGATGATGTAACTAATCTATCAATTTTGGAGAAAAAGTATTTGAGATGGTCAGTCCCTCATCCTGGAGAAGAGTACCCCTCAAGGAAGGTTCCTTGATGTTGGTGAGGGGCTCTTGATTTAGGGAATTGGATCTGTGCTCCAGTTCCCCGAATTAAGCCTGAATGCCTTCCACATCCCCCCCCCCCAGGCGCTGTATAATCCTCCGGGTTTAGCGCTTCCCCCTTGATTATAATAATAATAATAATGGAGAAGAGTTCAACTCCATGGTCTGGAACGATGTTCCAGAATAAGAACATAAGAACATAAGAAAGAAGGAACACTGCAGCAAGCCTACTGGCCCATGCGAGGCAGGTCCAAGTCTCCTACCGGCTTAAGCCAATGCCCCAACCTAGTCAGGGCAGGCCATATTCACTTAAGGAAGGAACACGACAACTTACCTAGTAGCACAAGCTAATCAGGTCCAACTCACACCCACCCACACCCACTCATGTATTTATCTAACCTATTTTTAAAACTACACAACGTTTTAGCCTTAATAACTGTACTTGAGAGTTTATTCCACTCATCCACAACTCTATTACCAAACCAGTGCTTTCCTATATCCCTCCTGAATCTGAATTTTTCCAACTTAAAACCATTGCTACGAGTCCTGTCTAGGCTAGATATTTTCAGCACGTTATTTACATCCCCTTTATTTATTCCTGTCTTCCATTTATATACCTCAATCATATTCTCCCTAATTCTACGCCTTTCTAGAGAGTGCACATTCAGGGACCTCAGTCTATCCTCATAGGGAAGATTTCTGATACATGGGATCAACTTTGTCATCCTCCTTTGTATGTTTTCCAGAGCATTTGTATCCATTCTATAATACGGTGACCAAAACTGTGCAGCATAATCTAAATGAGGTCTAACCAAGGATATAAAGAGTTGAAGAACATCCTGAAGACTCCTATTATTTATACTTCTTGATATGAAGCCAAGGAATCTGTTAGCTTTATTGCGAACACTTATGCACTGTTGTCTTGGTTTCTGATTACTGCTAACCAGGACTCCTAATCTTTTTCGCAATCCGTAATATTAAGATCGACATTATTTAGTTTATATGCGGTATGGTTATTTTCCGTTCCAACATTTAGAACTTTGCATTTGTCTATATTAAACTGCATCTGCCACTTCTCCGACCACTGCATCAGTCTATTCAAATCTTCCTGGAGTGTTCTAATGTCCTCGTGAGAATGAATTCGACGGCCTATTTTGGTGTCATCGGCAAACTTGCTTATGTCGCTCTTTATGCCCTCATCAATGTCGTTTATGAAGATTGTGAACAACAGGGGGCCCGACACTGACCCCTGTGGAACACCGCTCGTGACGCTTCCCCACTCTGATTTCTCCCTATTTATGCAGACTCTCTGCTGCCTATTTGTCAACCATGTCTCTATCCAGGAAAAAATGTCTTCTCCTATTCCATGTGCCTTAATTTTCCTCAACAGTCTCTGATGTGGGACCCTGTCAAAAGCCTTACTGAAGTCCATATACACAATATCATATTCATTACCATGATCTACCTCCTCAAATACCTTAGTGAAAAAAGTTAATAAATTCGTAAGGCAGGAACGCCCTTTTGTAAAACCATGCTGAGATTCATTGATTAATTTGTGCTTTTCAAGGTGGCTACGAACTGCCTCGGCAATTATTGATTCCTTAAATTTTCCCACTATGGAGGTTAGGCTTATTGGTCTATAGTTCGAAGCTAAGGACCTGTTACCTGCTTTGAAAATAGGTATCACATTTGCCATTTTCCACTTATCTGGCACCATGCCAGTCTGTAGTGATATATTGAAAAGATTAACCAGAGGTTTGCTAAGCTCCTCTTTACATTCCTTTAGAACCCTTGCATACAGTTCATCAGGGCCTAGGAATTTGTTAGGTTTTAATTTATCAATTTGCCTAACAACCATGTCACTTGTGACCCTAATCTTGTATAGTGTATTATCATCCTGTTCTACATAATTTATTATTTCTGGAATATCGCTAGAATCTTCCTGAGTAAAAACTGAGAGGAAGTATGTGTTAAAAATTCTACACATTTCCTTATCACTGTCTGTAAGCTGACCCGAGTAACTTTTGAGTGGGCCTATCTTGTCCCTGATCTTACTTCTGTATACCTGAAAGAATCCTTTTGGGTTAGTCTTCGATTCTCTTGCAACTTTAACCTCATAATCTCTTTTTGCTTTTCTTATTCCCTTTTTTTATTTATCTCTTTAACTGAATATATTGATTTCTTAATTGCACCTCTCCTCTTTTGATTTGCCTATATATGCCTCTCTTTTGACCAATGAGATGTTTTAATCTATTGTTCATCCATTTAGGATAATTTTTGCTTGATCTGATTTCCTTATTTGGAACGTAAGTTCTCTGAGCAGCTAGAACTATGCCCTGGAAAACGTCATATCGGCAATCATCACCACCTACCTGACCCATAGTCAGGTCATTCCAGTTCAGCCCACCCAAGTAATTTTTCAGTCCTATGAAACCTGCCAAGTGGAAGTCAGGGACAGAGACTTGATTGCCATTATTAGGGGAATTCCATGATATATAAAAACTGAGTGATTTGTGATCACTTTCCCCGAGCTCATCATTAACCTCAAGATTATTAATTAGCGTTTCCCTGCTGGCAAGGACCAAGTCAAGCAGGTTATTTCCTCTAGTTGGCTCTTTCACAAACTGCTTTAAAAAACAATCCTGAATCGTATCAAGAAAGTCACTTGATTCTAAATTTCCTGTCAAATTGCTCCAGTCAATCTGTCTATAGTTGAAATCTCCCATTATCACAAAATTTTCGTATGTAGAGGCCTTACGAATTTCATCCCATAGAAGTTTACCGCACTCCCTATCAAGATCTGGGGCCCTGTAAATCACACCCAAAATTAGTTTTTCACGGCCCTCGAGAAGCTGTAACCAAACAGATTCAGTGGCTGACGCTTCTAATTTTATATCATGCCTAACACAACAATTTAAATTGTCTCTGACGTACATCGCTACTCCACCACCCTTCCTGTTGACCCTGTCAGTGTGGAATGATTTATAGCCTTGTATGTGACATTCAGAAGGCATCTCTCTATCTTTCAGATTGAGCCAGGTCTCTGTTATAGCAATGATATCTATGTTTCCTGCACTTGCAATTAATCTTAGCTCATATATCTTATTTCTTACACTCCTGCTATTAGTATAATAGACCTTAAGGGAGCTAGTCCCTTGCTGCCCTCTGCTGTCTCCCTTTGTTTGCTGACATGATCTATTGTCTTTATTTATAACTTCATGATGAATGTCTTTTATACATTTACTGTTTACAACCCAAGTGTTGCAACCTGACTGTTTCCCACACACACCCATACCTCTATCTTCTATCAGTTTAAAATCCTAGGCATTTCAGCAGTGGCCCTCTCGATTGAGTTTGCAAGAGCTACCACCCCAGCCCCAGAAAGATGTACACCATCCCTTGCATACATATCATGTTTGCCATAAAAGTTGTCCCAGTTGTCAATGAATGGGATTGCAAGTTCCTTGCAGTATCTGTCTAGCCAGCAATTTACACCAATTGCCTTAGACAACCATTCGTTGCCCACTCCCCTTCTAGGCAAGATGCTACATATAATTGGGACCCCATCCCTTAGACTTAATTAAATCTATAGCTGACCTGTACTTATCTAGCAGCTCTTCTCTCCTACCCTTCCCAATATCATTTCCACCAGCACTGAGACAGATAATAGGCTTGTTCCCATTACCTGACATGATATTATCCAACCTGTCGACTATGTCACTAACACCAGCTCCTGGGAAGCACACTCTATCTCTTACCTTCTTATTCCTATTACAGAAGGCACGGTCCATATATCTCACCTGTGAGTCACCAACCACAAGTATGCGCTTACCTCATTTGCAGGGGAAGTAGTACCTTTACCTTCACTGGCCACTGAAGTACACTCATCCTGAAGAACAGAGAAGCGATTTCCTACCTTCAAATCTTCTCTCTTAACTTTCCTTATCTTGATGCTCTTCCCATTACTGGGAACCACTTGCCACTTGTAGTAGGTGCTGGACTGCACCTACTGCTGGTAAGCCGTTGCTACCTCCCCAACTACAGCTTCCTCGCAGCGAGAGACAGACTGCACCTCGCTGCTGGTAGCCTCATTCCCCTCCACCAATCAGCCACCTCACACTTCGCTCCCAAACCCATCTGAGGTGAACTCAGCCTCCTAATTTCCTCTTGGAGAAGCTAGCTTCCCCCATTACCAATCCTAACAACTCAATTTTTTAAACACTGCAAAAAGCCATCCCTAGATTTTAAACCGTCTACCTTACTAATCCCCAAGCAGCTCAGGGCCTGTGACCTTCAGTGACCACTATACCAACCTCAATATACTTTTTCTCCAAGTTGATGAACTGATTTATCAACCTGTCACTTCACTACTTGTGCCTCCCTCTGTATCTGATGAAGAAGTCTACTGTGTATAGTGAAGCGTTTCACAATAAAGATACCAACCTGTTGCAGATGTGTACTTATCTTCACTCATGTTGTCTAAGTAAACTTTTCTACCATTTTAAACACGCATCTTTCTATGTTTATTTTGGTATGAATTCCACTTAAGAGGACGGGACCCCGTGAACCTGGCTGGCAAAAGCTCTAGCTGGCATACGCTGGGAGGACCCCGGTTCGATTCCACGGCGGGGATTGTAAACCATTTGAAACAGTTTCCCCTTACAACCTTTTGTCGTGAAAGAATGGTTTTGAAAAACCGACAGTGAAGATTGAGACACTTATGCAACCACAAATGGACTTTTATTCAGTTGAGAACGTTCTTTACGCCACACAGTGTGCTCATCAGTCCTATACAAAAGTATAAAGGGTAAGGAGAGGATGAGTTTGATAATCAGTCCCTCAACCTGGTTCGATGTGTTCAGTCCTTCATGTCTGTGAATTAGTACAGCATAGGGCCGTGTACTTGGCTTATATACTTATGAGGTGAGGCGAAGCAGGGGGTGGAGGCGGGGTCTAGTGGTACTTCCACTAGTCGGAGAGTCGATCTTCGTCCAAGGTTGAACAAGTGTTGAAG
This sequence comes from Cherax quadricarinatus, assembly GCF_026875155.1. Taxonomy (NCBI): domain Eukaryota; kingdom Metazoa; phylum Arthropoda; class Malacostraca; order Decapoda; family Parastacidae; genus Cherax; species Cherax quadricarinatus. The sequence goes on from NC_069412.1 coordinate 40,060,128, forward strand.
AATTCTTTTGTAACAAGATCCATGATGCTGCAGTGTTGACAGTTGTGATGAATGGTTTGAAAAACCGACAAGTTGAAGATTGAGACACTTATGCAACATATGGAAATCTTTATTCAGGAAACGTTTCGCCACACAGTGGCTTCATCAGTCCAATACAAAGAATACTTCAACATTTGTCAGAATCTTTGAGATAGCCCTCACTTCGATAGTGATTGATACCACTTGAACCTTACACTCCTGCTTAGCTCACCTTACTACAGTATATAAGGCAAGCAGTGAGGCCCTATGCTGTACATTCTACAAGTCTGAAGGACTGACACATCGCTCCAGTTGGGAATGACTACCTAAAACTCCTCCTTCCTTACAGCCTTTATGACTTTGTATTTGGACGTTGATGAAGCCACCGCTGTGGTGAAACGTTTTCGGAAATAAAGATTCCCACATGTTGTTGCAAAAGTGTCTCAATTTCAACCTGTTGTCCGTGTTTACACCTAGCAAGTAGGTTCACTGGGTGATAAGTCACTGTGTGGGTCGCTACTCACTGGGGGACATAGATTGAGGACCTCACATGAAAATTAATGAACAGATAGTCTCGGGACTGACACACTGCCTTTCTTGGGTTATCTGGTGGCTTGAACCCTCCGGGGTTAAAAATCCGAGCAAAAATCTTATCTTAAGGTGCCAGACTCAACTTGGGTACTGACACTAGCACTTTGAGGATCCGGGTGTAGTGACTTTTCTGTTAGCATATTGAATATTTAATACACTTGTACTTCACCTGCTGTTACCCATGTGGCTGTACCTAATGAGCTGTATACTTAGGCTGTACCCACTGGGCTTGTAACCCACTTGAGGCTGTACCTAAATGAGGCTGTACCCACTGAGGCTGTACCCACTGAGGCTGTACATACTGAGGCTGTACCTACTGAGGCTGTACATACTGAGGCTGTACCTACTGAGGCTGTACCCACTGAGGCTGTACCCACTGAGTCTGTACCTACTGAGGCTGTACCTACTGAGCCTGTACCTACTGAGCCTGTACCCACTGAGGCTGTACCCACTGAGGCTGTACCCACTGAGGCTGTACCCACTGAGGCTGTACCTACTGAGGCTGTACCTACTGAGGCTGTACCCACTGAGGCTGTACCCACTGAGGCTGTACCCAGCTGAGGCTGTACCTACTGAGGCTGTACCCATTGAGGCTGTACCCACTGAGGCTGCACCCACTGAGGCTGCACCCACTGAGGCTGTACCCACTGAGGCTGTACCCAGTGAGGCTGTACCTACTGAGGCTGTACCCACTGAGGCTGTACCCACTGAGGCTGACCCACTGAGGCGTACCCTACTGAGGCTGTACCTACTGAGGCTGTACCCACTGAGGCTGTACCCACTGAGGCTGTACCTACTGAGGCTGTACCCACTGAGGCTGTACCCACTGAGGCTGCACCCACTGAGGCTGTACCCACTGAGGCTGCACCCACTGAGGCAGTACCCACTGAGGCTGTACCCACTGAGGCTGTACCCACTGAGGCTGCACCCACTGAGGCAGTACCTACTGAGGCTGTACCCACTGAGGCTGTACCCACTGAGGCAGTACCCACTGAGGCAGTACCCACTGAGGCTGTACCTACTGATGCTGTACCCACTGAGGCTGTACCCACTGAGGCTGTACCCACTGAGGCTGTACCCACTGAGCAGTACCCAATGAGACTGTACCCAATAAGGTTGTACCCAATGAGGCTGTACCCACTGAGGCAGTACCCAATGAGGCTGTACCCACTGAGGCAGTATCCACTGAGGCAGTACCCACTGAGGCAGTACCCAATGAGGCTGTAACCACTGAGACTGTACCCACTGAGACTGTACCCACTGAGACAGTACCAACTGAGGCTGTACCCACTGAGGCTGTACCCACTGAGACAGTACCCACTGAGGCTGTACCCACTGAGGCGTGTACCCACTGAGGCAGTACCCACTGAGGCTGTACCCACTGAGGCAGTACCCACTGAGGCGTGTACCCACTGAGGCAGTACCCAATGAGGCTGTACCCACTGAGGCTGTTCCCAATGAGGCAGTACCCACTGAGGCTGTACCCACTGAGGCAGTACCCACTGAGGCTGTACCCACTGAGACAGTACTCACTGAGGCGAGTACCCACTGATGCAGTACCCAATGAGGCTGTACCCACTGAGGCGTGTACTCACTGAGGCAGTACCCACTGAGGCTGTACCCACTGAGGCAGTATCCACTGAGGCTGTACTCAGAGGCTGTACCCACTGAGGCAGTACCCACTGAGGTAGTACCCACTGAGGCAGTACCCACTGAGGTAGTACCCACTGAGGTAGTACCCACTGAGGTAGTACCCACTGAGGTAGTACTCACTGAGGCAGTACCCACTGAGGTAGTACCCACTGAGGCAGTACCTCACTGAGGTGAGTACCCACTGAGGTAGTACCCATGAGGTAGTACCCACTGAGGTTAGTACCCACTGAGGCAGTACCCACTGAGGCTGTACCCACTGAGGTAGTACCCACTGAGGCAGTACCCACTGAGGTAATGTTATGATGGTAACCTTTACAGCAATACACCCAGGCAACATTCATCCCACCTGGCAGTGCCAAGGTCCAGCTAGCAACACCCAGCTGTCACTGAAGGGGTGGCACCATGCCAGCACCCTCCAACCTTCCACTCCCAACCCCTCCCCGCCTCCCAACCCCTTCCCTCCTCCCCCAACCCCTCTCCCTTCCTCCTACCTTTACATACGCTGGGAGGATGTGGCAAATTTATTTTCATGATTATAGCTATTCCTCCATTCGTAAGAAAGAAGAAGAAGAAGGAAGAGGAGGAGGAAGAGGAGGAAGAGGAAGAGGAAGAGGAAGAGGAAGAGGAAGAGGAAGAGGAAGAGGAAGAGGACGAGGAAGAGGAGGAGGAGGAGGAGGAGGAGGAGGAGGAAATAACAAGACCGAGAGGGCTACTAAGGTGTTCCTTCTGCACTTCCCCTTCACTCCCTTCCTCTGGGATTCCCCAACCTCGAACACACACACACACACATCACACACACACACACAAACACACCACACACACACACACACACAACATCACGCACACGCACACACACACACATCACACACACATCACACACACACACACACACACACACACACACATCACACACACACACACACACACACACACACACACACACACACACACACACACAACACACACACACACACCACACACACAACACACACACACACACACACACACACACACACACACACACACATCACAGTAGCCAGATAATATGGGCAGGTGACTATGCTTCGACTGTTAGGTCCACCGGAGAGGGGGGGTGAGGGATGAAGTGGGAGAGTGAAGGATGAAGTTGGAGTGTGAAGGATGAAGTGGGAGAGTGTGAAGGATGAAGTGGGAGAGTGTGAAGGATGAAGTGGGAGAGTGTGAAGGATGAAGTGGGAGAGTGTGAAGGATAAAGTGGGAGAGTGTGAAGGGATGAAGTGGGAGAGGATGAAGGATGAAGTGGGGAGTGTGAGGGATGAAGATGAGTGAATTGGAAGGATGTTAGTGGGAGACGTGTGCCCGTGGATGAAGTGAGAGAGTGTGAGGATGAAAGTGAGAGAGTGAGGATGAAGTGAGAAGATGAGGATTGAAGTGAGGTAGACTGTGAGGATGAAGATGGAGAGAGAAGTTAGGGATGAAGTAGAGAGTGAATGGATTGAAGTGGAGAGACCTTTTGAGGAGAAGTGGGGAGGGAGAGTGAGGGATGAAGTGAGAGTGTGAGGATGAAGTGGGGAGTGTGAAGGATGAAGTGGGGAAGTGTGAAGGATGAAGTGGGAGACTGTGAGGATGAAGTGAGAGGAAGGATAGAAGTGGGGGAGTGTGAGGGATGAAGTGAGAGTGTGAAGGATGAAGTGGGGACGTGTGAAGGATGAAGTGGGAGACTGTGAGGGATGAAGTGGAGAGAGTGTGAGGGATGAAGTGAGAGTGTGAGGGATGAAGTGGAGTGTGAGGGACTGATAGGTGGAGAGAAGTGTAGGGATGTTTATGTAGAGTGAAGGTGAAGTTCGGAGACTGTGAGATAATGGTGAGAGAGAGTGGTAGGGATGAAGTGAGAGATGTGAAGGATGTAATGTGGGAGACTGTGAGGATTGAGTGGGAGAGAGAGTGAGGATGAGTGAAAGTGTGAGGGATGAAGTGAGAGAGTCAAGAAGATGAAGTGGTAGACTGTATGGTGAAGTGGGAGAATGAGTTGAGGGCAATGAAGTGAGAGATTGAGGGATGTTTAGTGAAGAGTGAGAAATGAAGTGGGAAGACTGTAGAGATGAAGTGAGAGTGTGATTGAAGTGGGAGAGTGTCAAATGAATTGTGGGAGACTGTGATGATGAAGTAGCTTGAGTGATTAATTGTGAGACGTGTGAGGATGAAGTGACAAGATTGAAGGATGAAGTGGGAGACTGTGAGGATGAAGTGGGAGATGTAAGAGTGGGATTAAGTGTGAGAGTGTGAGAGTGAGTGAGCCAGATGTGAAGATGCAAGTGGGAGACTGTGAGGGAATGAAATGAGGAGTGCTTAGGGATGAAAGTTGTAAGTATGATGCATGAAGTGTGGCAAAGAGGTGTGAGGATGAAGTGGTGACTGTGAAGATGAAGTAAGAGTGATAGGATGAAGTGGGAAACGTTGTAATAGGCTTGAAGTGAGAGTGAAGGATGAAGATGGGAGAGTGTAAAGGATACCATAGGTGAACCATGATAGTGGCCTGAAGGTGAAGGATGAAGTGGAGCAGCTCTTGCCTCTCCCAGAATCTTCTCGATTCTGTCCTACTGAAAAGTTAAGACACAAGTGCACATTGGGTTCTTTATTGTAGACGTTTCCGCCTATTAAACGCCAGTCTCCCGCCTGTGCTCCAGAATCTCTACAACTACGGTGCTCTTCACACCAACTCCAAGGCTGAGGGACTGATTACCTCATCTTCTGTACATAGTTCTACTGTCTTCAAATTATGTCCTTGAATTTGTATTGATAAATCCACTGGATGGCGAAACGTCTACAATAAAGATACAAATATGTTTCACATGTACAGATGTATCTAAATCTTCATCTTGTCGGTATTGTTTACCAATCTTATGCAAGATATGTAGATGTTTAGTGAACATAAGAACATTAGAACTGAGGAACACTGCAGAAGACCCACTGGCTCATACAAAACCACCATGTATTTGTCCGACCTTTTCCCAAAACTACCCAAGATTTTGCTAAAGTATCCCAGGTACTAATCAAATCTAGCCCTTTTCACTCATTTATTTGTGCAATCCCTTTTATAAAATTACCCAAAATTTCAGCCTCTATTACCCTACTCGGCAGACTGTAAAGAATGCTGCCCGTCTGAGGTGTCTCTCCACAAGAGTCTGGGCCTCTGCTGGTTAATTAGAGAGTGCAGGCCAGCCAGATGCTGCTCAGTCATTGCTAGTGTAGGGAAATGGTGAAGAGAAATAACAATAAAATACCAATATGTGACTTATTTATTGACAACGTTGTCAATAAATGATCCATTATATTGTGTCTATATTTCCAAAGAGGTGAGTGAGGTCAGCGGAAGGTGTGTTGACTGTAGATAAGTAACAGTTACGGATCTTTATTCCGAAACGTTTCGCCTACACAATAGGCTTCTTCAGTCGAGTACAGAAGAGTGAGCAGAAACAGCAGAGATGTAAAGATACCATCAGTCAATCACCCATCATCAGTCCATCAAGAGTGATGGACTGATGACATTGTCTTCACATCTCTACTGCTTCTGCTGCCTCCTCTGTACTCAACTGAAGAAGCCTACTGTGTAGGCACAACGTTGCACATGTGTCTTACCTATCAACATGTCCGTATTGCACACCATTTTAATACCGTGTACAATATAATTTTAAAGGAAACTGACAGTAAGGAGCAGCAGTAGTAGTAGCCATCTGGTTAGTCTGTCAGTCTTGACGGACTGAACACATCGACTCCAGCCCGAGGGACTGATTAGAACATAAGAATGGAGGAACACTGCAGAAGGCCTACTGGTCCATGCAACGCATCATACTTCCTCTTACTCCTCTGTACTGACTGAGACCTGGATGGCCCCACGTGTCTGTCGAACGATTCCAATGTTATGTTTAAACCGAAATTGAAGATGAGAACTTTGCACAAATGGGTAACTTTATTGAAAGTTCCCACAAGCTTCCATCCTAAATGAGAAGGGAAGCATGAAGTTAGGTAATCAGTCCTCAACCTGGAATCGAGTTCAGTCCATCACTTGTAAAGGGAAAACAGGTCAGGGGAAGGTTATAATGTAATAATGATTTAAACTAATGTGACCATTTCTGTCAACTTTCGGTTTACCAGAACCAGAGATTTATCAGGTAAAAGAGTGAGTCATTAAACGTAATAATCACAGATGGTCAGGTAGTAGTTAGTTGAGGTAGTAATATTGTTATATAGTACATTTTATTAGAATAATATCATTACATAACACAGAGGGGATGCAGTATGTGAAGGGGAGGTTATTGAATAAATAATTCATCTGTACGGAATGTATATATCGAAGTGTAGTAAAAAATAATCAATAATCATGTGGGATCTTATGTATGGCGGGTTTATGCCATCCAGTGGTATCTGCAAATTCCGAGATGAATTTAACTCTGCCTTGCATGGGCATGGCCCATGGCCGGGCTCAGAGAGTAGATAAACTCTCGAAACTCTTCAAAGGTATATCAAAGGCAGCAGGCCTGCTGCAGTGTTCCTCCATTCTTATGTTCTTAACTGATACCGACAAACTGGTTTAAAAAGACACCTGATCACTTCTAACAGAAGTCCTGGGACCTTGATCACTTCTAACAGAAGTCCTGGGGCTTTGATCACTTCTAACAATGTCCTGGGACCTTGATCACTTCTAACAGATGTCCTGGGACCTTGATCACTTCTAACAGAAGTGAGTAATCAATCAAATAGTAACTCCAGTGTTTGCTGTTACCTTCTTGTTAAATCAATAACTGACTATTGTGTGTGTAAGCTCTATATTAAGTGTTACCAGGGATATTACTGACCATCCCCTCTCCTTACTATCGGATGCATTAGACGAAGTAAAGGAGGCAGGTGGCAAGGGTAAGGGCTGAACTGTGTGGGTGACTTTACAGGGAGTTGTTGGAAGGAGTAAGAGGAGCTGGTAACAGAATTCTGGAAAAGGGGATGTCAAGTGGTGGTAGTGTAGGGTAAGTAAGGATGATATATATATAGAGGGAAGTAAGAGAGGGAGAGGATAACTAAGTGAGGTGAGGAGGGTAGGGAGGCTTATGGAAGATGAGGAGGATTGAGTGATAGAGGAACAAGTAGGTAGAGAGGACTGAGGTATTTAGAGTTGAGAGGGACTAAAAAAATGAAATGAGAGGGAGAGACTAAGGAAGTGAGGAGGGAATAGGACAAAGTAGGTGAAGGAGGGAGAGGATAAGGAAGTGAGATGAAGAGATAAGGAAGTGAGGATGGGAGAGGCTAAGAAGTGAGGAGGGAGAGGACTAAGGAAGTGGGAGGGAGAGGACTAAAGAAGTGAGGGAGAGGGACTAAGGAAGATGAGAGGAGAGGTCCAAGGAAGGTGAGGGGAGAGGACTAAGAAGGTGAGGAGGAGAGGACTAATGGAAGGTAGGAGGGAGAGACTAAGAAGTTGAGGAGGAGAGGACTAGAAGAGGTCTGAAGGTAGGGATGAAGACTAAGGAAGGTGATAGAAGGGAAGGGACTATAAGGTGAGGAGGAGAGGACTCAAGAAGGTAGGAGGGACGAGAACTAAAGAACGGTGAGGAGGAGAGGATTAAGAAGGTGAGGAGTAGGAGAGGACTAAGAGTGAGGAAAGAAAGGACTAAGATTGAGGAGAAGAAGAATGGCTTATAGTAAGTTGTGAGAGGGGATGGACTAAAGAAGTGCAGATTTATACTAAGAAGTTGGAATGAGATTATATTAATCTGATGGGATGGAGGGAGAGTAAACTAATCTAAGGATTGAGAGGAGCAGGACTAAGAAGGTGAGGTATATAAGTACTAAGGAAGGTGAGGAGGAGAGACTAAAGAAGGTGGGAACGAATATGGACGTAAGTGGAGGTAGGATGGAAGAGACTACCTAAGTAAAGAGTGAGAAGAAGAGGACTAAGGTAAAGAGGGAGTGACTTACAGAATGTGAGGACAGAAGACTAAGGAAGTGAGGAGAGAGGACTAAAGAAGGTTGGACAGAGAATAAGAAGGTTGAGGTGGTAGGACTAAAGAAGGTGATAGGGAGAGGACTAGAAAGTCTGGGAGAGGACTATAGAAGGTGAAGGGAGGAGATGGACTAAGAAGGTGAGGAGTGGAGAAGGAAAGAAGTGAGGAGGAGAAGAGGACTAAGAAGGTGAGTGAGGGAGAGGAATAAAAGGTGAGGAAGAAGGAGGGACTAAGGAAGGTGAGGAAGAAGAGGATAGAGAAGGTGGAGGAGGGAGAGGACTAAGAAGGTGAGGAGGAGAGGACTGAGAGGAAGAGGTGATGAGGAGAGGATAAAGTAAGGGTGAGGAAGGGAGATGGATAACAGAAGGTGAGGAGGGAGATAGGGAACTAAAAGAAGGTAAGGAGGAAGGAGTAGTAGGAGAAGGAAGGTGAGGACAGGTGGGAGAGGGAGGTGATAGGAAGGTAAGAGAGGTAGAGGACTAAAGAAGGTGAGGAGGGAGAGGACTAAGAAGGTGAGGAGGGAGAGAGGAAAGAGGTGAGGGAGGAGGAGAGGACTAAAGAAGGTGAGGAGGGAGAGGACTAAGAAGGTGAGGAGGGAGAGGACTAAGAGGTGAGAAGAAGGAGGGAGTAAGGAAGGATGAGGGAAGAGAGGACTAAGGAAGGTGAGGAGGGAGGGACTAGAAGGTGAGGAAGAAGAGGACTAAGGAAGGTGAGGAGGGAGAGGACTAAGAGGTGGGGAGGGAGAGGACTAAGGAAGGTGAGGAGGAGAGGACTAAAGAAGGTGAGGAAGAAGAGGACTAAGGAAGGTGAGGAGGGAGAGGACTAAAGAAGGTGAGGAAGAAGAGGACTAAGGAAGGTGAGGAGGGAGAGGACTAAAGAAGGTGAGGAGGAGAGGACTAAAGGTGAGGAGGGAGAGGACTAAAGAAGGTGAGGAGGAAGAGGACTAAGGAAGGTGAGGAGGGAGAGGACTAAAGAAGGTGAGGAAGAAGAGGACTAAGGAAGGTGAGGAGGGAGAGGACTAAAGAAGGTGAGGAGGGAGAGGACTAAGGAAGGTGAGTGAGGAGAGGACTAAAGAAGGTGAGGAGGGAGAGGACTAAGAAGGTGAGGAGGGAGAGGACTAAAGAAGGTGAGGAGGGAGAGGACTAAGAAGGTGAGGAGGGAGAGGACTAAGGTGAGGAAGAAGAGGACTAAGGAAGGTGAGGAAGAAGAGGACTAAGGAAGGTGAGGAGGGAGAGGACTAAAGAAGGTGAGGAGGGAGAGGACTAAGGAAGGTGAGGAGGGAGAGGACTAAAGAAGGTGAGGTGGGAGAGGACTAAAGAAGGTGAGGAGGGAGAGGACTAAAGAAGGTGAGGAGGGAGAGGACTAAGGAAGGTGAGGAGGGAGAGGACTAAGGAAGGTAAGGAGGTAGAGGACTAAAGAAGGTGAGGAGGGAGAGGACTAAGAAGGTGAGGAGGGAGAGGACTAAGAAGGTGAGGAGGGAGAGGACTAAGGAAGGTGAGGTGGGAGAGGACTAAGGAAGATGAGGAGGGAGAGGACTAAGGAAGGTGAGGAGGGAGAGGACTAAGGAAGGTGAGGAGGGAGAGGACTAAGGAAGGTGAGGAGGGAGAGGAGTAAAGAAGGTGAGGAAGAAGAGGACTAAGGAAGGTGAGAAGGGAGAGGACTAAGGAAGGTGAGGAGGGAGAGGACTAAGGAAGGTGAGGAGGTAGAGGGCAGGTGTTCCCGGGTTAGCAGTAACTCCACAAACAACAATGGTAGGCATGTGGTCCAGCCTAACACAGGTTGCCTGAGGAGACTGGCAGAAGGATGAATGCGGGGCACTGATGAGGGTATGCGGGGGGTGTATAGATAAAGTTATTCGGGGGTACAGATGAGGGTACGTGGAGGAGCGACTGATGAGGGTATGTGGGCGACTGATGAATGTATATGGGGGATTGATGAAGGTATATGGGGGGATTGATGAGGGTATGCGCGAGGGAAAGCTGTGTGAGGTGAAGGATGGTGAGGTGAAGGATGGTGAGGTGAAGGATGGTGAGGTGAAGGATGGTGAGGTGAAGGATGACAGCGAGGTGAACTATAATGGTGAGGTCATAGGAGAAAGGGAAGGGATTACCTGTATACAAATCCAGGGGAACGCATTCAACTAGGTCTCCTGGTTGAAGGCCTGATAGACCAGGCTGTTGGTGCCAACCACACGAACTGAAAGAACACCATCCATTATTTTATTCAAAAGACAGTTGGACAACAGTTTCCTGCTGGAGGGAAGATCCAGTATGGCGGTGACAACAAATAAACACCATGCTAGGTGCCAGGTAAGACTCACCATGTGTACAAATAGTTTAGAAAACCGACAAGTCGATAAATAAGACACTTGTGAAACATTTGGGAATCTTTATTTTGAAAACGTTTTTCGTCACGCAGAGGTTTCTTCAGTCCAGTGCACAGAAAGGTGGAAGATGAGGAGGACTTTGAGGTTATCAGTCACTCAGCATAGAGCTGATGTACACAAATAACCCGCACATAAGAAAGAGAAGCTTACGAAGACGTTATGGTCCGACTTGGACCTCGGACCATAACGTCGTCGTAGCTCCTCTCTCTTACGTGCGGGTTATTTGTGTATTGTTCCATTGTGATTTTTTGTTCTTTAAAAGTAGATATGTTCAGTCCATCAATCTTTATGGACTGAACACATCGTTTCTAAGCGGAGGGACTGATTACCTCAAACTCCTCCTCATCGTCCACCTTTCTCTGCATTGGACTGAAGAAGCCACTGCCTAGCGAAATGTTTCCAAAATAAAGATTCCCAAATTTTTCACAAGTATCTTATTTAAAGATTCTCCGTTATATTCCGCTTCAAAAAATAAGGATGGAATGCAAAACTGGCAGAATAATACTAAATACCGCTTCAACAAGTAGTTAAGAAATATTAGCTATAGGAGGAATGGAGAAAGGATATAGGAAAGGGTGTGGATAATTAGACATTATCCGAACTTCCATGAAGCGTTACTGAAGCAAAAACCTTGGGTAGGTAGATAAGACACATAGGTAACTTTATTCCGAAACGTTTCGCCTACACGGTAGGCTTCTTCAGTCGAGTACAAAAAGTAGGCAGGAGCAGTAAAGATGTGAAGACGATGTAATCAGTCCATTACCCTTAAAGTCGTAGATTTGAGGCTGTCAGTCCCTCAGCCTAGAGAAGAGTTCTGTTCCATAGTCTGAAACAATCTGAAGACCAAGCGACAGTGTGGAGACTTATATACTGTCGGAAGGAAAGGTGCAGAGTAGTAGTAGAGGGAATGTAGCCAGAGAGGTCACGTCCCTCTCAGTTGGGTAGTTATAAGAACATGAGAATGGAAAATATTTTTATTTGTGAGTTTGAGTTTGAGAAGGACCTGCTGCAGTGTTCCTACTTTCTTATGTTCTTAAGAACATTACAGAAGGCATACTGGTCCACACTTGGCAGGTCATTTTTAAATGCAATCTACATGAATGTTCAACCTATTCTCAAAGCTATATAAGGAATCAACTTCAACAGCTCTTGTTAACCGATGCTAGACTGCTCCTACTCAAATTCACTTCTTCTCATTTATATTTGTCTAAATTATGCTTAAAGCTAACAATGATTTAAGCATCACTAACCCGACCTAACAGATGGTTCACATCACTGACAACTGTTTCCGAACCACTACTTTCCTAAATATAAATTTATCAAATTTAAATTCATTATTTCGAGCCTACGAACCTTGTACAAGCGTCTGTTCCACAGCCGGTAGCACCAGACTCGTGGTTAGGTTTACATCTCACTTGCATACACTGACCTACAGGAGAAATGCATGTAATTCGTGGGTTAATGCATGAAGGAGCAGAGATGAAAAACTAATTACCAGTTTGGTCCCACTGGTTCTGGAGCAAATGTGTAATTTACTTACCGCCCGAGTTATATGTGGTCTGGCTTGGTGTAGAATGTAGAAAATACTGTGTACTTTCTTTCAAGGTTCGTAGGTTCGAGTCTCCCCTGACCGGAGGTAAATGTGTACATCCATTTTGTAGTAGGGGGACTAAAACTGCATAATCTAACTGTGGCGTTACTAAAGATGTATACAGCTATAATACGAACGATAGACTCCTATTACTTACACTTCTTGTAACTGCTCCCCACTTCGATTTTACTCCATTTATGAAAACTCTTTACTTTCTGCTCGTCAGCGATGCCTTACTCCACGAGGAAACTTATCGTCCTATTCCACAACCAGCTACTTTCTTTAACAGTCTTGTGTGTGGTACAGTACTTAATGAAAACCCTTAATGAAATTCAAATACACAATATTATATTCTTTATCACGAACTATTATGACAACAATAAATTTGCCTTCAGTAAGCGGAATGGACCAGACTATAAAGTACCCTTGACCTTATATTCACAAAACATGATTTAGACCACAACCTAATCTAGTTTCAAGCCCCTATACACACTGGAGGCGCAGCCAGTGGCCACCCATGGCCCTCCAGAATTACAACTACTGATGCCAATAACAAAATCCCCCCAACAAACACAGAATACAACCTTGTTCATATTTGCTAATATACAGGGCCTTAAGCCATCCACCAACAACAAAATACCTCTTATCAGTGGTCTTCAAGAGGAGTCTAATGCAATGTTTGCAGCCTTCACAGAGACTCACACAAAAGATCACTTTGACAGTGAAATATGGATAAGTGGTTTCAACCTTTTTAGATGCGACAGAAAAAACAGGCAACAAGGTGGGGGGGGGGGCCTGTATGTCAAAGAGTCCCTTATCTGCACGGAGTTGCTGAACACCACAAATGAGGTAGTTGAAGTTCTATCAATAAAGATCGAGAACCAAAACCTAGTCATTGTGGTTGTATACAAGCCACCAGATGCAACCTCACAACAGTTCAAGGAACAGCTACTGAAAATTGATTACTGTTTGGAAAACCTTCCAGCTCCATCCCCAAACATCTTACTGCTTGGTGATTTCAACCTAAGGCATACAAAATGGAAGAATGTAGCAAATAATGTTATAGCTGAAACAATCCCCGGAGGTAGCGCAGATGAAAGGTCACACACACACATGAACTATTAAGTCTCTGCGAAAAACACATCTTAAGCCAGCAGATAGTGGAGCCAAGAAGACTAGAAAACACACATGACCTTATCTTCACAAATAATGAGGACCTGATAAGAGACATAAGAATATCAAAAACAACTAATTCTGATCACAACCTAATCGAAGTCCAGACGTACATGCATAGGGGTCCTGATCAGCAGAATGCATGTACCTGTGAAGTTGTCTTCACAAAATACAACTTCAACAAGAACATCAACTGGGACCAGGTAAACCATGTCCTAAACGAAACATGTTGGGAAGATGTCTTAAATGACATGGATCCAAACCAGTGCCTTGAAAGGATCAACTTCCTGACAGCCGAAGCATGTTCTAGGCATATTCCCCTAAGAAAGAAGAGCAGGAGTAAACTGGAGAGAGAAAGATGCTCCCTCTACAGAAGATGACGAAGAGTCACTGAGCTCCTCAGGAGTGCTAGAATATCTGATACACGAAAGGAGGCGCTGACCAGGGAAGTGGAAACTATCGAACTTAAGTTAAATGACTCTTACAGGAACCAGGAGAGGCAGGAGGAGCTTAAAGCTATTAGTGAAATTGAAAGAAATTCAAAATATTTCTTTTCATATGCCAAAAACAAGGCAAATACCACAGACAGATGGGATGGGACTTACACAGATGACAACAAGGAAATGAGAGAAATATTGAAATCCCAGTACGACTCTGTGTTTAGTGAACCACTAATCGGTCTGAGGATCGACGACCCAAATGATTTCTTCATGAATGAGCCTCAAAACTCCATAAATGTATGCCAGATTCCCGACATTACCCTAACTCCGATAGATTTCGAAAAAGTCATTGACAACATGCCCATGCACTCAGCCCTGGGCCCAGTCTCGTGGAACTCTGTTTTCATTAAGAACTGCAAGAAACCCCTCTCGCGTGCCCTAAGTACAATATGGAGGAGGAGCTTGGACATGGGTAAAATTCCACAGTCACTTAAAACAACGGATATAGCCCCACTCCATAAAGGTGGCAGCAAAGCATTAGCTAAGAACTATAGACCAATAGCTCTGACGTCCCACATCATAAAAATCTTTAAAAGGTTGCTAAGAAGCAGGATTGCAAATCACCTGGATTCCCAAAATCTGCACAATCCAGGGCAACATGGGTTCAGGGCAGGTCGCTCCTGCCTCTCACAACTACTGGATCACTATGACATGGCCTTGGATGTACTGGAAGAAAATCAGAATGCAGATGTAATATACACAGACTTTGCAAAAGCATTTGACAAATGCGATCATGGCGTAATAGCCCATAAAATACGTGCTAAAGGAATAACTGGGAAAGTGGGGAGATGGATCTTCAACTTCCTAACAAATCGAACACAAAGAGTAGTGGTCAACAGAGTTAAATCGGAGGCTGCCATAGTGAAGAGATCTGTTCCACAAGGCATAGTACTCGCCCCCATCTTATTCCTTATCCTCATATCAGACATAGACAGAGATATACACCACAGAGATATACACCACAGAGATATAGCACCGTATCATCCTTTGCGGATGATACTAGGATCTGCATGAGGCTGTCATCTGCTGAGGACGCGGTTAACCTCCAAGAAGATATAAACAAAGTTTTCCAGTGGGCAACGGTAAACAATATGATGTTCAATGAGGACAAATTCCAACTACTCCGTTATGGAAAAGTGGAGGAGATAATAACTAGAACAGAGTATACTACTGACTCCGGCCATACAATAGAGCGGAAAAATAATGTAAGGGACCTGGGAGTAGTAATGTCTGAGGATCTCACTTTCAAGGATCACAACAGTGCCACGATCGCACGTGCAAAGAAAATGATAGGATGGATAATGAGAACTTTCAAAACGAAAGATGCCAAGCCAATGATGATCCTTTTCAAATCACTTGTTCTCTCTAGGCTGGAATACTGCTGTACATTAACATCTCCATTCAAAGCAGGTGAAATCGCAGATCTAGAGAGTGTACAGAGATCCTTTACTGCACGTATAAGTTCTGTCAAGCACCTTAACTACTGGAAACGCTTGGAAGCACTTAGACTTGTACTCGTTGGAACGCAGGAGGGAGAGATATATCATAATCTACACTTGGAAAATCTTGGAAGGAATGGTCCCAAATCTGCACACAGAAATCACTCCCTACGAAAGTAAAAGACTGGGCAGGCGATGCAAAATGCCCCCAATAAAAAGTAGGGGCGCCATTGGTACACTAAGGAAAAACACCATAAGTGCCCGGGGCCCAAAACTGTTCAACAGCCTCCCATCAAGCATTAGGGGAATTGCCAATAAACCCCTGGCTGCCTTCAAGAGAGAGCTGGACAGATACTTAAAGTCAGTGCCGGATCAGCCGGGCTGTGGCTCGTACGTTGGACTGCGTGCGGCCAGCAGTAACAGCCTAGTTGATCAGGCCCTGATACATCGGAAGGCCTGGTCATGGACCGGGCCGCGGGGGCGTTGATCCCCGGAATAACCTCCATGTAACTAAAATACAACTAGTCACGAGTATGTATCAACATATTTAAGTTCAACAATAAAAGCATTAAATGGGAGCAAATAAATCGTGACCCTGGTGGAATATATTGGGAAGAAAACATAAAAGACACGATTTTAAACCAATATCTTGGAGGCGATGAGTCAATGGCACTAGACATGCTTCAGACACGTACCATTAGGAAAGAAACGATGCAAGTCAGAGGCGCTTCCTCTACAGACGAAATCAGATAATTACAGAACTTCGCAGTGGCTGTTGACTTTGTAAAGAACGAAAGGAAACACTAGCAAGGGACATGAAAAATACTAAGCTCAAGCTGAATGTATCACACAAAGCTCAGGAGAGGCAGAGGGAACAAGATAAATGAAACTGAGAGATGTAAACACTTTTTCTAGTGTACAAAATAAAAAGCTAAAACCACATCTAGTACCAGACCCCTTGCTAAAGGTGGATAGAACCTGCACTGCTAACAAGAAAGTGAGTTCAATAAACCATTAATCAGTCTAAAGATTGGCAATCCAAATGAGATTTTAATGGGGGAGACTCGGAACTCTGACATAACTCTAACCTCACTTTACAGTGCTTCGAAAAAGCCATCGATTGCATACCCCTGCACTCTGTACCAGACCCCTGACTCGTGTAACTCCATATTCATCAAGAGCTGAAAAAATCACTATCTCATGCCTTGGATATTCTATGGAGGAGCATAGATCCCACAGTCCTTAAAAACCACTGACACGGCCTCACTCCACAAAGGTAACAGTAAAGTCTTCTCAAAAAATATAGATGTGCCACATTATCAAAACTTTTAAGTCTTAAGAAGTAAGATTACTAATCATATGGAATTTCAACAATTGCCTAACTCAGGGCAGCATGGGGTTTGGAGCAGGTCGCTCCTGCCTCTGGAAATTGTTTGATCATTATGACATGGTCTTAGGTGCAGTGGAAAATCCGGATGTAGTTGACTTTGCAAGACTTTGTGTGATCATGGCGTAATAGCCCATAAAATACGTGCAACGGGAATAACTGGAAAATTATTAGATGGATATTTAATTTTCTAGCGAATAAAACCCTAAGTGCTCCCTTTCTTATTCTCACATTCGACAGACATAAATCAGAGCACCGTATCATCCTTTACAGATAATTTTAAAATCTGTATGAGTGGCATCCACTCACACAGATCCAACCTGATATAAATCTCCAACCTGATATAAACAGTCTTCAGTTGGGTCACTGACAAGAATGTGATGTTCAGTGAGGGCAAGTTTCAGCAACTCAGTTATGGAAAGACTGAGGAAATAAAGAGTGGAACAGAACATAAAACGAATTCGAATCACTCAATATAGTGTAAGATTGTGAGAGACCTTGTAGTAATCATATCAACCTGGAGAGTACGTTCCGAGCGTCAACGCCCTTACAGCCCGGTCCCAGACCAGGCCCACCAGTGGATGACCTGATCATGCCAGAAGAACTCACCCTCCAAGGTCACAACATTATCACTATCACAACGGCAAGAAATATGGTGGGCCCTTCAAAACATAGGATGCCATGCCAATAATAATATTAATCAAGCTGAAGTCCCTCGATCTGAACTTCTTGAAATGTAGGCAAGAGAGATACGTTATAATCTACACCTGGAAAATTCCTGAAGGATTGACTCCAAATCTGCTCACACATATTAGAGAGTGCAAAATACCCGAATGAAAAGCAAGGATGCAATGAGCACATTAATTAAGGGGACCAAGACTTCTCAATGTCTTCCCTTGATAAATAAGGGTGATTACCACCAAACCCCTGGCTGTCTTTAAGAAAGAACCAGCCAAGTTTCTCAAGTCAGTCCATGATCAGCCAGACTGTGGTGCCATATTAGACTTTGCGTGGCTAGCAACAACAGCCTGGTTGATCAGTTGTTTACTGCCAAAGGAGTGGCGCAGAAAATCTTGAAGACGACAGAAGAGGCGGGGCCAACTAGCAGAAGTAAAAATGTAATAACTGAGAGGCAGATACCTAATTGTTACACCTGTTACTTCCTTATCAACTTGCCGGTATTATATACCATTGTTATATTCAGACTCCATGTATACTTCTATGTCGGATATGAGAATGAGAAAGAACAGGGGCAGTACTGTGCCTATAGCAGACTGAGATTTGACTTTATGTTGACAATGACGAATACCTACTACACCTACTGCCTCTTTATTTGCCTGAAGAAGCCTACCGTGTAGGCGAAACGTTTCAACAATAAAGATACCCAACTGCTGCACATTGTGTCTTATCAGATTTTACTTTACTAATACACTTTAGGTATTATTTGTTAGAAAATTAAATATATCTTGTGCAGAGACTAGAAGGAACTAACTTAAAAGCTGAACACATTTCTTTCTCAATGTCGGTAAGCTCTCCAGAATTAGTTTTAAATGGACCTAACTTTTCTCTAATCTCTGTTTTCTATACTCGGAGAAAACCTTACGGATCTGTCTCTGATTCCTTTAAAACTTTTAATTTCATAACCATGTTTAGGTTTTCTTATCCCTTTTTCTTTTTAAACTTCTCTTTTACTGATTTATAAATGAGCCACTCCTCTATTCATACACCTATATTCCTTCCTTCTCCCCTCAAAGATCTTTTAAGAGGAGCGTGAGTTTCCCTGTCTCTTAATGTCAGGTTTATTTTCCCCTTATAATCTACCTTGTCCATAATTACTATCGTAATTGGTTTGTCTGCTTTCGTAAGGTGAAGTCTAGGATCTATCCTTAATTCATGATATAACTTAACAAATCATTGAGGACAATTGTGTTGCAGAGGTCTGAGTTTTGCTCAGACCTCTGCAACACAACTGAAGCCTACTGTAGGTGAAAGGTTTCATCAATAAAGATCCCCAACTGTTTCACATGTATCTTAATCCACAATGCGAGACTCATTACTAGTGCGTGATATTTAGTTACCCTCAACATTAACCATCACACCCAAACACTCACCACCAACCATAAACATCTTTGTTATACCTCTGATCCATGTCAAGATTCCTTCCAATGACTTAGTTAAAATACAGTAAAAATGCTTATACTGAAAAAAAATAAAATATGTTTTTCATTTATAAGTGAATAAATCTCTTTAGAAGCAGCGTTGCCATTAGAGTTATCTGGTGGTGCTCAGCTGTTACCTTCCCGGTGTCAGTGTATCAAATGATGCTGCACCACACAACAAGCCTCTGTCTCCGTGCAAGTGCCAATGACACTAACAATGTCAGTGGCAATAAAGGTGTCACTGGCATACGTCACTCAAGTCACCGGATCGACGCTCAATACTCCTTACGCAATGCTACTTTCAATACATACAATATATTATATATATATATTATATATAAATATATATATATATATATATATATATTTTATATATATATATATATATGCAAAACAACCACTCTGAAAGAATAGAGAAATTCCAAGCGCTTTCGTGACTACTCACATATCATGGGTATTTTCCTTGATATGTGAGTAGTCACGAAAGCGCTTGGAATTTCTCTATTCTTTCAGAGTGGTTGTTTTGCATATTCTGAAATCACTTTTTACTGTGATCTTATTGCATATATATATATATATATATATATTTATATATATTTATTATATATATAATATATAAAATATATATATTATATAATATATATAATATATTTTTTATTTATTTTTTATTATCAACCGGCCGATTCCCACAAAGGCAGGGTGGCCCGAAAAAGAAAAACTTTCACCATCATTCCTCCATCACTGTCTTGCCAGAAGGTGCTTTACACTACAGTTTTTAAACTGCAACATTAACACCCCCTCCTTCAGAGTGCAGGCACTGTATTTTTCCCATCTCCAGACTCAAGTCCGGCCTGCGGTTTCCCCGAATCCCTTCATAAATGTTACTTTGCTCACACTCCAACAGCACGTAAGTATTAAAAACCATTTGTCTCCATTTTTACTCCTATCAAACACGCTCACGCAAGCCTGCTGGAAGTCCAAGCCCCTCGCACACAAAACCTCCTTTACCCCCTCCTCCAACCCTTTCCCAGGCCGACCCCTACCCCGCCTTCCTTCCATACAGACTGATACACTCTTGAAGTCATTCGTTTCGCTCCATTCTCTCTACATGTCCGAACCACCTCAACAAAACCCCTTTCCCCAGCCCTCTGGACAACAGTTTTGGGAATCCCGCACCTCCTCCTAACTTCCAAACTCGAATTCTCTGCATTATATTCACACCACACATTGCCCTCAGACATGACATCTCCACTGCCTCCAGCCTTCTCCTCGCTGCAACATTCATCACCCACGCTTCACACCCATATAAGAGCGTTGGTAAAACTATACTCTCATACATTCCCCTCTTTGCCTCCAAGGACAAAGTTCTTTGTCTCCACAGACTCCTAAGTGCACCACTCACTCTTTTTCCCTCACAATTCTATGATTCACCTCATCTTTCATAGACCCATCCGCTGACACGTCCACTCCCAAATATCTGAATACGTTCACCTCCTCCATACTCCTCCCTCCAATCTGATATTCAATCTTTCATCACCTAATCTTTTTGTTATCCTCATAACCTTACTCTTTCCTGTATTCACCTTTAATTTTCTTCTTTTGCACACCCTACCAAAATTCATCCACCAATCTCTGCAACTTCTCTTCAGAATCTCCAAGAGCACAGTGTCATCAGCAAAAAGCAACTGTGACAATCCCACTTGTGTGTGATTCTTTATCTTTTAACTCCACGCCTCTTGCCAAGACCCCCCGCATTTACTTCTCTTACAACCCCATCATAAATATATTAAACAACCACGGTGACATCACAATCCTTGTCTAAGGGCCCACTTTTACTGGGGAAAAAATTTCCTTCTTTCCTACATCCTCTAACTTGAGCCTCACTATCCTCGTTAAAAACTCTTCACTGCTTTCAGTAACCTACCTCCTACACCATACACTTGCAACATCTGCCACATTGCCCCCCTATCCACCCTGTCATACGCCTTTTCCAAATCCATAAATGCCACAAAGACCTCTTTAAACCTTATCTAAATACTGTTCACTTATATGTTTCACTGTAAACACCTGGTCCACCACCCCCTACCTTTCCTAAAGCCTCCTTGTTCATCTGCTATCCTATTCTCCGTCTTACTCTTAATTCTTTCAATTATAACTCTACCATACACTTTACCAGGTTACACTCAACAGGACTTATCCCCCTATAATTTTTGCACTCCTCTTTTATCCCCTTTGCCTTTATACAAAGGAACTATGCATGCTCTCGCCAATCCTAGGTACCTTACCCCCTTCCTAAAATTTATTAAATAATTGCACCAACCACTCCAAAACTATATCCCCACCTGCTTTTAACATTTCTATCTTATCCCATCAATCCCGGCTGCCTTACCCCCTTTCATTTTACCTACTGCCTCACGAACTTCCCCCACACTACAACTGGCTCTTCCTCACTCCTACAAGATGTTATTCCTCCTTGCCCTTTTACACAAATCACAGCTTCCCTATCTTCATCAACATTTAACAATTCCTCAAAATATTCCTTCCATCTTCCCAATCCCTCTAACTTCTCCTTTTAATAACTCTCCTCTCCTATTTTTAACTGACAAATCCATTTGTTCTCTAGGCTTTCTTAACTTGTTAATCTCACTCCAAAACTTTTTCTTATTTTCAACGAAATTTGTTGATAACATCTCACCCACTCTCTCATTTGCTCTCTTTTTACATTGCTTTTACCCACTCTCTTAACTTCTCTCTTTTTCTCCATATACTCTTCCCTCCTTGCATCACTTCTACTTTGTAAAAACTTCTCATATGCTAACTTTTTCCCCCCTTACTACTCTCTTTACATATCATTCCACCAATCGCTCCTCTTCCCTCCTGCACCCACTTTCCTGTAACCACAAACTTCTGCTGAACACTCTAACACACATTTTTTAAACCTACCCCATACCTTTCGACCCCATTGCCTATGCTCTCATTAGCCCATCTATCCTCCAATAGCTGTTTATATCTTACCCTAACTGCCTCCTCTTTTAGTTTATAAACCTTCAACCTCTCTCTTCCCTGATGCTTCTATTCTCCTTGTATCCCATCTACCTTTTACTCTCAGTGTAGCTACAAACTAGAAAGTGATCTGATATATCTGTGGCCCTCTATAAACATGTACATCCTGAAGTCTACTCAACAGTCTTTTATCTACCAATACATAATCCAACAAACTACTGTCATTTCGCCCTACATCATATCGTGTATACTTATTTATCCTCTTTTTCTTAAAATGTATTACCTATAACTAAACCCCTTTCTATACAAAGTTCAATCAAAGGGCTCCCATTATCATTTACACCTGGCACCCCAAACTTACCTAACCACACCCTCTCTAAAAGTTTCTCCTACTTTTGCATTCAAGTCCCCTACCACAATTACTCTCTCACTTGGTTCAAAGGCTCCTATACATTCACTTAAACATCTCCCAAAATCTCTCTCTCTCCTCTGCATTCCTCTCTTCTCCAGGTGCATACACGCTTATTATGACCCACTTCTCGCATCCAACCTTTACTTTAATCCACATAATTCTTGAATTTACACATTCATTATTCTCTTTTCTCCTTCCATAACTGATCATTTAACATTACTGCTACCCCTTCCTTTGCTCAAAACTCTCTCAGATACTCCAGATTTAATCCCATTTATTTTCCCCCCACTGAAACTCTCCTACCCCCTTCAGCTTTGTTTCGCTTAGGGCCAGGACATCCAACTTCTTTTCATTCATAACATCAGCAATCATCTGTTTCTTGTCATCCGCACTACATCCACGCACATTTAAGCAACCCAGTTTTATAAAGTTTTTCTTCTTCTCTTTTTTAGTAATTGTATACAGGAGAAGGGGTTACTAGCCCATTGCTCCCGGCATTTTAGTCGCCTCATACGACACGCATGGCTTACGAGGAAAGATTCTTTTCCACTTCCCATGGACAATAGAAGAAATAAAAAAGAACAAGAGCTATTTAGAAAAAGGAGAAAAACCTAGATGTATGTATAATATATATGCATGTGCGTGTCTGTGAAGTGTGACCAAAGTGTAAGTAGGAGTAGCAAGATATCCCTGTTATCTTAGCGTGTTTATGAGACAGAAAAAGAAACCAGCAATCCTACCATCATGCAAAACAGTTCAGGTTTTTGTTTCACAGTCATCTGGCAGGACGGTAGTACTTCCCTGGGTGGTTGGGTGTCTACCAACCTACTACCTATATATATATATATATATATATATAATATTATATATATATATATATAATATATATATATATATATAATTTTATATATATATATATATATTATGTCGTGCGGAATATGCAGAACTTGCGATCTTGGCTTAAATAGCAACGCTCATCTTGTCATATAGGACAAGCGAAAACTTGTGTATGCAATAATTTCGCCAAAATCATTCTAAACCTAACGAAAAAAATATGTTTCACTGTGTTTGTTTAGTATTAAATTACTGTAAACAAATCTAAAATATATTTAGTTGGGTTAGGCTAAAATAAATTGTTCTTGTTATAATACGGTTAGGTAAGTTTTCTAAGATTCTTTTGGAGCAAAATTAAAAATTTTTACATTAACATTAATGAAAAAAATATATCTTTAAACGTATGAGAAATTTTTCGAAAGGACTTAATTTTAAATGAGTTCTTGCTAATTGACCAGTTTTACATATTCGGCTCGACATATATATATATATATATATATATATATATATAATATATATATATATATATATATATATATATATATATATATATATATATATATATATATATAATATATGTATATATTATAATACTTACCGTTGATGAACAATAAATAGTGATGTAGCAGCTGGTTCTGAGACTGAGTGACGACTTACCTGGCGAAGAAAAGATAAAATTGTTATTAGTTATCAAACATTCAGCTGTTAAATGTGAGTAAATGTAGCCAGACTGTAGTGTGGCGGCGGTGGTAGCAGTGTGTATGTATACTATGACCACTGTAGTGCGGTGGCTGTAGTGTCATCATGTATACACTGACCACGGTAGTGTCGCCATGTATATACATTGACTACTGTAGTGTGGTGGTGGTAGTGTCACTATGTATACATTGACCACTGTAGTGTCCCCAACTCTTAAGCCACTCTCATTGGCATCAGCGATTTCTGTCTTCTTGGACTTTACCATATCTACTACTGAAGCTGTGTATTGTCTCTACCAAGTCATTCCAATTGTCATTCACCCTGAGACTAAAGAAATACTTCCTTACATTCCCATTGTTCATGTGTCTTCAGCTTCCACCTGTGTCCCTTTCGTCCTGGTCCTCTTAATTTAAACAATCTGCCCCTATCTGTCTTATGCAACTTCTAGGATTTTTTCTTTTTTTGGTCTCCTTGTTCTTCTCTCCGCCAAGGTCGTCAGGTTGAGCTCTGTTACCAGTCAGGCTGCAAACCTTCGGACCTTCACCAGCTACTGTATGTAAGCTGCCTGCTGAGGCTGCGTACTCAAAGATTAGCCTAACATTCGTCTTAGAATTCTCAAGGATTCTTTGCTCAAGTTCCTGAATGCTGTTGAGTTTTTTAATCTTATATATGGCGCTGTGCGTTTCTGGCGATATACTTGATATTATATTCACTCAGGTCCTTCTTTACTCTGACTTCTCTTCGCCCATGTGGGTCAGTCTGCCTTCAACTTTTCCAAATAGCATCATGACCTTGCCGCCGCCGCCACCACCAGGAGCAGCAGTTGTAGTAGTAGTGGAAGCAAAATTAGCTGCAGTAGAGGTGTACACATCAGGCTTCTTCAGTCCAATACAGGAAACAATAGTAGTAGTTTTGACGTTATTAGTCTGTTACCCTTATTGGGAGGTGGTCGGTCCCTCAAACCTGAACCACAGGCATGCAGCCAGACCTATATACTACAGTAGAGGTGAGATGCACCAGCTTGAGTTGACGTCCCAGGTGACTATACAGCTCACGAGTGTTGTTAAGGCGAAACGTTTCAGCAATAAATATACTTAAGTGCTGCAAAATGTGTCTTTTAGTCATCAACTGGTCGGTACTGTATACAAATGAAGATTGGAAGCAGTAGTAAGAAAGGGAGCGGCAATGATAGTAGCGTAGCAGTAAAGAGGCAGTAGCAGTAGTAGTAATAGTATTAGCGTAGTAGTAGTAGTGATAATTAGTCGAAGTAATGGTAGTAGAGAAGATCAAAAGAACTGCAGGAGACCCACTGGCCTACGCCAAGCAAGACCAATGACGGAAAAATGAGAGTGAATTACATTTCAACACAGTTGAATTATCTCAACACTAACACCTGTCTCTCAAGAGGGTAGAGAAGAGCTGTAGCAGGCGAACTGGGCCAAGCTAGGGAAGAAAAGCAAGAAAGTCTGACGGCAAAGGAAGACTAAGAAAATGCAGAAGACAGGTTAAGAGGAAAGAAGAGGAAGAGGAGGCGGCGGCAAAGGTTTGGTCAAGGCATGAGTGCTCTGAAGATTGGAGTATGTGATAATGTTGTGAGAAAGGCAGGCATCTAAAGAAGCAAAGCCAGGACTATGCTTCATCTCAGGACATTTGTGTATAAGAGCGATTCAACAAGATGGCATCTTTGAAGGCTAGAAGGGCAGTTAATAGGATGGCTGAAATTTCTGACATGACAGAAAAGATTATTGTTAGTGTCGCCAAGGCAAACACATCTTTTGTAGTCTTTAAGTCTGTCAGAAAGAAAGCGGCCGGTTTCACCAAAGTATTGGAAGGGAGAGGAAGAACAAGAAATGGAGTAAACACCGGAAACATCAGTGGCAGGAGAGGTATGAACAAGATTACTGTAAAGAGCATTAGTTTGACGAAAAGAAAGTCTGATATCAAGAAAACGGACTGCTGTTAAGATTTTGAGAACTAGAAATGTAGGGAAGGCAAAGAACAGGAAATTTAACAGAAGTGACTTCGGAACAGAAGAAGTCCGTTTAGCATGAGAGTAAGAACAGTTGATGAAGTCGGGAGGATAGCCAGGGCCAGAGAAAGCTGCGAAGAGTGGAATTTTCAGTCGAGAAACTGAGGGTCAAGGCGAGAGAGAACGAGCTGCGAAGAGTGGAGCTCTCAGAGTCAAGAAATTGGGGGTCACAGATGCTGAAGACACGAAGGAAGTGAGAAACAAGAACACTTTTCTTGAGAGAAGGAGCATGGTAAGAAAAGTACTAAAGGTACATTCTACCATACATAGGCTGCGGTAAACGGAAAAAGAAAAGCCTGTCACATAGCGGTGAGCATGAACATCAAGGACAGGAAGCGAAGACATTCAGCTTTGTTACTCCCTGCCTTCCGTCATTCAGGTACCCCTGACACACCAGCAGGCCTATTGCACTAATTTCTGGAATAATCTATGGTGTGGTATTGTATCAAACGATTTCTTGCAATATACTCAACCGTGTCTTTTTTGCTTTATCTCTGAGACTATCATAGAACTCCAATTTCGTAAAAAGGATTTTCCATCTCTAAATCTGTGGTGGTTTTCTATATAAAAAATATTTTTTCCTCTAGGTGTTCCAATATACTGTGCCTTAAGAACCTTTGACAGTATGCATGTTAAAGTTACTAGCCTATTACTCTGTCTCTTGCCTGGTCTTATTTTTGTATATGGAAAGCACATTTACCTTGTTCAATTTTCTGGCAGATGCCTTGATTGGAGAGATTGATTGAAGACCTTTGTTATTAGGTCATAGTGATTCTGCTCCTTCTCTCAGTACCTATTAAGATATGTTGTCTGATCCCAATGCTTTTGTTACATCCAGCTCCTGTAGTTCTCATCACTTTTGTAGTAATGATGTTTTCCAGCATCTGTTCTTCTGATTTCAATGCTTTTCGATATGGCTCCACAATTTTCTGTGAAAGCTTCAATGAATCTTTTGCTAAGTTCTTCACATACTTCATCAGCTTCTCTCCCTCCCTCCTCCTCCTCTAGCATCATCTCCTGCACCTTTACAGTCTTTGTTTTATATGGCTGCAGAGTAACTTTTATTAAGCTGTAGCCCTGATGGTATTTCGTTTTCAAAATACCTTTCAGCTTACCTTGTTTCTCAGTTTTCTGCCGTTCAATTTGATGTTTTCCAAGCCCTCTTGTACCTTCCCTTGGCCTCTCTACATTTCATATCGGAACATGGGCTTTATATTTTTCTTTGTGCATGGTATAAATCTTTCCTTTGATTCTTGGCACGTTGACTTCGTTAAACCCATCCTTTATTATACCTCCAGTTCCCATTCACATTGCACTTCTCTCAAAATATTTCTCATGCCAACATAATCATGCCTTCTGTTTCCAGTTACTCTCTTCCTCCATTTATTTCCCCGTTAACATTTCTACCAGATACCCAAACCTTAATACCACATGATCGCTGGCATCTAGTGGTTCAACATAACTAAGTTCAGCTAAGTCTGTCATTGTGTGTGAAAACCAGATCAAGTCTTGCTGGTTCATCTCTCCCCCCTCACTCTTGTTATTTCCTTCACATGTCAGAGAAAATTCTTCGTTACTACCTTCGTAAGTTTAAGTTTTGCTCGCCATATTACTGGTCCTCTATGGGAGTCCCAGTTCTCATAATCTCCTTGTGATTGAAATTTCCTAGTACCTGAAGTTTTAACTTTGCTTCTTGCTCTCCTAGCCGTTGTTTTCAGTGTGTGAATCATTGTCCTGTTCCTGTGACAATACCTTAGTGCCTCTACTGTTTACTGGTGTATTATATATCACTGCCACTATTATTTTTGTTCCTCTGGACATTACACTACCTGCTGTATAATCTCTGAAATCCTCTATGTCCAAGATTCCTAGTGCTTCAAATTTCCAGTGGTTTCTGACCATCAGTGCTAATCCACCTGTTTCTCCCCTTTTCTTACTATCTGGTAGCCCTTTGTGAATATTCCGTTTGTTACAATTTCTGAGTTTCGTCTTAGTAATAGCTACAATATCAGGGTTTTCCACCCTTGTTCTTTCTTTCAAGCCTTCACATTTGTTAGTGACTCCATCTATGTTTGATCATCACATACCAGTTCTTCAATCTCTTACTGTTTTCTAGGCAACCCGTTGTATTACTTCATTCTGGAGATATTGGACAAGAAGTCTCTGTGGAGATTGGAGGCATTTCCTGGATTTTTCCTTTGTTGATCCACCCATTGTGTGTGTGTGTGTGTGTGTGTGTGTGTGTGTGTGTGTGTGTGTGTGTGTGTGTGTGTGTGTGTGTGTGTGTGTATGTGTGTGTGTGCGCACGTGTGGCTGCGAGCTGCGCGCGCGCTTTGCCAATGGAGTGGTGAAAGTCTCCACGTACACTATGATTATTGCTGAGTGTCGTCCATGTAACACTATCAATACACTGTCCATGTTACACACCCTAGTGTCCCACGTTACACTGCCCACCAGAGTGTGTCCATGTGTATACGCCACGGAGCTGTCACACGCATACCACTGATCGAAATGCTAAATCGTGGCCATCTCCTCCCACTTGTACCTGCTCATCCAGGTATAACACCTGTCGTGATCCTGTGGCTGTGCCTCACCCTCTCTCTACACCAATCACTATTCACCCACACCCACCTGCTCCTCACCACCCACCTGCTTCCCATCGCTCGTTCACTCCTCCAACTGAACACTAACACCCATGCCCTAACAACAGATACTACAGTTACTGACTGGCATAAGGACACACTGAATAGAGGACCAGGTCATGGACACAGATACCATAGGCATGTGTTTCTTAGTTCAATACACAGCTTAAGAGTAGATTGATAATGGCCAGGGCCAGAAGTCATTGTTGCCTACAAAGTGGCCTAGGAGCGACCGATGTCTCGATAAACCCAACACCTCGTAAGTACAAGAGGGTGATACTTCCAGCACACCCACCTGTAGTACAGAGGATGTACTTCCAGCACAGCCAACACCTCTGAGTACACAGAGAGTACTTCCACACAGCAACACCTCGGTAAGTACTAGAGGAGATATCAGCACAGCCACACTCGTAATTTAAGAGGAGGTATTCCAGCACAGCAACACTGGTGAGTACAAGGGTAGTACTTTCAGCACAGCCAACACCTCGGTGAGTACAAGAGTGATACTGATCAGCCAACAGCCAAACATCGTGTACAAAGGTGAGTACTTCCAGCACAGCACACTCGTAGTAAAAGGGGTGAGTACTTCCAGCACAACCCAACACCTCGGTGAGTACAAGAGGGGAGTACTTCCAGCACAGCCAACACCTTGGTGAGTACAAGAGGGTGAGTACTTCCAGCACAGCCAACACCTCGGTGAGTACAAGAGGGTGAGTACTTCCAGCACAGCCAACACCTCGGTGAGTACAAGAGGGTGAGTACTTCCAGCACAGCCAACACCTCGGTGAGTACAAGAGGGTGAGTACTTCCAGCACAGCCAACACATCAACACCCCAATGCATTAACATCACCCATCTCAAATACACTACAATCACACATCCTATTCATCATACCCAACATACCCTCCGCTCCCAGCATACCCACCTCCACCCACACACCGAACATACTCACCATTTCCACCTCCATCCACATACCCACATTCCCAACACACCCACCTCCATCCACATAAATAGAATACCTATCTTTCCCAACATATACAACACATCCACTACCCATCTTTCCCAACATACACAACACATCCACATACCCATCTTTCCCAACATACACAACACATCCACATACCCATTATTCCCAACATGCGCAGCACACCCACATACCCAGCATATACAACACACCCACATACCCATTTTTCCCAACACAACACACTCACATACCCATTATTCCCAACATGCGCAGCGCACCCACATACCCAGCACACCCACATACTCATCTTACCCAGCATACACAACACACCCATATACCCAACTTACCCAGCATACACAACACACCCACATACCCATCTTACCCAGCATACACAACACACCCACATACCCATTATTCCCAACATGCGCAGCACACCCACATACCCAGCATACACAACACACCCACATACTCATCTTACCCAGCATACACAACACACCCATATACTCATCTTACCCAGCATACACAACACGCCCATATACCCATTTTACCCAGCATACACAACACACCCATATACCCATCTTACCCAGCTTACACAACACACCCATATACCCATCTTACCCAGCATACACAACACAACCATATACCCATCTTACCCAGAATACACAACACACCCATATACCCATCTTACCCAGCATACGCAAAACACCCACATACCTATCTTACCCAGCATACACAACACACCCACATACCCATCTTACCCAGCATACACACACACCTGCATACTCATCTTACCCAGCATACACAACACACCGATATACCTATCTTACCCAGCATACACAACACACCCACATACCCATTATTCCCAACATACACAACACACCCACATACTCATCTTTCCCAACATACACAACACACCCACATACCCATTATTCCCAACATACGCAACACACCCACATACCCATTATTCCCAACATACACAACACACCCACATACCCATTTCCCAAATACCAACACACCCACATACCCATCTTTCCCAAAATACGCAACACACCCACATACCCACTTTCCCAACATACACAACACACCCACATCACCCCATTAATTCCCAACATACACAACACACACCCACATACCCATCTTTCCCAACATACACAACACACCCACATACCCATCTTTCCTAAACATACACAACACACCCACATACCCATCTTTCCCAACATACACAACACACCCACATACCCATCTTTCCCAACATACACAACACACCCACATACCCATCTTTCCCAACATACACAAAACACCCACATACCCATCTTTCCCAACATACACAACACACCCACATACCCATCTTTCCCAACATATACAACACAGCAGCTGCAAGTCACTCAACAAGCATCAATATAATGACGAAGAGAAAAGTCTATAAATACATGCTGCATGTATTAATCTCCGATGAGCGTGCATGACACATGCTACACCCAGGCAGTGGGAGGAGAGAGGAAGGGAGGGCATTGTGGGGGAGAGGGATTGGGATTGTGGGAGAAAGGGAGTGGAGGCCTACCAAATGAGTTTCTTGACATATTAAAGTAAGGTAGAGGTAAAAGATAGAGGGAGAGATGGAGGAATGGGGAGCGGTAAATGAGAGTAAAAGGAAAGTGCCTGGCACATAGTTTGCATGATACACGACACCCGAGTGACTTAGAGGGAAAGAGAAGGAAGATGGGAAGGAAGGGTAAAGAAGAGGGCGTACTGCATTCCTTGTATGACACACCACAGTAACAGGGAGAGAAGGGAGGGGAAAGAAGGGAGAAGAGAGAAGGGAGAGGAGAGAAGGAAGGGAGAGAAGGGAGGGGAGAGAAGGAAGGGAGAGAAGGGAGGGGAGAGAAGGAAGGAGAGAGAAGGAGGGGAGAAAAGTGAGGAGATAGAAGGGAAGGAAGATAAGGGGGAAGAGAGAAGGGAGGGGAGGGAAGGGAAGGGAGGGTGAGGGGAAGGCCTACTACATGCGTTGCATAACACCACATAGGAGGCAGTGGGAGAGCTGCCACCACACACACACACACACACACACCACACACACACACACACACACACACACACACACACACACACACTCCAGGGAACACACTTAGCACACACGAAGATAATAGTAACTTATTGGTATGGATTACAAACGTGACAAGCAGACTCTTGATTCTTTAATGTCAACAAACATTGATATCAGTGTATAAACTGTTATCAGTATCAGTCTTATCAACTTGTTAAATAACACGGGACGAGAGGGTGGAACACTTTCTTTCATCTCTCTCTCTCTCCTCTCTCTCTCCTCCTCACACACACACACACACACACTACACCATCCACATACACACACACACACACACACACACATACACACACACACACACACACACACACACACACACACACACACACACACACACACACACACACACACACACACACACACACGACCGAAGACCAGGCAGAACTACAAAGGGATCTGGACAGGCTGCAGACCTGGTTCAGCAATTGGCTCCTGGAGTTCAATCCCACTAAGTGCAAAGTCATGAAGATTGGGGAAGGGCAAAGAAGACCGCAGACGGAGTACAGTCTAGGGGGCCAGAGACTACAAACATCACTCAAAGAAAAAGATCTTGGGGTGAGTATAACACCAGGCACATCTCCTGAAGCGCACATCAACCAAATAACTGCTGCAGCATATGGGCGCCTGGCAAACCTCAGAACAGCATTCCGACACCTTAATAAGGAATCGTTCAGGACCCTGTACATCGTGTACGTTAGGCCCATATTGGAGTATGCGGCACCAGTTTTGAACCCACACCTAGCCAAGCATGTAAAGAAACTAGAGAAAGTGCAAAGGTTTGCAACAAGACTAGTCCCAGAGTTAAGAGGTATGTCCTATGAGGAGAGGTTAAGGGAAATCAACCTGACGACACTGGAGCACAGGAGAGATAGGGGGGACATGATAACGACATACAAAATACTGAGAGGAATTGACAAGGTGGACAAAGACAGGATGTTTCAGAGATTGGACACAGTAACAAGGGGACACAGTTGGAAGCTGAAGACACAGATGAATCACAGGGATGTTAGGAAGTATTTCTTCAGCCACAGAGTAGTCAGGAAGTGGAATAGTTTGGGAAGCGATGTAGTGAAGGCAGGATCCATACATAGCTTTAAGCAGAGGTATGATAAAGCTCACGGTTCAGGGAGAGTGACCTAGTAGCGATCAGTGAAGAGGAGGGGCCAGGAGCTCGGACTCGACCCCTGCAACCTCAACTAGGTGAGTACAACTATGCGAGTACACACACACACACACACACACACACACACACACACACACACACACACACACACACACACACACACACACACTACCACACACACACTACCACACACACACTACCACACACACAACCACACACACACACCAACCACAACACACACACACACACACACACACACACACACACACACACACACACACACACACACACACACACACACACACACACACACAAGGAAGGCTCCTTGACGCTGGTGAGGGGCTCTTGATCTAGGGAATTGGATCTGTGCTCCAGTTCCCTGAATTAAGCCTGAATGCCTTCCATCCCCCCATAGGCGCTGTATAATCCTACGGGTTTAGTGCTTCCCCCTTGATTATAATAATAATAATCAGGAAGCAGAGAGAGAGAGGATCCAGTAGCGATCAGTGAAGAGGCGGGGCCAGGAGCTGAGTCTCGACCCCTGCAACCACAATTAGGTGAGTACAATTAGGTGAGTACACACACACACACACACACACACACACACCACACACGAACACAAATTTCCACACATGCAAGTGCCTCACAAGCACACACACACACACACGCTTATACAACAGGCCTAGTGTCTAATCGACATGTGCCTAGGACAAAATGGTAACTAACGTACTCATATACAACAGGCCTAGTGTCTAATCGACATGTGCCTAGGACAAAATGGTAACTAACGTACTCATATACAACAGGCCTAGTGTCTAATCGACATGTGCCTAGGACAAATGGTAACACACGGGGACAGGAGCTGAGTCTCGACCCCTGCAACTACAGTTAGGCGAGTACACACACACACACACCGATAGAACAGGCCTAGTGTCTAATCGACATGTGCCTAGGACAAAATGGTAACTAACTAATACAGCTGTGAACTGACTCCTGCAGCAATATATATATATATATAATATATATATATATATATATATATATATATATATATATATATATAATATATATATATATAATATATATATATATATATGAGTAGAGCCAAAAAAATTGCCGTTACCGATACTCAATTTTAGGCTGATACCGATACCATGAAAATTAGCTGATACTCACCGATATTCTATTGCGTCCTAATAAAGATGGTAACAACAATAACAAAATACGTAACAAAAAAGTTGAAGGAGATGCAATAAAAACAGCATCCCATCATCTCTGAAATACTAATCCCAACTCGACCTTTAAATCCCTCCCCACCTCTTAATCATTTCCCCAACTCTAAATCCCTTCCCCATCTCTAACCCCCCTCTCCAAATCACCTTTAAATCCCACTCTCCAAACCACCTCTAACCCTCCTCTCTCCAAACCACCTCTAAACCCCTCTCTCCAACCCACCAATAAACATCATCGCCCCACACCTCTAAACCCCCTCCTCACTGTTACCCGAGAAATATATCAAGAGCATCATAATTATTTTTAACCACATGGTAAAAACATTGTGGTCATAGTTGAGATTTTCCCTGGCGAGGCTCCGTGTGTTGTGACTGACACACAAAGCACGCAAGATGCGACTCCAGCAACCACATATACGTTACTTACGTGTACTCACCTAGTTGAGGTTGCGGGGGTCGAGTCCGAGCTCCTGGCCCCGCCTCTTCACTGATCGCTACTAGGTCACTCTCCCTGAACCGTGAGCTTTATCATACCTCTGCTTAAAGCTATGTATGGATCCTGCCTCCACTACATCGCTTCCCAAACTATTCCACTTACTGACTACTCTGTGGCTGAAGAAATACTTCCTAACATCCCTGTGATTCATCTGTCTTCAACTTCCAACTATGTCCCCTTGTTACTGTGTCCCATCTCTGGAACATCCTGTCTTTGTCCACCTCGTCAATTCCTCTCAGTATTTTGTATGTCGTTATCATGTCCCCCCTATCTCTCCTGTCCTCCAGTGCCGTCAGGTTGATTTCCCTTAACCTCTCCTCGTAGCTCTGGGACTAGTCTTGTTGCAAACCTTTGCACTTTCTCTAGTTTCTTTACGTGCTTGGCTAGGTGTGGGTTCCAAACTGGTGCCGCATACTCCAATATGGGCCTAACGTACACGGTGTACAGGGTCCTGAATGATTCCTTATTAAGATGTCGGAATGCTGTTCTGAGGTTTGCCAGGCGCCCATATGCTGCAGCAGTTATTTGGTTGATGTGCGCTTCAGGAGATGTGCCTGGTGTTATACTCACCCCAAGATCTTTTTCCTTGAGTGAGGTTTGTAGTCTCTGGCCCCCTAGACTGTACTCCTTCTGCGGTCTTCTTTGCCCTTCCCCAATCTTCATGACTTTGCACTTGGTGGGATTGAACTCCAGGAGCCAATTGCTGGACCAGGTCTGCAGCCTGTCCAGATCCCTTTGTAGTTCTGCCTGGTCTTCGATCGAGTGAATTCTTCTCATCAACTTCACGTCATCTGCAAACAGGGACACCTCAGAGTCTATTCCTTCCGTCATTTCGTTCACAAATACCAGAAACAGCACTGGTCCTAGGACTGACCCCTGTGGGACCCCGCTGGTCACAGGTGCCCACTCTGACACCCCGCCACGTAACATGACTCGCTGCTGTCTTCCTGACAAGGATTCCCTCATCCATTGTAGTGCCTTCCCTATTATCCCTACTTGGTCCTCCAGTTTTTGCACCAATCTCTTGTGTGGAACTGTGTCAAACGCCTTCTTGCAGTCCAAGAAAATGCAATCCACCCACCCCTCTCTCTCTCTTGTCTTACTGCTGTCACCATGTCATAGAACTCCAGTAGGTTTGTGACACAGGATTTCCCGTCCCTGAAACCATGTTGGCTGCTGTTGATGAGATCGTTCCTTTCTAGGTGTTCCACCACTCTTCTCCTGATAATCTTCTCCATGATTTTGCATACTATACATGTCAGTGACACTGGTCTGTAGTTTAATGCTTCATGTCTGTCTCCTTTTTTAAAGATTGGGACTACATTTGCTGTCTTCCATGCCTCAGGCAATCTCCCTGTTTCGATAGATGTATTGAATATTGTTGTTAGGGTACACATAGCGCCTCTGCTCCCTCTCTCAACACCCATGGGGAGATGTTATCTGGCCCCATTGCCTTTGAGGTATCTAGCTCACTCAGAAGCCTCTTCACTTCTTCCTCGGTTGTGTGCACTGTGTCCAGCACTTGGTGGTGTGCCCCACCTCTCCGTCTTTCTGGAGTCCCTTCTGTCTCCTCTGTGAACACTTCTTTGAATCTCTTGTTGAGTTCTTCGCATACTTCACGGTCATTTCTTGTTCTCTCTCCTCCTTCCTTCCTTAGCCTGATTACCTGGTCCTTGACTGTTGTTTTCCTCCTGATGTGGCTGTACAACAGTTTCGGGTC
Source organism: Cherax quadricarinatus (assembly GCF_026875155.1). Taxonomy (NCBI): domain Eukaryota; kingdom Metazoa; phylum Arthropoda; class Malacostraca; order Decapoda; family Parastacidae; genus Cherax; species Cherax quadricarinatus. Next base: position 40,096,254 of record NC_069412.1, read on the forward strand.
AGATTTGGCTTTCGCTGCTATGTCATTTTCATATTGTCTTTGGGCCTCCCTTCTTATCTGTGCATATTCGTTTCTGGCTCTACGACTGTTCTCCTTATTCTCCTGGGTCCTTTGCCTTCTATATTTCTTCCATTCCCTAGCACACTTGGTTTTTGCCTCCCTGCACCTTTGGGTAAACCATGGGCTCATCCTGGCTTTTTCATTAATCCTGTTACCCTTGGGTACAAACCTCTCCTCAGCCTCCTTGCATTTTGTTGCTACATATTCCATCATCTCATTAACTGGCTTCCCTGCCAGTTCTCTGTCCCACTGAACCCCGTTCAGGTAGTTCCTCATTCCTGTGTAGTCCCCTTTCTTGTAGTTTGGCTTCATTCGTCCTGGCCTTCCTGCTTCTCCCTCCACTTGTAGCTCTATTGTGTATTCGAAGCTTAAAACCACATGGTCACTGGCCCCAAGGAGTCTTTCGTATGTGATGTCCTCGATATCTGCACTACTCAAGGTGAATACTAAGTCCAGCCTTGCTGGTTCATCCTCTCCTCTCTCTCTTGTAGTGTCCCTTACGTGTTGGCACATGAAGTTTTCCAGTACCACCTCCATCATCTTAGCCCTCCATGTATCTTGGCCCCCATGTGGGTCCAAGTTCTCCCAATCGATCTCCTTGTGGTTAAAGTCACCCATGATCAGGAGCTTTGCCCTGCATGCATGAGCTCTTCTGGCCACTCTAGCCAGTGTGTCAACCATCGCTCTATTGCTCTCGTCGTACTCTTGCCTTGGCCTCCTGCTGTTCTGTGGTGGGTTATACATCACTGCTATTACCACCTTGGGACCTCCAGAGTGAAGTGTTCCCGCTATGTAATCACTTTCTTCTCCACTGTCTCCTCTCTCCAGCTCATCAAAATTCCAGCGATTTTTGATCAGCAACGCCACTCCTCCACCCCCCCCTGTGTGTGTGGTGTGTGTGTGTGTGTGTGTGTGTGGGTTGTGTTGTGTGTGTGTGTGTTTGTGTTGTGTGTGTGTACTCACCTAGTTGAGGTTGCGGGGGTCGAGTCCGAGCTCCTGGCCCCGCCTCTTCACTGATCGCTACTAGGTCACTCTCCCTGAGCCGTGAGCTTTATCATACCTCTGCTTAAAGCTATGTATGGATCCTGCCTCCACTACATCGTGTGTGTGTGTGTGTGTGTGGTGTGTGTGTGTGTGTGTGTGTGTGTGTGTGTGTATGTGTGTGTATGTGTGTGTGTGTGTATGTGTATGTGTGTGTATGTGTGTGTGTGTATGTGTGTGTATGTGTGTGTGTGTGTGTGTGTGTGTGTGTGTGTGTATGTGTATGTGTGTGTGTGTGTGTGTGTGTGTGTGTGTGTGTGTGTGTGTGTGTGTGTGTGTGTGTGTGTGTGTGTATGTGTGTGTATGTGTATGTGTGTGTATGTGTAACTCACCTAGTTGAGGTTGCGGGGGTCGAGTCCGAGCTCCTGGCCCCGCCTCTTCACTGGTCGCTACTAGGTCACTCTCCCTGAGCCGTGAGCTTTATCATACCTCTGCTTAAAGCTATGTATGGATCCTGCCTCCACTACATCGCTTCCCAAACTATTCCACTTCCTGACTACTCTGTGGCTGAAGAAATACTTCCTAACATCCCTTTGATTCATCTGTGTCTTCAACTTCCAACTGCGTCCCCTTGTTACTGTGTCCAATCTCTGGAACATCCTGTCTTTGTCCACCGTGTCAATTCCTCTCAGTATTTTGTATGTCGTTATCATGTCCCCCCTATCTCTCCTGTCCTCCAGTGTCGTCAGGTGTGTGCGTGTATGTGTGTATGTGTGTGTGTGTGTGTGTGTGTGTGTGTGTGTGTGTGTGTGTGTGTGTGTGTGTGTGTGTGTGTGTGTGTGTGTGTGTAGGGTGTGTGGGGGTGCAGATGCATGCGTGCAAGGTAATCTACAACGGTTCCGTATACCGTTACCTTTGATATACTTTGAAGAGTTTCTCGAGTTTTCCTACACTACCGCAGTCCAGCCCCGGGCCACTCTTGCCTGATGCTTGCCTGATGAAACAGGCTGTTGCTGCTGGCGACCCGCTGTCCCACATGTCTAACACAACCTGGTTCATCTTGAACTTGCGGAGGTACATGTTAATTTTTTTTCTTGTAAACTTCTGCACTCATTCCGGATGAAAAAAATGCTAATATATTGTTGCAGAGTGTTAAATACGATGAGAGCCACAGATATTGATATAATGTTCTCTTATTGTGCCCACAGTGTCCCTAATTTTCACTGGATTTATTTTACACTTCCTCGTGTATCTCTCATTCCACTATGTTGTCCTTCAGTGTGTAGATTACTTTCTACGTATATATTATCACGTGTATCTCTCTTCATCAAGTACATATTTAAGACTCTGAGGCAGTCACAGTAATTCAGGTGCTTTATTCGTTCTATGCGAGCGGTAAATGATCTCTGCATCTGTTTCAGCTCTGATTTCTCGCCTGCCCTGAACGGAGTCGTCAACATTGAAAAATACTCCAGATTGCATAAGCGATTGGAAAGTGTCACCATCGGCGCTATTTCGCTCGTTTTCAAATCTCTCATTATCCACTTCATCATCCTCTTGGCTTCTGCGATATTTGCCTTTTTTTTTTTTTGAAAGAAAATTATTAAGCAACACAAATATCTCACAAGAAACTATGAAGACTGGTTCGTAAACCAGTGAATTTTCCTAGTTATTATATTCAAGTTTAAGTGCCTAAATTGTTAGGATCATACAACACCTGGAGAAGTGGATGGTTTAATCCGAGGAAGGGAAGGGTAGCTCCAAGTCTCTGAATCAAGAACTTTTCATCACTCTCATTGCACCTCCCTGTGTGACATTAATTGGAATACCTTACTCCATCCTCCACTAACGAGTGGCCTGCCTCACCTCACCTTCCACTAAGGAGTGACCTGCCTCACCCCACCCTCCACTAACGAGTGACCTGCCTCAATCTACCCTCCACTAACGAGTGACCTGCCTCAACCCACCCTCCACTAACAAGTGACCTGCCTCACCCCACACTCCACGAACAAGTGACCTGCTTCACCCTTCACTAACGAGTGAACTGCCTCACCCCACCCTCCACTAACGAGTGACCTACCTCACCCCATCCTCCACTAACGAGAAACAAAGTAACAATCAGTATAATCAACAAAATAGTGCCCTCCTCCCCGCCCCACATTGACAAAACCCATAACTAGCCCTGTTGTCAGCAAGCGATACAAACAATAGCACCTTTTGTCTCTAATAAGCCGGACCAAAAATTGGGTATAAAATTTAAAAACAAAAAGAGAATGAGAATAATGCGAGTATTGAGCAGTGCAGCCAAACAGTGACCAACAGCGCCACACCGCTGGTAAATAACAGAATGTTTATTACAACCAATGTCATCACCCACCACAACATACAAGCACACACACTCATATATGTACCTGCACATATAGGCGAGTACGTACACACACACACACACACACACACACACACACGTGTGGTAAGGGATAGACTCAGTAGTGTCCCTTTTTGCAGATGATGTAAAGTTAATGATGCGGACCAGATGCGGACCAGACAGGTCTACAAAGAAACCTGGACAGGCTGGACGCGTGGTCCTAGAATTTAACCCGCCGAATGCAAAGTCATGAAGATTGGAGAAGGGCAAAGAAGACCGCAGACAGAGTATAGGCTAGGCGGCCAAAGACTGCAAACCTCACTCAAGGAGAAAGATATAGGTGTGAGTATAATAGCGAGTACGTCGCCAGAAATACACATTAACCAGATAACTGCTGCAAACCTGAGAATAGCGTTCGGCACCTGAGTAATGAATCGTTCAAGACTCTATACACCGTGTACGTCAGGCCCATACTGGAGTACGCAGCACCAGTTTGGAACCCACACATGGTCAAACACGTCAAGAAATTAGAGAAAGTGCAAAGGTTTGCAACAAGGCTAGTTCCATAGCTAACGGGAATGTCCTGCGAAGAAAGGTTAAGGGAAATTGGTCTGACGACACTGGAGGACAGGAGGGTCAGGGGAGACATCATAACGACATACAAAATAATGCGTGGAATAAACAAGGTGGACAGAGGCAGGATGTTCCAGAGATGGGACACAGAAACAAGGGGTCACAATTGGAAGTTGAAGACTCAGATGAGTCAAAGGGATGTTAGTTAGTATTTCTTCAGCCACAGAATTGTTAGGAAGTGGAATAGTGTGGCAAGCGATGTAGTGGAGGCAGGAACCATACACAGTTTTAAGACGAGGTATGATAAAGCTCATGGAGCAGGGAAAGGGAGGACACAGTAGCGGTCAGTGAAGAGGCGGGGCCAGGAGCTGAGTCTCGACCCCTGCAACTACAATTAGGTGAGTACAATTAGGTGAGTACACACACACACACACACACACACACACACACACACACACACACATTTTTCAGAGATGGGACACAGGAACAAGGGGACACAACTGGAAGTTAAAACCCCAGATGAGCCACAGGGATACTAGAAAGTATCTCAATCTAGAGAGTGAAGTAGTGGAGGCAGGATCTACGCACCGGTTTAAAAAGAATTAAAACAAAGCTCTTGGAGCAGGGAGAGTGGACCTAGTAGCGATAACGAAGAGGAGGGGCCGGGAGTTAAGACTCGACCCTTGCAACCACAAATAGGTGAGTACACACACACACACACACACACATAAGTGAGGCCCTACAGTATCCTGGAACCTAACCTGCTGTATAAGTGAGGCCCTACAGTAGCCCAGAACCTAACCTGCTGTATAAGTGGGGCCCTACAGTATCCCGGAACCTAACCTGCTGTGCAAGTCGGGCCCTAAAGTAGCCCGGAACCTAACCTGCTGTATAAGTGGGGCCCTACAGTATCCCGGAACCTAACCTGCTGTGCAAGTCGGGCCCTAAAGTAGCCCGGAACCTAACCTGCTGTATAAGTGGGGCCCTACAGTAGCCCGGAACCTAACCTGCTGCATAAGCGGGGCTCTACAGTAGCCTGGAACTTAACCTCCTGTATAATAGTGTGGAAAACACTTATTGAAATCAGTAACGTTAGATAGCCTAATAGCCAAGTAACTTGCTTCACCAATCGTCTCTTATTTACGAGTGGGTTGCTAGGATACCAGCTGCTTCACGCCTTCACAGGGACGGTCCTTGACGCTGGTAAAGGGCTCGTGAGCTGAGGAATTACATCTTGCCTTCCTTGGGGAGACCAAACGAGCCTGGCCCGTGGTCGGGCTCTGGGAGTAGACTCTCGGAACTCGTCAGAAGTATATCCAAGGTCCCCATTTCCCCAGGCACTGTGTGACTCCTCCGGATTTAGCGCTTATGAATGTTACAACGAGCTAGGCCTACGTGGTCGCACTAAGACTGGCAGTTTAAAAACCCTTGACAGTTTAATATCTGCGTTAGGGCTGAGGCCTGGTCACAGACCGGGCCGCGGGGCGTTGACCCCCGGAACTCTCTCCAGGTAAACTCCAGGGCTTAAGGTATTTTTGATGTTAGTGTACAAGTGAATTGCTGCCTAAAATTAGAAATAACGAATCTAAATTAGATTTAGATTTAGAAAGAACATAGGACCAACACACACACACACAACACACTCGGGGCCAGGAGCTCGGACTCGACCCCCGCAACCTCAACTAGGTGAGTACACACACACACACCAACACACACACACACACACACACACACACACACACACATATGCATGCACATACAACAGGCCTAGTGTCTAATCGACATGTGCCTAGGACCAAATGGTAACTAACACACTCACACACACACACACACACACACACACACACACACACACCACACTCAACACTCACACACACACACACACACGCACACACACACACACACACACACACACACACACACGTGCTCATGTACAACAGGCCTAGTGTCTAATCGACATGTGCCTAGGACCAAATGGTATAACACACACACACACACACACACTACACACAAACACACACCACACACACACACACACAACAACACAACACACACACACACAACACACACACACACACACACACACACACACACACACACACACACACACACACAACACAAACACACACACACACACGAGGAGAGGTTAAGGGAAATCAACCTGACGACACTGGAGGACAGAAGAGATAGGGGGAACATGATAACGAATTACAAAATACTGAGAGGAATTGACAAGGTGGACAAAGACAGGATGTCCCAGAGATTGGACACAGCAACACGGGGACACAGTTGGAAGCTGAAGACACAGATGAATCACAGGGATGTTAGGAAGTATTTCTTCAGCCACAGAGTAGTCAGTAAGTGGAATAATTTAGGAAGCGATGTAGTGGAGGCAGGATCCATACATAGCTTTAAGCAGAGGTACGATAAAGCTCATGGTTCAGGGAGAGTGACCTAGTAGCGACCAGTGAAGAGGCGGGGCCAGGAGCTTGGACTCGACCCCTGCAACCTCAACTAGGTGAGTACAACTAGGTGAGTAACACACACACACACACACACACACACACACACACACACACACACACACACACACACACACACACCAGTGCCTCTGACAGGTGGTAAGCAAGCCACACCTGGATGACAATAAAAGAAGCAGAAAAAACACCACGCTACTACTAACTTAGCTAGCTGAAAGTATATAATCAAGACAGGACTCCCATCAAGCTGGAAAAAATTATGTATGGAAAGGATATAGGGAAATACTCGTTTGGCAATTATTATTATTATAATCAAGGGGGAAGCGCTAAACCCATAGGATTATACAGTGCCTGGGGAGGATGTGGAAGGCATTCAGGTTTAATTCGGGGAACTGGAGCACAGATCCAATTCCCTAAATCAAGAGCCCCTCACCAACATCAAGGAACCTTCCCTGAGGGGTAGATGAGTGGAACGAACTCCCAGGTAGCGTCACTGAGGCGAAAACTTTCGGTAGCTTTAAATGTAGGATGGATGGGTAATATGAGTGGGTGTGATTGACCCTGACCAGCATAAGCCAGTAGTCATTGCAATGCTCCTACATTCTTATGTTCTAATACTTAAGCCAGTTTTTCTGATATGATATTTAGCTTATATTTTGTTACATTAACCACAACTGTCATCAAAGATTTGTTAAGTTATACCATGAATTAAGGAAAGATCCTGGACTTCACCTTACGAAACAGACAAAACAAATGCTTTAGTAATTATGGGCAAGGTATATTTATAGTGGAAAAATGAACATGTCATTAGAAGACAGGGAAACTCACGTGTCCCTGACCCACGTCAGTGGATAGGATTTGAACCGAACAAATCTGTGAGTACACATGCTGTGCCTGACCTGGCCTGGCCTGGCTCCCGGCCAGGCCAACCAGGCGTTGTATGAGCCGTAGGAGTCATACAGCGCCTGGGGGAATGTAAGGCATTTACACTCGATTCAAGGAATTGGAGCACTGATTCAATTCCTTTGATCAAGAACCCCTCACCAGCATCAAGGAACCTCCCCTGAGGAAAGAGGCTAGAATAATATCAGAAAACGATTACAGTAAGGAATTACTGAGGTCTCCCACCTTAGCTGACAAATATAATTACACTATGTATGAAACTAGATACAGTAACTCACAGTACACTGCGGGTACTTCCACGAATTAACACTCGTAATAATAATAATATTCCGCTAGTTTAGGGTGTTCCACTTTATAAGTCTCATATCCTTGTCACACCTACAGTCTCTAGAATCGGGAAGCAGCAAACTGAAAGTATTCCCATTTAACTCATACAAAACAGAACAACTACGCACTGAAGGTATTCCTAATGTTACTGGTATTCTCACATGTAACTCACACAGAAGAGTAGCAGCACATTGAAGAGGTCGAAAACACAGTGATCCACTTTGCTTTTATTTTATTTTCTTCATGTGAGTTTGTTTATGCCACTTACCACTTTATTAAAATTTTGTTTAGATACTGAAGTCTTCATTCTAAATAAGGATTTTTTTTTCAAATTCAGCGTCACCACACAATTCCCAAGTAACTTCAGCTCTGATGAAACGAAACCTTTAAAGCTGCAGTGGCTAGTGAAGCCTCAGTGGAATGCTGGAGGATATCCTCACTGCCTTTCTAAAGTTTCCTAGCTCAGACCGATAGATTTCATTACCTGCTGGTGTACGGCCAATCCTATTTGATGGAGGATGACAGGGAAACATAGCTAGTCTTTGTTCTCGTTATGTAGCTATCATATGGAGAAGGGTAACAGAACATTGCTGATATCCACATGTAAGCAATTTAAAACAAATATGATAAGCGTGAGTGAGGCGTAAGAGCAGCCAAGCATGTTTGGAAGCACACGGCCACCATCAACGTAATCTTATCCGCACCAAGTCCAGATAAGAGTTTCCTGTCATATTGGAGCAGCCTGCCATACCAGATAAGCCCAGATATAGAAGAGACACAAATTAAAATGTAAAAATGAGAAACGTAAACAAGTGACACAAAAACAAAGATATAATGCAAAATAAATATATTACACTAAGAATTTAACTTCAAACAACTTTTTGGCCAAACTTTTTATTGTAATTAAAATCTCACTGTAAACTGTAGCTCACCTAGATACCTTTTTTGAAGTCTGAAGGAAAAAATGCAACTGTCACCAGAGAGGTGCAGTCATCAATACACACCAGAGTACACTAGACCTATGCAAGGGGAGGAGAAACTATAGAGCATGCAATAAGAGTATCATTCACGTACTAAAGTTACCATACACAACAAAGCATTCTATCTCACGTGACCACAACTCTACGGGAGAAGAAAGTTGAGTGGTGCTTTATGCCATTTCCTTTTTGTGACTTAATAGTGACCATTTTTGAGAGATCTACTACTTAGGCCCTGCCTATCTTACATAGTTACCACGCAGTACAACACAATCCATCCCATACAGTTACATAAATCAATCGTGCAACTCTTCGGAACCAGAAATTTGAGTCCTGCTTGATGTCAATCCCTTCTTTTGACAAGCCTGATACCTGCGTCAAGAGTTCTACTCTTCTCTCGGAGCCCAGCCGGCTTGAAGCCAGACTTCATGCTGAAACACAATCATTATACTGTTCCACAGGAGGTATCTGGTTGCTCAGGTAATGAATAATTAAGAATAATGAACTGCATTTGGTAGTAAGTGAACACAATATTAATGCCTCAAGACATGGATGAAGTGGTGACCTCATAAGAACAAGAGTGAAACGGCAGTAGGCCTAGTTGACTATTCCAGGTAAGTGATATTGCTTACGTACGTCTCTTCGATGTACGTACATTTTTTGACATTCGAATTCAGCAGCAACAGCCTGGATGACCAGACAAGCACCAGAGGAGCCTGGCCCATGGCTGGGCTCCGAGAGTAGTGAAACTCTCGAAACTCTTCAAAGGTAAAGTAAGATATTCTTACGAGCTCTCCCTTAACTTGGTATTTTCAACACATTTACAACCAAACTACAGAACAACAAAGTAATAACCAATTCCCTTAATTACTACAATTACTCATGTTCCTTTAATACTCTTAATTACTTGTGCTACTTTTATAGTAAACGAACAAAATTAAGTCTTGATTTAGTTAAGGAATAAACTTAATTACTTATTTTTTTTAGTCGATTAATACAAATAAGTGTTGAACAACCCGAGAAGCAAGAGTTTACCTTCTTTATATTCTCGCTGTTACGAAACTGTCAGGAATATGTAACAAAAAAATTCCATATTCAATTTTATCATAGCTTCGTTAACTATATTCTTGAAGGGTTTATCTTTCGCCACTTCACTTATTCTTCCCAAATATCTCACTACTGCTATTCGTGCTCCCCTTCAGATCCTTCCTTCCTTGTTAATGCTCCAAGTCGGACCGAAACGTCATACCTTTAATCAGTTTCAAGACTCACAAAGTCGTAATGACACGATTGCAAACAAACCATACCACAGGTGGGACTTGAACCCGGTGGCCCAGTGGCTAACGCGACAGTCTGGAGTTTTGAGACTCTGACCGTGGTATGGTTCATCAGTTTCAAGAATTGTTCCACTCCTGGAGCCCGGCCTCTGATGCTTGCCTGGTCAACTAGGCTGTGGCTGCTGATTGCCATCTGGTCCACATATCCATCACAACCTACCTGCTCTGGCACCTGGTTAAGATACTTGTTCAGTTTCCTCTTGAATACTTCTACACTTGTCCTAGCATTGTTTTTGATATCTTCCGAGGCCACGGACGTTGATACAATGTCCGATTATTGTGCCCAGTCTACCCCTGCTTTTCACTGGGTTATTATACACTTCCTCCCATATCTCACTCCAGAATGTTGTTATGGCAGTGTGTAAGTGTGGGACAATGTCCTCAATTACCTTCCAGATATATATCTCTATCTCCTCCGCGCCAGTTAGTATATGATTAAGGACTTTAGAGCATTTCCAGTAATTTAAATGCATCACTGGTTCGATGCAAGCCGTAAATGATCTCTGTATTTGTTCCAGCTCTGTTATCTGCCCTGCCCTGAACGAGGCCGCCAACACTGAGCAATATCCCAAATGACAGAGCACGAGCGATTTGAAAAGTCCCACCAATGGCACTATTTCTCTTGATTTGAAAACTTCCTCTTGAGTTTTGTATACAGTGTCCCTTCTGAGTTCTTCATTCTTTCTACATCCAAGCAGCTGGAACTTATCACTGAACTCATGTTGTTCTCCACTGCAACTTTTCCGTGTCTTCTATCAAGGTGACTTTCATGTTTATTTTAGTGTCATCTGCAAATGATGATACAAAACTGTTACTGGTGTTTCCATCTATGTCTGCTATAAGGGTAAGAAACAGTAGAGGTGCCAGGACAGTGCCTCGCTGATGATGGATCCAAGTGCTGAGCGAGCGGACATGTTTTCTATTATTTTTTTTAATTCTATAGTTGGTCTGAGCGATCTTCAGACGAAATGAAAAAAGTTTTTGCATTCTCCACCCTGCTTTCATTTAGTGGGTTGTTGAAGATTGACTCATGTTGGTCTTTAAGAATTTCGATCATTTTCTGTCCATTTTCAGTATATGAACCTCTTGTTATTAATGGTACAGTTCTACAGGTAGTTGTTAGCTTTAACTTTTTGTTCTCTTTGTGCTTCTTCTGTGGTACGACAGCTCAAGTTTTTGCTGTGACACATTCACGTTATTAGGTAATTCGATAATCTTTTTTCTTCTGTAAAATATTTTATCCTGCCTTTCTATATCTGATCTTCTAGGTTTCCCCAACAGACCTTGTATGCTTTTCTGTTCAGTTTCTCCAGGCACTGGTGAAGATTTAGGGTGTTCATGACTGTTTCTCAGAATATGTCTGATAATTCTTGGTTAATCTTGTCCCAGTCAATTCTCTGGTTGTTGAAGTTGAATTTACTAAACGTCTCTTCTCGTACGTCACTGTTGGAGTTACCCAACCCTGAGTTTATATTCGTTTGTACTTCTATGATGTTTTTGTCATAGTATATTGTTGTTTATGACTGTTATGTCTCTGATTAGTTCCTCGTTGTTTGTGAAGATCAAATCTAGTATATTTTCATTTTTAGTTGCATAAGTTTCAGTGTCCTAAGTATAAGTTACGTGTGAGCTCTCCTTCCTACACACCTCTCTCTTCCCACCCTCCTGAACCCCTACCTCTTCCCTCAGCATCCCAGCTTGGGGAAGGCCTGGTGTTCTCCCAGTCTCTGACACTAGGAATGCATTTAACTTCCTCTCTCAGTTCAAAATTTATGCAAATCAAGAGGCAAACTTAAGGACGGTGTACAGTTACCAGAGAGTTTCAGGCTTCCTCCACACCTCGGCTCGACTCGGGTGGGGTCGGGTCGAGTCAGTTCAGGCCGAGTCGAGTCAGGTTGGGTCGAAGTAATTTTAATTAAATACAAATACAATGGGAGAATGCAGCAAACAATGCGATTGCAGGGAAAAATTCCAGGGAGTTCACACTAGTCACATACAAGGTATTCAGACATACCTGTGACCGGTTTCAAGAGTGGTTCATCCCTCGCAGTCAGATCAGAGACCAACTTTCCTTGTTGACTCATTAACAAGTGTTACAAATCCGTGTTAAGTCAGCAACACAGTCAACGAGAGTGAAACATCCTAGACTTCATATTAGCAAATAACAGTGCCACGCTACGGGACACATGGCACCAAACGCATAAATCTGGAGGAATTTTTTTTTTACCAAGTTTTAATAATAAACATGTTAACCTGGATGCAAAAAAAAATCACGACCTTGTGAAATATGTTAAGAAGATAAGTAACAACCTGGTCTGAGACCGAGCAGCGGGGGCAATCATCCCCGAACCATTAGCATATGTAGCAAATTTAAACCGGTGCGTCAACAGGGTGAACTCGCTGGCGCAAGAAACATGCTTCAGACTCGAGAGAAAATTTGATGATACACACGGAATCACAACACTTGCACAACTATTACCCCAAAACAGTCTTGGGCACACTGTAAGAAACGAAAAAATGTAGAGGCATCATCCAGAAGCAACAAAAAAAGTGATCACGGTGTAAAAGTATAATCAGTTCCGTAGTCTGTACTCCCTACAACGTAGGCGACAAACACTTGTCATAATCAACACCTGGACAATATTGGAAGGACCGGTGTCATAAATGCACCTCGAAATTGCCCTTTACAGCAATATCGATGGTGCAAAATGCAGTACCATAACATGGCCTTGGATGCATTAAAAAACAGAAGTGTATAGACTTTGCAAAAGCCTTTGATAAGTGAAACAACGCATTGTGTAATAACGCAAAAAATTACGTGCAAAACAGGATAACTGAAAATAAGATTTTTTTCTAACAAATCAGATGCAATAAGTAATAATGATAACAAAAACAGGGGAGGCCACAGTGTAAAGTCTGTACTCATTCTTTTTCATTCTCTTATCCAGCACAGAGTCTAAGTCATAGTCATAGTAAAGCGATTTTTCCATTGAGGACATAAAATTTCCAAACTGATATTAACCAGGTCTTCCTGGGGGCCCAGAAAACAATATGTTGTTTAGCGAGGACAAATGCTAGTACATCCGCCACAGAGTTTGCATAAATGGGGAGAAATCAGAGTGGGGAAGCGTCACGAGCGGTGTTCCACAGGGGTCAGTGTTGGGCCCCCTGCTGTTCACAATCTACATAAACGACATAGATGAGGGCATAAAGAGCGACATCAGCAAGTTTGCCGATGACACCAAAATAGGCCGTCGAATTCATTCTGACGAGGACATCAGAGCACTCCAGAAAGATTTGAGTAAATTGATGCAGTGGTCGGAGAGGTGGCAGATGCAGTTTAATATAGACAAATGCAAAGTTCTAAATGTTGGACAGGACAATAACCATGCCACATGTAAACTAAATAATGTAGATCTTAATATTACGGATTGCGAAAAAGATTTAGGAGTTCTGGTTAGCAGTAATCTGAAACCAAGACAACAGTGCATAAGTGTTCGCAATAAAACTAATAGAATCCTTGGCTTCATATCAAGAAGCATAAATAATAGGAGTCCTCAGGTTGTTCTTCAACTCTATACATCCTTGGTTAGGCCTCATTTAGATTATGCTGCACAGTTCTGGTCACCGTATTACAGAATGGATATAAATGCTCTGGAAAATGTACAAAGGAGGATGACAAAGTTGATCCCATGTATCAGAAACCTTCCCTATGAGGATAGACTAAGGGCCCTGAATCTGCACTCTCTAGAAAGACGTAGAATTAGGGGGCATATGACTGAGGTGTATAAATGGAAGACAGGATAAATAACAAAAAGGCACAATACCGTGACTGGAACGATACACAAATAACCCGCACATAAAAGACAGAAGCTTACGACGACGTTTCGGTCCGACTTGGACCATTGACAAAGTCACACTAACAGGGGAGGAGCAGGACGGCTATATATAGGCAGGAAGAGGAGGGGGTAGTAGTGGTGGTAGTAGTAGTGGTGGTAGTAGTACAAGAATTGTATATAATACCGACAGGATGAAATGACACATGCACAACACCCGGGCATCCCCACCGTAGACGTTTCGCCATCCAGCCAGCCACTGGATGGCGAAACGTCCACAACAAAGACAACCAGACGCCGCACATGTGTCTAATTTCATCAGTAATGTAGTAGAAGAAGAGAGGTAGTAGTAGTGGTAGTGGTAGAAGTGGGAAATAAGGAAGACGAGCCAGTCAAATACAAAGGAAGGGGAGCACTGCAAGAGAGCTAGAAACCCACAGAGGGAGAGCAAGCGCACCGAGGTGCGTGAAAGGGGAAGTGGTGAAATAAAATAAAGAAGGAACAGAAACACGAGACAGGAGAGAGAAAGACAACCCAGAGGAGAAAAGGAGAGAGGAAAGGGGAAGAGGAAGAAGAAAAAGAAGAAGAAGAAGAAAAAATGAGGATTCAGGTTAAGTCACGGGTGTTCTGAAGTTTGGAGCATTTTACAATGTAGTGGGAGAGGAAGGCATCTACAGAGACGAAGCCAGGGCTAAGGTTCATACAAGGAAAGTTGTGTATAAGAGAGGATTCAACTAAACGGCGACTGTTCTACTAAATCACAGGTTGAAGATGCCTTCTTTACTCTCCGTCAACGTCAACGTGCTCTCTTTGCGGCTCTACCACAGGATCTCTGTAACCTTCTCTCTACCATTGCCTTTGACACTGCTCGCCTGAATGCGCAAATTCATTCTTCCAAACTACAAAATAAACTTCAACGTCTCATCTCAGCTAGCCCTTGGTCTAAATTCTCCCTCACTGACTGTGTTACTAATCTGTCTTCTGTCTCACTCTCTCAGTATGAGCTTGAACTTCTTGGTTTTGGTCTTTCCTTTGCCACTTCGCCTACTCCTCGCGCTGGTATTTCCCTGATTAGCTCTTTTGATTCCTTTCGTCAATCTCGCTTCCGTAATCTTCCTGACTTGTCCACTTTTCGTGGTGCTCTCCTTCCTGCTCTTGTTAGTCTGTTTTCCAAGAATCACCACCTTCCACGCCGTTACCAACTTGCCCTTTCTTCTCTTAAATCTCAACACTAACATTGTCATACTATCTTCTGACAAAGGTAATTCGGTATTTTATCCTTGATCGCGAGGATTACCTCCGTAAAAGCTGATGTCTTGCTCTCTGACTCACGCACCTACACTCCTCTCGTTTCCAAACCCTCTTGATCGCATCAAGAGAACTTTCAACAAAAAACTAAGGACTCTCTCCGACCTCTGTCCTCCTGACTTGACCTTGTTCAACGGTTTCGTGTCATCTGTCCCTCTCTTTCCCTATTTCTATGGCCTTCCCAAAACTCATTAACCTGATATTCCTCTTCGTCCTATCATATCCTCTAGAGGTTCTGTCTCTTATTCTCTTGCTTCTTGGCTGGCCAAAACCCTCACTCCCTTTCTTGGTACTTTTTCTCCTGCCCACCTCCGTCACTCTCAAGACTTCATTGAACGGGTTCGCTCTCTCCCAACCTGTAAGATGCTTAGTCTTGACGTTGAGTCCCTCTTCACCAATGTCCCTCTTGATGATGTCCTTGATTTCCTTAGAGAGAAGGCCCATGAAGGGTTTTCTTCATCTCCCTATCCCCACTGATGTCTTTCTTGATCTGATCCGCCTCTGTGTGGGACTAGAACATAAGAACATAAGAAAGGAGGAACACTGCAGCAGGCCTGTTGGCCCATACTAGGCGGGTTCCTTTACAATTCATCCCCCCAACAAAACATTTGCCCAACCAAATTTTCAATGCCACCCAAGGGAAACAAGCTCTGATGTGCAAGTCCCACTCAAATCCAACCCCTCCCACTCATGTACTTATCCAACCTAAATTTGAACTACCCAAAGTCCTAGCCTCAATAACCCAACTAGTTAGACTGTTCCACTCATCAACTACCCTATTTCCAAACCAATATTTTCCCTATGTCCTTTCTAAATCTAAACTTATCTAATTTAAATCCATTACTGCGGGTTCTCTCTTGGAGAGATATCCTCAAGACCTTGTTAATATCCCCTTTATTAATACCTATCTTCCACTTATACACTTCGATCAGGTCTCCCCTCATTCTTCGTCTACAAGTGAATGTAACTTAAGAGTCTTACAATCTTTCTTCATAAGGAAGATTTTCTAATGCTATGTATTAATTTAGTCATCCTACGCTGAAATTTTTTCTAACGAATTTATGTCCCATTCTTTAATATGGAGACCAGAATTGAGCTGCATAATCTAGGTGAGGCCTTACTAATGATGTATAAAGCTGCAGTTTTGACCTCTGGACTTCTGTTGCTTACACTTCTTGATATAAATCCCAGTAATCTATTTGCCTTATTACGTACGCTTAGGCATTGCTGTCTTGGTTTAAGGTTGCTGCTTACCATAACCCCCAAGTCCCTTTCGCAATCTGTATGGCTAAGCTCTACATTATTTAACTTATAAGTGCTAGGGTTATAGACACTCCCGAGCTTCAGAACCTTGCATTTATCCACATTGAACATTGACTCTAACTCCTTTTCCTTCCAAGGGAAATATTATTCCCAAACCTTCGGTGTCGCTATGGGCTCTCCTCTCTCTCCTGTCCTTGCTAATCTTTACATGGAATACTTCGAGACTGTTCTTCTTCCTACCCTCGATGTGCAACCTTCACTCTGGCTCCGCTATGTGGATGACATCTTTGCTCTGTGGCCTCATGACTCCAGTCTCTTCCAACCTTTTCTTGAAGCTCTTAACAATCTTGCCCCTTCCATTAAGTTTAAAGCTGAATGGAACTAATTCCTTACTTCCTTTCTCTTGATGTCCATGTCCACCGCTCAGATACAGGTTTTTCCTTTTCCGTTTACCGTAAACCTATGCACAGTGGCATGTACATTACTACTTTTCCTATCATGCTTCCCCTGTCAAGAAAAGTGTTTTATCTCCCTCTTTCTCCGTGCCCTCCGCATCTGTGATCCTCAGTTCCTTCCAGCAGAAATTTCCACTCTTCATAATTCGTTCTCCCGTCTTGGCTACCCTTCCCATTTCATAGACTTGCCCTCTCCCCGTGCTAAACGCAATTTCTTCTCTCCCAAACTCTCTACTCATGGGAACTCTTCTATCCTCTCCCTTCCTACATTTCCGGTCTTTCTAATCTCAACAATTCTCTCCGTCCCTTAGACATCCCAAACTTACCTTCCGCCAGACTACCACTCTTCGCACTAATCTCGTTCATACCTCTCCTCCCTCTACAGATGTTCCTGTTTTCTACTCTATTTCTTGCTCCTCCTGTCCTCTTCAATACTTTGGAGAAACTGGTCGATCTCTTTCTGACAGACTTAGAGAGCACAAAAATAGTGTTAGGCTTGCCGACACTAACAATGCTCTTTTCTGTCACGTCAGAGATCATAGCCATCCTATTGACTGGTCTTCTGCTAAAACTGTCTTACCCTACTTCCAACTCGAACAGTCGCCGTTTAGTTGAATCCTCTCTTATACACAACTTTCCTTGTATGAACCTTAGCCCTGGCTTCGTCTCTGTAGATGCCTTCCTCTCCCACTACATTGTAAAATGCTCCAAACTTCAGAAACACCGTGACTTAACCTGAATCCTCATTTTTTCTTCTTCTTCTTCTTTTTCTTCTTCCTCTTCCCTTTCCTCTCTCCTTTTCTCCTCTGGGTTGTCTTTCTCTCTCCTGTCTCGTGTTTCTGTTCCTTCTTTATTTTATTTCACCACTTCCCTTTCACGCACCTCGGTGCGCTTGCTCTCCCTCTGTGGTTTCTAGCTCTCTTGCAGTGCTTCCCCTTCCTTTGTATTTGACTGGCTCGTCTTCCTTATTTCCCACTTCTACCACTACCACTACTACTACCTCTTCTTCTTCTACTACATCTACTGATGAAATTAGACACATGTGCGGCGTCTGGTTGTCTTTGTTGTGGACGTTTCGCCATCCAGTGGCTGCTGGATGGCGAAACGTCTACGGTGGGGATGCCCGGGTGTTGTGCATGTGTCATTTCATCCTGTCGGTATTATATACTATTCTTGTACTAACTACCACCACTACTACTACCACCACTACTACCTCCACCTCTTCCTGCCTATATATAGCCGTCCTGCTCCTCCCCTGTTAGTGTGACTTTGTCAATGGTCCAAGTCGGACCGAAACGTCGTCGTAAGCTTCTGTCTTTTATGTGCGGGTTATTTGTGTATGGAAGACAGGAATAAATAAAGGGGATGTAAATAGTGTGCTGAAAATATCTAGCCTAGACAGGACTCGCAGCAATGGTTTTAAGTTGGAAAAATTCAGATTCAGGAAGGAAAGTACTAGTTTGGTAATAGAGTTGTGGATGAGTGGAACAAACTCCCAAGTACAGTGATAGAGGCCAGAACGTTGTGTAGCTTTAAAAATAGGTTGGATAAATACATGAGTGGGTGTGGGTGGGTATGAGTTGGACCTGATTAGCTTGTGCTACCAGGTCGGTTGCTGTGTTCCTCCCTTAAGTCAATGTGACCTGACCTGACTAGGTTGGGTGTATTGGCTTAAGCCGGTAGGAGACTTGGACCTGCCTCGCATGGGCCAGTAGGCCTGCTGCAGTGTTCCTTCGTTATGTTCTTATGAAAAATTAAAACCGGAAGAACGTATAAAACTCGAAACATTCAACATAGCAGAAAAACGTGAGGGACTTTAAATGGCGTGTTAGAAGATCTTGCGGTCAAGGATCGCAACAAAAATACAAGGAAAATGATACGCTGGTTAACTATATCTTTCAAAACAAGAGAAGCTAAGCCACTACTGATACTCATTAAGCCATTTGGGGTCTCTAGACTGGAATATTGTTAAATACTAAGCGGCCCTTTTAAAAAAAGGCAGGCGAAACTGCAGAACTTGAGAATTACACCAAATCAACACACCCGAAATTACTCCCTACGAGAGCAAAAGGTTCGTCAGACTGTGCAAAAATACCCTTATTGAACAACAGGGGTGCAATAAGTATACTAGGAGACAACTCAATAAGTGTAAAGGGAACAAGACTTTCAGTACCATCCCGACATACAAAAGGAAAATTACCAATGGTCCCCTGGCTAATTTCAAGAGGTAAGTGGAAATGTTTCCTCTTAAAACTATTTTAAGATCAGTCAGGCCTTCGTTGGATAGTATGCGGTTAGTATCAACAGCCTACCTGATCAGACCATCATTCAGGAGGCCTGGTCTAGAACCGGGTCATTGGGGCGGTGGTCCCCAAATCATCTTCAGGTAATAAGGCATAACCCTAACCCTTTCAAATATATGGAGAATAGTACCATAAGCTACAACAACCTGAGACCTGGTCGGTATCGGGTCACGGACACAATCACTCCTGGAACATAACATCAAACCTGTTCTTTTA
This sequence comes from Cherax quadricarinatus, assembly GCF_026875155.1. Taxonomy (NCBI): domain Eukaryota; kingdom Metazoa; phylum Arthropoda; class Malacostraca; order Decapoda; family Parastacidae; genus Cherax; species Cherax quadricarinatus. Next base: position 40,115,638 of record NC_069412.1, read on the forward strand.
TATTTTTTTTTATTTTACTCTGGAAGTCCGGTCTGAGACTACCTTTATTGTTGAATGTCTTGTTAAACAGACTCTTGATGTCAGCGTCCACCAGACCAATATAGCAATTACAATTTCACTGAATGGACACTTGTTATGGGCTACGTAGGAGTGGTTTGCATTGGAAGGTCGACTGAGGTTAGGTAGAATTGGATCGTATTAGAGGGTAGAATGCAGTTACTGTGATATGGTAAGCAGGGGTCGGGTGAGCGAGGTGGGAAGGGAAGGGGGTAAGTGTAAGGCTAGAAGAATTAAGTTTAAAGGTTGACTGAGATTAGGCACAGTTGGGTCGAGTTTTACGGTCGACCGAGGTCAAGCAAGAGAACCAATTTATAAGAGTAGGTAGAACCTGAAGATAGGAAGGGATAAGATGAATCTGGATGTCTATTAAGGTTAAGGAGGGTTGGGAAGAGTTGGAGGGTAGAATGTGAGGTTAGGGAGAGGTGTGGGATGCTATCATTTAGATGGGACGGGATCGTGTTGGATAAGTGTGGAACAGACCGCATTAGCATCAGGTCGATCGTGTGGGTCAAAATACAGGATATGGTAGGGGGAATGGTATGGTGATACCGACAAGATGTGGAAAAAGACACTTATGTACATAACACTTATGAACTGTACATAAGTGTCTTTTTCCACAACAGGATATGGAAGGTTGTGTTAAGAGTCAGGTCAGGTGAAGCTTTTGACGAGGATCACATAGCAGGCTATGGTCGTATAATTTCCATATTCGTCTGGTAAAGTCCAACATCGTCACGATGAAATTATCAATCTTAAGGAGCCATTGACTGGGTTATCTTATAATGCAGACCCAGGTAAAGTGGAAGTGGTATGGTGAGACCGACAAGTTGCACCAACAACTCGTGGAGAAACGTTTCCTTAACGTTATCATTAGAGACTACAAATAATGGTAAAGTTTAGGAAAGTGAGTGTACTGAAGAGTATTATCACAATGTTCTGTTAAGGTTAAGCTAAAAATGCCTGAGAAGTTTAGAAGGTTAGGGAAGTAGTGTCAATGATACCACTC
>NC_069412.1:40121703-40154203 GCF_026875155.1 Cherax quadricarinatus
TCCCAAAACATCACAGAGAAAACTGTGCCAATATAAAACCCAACCCGATCAAGTATATCGAGAAACTAGAGAATATCCAAAGGCTCAACGAGACTGGTTCCTGTACTAATGGAAATGAACTACGATGACAACACTAAGAGGGGAGAACTTGGGGAAACATGATCATGACATGCGAAGTACTCAAGAGAATTAGACTAGAAGGAAGAAAGGAGCAAAGGCAGACGAGCAACATTAATTAAGAAGTACTTTTTCAGTCTTAGGATAGTAAATGGGATGCACTAGATGAAAAGCTGGAGACAAACACTGTGCACAGTTTCAAGAATAGATATGACTGAGCCCTGGAGGACAGAAATCAGCAAAATCCGATCGATAAGAGTTCAACAAGAGTCAAACGTTATGAATCGATCCCTTAAAAGAAAATGAGGCAAGTACAACTAGACGAGAATAAAAAGCCAGTCGTGGCCAGAAACTATCACTCGATACTGCAGTTACAAACAAGTACACCACACACACACACACACACACACACACACACACACACACACACACACACACACACACACACACACAACATACAGAAAGTAAGACTCAGGAGTATGGTTGCTGTATATGTATAACAATACACATACAAAAATATGTCCCTGCAGTCCATCCCATTGTTGAACTGTATAAATCTTGTAACACCCTCTGCTCCCGTGAACACGTTCTCTTCTTTCTTCTCTTGTTCATTCCTTCTTTTTCCCCATCCTCTCTCTCTCTCTCTCTCTCTCTCTCTCTCTCACGCACGAGCATAGAGACGAGAACCTAGGGATACAGGGAACAATTGTAATAGCCTACAAAATGCATGCAAAAGGAATAACTGGAAAAGTGGAAGAACAAATATTTAATTTCCTAACGAATAGATCCCAACGTGTAATAGTAAACAAAGTGAGATAAGAGGCTGTCATAGTGAAAAACTGTTCCCCAAGGCACAATACTGCCCCCAGCTGCTTTCTCATTCTCATGCCCGACAGAGGCATAAATCAAAGCATTGCATTATGTTTTACAAATGATAACAGTATCTGTTGATCAGGTCATCCACCAGGAGGTCTACTCTCAGACCGGGATGTGAGTGCGTTGACTCTTGGAACTCTCCAGGTATACCCCTGGTAGGAAAGTATACGCCAGAAAAGTCCCATGTCGCAATTCTTTGTAATATGATGACACATCATTGCCGTATTTCTGCAGCATCATATGCAAGATTACCAAACCTCAAAATGCAACCAGGGATTTTAATAAAGAATTCTTCAGAACCTTACATTCAACATGTTAGATCAATTATTGACTACTGAACCCACCATGGATTCCACACCTGGTCATCACATGAAGAAACTGGAAAAGGTCAGAGGGTTTGCAACCAGGCAATTATTACTAAAACTAAAAAAAAAAAATGATTTATATACCTTTGATATAGCTTTGAAAAGTTTCGAGAGTTTCTCTGCTCTCTGAGCCCGGCCATGGGCCAGGCTCGTCTAGTGCTTAATGCTATATGATGTTGACGGAACTGAACTTGATGACCTTAGAGACGACATGAGACACGATTACTACGTACAAAATCTTCAAGAGAAATTTACAGGGCAAATAGATACAAAACCGAATTAAGAGAACCAGAATCAAGGGAACACAAGTAGAAGTTGAGGGAAGATGAGCCATAGGGATGCGAAGAAATTTTCTTCAGTTTCAGGGCAGTTGAGAAATGGAGGCAAACTCAATACACAGCTTCAAGAGCAGATGTGAAAAGGACCAAGAGGCCAGAAGTCAGCGAAGCCGAACAAAGTGGTCTAGGAGGCAGGGCCAGGAGCTAAGTCTCGATCCCCACAAACAAATCTGTACGTGTGCGTGCACGTACACACATATACAGTAATGCTCTAGTTCTCTGCACCTCTGGCTTATGGTTGACATGACAGTTAAGGCTATTGATAATTAACAAGTTGGAAAATATTGTTTGTCTAAGAAAAAGTAAACACCTGCACACTGAAAGTACTCCCATCCAGAGCAAGAGGCTCGACATACTGTGCTAAATATATACATGTAAAACATGAGTACAAAAAGTACATTAAGAGATGACTCAATAAAAATGATTCCTTTTCCAGTGTCCTCCTGTCACAGATAAGGGATATAGCTAACAGGCCCCACCCTAGATGACTTCTATGGGAAACTTAACTTGCTCCATACACTTCTTTATCATCAGAATTGTTAAGCCTACGTTGGTAGGAACCACAATAGCCTGACACCAATCAGCTACATTATCACATATTTCTAAATCGGACCGAACAATATTTCTATTATCTTCTGGTAGCAAGGTAAAGTCGTCGACCACAGATGTTAAAACAGTGTTCTCTATGCATGACTATGGCACTCAGCTCTGGAGTGTGAGTAGGGTAACATTTATGAAGGGATTCAGGGAAATTGGCAGGCCGGACTTGAGTCCTGGAAGTGGGAAGTACAGTGCCTGTTCTCTGAAGGAGGGGTGTTAAGGTTCAGTTTTATAACTGTAGTGTAAGCGCGCCTCTAGCAACACAGTGATGGAGTGAATAATGAAAGTTTTCCTTTTTCGGGCCACCCTGTCTTGGTGGGAGACGGCCGAGGTGTTTCAGCTTTCAGGGAGAAGGCTTACAGCTTTTCATCTCATCCCCTGCATGCATCAGCCTTACTAGAGATTTTAACAATGCAAGGAATTCGCAAGAGTAGGCGAAATATACACAAACACTGATCTCTGGCTGTGTATATTTCGCCTGCTCTTGCGAATTCCTTGCATTGTTAAAATCTCTAGTAAGGCTGATGCATGCAGGGGATGAGATGAAAAGCTGTAAGCCTTCTCCCTGAAAGCTGAAACACCTCGGCCGTCTTCCACCAAGGCAGGGTGGCCCGAAAAAGGAAAACTTTCATTACTCACTCCAATGTTAAACAGGTAAAACTGGTCAATAAGCGTCAATTATACGTTTAAAGATATATTTTTTTCATTTATGTTAATGTGAAAATTAATAATTTTGTACCAAAAGAACCTTAGAAAACTTACCTAACCTTATTATAACAAGCGCAATTTAAGTTAGCCTAATCCAACTATATTTTAGATAAGTTTACAATAATTTAATAATAAACAAACAATGAAATATATTTTTTCGTTAGGTTCAGAATGACTTTTGCGAAATTATTGTATACACAAATTTTCGCTTGCCTTATTCAGCAAGAAGAGCGTTGCTATGTCAAAATAGCAAGTTTTACCTATTCGGCACAGTATATATATATATATATAATATATATATATATATATATATATTATATATATATATATATATATATATATATATATATATATATATATATATATATATATGCTATTATATACACTAGATACAGTAACAATAATACAGCGTTTCTTTAAAAAAATATTTAGTAGTTTTCAGTATTACTGCTAGTAGCTGTATAACACTGAACAGCAGCAGTAACAAATGAAGCAACAATAACATCATGATTAGCAGAAACAGCAACACCATCATTAGCAGCAGTAGCAGTGCTGTTAAAAAGGCTGTGCTCATTATTTGTGCTGGTTGTTGTCGACGTTGGTGCTCTTGCTTAACAACTGTCCTGGATACTTTATGTATCATAAAATCTGAGGGTTGTTATTGATCTCTGCAAACCTGCGCCTTGCTATCCTGGCCACCACCACCCTCCCGTCACTCCTGTAACTCTGCGCCTTGCTATCCTGGCCAGCACCACCCTCCCGTCACTCCTGTAACTCTGCGCCTTGCTATCCTGGCCACCACCACCCTCCCGTCACTCCTGTAACTCTGCGCCTTGCTATCCTGGCCACCACCACCCTCCCGTCACTCCTGTAACTCTGCGCCTTGCTATCCTGGCCAGCACCACCCTCCCGTCACTCCTGTAACTCTGCGCCTTGCTATCCTGGCCACCACCACCCTCCCGTCACTCCTGTAACTCTGCGCCTTGCTATCCTGGCCACCACCACCCTCCGTCACTCCTGTAACTCTGCGCCTTGCTATCCTGGCCAGCACCACCCTCCCGTCACTCCTGTAACTCTGCGCCTTGCTATCCTGGCCACCACCACCCTCCCGTCACTTCTGTAACTCTGCGCCTTGCTATCCTGGCCACCACCACCCTCCCGTCACTCCTGTAACTCTGCGCCTTGCTATCCTGGCCACCACCACCCTCCCGTCACTCCTGTAACTCTGCGCCTTGCTATCCTGGCCAGCACCACCCTCCCGTCACTCCTGTAACTCTGCGCCTTGCTATCCTGGCCACCACCACCCTCCCGTCACTCTGTAACTCTGCGCCTTGCTATCCTGGCCACCACCACCCCTCCCGTCACTCCTGTAACTCTGCGCCTTGCTATCCTGGCCAGCACCACCCTCCCGTCACTCCTGTAACTCTGCGCCTTGCTATCCTGGCCACCACCACCCTCCCGTCACTCCTGTAACTCTGCGCCTTGCTATCCTGGCCACCACCACCCTCCCGTCACTCCTGTAACTCTACGCCTTGCTATCCTGGCCACCACCACCCTCCCGTCACTCCTGTAACTCTGCGCCTTGCTATCCTGGCCACCACCTCTCTCCCGTCACTCCTGTAACTCTGCGCCTTGCTATCCTGGCCACCACCTCTCTCCCGTCACTCCTGTAACTCTGCGCCTTGCTATCCTGGCCACCACCACCCTCCCGTCACTCCTGTAACTCTGCGCCTTGCGATCCTGGCCACCACCTCTCTCCCGTCACTCCTGTAACTCTGCGCCTTGCTATCCTGGCCACCACCTCTCTCCTGTCACTCCTGTAACTCTGCGCCTTGCTATCCTGGCCACCACCTCTCTCACGTCTCCCCTGTAACTCTGCGCCTTGCTATCCTGGCCACCACCTCTCTCCCGTCCCTCCTGTAACTCTGCGCCTTGCTATCCTGGCCACCACCTCTCCCGTCACTCCTGTAACTCTGCGCCTTGCTATCCTGGCCACCACCACCTCCCGTCACTCCTGTAACTCTGCGCCTTGCTATCCTGGCCACCACCTCTCTCCCGTCACTCCTGTAACTTTGCGCCTTGCTATCCTGGCCACCACCTCTCTCCCGTCACTCCTGTAACTCTGCGCCTTGCTATCCTGGCCACCACCTCTCTCCCGTCACTCCTGTAACTCTGCGCCTTGCTATCCTGGCCACCTCCTCTCTCCGTCACTCCTGTAAGTCTGCGCCTTGCTATCCTGGCCACCACCACCCTCCCGTCACTCCTGTAACTCTGCGCCTTGCTATCCTGGCCACCACCTCTCTCCCGTCACTCCTGTAACTCTGCGCCTTGCTATCCTGGCCACCACCTCTCTCCCGTCAGTCCTGTAACTCTGCGCCTTGCTATCCTGGCCAGCACCTCTCTCCCGTCACTCCTGTAACTCTGTGCCTTGCTATCCTGGCCAGCACCACTCTCCCGTCACTCCTGTAACTCTGCGCCTTGCTATTCTGGCCAGCACCTCTCTCCCGTCACTCCTGTAACTCTGCGCCTTGCTATCCTGGCCACCACCTCTCTCCCGTCACTCCTGTAACTCTGCGCCTTGCTATCCTGGCCACCACCTCTCTCCTGTCACTCCTGTAACTCTGCGCCTTGCTGTCCTGGCCAGCACCTCTCTCCCGTCACTCCTGTAACTCTGCAGCTTGCTATCCTGGCCACCACCTCTCTCCCGTCACTCCTGTAACTCTGCGCCTTGCTATCCTGGCCAACACCTCTCTCCCGTCACTCCTGTAACTCTGCGCCTTGCTATCCTAGCCACCACCGCTCTCCTGTCACTCCTGTAACTCTGCGCCTTGCTATCCTGACCACCACCTCTCTCCCGTCACTCCTGTAACTCTGCGCCTTGCTATCCTGGCCACCACCTCTCTCCTGTAACTCTGCGCCTTGCTATCCTGGCCACTTCCTCTCTCCTGTCACTCCTGTAACTCTGCGCCTTGCTATCCTGGCCACCACCTCTCTCCCGTCACTCTTGTAACTCTGCGCCTTGCTATCCTGGCCACCACCTCTCTCCCGTCACTCCTGTAACTCTGCGCCTTGCTATCCTGGCCACCACCTCTCTCCCGTCCGTCACTCCTGTAACTCTGCGCCTTGCTATCCTGGCCACCACCTCTCTCCCGTCACTCCTGTAACTCTGCACCTTGCTATCCTGGCCACCACCACCCTCCCGTCACTCCTGTAACTCTGCGCCTTGCTATCCTGGCCACCACCTCTCTCCCGTCACTCCTGTAACTCTGCGCCTTGCTATCCTGGCCACCACCTCTCTCCCGTCAGTCCTGTAACTCTGCGTCTTGCTATCCTGGCCAGCACCTCTCTCCCGTCACTCCTGTAACTCTGCGCCTTGCTATCCTGGCCAGCACCACTCTCCCGTCACTCCTGTAACTCTGCGCCTTGCTATTCTGGCCAGCACCTCTCTCCCGTCACTCCTGTAACTCTGCGCCTTGCTATCCTGGCCACCACCTCTCTCCCGTCACTCCTGTAACTCTGCGCCTTGCTATCCTGGCCACCACCTCTCTCCCGTCACTCCTGTAACTCTGCGCCTTGCTGTCCTGGCCAGCACCTCTCTCCCGTCACTCCTGTAACTCTGCAGCTTGCTATCCTGGCCACCACCTCTCTCCCGTCACTCCTGTAACTCTGCGCCTTGCTATCTTGGCCAACACCTCTCTCCCGTCACTCCTGTAACTCTGCGCCTTGCTATCCTAGCCACCACCGCTCTCCTGTCACTCCTGTAACTCTGCGCCTTGCTATCCTGACCACCACCTCTCTCCCGTCACTCCTGTAACTCTGCGCCTTGCTATCCTGGCCACCACCTCTCTCCTGTAACTCTGCGCCTTGCTATCCTGGCCACTTCCTCTCTCCTGTCACTCCTGTAACTCTGCGCCTTGCTATCCTGGCCACCACCTCTCTCCCGTCACTCTTGTAACTCTGCGCCTTGCTATCCTGGCCACCACCTCTCTCCCGTCACTCCTGTAACTCTGCGCCTTGCTATCCTGGCCACCACCTCTCTCCCGTCCGTCACTCCTGTAACTCTGCGCCTTGCTATCCTGGCCACCACCTCTCTCCCGTCACTCCTGTAACTCTGCACCTTGCTATCTGGCCACCACCTCTCTCCCCGTCACTCATGTAACTCTGCGCCTTCCTATCCTGGCCACCACCTCTCTCCCGTCACTCATGTAACTCTGCGCCTTCCTATCCTGGCCACCACCTCTCTCCCGTCACTTCTGTAACTCTGCACCGTGCTATCCTGGCCACCACCTCCCTCCCGTCACTCATTTAACTCTGCGCCTTGCTATCCTGGCCACCACCTCTCTCCCGTCACTCCTGTAACTCTGCGCCTTGCTATCCTGGCCACCACCTCTCTCCTGTCACTCCTGTAACTCTGTGCCTTGCTATCCTGGCCACCACCTCTCTCCTGTCACTCTTGTAACTCTGCGCCTTGCTATCCTGGCCACCACCTCTCTCCTGTCACTCCTGTAACTCTGCGCCTTGCTATCCTGGCCACCACCTCTCTCCCGTCACTCCTGTAACTCTGCGCCTTGCTATCCTGGCCACCTCCTCTCTCCCGTCACTCCTGTAAGTCTGCGCCTTGCTATCCTGGCCACCACCACCCTCCCGTCACTCCTGTAACTCTGCGATTTGCTATCCTGGCCACCACCTCTCTCCCGTCACTCCTGTAACTCTGCGCCTTGCTATCCTGGCCACCTCCTCTCTCCCGTCACTCCTGCAAGTCTGCGCCTTGCTATCCTGGCCACCACCACCCTCCCGTCACTCCTGTAACTCTGCGCCTTGCTATCCTGGCCACCACCTCTCTCCCGTCACTCCTGTAACTCTGCGCCTTGCTATCCTGGCCACCACCTCTCTCCCGTCAGTCCTGTAACTCTGCGCCTTGCTATCCTGGCCAGCACCTCTCTCCCGTCACTCCTGTAACTCTGCGCCTTGCTATCCTGGCCAGCACCACTCTCCCGTCACTCCTGTAACTCTGCGCCTTGCTATTCTGGCCAGCACCTCTCTCCCGTCACTCCTGTAACTCTGCGCCTTGCTATCCTGGCCACCACTCTCTCCCGTCACTCCTGTAAACTCTGCCCTTGCTATCCTGGCCACCACCTCTCTCCCGTCCCTCCTGTAACTCTGCGCCTTGCTATCCTGGCCACCACCCTCTCTCCCGTCACTCCTGTAACTCTGCGCCTTGCTCCTGGCCAGCACCTCTCTCCCGTCACTCCTGTAACTCTGCAGCTTGCTATCCTGGCCACCACCTCTCTCCGTCACCTCCTGTAACTCTGCGCCTTGCTATCCTGGCCAACACCTCTCTCCCGTCACTCCTTTAACTCTGCGCCTTGCTATCCTAGCCACCACCGCTCTCCTGTCACTCCTGTAACTCTGCGCCTTGCTATCCTGACCACCACCTCTCTCCCGTCACTCCTGTAACTCTGCGCCTTGCTATCCTGGCCACCACCTCTCTCCTGTAACTCTGCGCCTTGCTATCCTGGCCACTTCCTCTCTCCTGTCACTCCTGTAACTCTGCGCCTTGCTATCCTGGCCACCACCTCTCTCCCGTCACTCTTGTAACTCTGCGCCTTGCTATCCTGGCCACCACCTCTCTCCCGTCACTCCTGTAACTCTGCGCCTTGCTATCCTGGCCACCACCTCTCTCCCGTCCGTCACTCCTGTAACTCTGCGCCTTGCTATCCTGGCCACCACCTCTCTCCCGTCACTCCTGTAACTCTGCACCTTGCTATCCTGGCCACCACCTCTCTCCCGTCACTCATGTAACTCTGCGCCTTCCTATCCTGGCCCACCTCTCTCCGTCACTCATGTAACTCTGCGCCTTCCTATCCTGGCCACCACCTCTCTCCCGTCACTTCTGTAACTCTGCACCGTGCTATCCTGGCCACCACCTCCCTCCCGTCACTCATTTAACTCTGCGCCTTGCTATCCTGGCCACCACCTCTCTCCCGTCACTCCTGTAACTCTGCGCCTTGCTATCCTGGCCACCACCTCTCTCCCATCACTCCTGTAACTCTGCGCCTTGCTATCCTGGCCACCACCTCTCTCCCGTCACACCTGTAACTCTGCGCCTTGCTATCCTGGCCACCACCTCTCTCCTGTCACTCCTGTAACTCTGTGCCTTGCTATCCTGGCCACCACCTCTCTCCTGTCACTCTTGTAACTCTGCGCCTTGCTATCCTGGCCATCACCTCTCTCCTGTCACTCCTGTAACTCTGCGCCTTGCTATCCTGGCCACCACCTCTCTCCCGTCACTCCTGTAACTCTGCGCCTTGCTATCCTGGCCACCACCTCTCTCCCGTCACTCCTGTAACTCTGCGCCTGGCTATCATGGCCAACACCTCTCTCCCATCACTCCTGTAACTCTGCGCCTTGCTATCCTAGCCACCACCTCTCTCCCGACACTCCTGTAATTGTGCGCCTTGCTATCCTAGCCACCACCTCTCTCCCGTCACTCCTGTAACTCTGCGCCTTGCTATCCTGGCCACCACCTCTCTCCCGTCACTCCTGTAACTCTGCGCCTTGCTATCCTGGCCACCACCTCTCTCCCCTCACTCCTGTAAGTCTGCGCCTTGCTATCCTGGCCACCACTCTCTCCCGTCACTCCTGTAACTCTGCGCCTTGCTATCCTGGCCATCACCTCTCTCCCCTCACTCCTGTAACTCTGCGCCTTGCTATCCTGGCCACCACCTCTCTCCCCTCACTCCTGTAAGTCTGCGCCTTGCTATCCTGGCCACCACCTCTCTCCCGTCACTCCTGTAACTCTGCGCCTTGCTATCCTGGCCATCACCTCTCTCCCCTCACTCCTGTAACTCTGCGCCTTGCTATCCTGGCCACCACCACCCTCCCGTCACTCCTGTAACTCGGCGCCTTGCTATCCTGGCCACCACCTCTCTCGTCACTCCTGTAACTCTGTGCCTTGCTATCCTGGCCACCACCTCTCTTCCGTCACTCCTGTAAATCTGCGCCTTGCTATCCTGGCCACCACCACCCTCCCGTCACTCCTGTAACTCTGCGCCTTGCTATCCTGGCCACCACCTCTCTCCCGTCACTCCTGTAACTCTGCGCCTTGCTATCCTGGCCACCACCTCTCTTCCGTCACTCCTGTAACTCTGCGCCTTGCTATCCTGGCCACCACCACCCTCCCGTCACTCCTGTAAACTCTGCGCCTTGCTATCCTGGCCACCACCTCTCTCCCGTCACTCATGTAACTCTGCGCCTTGCTATCCTGGCCACCACCACCCTCCCGTCACTCCTGTAACTCTGCGCCTTGCTATCCTGGCCACCACCTCTCTCCCGTCACTCCTGTAACTCTGCGCCTTACTATCCTGGCCACCACCTCTCTCCTGTCACTCCTGTAACTCTGCGCCTTGCTATCCTGGCCACCACCTCTCTCCCGTCACTCCTGTAACTCTGCGCCTTGCTATCCTGGCCACCACCTCTCTCTCTCGTCACTCCTATAACTCTGCGTCTTGCTATCCTGGCCACCACCTCTCTCCCGTCACTCCTGTAACTCGGCGGCTTGCTATCCTGGCCACCACCACCCTCCCATCACTCCTGTAACTCTGCGGCTTGCCATCCTGGCCACCACCACCCTCCCGTCACTCCTGTAACTCTCCGCCTTGCTATCCTGGCCACCACCTCTCTCCTGTCACTTCTCTAACTCTGCGCCTTGCTATCTTGGCCACCACCTCTCTCCCGTCACTCCTGTAACTCTGCGCCTTGCTATCCTGGCCACCACCTCTCTCCTGTCACTCCTGTAACTCTGCGCCTTGCTATCCTGGCCACCACCTCTCTCCCGTCACTCCTGTAACTCTGCAGCTTGCTATCCTGGCCACCACCTCTCTCCCGTCACTCCTGTAACTCTGCGCCTTGCTATCCTGGCCACCACCTCTCTCCCGTCACTCCTGTAACTCTGCGCCTTGCTATCCTGGCCACCACCTCTCTCCCGTCACTCCTGTAAGTCTGCGCCTTGCTATCCTGGCCACCACCTCTCTCCCCTCACTCCTGTAACTCTGCGCCTTGCTATCCTGGCCACCACCACCCTCCCGTCACTCCTGTAACTCGGCGCCTTGCTATCCTGGCCACCACCTCTCTCCTATCACTCCTGTAACTCGGCGCCTTGCTATCCTGGCCACCACCTCTCTCGTGTCACTCCTGTAACTCTGCGCCTTGCTATCCTGGCCACCACCTCTCTCTCGTCACTCCTGTAACTCCGCGCCTTGCTATCCTGGCCACCACCACCCTCCCGTCACTCCTGTAACTCTGCGCCTTGCTATCCTGGCCACCACCTCTCTCCCGTCACTCCTGTAACTCTGCGCCTTACTATCCTGGCCACCACCTCTCTCCTGTCACTCCTGTAACTCTGCGTCTTGCTATCCTGGCCACCACCTCTCTCCATCACTCTTGTAACTCTGCCTTGCTATCCTGGCCACCACCTCTCTCCTGTCACTCCTGTAACTCTGCGTCTTGCTATCCTGGCCACCACCTCTCTCCCGTCACTCTTGTAACTCTGCGCCTTGCTATCCCGGCCACCACCTCTCTCCTGTCACTCCTGTAACTCTGCTCCTTGCTATCCTGGCCACCACCTCTCTCCCGTCACTCCTGTAACTCTGTGCCTTGCTATCCTGGCCACCACCTCTCTCCTGTCACTCCTGTAACTCTGCGCCTTGCTATCCTGGCCACCACCTCTCTCCCGTCACTCCTGTAACTCTGCGCCTTGCTATCCTGGCCACCATCTCTCTCCTGTCACTCCTGTAACTCTGCGCCTTGCTATCCTGGCCACCACCTCTCCCGTCACTCCTGTAACTCTGCGCCTTGCTATCCTGGCCACCACCTCTCTCCCGTCACTCCTGTAACTCTGCGCCTTGCTATCCTGGCCACCACCTCTCTCCGGTCACTCCTGTAACTCTGCGCCTTGCTATCCTGGCCACCACCTCTCTCCGGTCACTCCTGTAACTCTGCACCTTGCTATCCTGGCCACCACCTCTCTCCCGTCACTCCTGTAACTCTGCGCCTTGCTATCCTGGCCACCACCTCTCTCCCGTCACTCCTGTAACTCTGCGCCTTGCTATCCTGGCCACCACCTCTCTCCCGTCACTCCTGTAACTCTGTGCCTTGCTATCCTGGCCACCACCTCTCTTCCGTCACTCCTGTAACTCTGCGCCTTGCTATCCTGGCCACCACCTCTCTCCCGTCACTCCTGTAACTCTGCGATTTGCTATCCTGGCCACCACCTCTCTTCCATCACTCCTGTAATTCTGCGCCTTGCTATCCTGGCCACCACCTCTTCCCGTCACTCCTGTAACTCTGCGCCTTGCTATCCTGGCCACCACCTCTCTCCCGTCACTCCTGTAACTCTCCGCCTTGCTATCCTGGCCACCACCTCTCTCCCGTCACTCCTGTAAATCTGCGCCTTGCTATCCTGGCCACCACCTCTCTCCCGTCACTCCTGTAACTCTGCGCCTTGCTATCCTGGCCACCACCTCTCTCCTGTCACTCCTGTAACTCTGCGTCTTGCTATCCTGGCCACCACCTCTCTCCCATCACTCCTCTAACGCTGCGCCTTGCTATCCTGGCCACCACCTCTCTCCCGTCCGTCACTCCTGTAACTCTGCACCTTGCTATCCTGGCCACTACCTCTCTCCCGTCACTCCTGTAACTCTGCGCCTTGCTATCCTGGCCACCACCTCTCTCCCGTCACTCCTGTAAATCTGCGCCTTGCTATCCTGGCCACCACCTCTCTCCCGTCACTCCTCTAACGCTGCGCCTTGCTATCCTGGCCACCACCTCTCTCCCGTCCGTCACTCCTGTAACTCTGCGCCTTGCTATCCTGGCCACTACCTCTCTCCCGTCACTCCTGTAACTCTGCGCCTTGCTATCCTGGCCACCACCTCTCTCCCGTCACTCCTGTAAATCTGCGCCTTGCTATCCTGGCCACCACCTCTCTCCCGTCACTCCTGTAACTCTGCGCCTTGCTATCCTGGCCACCACCTCTCTCCTGTCACTCCTGTAACTCTGCGTCTTGCTATCCTGGCCACCACCTCTCTCCCATCACTCTTGTAACTCTGCGCCTTGCTATCCTGGCCACCACCTCTCTCCTGTCACTCCTGTAACTCTGCGTCTTGCTATCCTGGCCACCACCTCTCTCCCGTCACTCTTGTAACTCTGCGCCTTGCTATCCTGGCCACCACCTCTCTCCTGTCACTCCTGTAACTCTGCTCCTTGCTATCCTGGCCACCACCTCTCTCCCGTCACTCCTGTAACTCTGTGCCTTGCTATCCTGGCCACCACCTCTCTCCTGTCACTCCTGTAACTCTGCGCCTTGCTATCCTGGCCACCACCTCTCTCCCGTCACTCCTGTAACTCTGCGCCTTGCTATCCTGGCCACCACCTCTCTCCCGTCACTCCTGTAACTCTGCGCCTTGCTATCCTGGCCACCACCTCTCTCCGGTCACTCCTGTAACTCTGCGCCTTGCTATCCTGGCCACCACCTCTCTCCGGTCACTCCTGTAACTCTGCACCTTGCTATCCTGGCCACCACCTCTCTCCGTCACTCCTGTAACTCTGCGCCTTGCTATCCTGGCCACCACCTCTCTCCCGTCACTCCTGTAACTCTGCGCCTTGCTATCCTGGCCACCACCTCTCTCCCGTCACTCCTGTAACTCTGTGCCTTGCTATCCTGGCCACCACCTCTCTTCCGTCACTCCTGTACTCTGCGCCTTGCTATCCTGGCCACCACCTCTCTCCCGTCACTCCTGTAACTCTGCGATTTGCTATCCTGGCCACCACCTCTCTTCTATCACTCCTGTAATTCTGCGCCTTGCTATCCTGGCCACCACCTCTCTCCCGTCACTCCTGTAACTCTGCGCCTTGCTATCCTGGCCACCACCTCTCTCCCGTCACTCCTGTAACTCTCCGCCTTGCTATCCTGGCCACCACCTCTCTCCCGTCACTTCTGTAACTCTGCGCCTTGCTATCCTGGCCACCACCTCTCTCCCGTCACTCCTGTAACTCTGCGCCTTGCTATCCTGGCCACCACCTCTCTCCCGTCACTCCTGTAACTCTCCGCCTTGCTATCCTGGCCACCACCTCTCTCCCGTCACTCCTGTAACTCTGCGCCTTGCTATCCTGCCCACCACTTCTCTCCCGTCACTCATGTAACTCTGCGCCTTGCTATCCTGGCCACCACCTCTCTCCTGTAACTCTGCGCCTTGCTATCCTGGCCACCACCTCTCTCCCGTCACTCCTGTAACTCTGCGCCTTGCTATCCTGGCCACCACCTCTCTCCCGTCACTCCTGTAACTCTGCGCCTTGCTATCCTGGCCACCACCTCTCTCCAGTCACTCCTGTAACTCTGCGCCTTGCTATCCTGGCCACCACCTCTCTCCCGTCACTCCTGTAACTCTGCGCCTTGCTATCCTGGCCACCACCTCTCTCCCGTCACTCCTGTAACTCTGCGCCTTGCTATCCTGGCCACCACCTCTCTCCCGTCACTCCTGTAACTCTGCGCCTTGCTATCCTGGCCACCACCTCTCTCCCGTCACTCCTGTAACTCTGCGCCTTGCTATCCTGGCCACCACCTCTCTCCCGTCACTCCTGTAACTCTGCGCCTTGCTATCCTGGCCACCACCTCTCCCGTCACTCCTGTAACTCTGCGCCTTGCTATCCTGGCCACCACCTCTCTCCCGTCAATCCTGTAACTCTGCGCCTTGCTATCCTGGCCACCACCTCTCTCCGTCACTCCTGTAACTCTGCGCCTTGCTATCCTGGCCACCACCTCTCTCCCGTCACTCCTGTAACTCTGCGCCTTGCTATCCTGGCCACCACCTCTCTCCCGTCACTCCTGTAACTCTGCGCCTTGCTATCCTGGCCATCACCTCTCTCCCGTCACTCCTGTAACTCTGTGCCTTGCTATCCTGGCCACCACCTCTCTCCCGTCACTCCTGTAACTCTGCGCCTTGCTATCCTGGCCACCACCTCTCTCCCGTCACTCCTGTAACTCTGCGCCTTGCTATCCTGGCCACCACCTCTCTCCCGTCACTCCTGTAACTCTGCGCCTTGCTATCCTGGCCACCTCCTCTCTCCCGTCACTCCTGTAACTCTGCGCCTTGCTATCCTGTCTGATATTGTCCCACTTTACAAAGATGGCGGAAGCCATTTAAAAAAATCTAATAGCCCTAACTTCACATAATATTTAACTTCTTGAATGTTTCTAAAAAGCAAGATTGCCAATAATAACTTGAAATCACAACATTTGCATAATCCAGGGCAGCTGGGTTTAGGGCAGATCGCACCTGCCTTTCACACCTAGAATATTACGATGAGGACCCAAGATGCACTGGAAAACAAGTTAAATGCTGATGTAGTGTGCACCGATTTTACAAATATGACCACGAAGTGATTGCGAAATACCTGAAAAAGTGGGAAGATGGATATTTAACTTACTAACAAACAGAACTCAGAGAGTAGAAGTAGCAGTAGTAAGTCTGAGGCTACCACTGTGAAAACACGGTACTCGCTGTTTTCTGTTACTCATTTAAATATTCGACACTGACAAAGATATAATTTACAGCACTGAAACATAATTTAGGGATGACACTGAAACTTCAATAAGAGCGGCGTCCGTAAAGACAGAACCACTTTAAGCAGATATAACTCGAGTTTTCCAGTGGGCCTCAGACAACAAAATGATGTTTAACCAGGTCAAGTTTTAGTTGCTCCGCTATAGAAGAATGAAGGGAATAAAGAATGTAGAGTGCAGAGCAAACTCAAATCATCCAATAGAGCGAACGTCCCATGTGCGAGACTTGGAAGTAATGATGTCGGAAGATTTCACATTCAGAGATTATAACAATGTTGTCATTGCTACCGCAAGAAAAATGATAGGTTGGATAACTAGAATTTTCATGCCATGAGACGTTGAGCTAATGATGATATTCTAAGTCACTTCTTTCCAGACTAAGGGCAACCTGCCTTCAAGGCAGGCGAGATTTATGAGCTGGAAAACGTTCATAGAACTTTCCTCTACCAGTATACATTCAACGAAACATCTGAACTACTGGGAACGCTTGAAGCACCTTGAACTGCATTCCTTGGAACGTAGGCAATGAAAGCAAATCATAATTTACACCTGGAGTCCTGGAGACTGGTCCCAAACCTGAATACCAAAATCACCCCAAATGGTGCCAAAATACCTGAACAGGGGCGCAACGAGCACAGTGAGAGAGAACTCTGTTAGTGTCAGAGGTCCTCGGCTCTTCAACGACGCCCTTCCTCCATGCATAAGAGTAATTACCAACAATCTTCTGATCGTCTTCAAAGTTCCATCAGTAAGTGCCTGACCAGCCAGGCTGTGGTTCGTATGTTGAACTGCATGCAGCCAGCAGTTACAGCCTGATTAATCAGACACTAATCCTTCAGGAGGCCTGCTCTGAGACTGGGTCGTGGGAGCGATGGCCCCCTGGAAACATTCTTTAGGTTTCCTTTAGATATCCACATAAAATCAGGTTAGTTTCTAGCTTTCCCAACCTCCAGTACACGAGCCTCTGCTTGAGGCTAAAGACCTGGCAATCTTTATTCAAGGCTGGGGACTGGGTACAGATAACAAAGTCACAGAGCAAATTTGATTAATTTGAGCTTGCTTCGGCGGACTGAGCATCTATCAAGACCGAGGAACTGAGCACCTCAAAATTACTATTCCCCCCACCACTTCTTCTATTGTCTCCAGTGTTTAATCACCTATGTGCAGGAGAAACCTTTTCCACAACCAAAAATACCCAAATGTTACATGTGTGCTAATTCATCTACTTAATGGTACTGTATACCATTTAACATGATGGTCCAATAAACCTACTGTAGTCCTATTGCTCAGGGGTAACCCGTTGTAAGATGCAGCAGAGTTATTTCAAGAAGCCGCATTAGAAGGATAAAGTAATTTCAAGAGGCAATATACCATCAGTCCACTTTTTACCCCGCCGAGATCGGAATAGCAGTGAGGCATGATTAGCGTGGTCGAGTGTGTCCCACACACTCATATTCGTGACTTCCAACCTCAAAATAACGTGAAAGAAATTTTAGAGCACTTGCAGGATTCCGAGGATCGGGAGTTCCTTAGCCCGCATGCTAACCATTGTTCCAACCAGGAGTGAGTCGTGACGATCCTTGAGCAGCCCTGCTTCAACTTAGTGTGGTTCTCATTCTTTGAACTCAGTCGTTGTTACGTAAGGTAGATAGTCATGTGGAGTCGAGAGTCCTCCACACCGTATTATAATCTAGAAATTAAGCAATTCATAATTTACGAATTGAAAATGAAAACTGGTTAAGTTTGGGTTTAATCTTGGCCATTTATGAAACTGTCTTGATGAAAGTAAACGATGGACTGAAATACTGTTCATATTTTTTTATAGTAATGGCATATAACATCAACAGGCAGATTAATATGTGCAACGCTTGGGCGTCTTCGAGGGGAAACTGGACAAATATCTCCAGGTGTCATATCAACTAGGCTGTGATGGATATGTGGGGCAGCGGGCCTCCAGCAGCAACAGCCTGGTTGACCAGACAAGCCTTGCCCAGGGCTGGGCTCTGCGAGTAGAAAAATTCTCGAAATTCAAAGGTATGTGAAATATGTTTATTGTGGAGACATTTCGCCAACAAAATAATTGTATACTGAATAACTGTATACTGCAGACGGTGGAAAGCGTGAAGAGGTAATTTATGGGCATCAGTCCCTTAGAGTGGTTAAACCTAAAGTAGAAACACGAAGACAGAGACTTGTATACGCAGCCACGATACTGCGCAAGCCTGGGTATTCTTGCTATTTAACTAACGTTATGTGGGAAGATACTGTCGAGGACTAATGCATCAGGCTTTTGGAGAGTCGGTTGTCTGGGTTCCCATCTCAGTCATGCCGCAATATTTCACTTCGTCATAGCGTGTTTCCATGGCTGCATCGATTATACATATATATACTATATATTTTAGTGCATACATATAAATTCAGCTAAGATAAATGCCTCCAGATATTAGCTTTGATGGCCGCAGATATCTCAGCCAAGTTAAAAGCAATACCGCAGCCGCAGGCGGACCACTAGCCGCAGAACACTTGGGTAAAATCACTGCAGCTGGGACATACATACCTACTCGTAGCAGATATTAATTGAGCTCCTCAATTGCCACGCTGCTTACGACTATCACTGTCACCATGGCAACCATCCACCCACCCTTATGCCCCCCCCCCAATCCCCACAAGGGGGATCACCCATCCACACAGTCAATTTTCCGGGACTGAGCAGTGTTAGATATTTCAATTAAGGGGTGGAATTGCTGACCAATTGTACCAGGAATTAGAAATGTATTATATTATTAATGGCACACAATACTGAAACAAGACTCAAGTACTACAGTAGGCCTACTGTTCTATTTTAGGCATGTCTATTTACTCATAACCATTCCCATGCATATAGCTATCTAACCTACTTTTTGCCAAGTCAGTGCTTTTACGAACTAATTCACTGTTGAGGGTTGTCCAGCATGGACCAGTAAATTTGCAGTGCTCCGCTATTCTTGTCTTGTGTATTTTTAGCACTTTCTTCATACCAGTTTTATTCGTAATTTCCGTTTGTACACAGCAATCATTCCTCAAGAATATATATACATGTATGTGTATGTATATATATATATATATATATATATATATATATATATATATATATATATATATATATATAATATATATATATATATATATATAATAGTTGATAAGTAAAACACATGTGCAAGAGACTACAGAGCAAAACTCTTTTCCAGGCTGAGGGACTGATTACCTCAAAACTACGTCTTCAAAGGTGATGGGCTGATGACATCCTCTTTACATTCTTACTGCTTCTGCTCACTCTTCTGTACTTGACTGAAGAAGCCTACTGTGTAGGCGAAACGTTTCGGAATAAAGATACCTAATTATCGAAGATGTCTTAGTTAACAGTATACATAAATACATGGGATTAACTCTGCCTTCCTTACATGTATTTTTTCACGTACATTTATTATATAATACGTAGACAAAAACTGAGATGTTAATAAGTGGTTTTGAAGACCGATAAGTTAATAAATGATACACTTGTGCAACATTTGGGTCTCACTATTGTGGAAACGTTTCGTCAGTCAGTGGTTTCTTCAGTCCAATGATGAAATAGGTGGAAGATGAGTTTGAGTCGATGTCAAGCTGGAGTGATAGTCATATAGTGCTTGAGAAACGAGAAGTAAATAAACAGAAAGACAATTGTTTGCCTGTGATACATCTGTGGCCTGTGAGTCTTCATTCTCCCGCGGCCTGTGCAGCCCATGGTGCGGCCCACGGCGCGGGTGTTATATTGATTGTTCATGTGATTTTAATGTCTACTTTGTAATTGGCAATAATGCCTGTAGGACTTTGCATTTGTGAAAGTTTGCCATTCTTATGCCACTTCTCACATGTATTTGTTATTCTGTCTGCATTTGCATACCATACATTCAACTTCTTTTCCAAAACTGTGGTCTGGGGGGTACGCTGGGTTTGGGAAAGCGTGAGACCTGATGAGGAACTATGGGTGGTTGCTGTGGAAGTGGAGTTTGTAATGAGGTGGGTGGGGGCACTGGGCATGGCATGTGTGTTTTGGGTTAGAATGTTTAGCTGCACTGGGGTTGTCCTAGTTGGGGGGTTTCTGTAGGTTGTTGCGAGGGAGGTTGTATTTGATCTTCCTCCTGAGTCTGGGTTCTCCTGTCCATCTCCATCTTCACTTCTCTTCCCTCCTTTCATCTTTGTAGCCTCTCTTTCAGTTCCTGCCTTTCGTCTCGTGTTCTGTCGCAGTCAAAATACACCCCTGGTACGCTGATATGTCCTTTAGTCTTGCTTTCTCCTGCAGGATCCTATTTCGAGCCGCTTCTGCCTTGAAAATCACTTTGACGTATGGTGTCTTCCTTTTGCATACCCTCCTACTCTCAGAAAATTTGCCAGCTGGGTCAAGTCATCTACTCCTATTGCTTTCAATCGCTTTTTCTCCCCTTGTCTTCTTGCTTCGTAAGTGTCCCATTCAACTTCCCGGAGCCCATAAACAAAGACTGATCTCTCCCTTTCATTCTCCCAGTGCATATCCCTATGTATCCCCTGATTCGATTTTGTTGCCTCCATTGCAGCTTTCCTTTCTTCAATCTCTTTGCTATCTGTTGTACCTGGGCCCTGTGGTCTGCCATTTTCCCTTCTCAGTTTTCCCTGGGCACTGCTGTGCTCTGTTACGGCCTCTACATATAGCTTAGCTCTTTCATTTTCCACAGTCCCCTCAATTTTTTGATGTGATCCTCTTTTTTTCTCAGGCTCCACAATGGTCTGATAGGGCCTCTGCATACATTTTTGCTCCTTTGTGACTGAAGTAGCAGTTTCTGATGTTATGCCCACATTGCTCTTTAGTTCTTTAGACTGTTTCAGATTTTTCAGTTTCTTTTCTAATCTATGAATCTTAGCCTCTGCTGCTGTGACTTGCATCTCCCACTTCCTGCTCTCAGCAGCTATCCTCTCCTCCATTTTCATACTAAGCTCTTCTAGCTTCCTTCCCCACTCATGTATGTTTGTGTGTATGTGTTTGTGTGTATGTGTTTGTGTGTATGTTTTAGTGTGTGTGTGTGTGTGTGTGTGTGTGTTTTTGTGTGTTTTATGTGTGTGTGTGTTTTTTAGTGTGTGGTGTGTTTTAGTGTTTGTGTGTGTTTGTGTGTGTTTTAGTGTTTGTGTGTGTGTGTGTTTTTAGTGTTTGTGTGTGTGTGTGTATGTGTGTGTATGTGTGTGTGTTATGTGTGTGTGTATGTGTGTGTGTGTTGTGTGTGTGTTTGTATGTATGTTGTGTGTGTGTGTGTGTGTGTGTGTGTGTGTGTGTGTGTGTGTGTGTGTGTGTGTGTGTGTGTGTGTGTGTTTTAGTGTTTGTGTGTGTGTTTTAGTGTTTGTGTGTTTTTTAGTGTTTGTGTGTGTTTTAGTGTTTGTGTGTGTGTTTTAGTGTTTGTGTGTTTTAGTGTTTGTGTGTGTCTTTTAGTGCATGCATGTGTGTTTTAATGTGCGTTTTGTGTGTGTGTGTGTGTGTGTGTGTGTGTGTGTGTGTGTGTGTATGTGAGTCTCAGCAGTGCCTAGTCCAGTAGTGGACAACACTGCTCTGTACATCCTGCCAACATTTCCAGAGCTGTTCCATTCTAGAAGTCATACCTAGTCTACCAGGCTTTTATTTCTTCCCACCCTCAGGACTACATGACCACAGCAGCCTGGTTGTGGTTATGTAGTGGTTTGTTCCAACAATATTTGTTATATCTACTGGTATAAGGAGGTTGACTACTGTCTTGAACCACGAACGTGACACTGTTCGCTAACTGTGCTCATGGCACCTCTGCTTAATCAAGTTGAGGAGTAAGACATGTGCAGTACCTAGGTAACTTTAATGTCGAAACGTTTCGTCTGCACAGCAGGCTTGTCCAATCTGTATTCAACTGAAGAAGCCTGCTGCACAGGCGAAACGTTTACACAAGGTTTAGACAAGGTTGCACTCTGTCACGATGCGGTGCTTAAAAGAGTATAGTAAAAAGCTTTAGTAAATTTGTTAGGCAAGAACCACTCCTTGTAGAACCTTGTTGAGACTCAATGATCAATTTAGGTTCATCAAAATAACTTTGGATTCCAACAGAATATTGATTGCAGCAATTTGTCCGTATTGAGGTCAGGTTGACTGGTCAGTAATTGGAAGTTAAGGACTTACATTCTCCATTAAGTGAAAAGGTATCAATCTGGCCAATGATACGACAGATGCGCATTTGGAATGATTTATGAAAGAGATGAGTTAATGGTCTACCTACATAGAGTCTACCTGAAGGGTGTTCAGGGGGGTCGACGCCCCCGCGGCCTAGTCCTTGACCAGGCCTCCCAGTGGATTAGAGCCTGATCAACCAGGCTGTTACTGCCGGCCTCACGTAGTCTAACATACGAACCACAGCCCGGCTGATAGGGTACTGAGTTTAGGCATCTGTCTAGCTACCTCTTGAAGGCAGCCAGGGGTCTATTGATAATTTCCCTTATGCTGTTGAACGATCTTGGGCCCCGAACACTTATTGTGTTTTCTCTTAGTGTATTAATGGCGTCCCTACTTTTCACTGAGGGTATACTGCACCGTCTGCCCAGTCTCTTGCTTTTGTGGGGAGTGATTTGTGTGTGTAGATTTGGGACCAATCCCTCTAGGACTTTACAAGTGTAGATTATGATGTATCTCGCCTGCACTCCAGGGAGTACAAGTCAGACTCCAAACTTTCCCAGCAATTAAGGGGCTTGATTGGACTTATATGTACATGTGCAGTAAAGGCTCTCTGTACATTCTCAAGGGCTGCGATTTCACCTGCCTTGAATGAAGCTGTTAGTGTATAACAATATTCCAGCCTAGGATCATCACTGGCATAGTATCCCTTCTATTGAGAGTTCTCATTATCCATCCTATCATTTTCCTCGCAGATGTGACAGTAACATTCCCAAGTCCTTCACACTACTTTTCCGCTCTGTTGTGTGGCTAGAGTTTGTAGAATACTCCGTTCCAGCTTTATTTCCTCCAGTTTTCCATATCGTGGTTGAAATTTGTCCTCACTGAACATATTATTTTCCGTTACCCATCGGAAAACTTGGTTTATATCGGCTTAGAGATTTACCGTGTCCTCAATGGCTGGCAATCTCATGCAGATTCTAGTATTGTCTAGTAGTATCGTTCTTTTCGTTTCTAAACTTTTGAAAACAATTTGTCTAAACCTGGTAACGTGTTCGGTTTTAATTTGTGTGTTCATCTGAGAACGATGTTGCCAGCGACTGTCATCTTGCAGAATTTATTTTCATCGGGTTCTCTATAATTGTTCACGTCTGGAATTCATTGTTTTTAATCTCTTGATAAAACAGACCGGAAATAAATAGTAAACATATAAACTTTCCTTCTATTTATCAGTACACTGTCATGAGTTCTGTCACTACTACTATCCTCTCTAGAATATCTTTCCTATATACTAACCTCCAAGCTGACCTAAACGAAATCTTCCAGTGGACCACTGGACAAATTTCAGTTATTATGCCATAGAAGAATGAATTCTAGAATTAAAAATAAGATCCGAGTACAAGACAAACTCAAACCGCTCAATAGAAGTTAAGTCCTGGAACGTGAGAGACCTGGAAGTAACAATGTCAGATCTCACCATAAAGGAGCACAAGGTTATTATCGCAAGAAATGCCAACCTAAGGTGAAAAACTTCAGGTCACTCGTTGTCTCTAAGTTGGATTATAGCTGTTCGCTAGCGGTCCCCTTCAAGACATGCGACAGTGCTGAGCTGGAAAATGAAGAGAACCTTAAAATCTCATTTAAACACAGCCAAACAACTAAATTTCTGGGCGTGGTTGAAGTCCCTAGAACTATACTCATTAAAACGCAGGCGGGAAAGATACATCATAATCTGCTTCTCTAAGATACTGGAGGGATTGGCTTCAAACCTGCTAACCGAAATTAATACCAATGATCACAAAAGGCTTGGAAGACGGTGCAGGATACATCCAATGAAAAGCAAGGGAGCGATGAGTGCACTAAGAGAGAACTCATTAAGTGTTTAGAGACCACGACTCTTCAACACTCTCCCTCCATACATAACGGGGATCCCTGACAACCCCTAGCTGTCTTCAAGAAGGAACTCGACAGATTCTTCAAAACATCTGATCAACCGGGTTGTGGTGCATAAGTTGGGCGGCGGACACTTAATAGTTCGATCGATCAGGTCAGCAACCGGGAGCCCTGGTCTGGGACCGGGCCGCGGGGGCAGTAACCTCCGGAAAAGACTCCAAGTAAACTCCAGGATTTATCTTGGAATTTTATGCAACTCAGTTTTATATTTTTGGCAACTTTATCTCTTAATCTGGCGTCTGTGTTGAAGTAAATACCTGGGAAAATGGTGTGTTATTTGTATGAGGGAGGATCAGGTGGCGCACCTCAGTCATGATTTATTATTATAATTAAAAAGAAGCGCTAAACCTATGCCTCAGCCATGATCATGAAGGGTAAGGTAGTGCAGCTAACATAAACCTGGAAGATACTGTTGAGTCAGTTTCCCAAAGCTACACAATAGCACAACTGGACCGAAATCCAATAAACACGATTGCAATCTACCACAGAACGGGTTAGTGCTGAAACTCATATGGTAGGGTTCGAACCCCCACCGTCTGAGAAGATTGAATTCTCAACAGCGGAATATACCTTAGTTAAATATATGGGGAAATTAAAATAAATCTAGTGAAAAGCCAGGAGGCGACATGGGCCTCAATAATAAAACATTGTGTTCACTATCTGTAGCACAGAACTCATTCAATATGATGGCAGCAATCAGAAAATTGGTTGGGAAAATAGTGGGAAAGTCTTCAATGAGGGAACTGGCCGTACCTCAGCCAAATGACAGATCAGCAGGTTTGATGGATTATGGGCAATAGGGCTGTTAAAAGCAACAAGCTAGTTGAACAGGCAGTCAAGAACTGAACTGGACAGTGCTTGGTAAGTTAGAAGAGCCCTCGAACTAGTCACAGTGTATCACAGGTGGAAGCATCATCAAATGAAGCGTACTACAACCCTATCTCAATCCCCTCCCCTCCCTGAGCTCGCCAGCAATTCTCTCACTTCAAACTGATATAAATCATAAACGCAGAGCCCTTGCTACCTAGATTGGACACCATTTACAGCAACCACCACACACCATTAACATAACCTCACGCGACACACCTACTACCCTCCACCACACACCAATACTACCGCCAACATACTACGCCTCCACCACACACCATACACCCTCACACACACCATATACCTGCCACCACACACCGATACTGAACCCTCACACACACCATATACCTCCACACACACCTACTGTACCTCACCACACACCATACTACCCTCACACACCCATACTACCTCCACCACCACACCATACTACCTTCACTCACAACCATTACACCCTCACCACACTACCATACTACCTCCACCACACAATACTACCCTCCACCACACACCATACTACACCCCCCACACACACCAAACTTCCCTCCACCACACACCAACTACCCTCCATCCACACACCACACTACCCCCACCACACACCACCCATACTACCTCCACCACACCATACTACCCTCCACCACACACCATACTACCCTCCACCACACACCATACTACCCTCCACAACACCAACTACCCTCCACCACCACCATACTACCCTCCACCACACACCATACTACCTCAACACACACCATACAAACCCTCCCACCACACACCATGCTACCCTCCACCACACACCATACTACCCTCCACCACACACCATACTACCTCCACCACACACCATACTTCCCTCACACACACCAACTACCCTCCACACACACCAACTACCCTCCACCACACACCATACTACCCTCCACCACACAACCATCACCCTCCACCACACACCTACTACCCTCCACCACACACCATACTACCCCTCCACCACCACCATACCTACCCTCCCCCACCCACCTATCTACCCTCCACCACACACCATACTACCCTCCACACACACCACCAATACCCTCAACACACACCATACTACCCTCCACCACACACCATACTACCCTCCCACCACACACATAACATACCCTCAACACAACACCATACTACCCTCAACCACACAACCATACTACCCTCCACCACACACCATACTACCCTCCACCACACACCATACTACCCTCCACCACACACCATACTAACACCCTCCACCACACACCATACTACCCTCCACCCACACACCATACTACCCTCCACACACACCATACTACCCTCCCCACACACCATACTACCCTCCACCACACACCATACTACCCTCCACCCACACCATACTACCCTCACCACACACCATCCCTACCCTCCACCACACACCATATACCCTCCACCACACACCATACACCACACACACCATACTACCACTCCACCACACCCCATACTACCCTCCACCACACACCATACTACCCTCCACCACACACCATACTACCCTCCACCACACACCATACTACCCTCCACCACACACCATACTACCTCCACCACACACCATACTACCCTCAACCACAACCATACTACCCTCCACCACACACCATACTACCCTCCACCACACACCAATAACCCTCCACCCCACACCAACTACCCTCCACCACACACCATACTACCCTCCACCACACACCAATATCCTCCACCACAACACCACCACACACCATACTACCCTCCACCACACACCATACTACCCTCCACCACACACCATACTAACCCTCCACCACACACCATACTACCCTCACACACACCATACTACCCTCCACACACACAATACTACCCTCCACCACACACCATACTACCCTCAACACACACCATACTACCCACCCACCACACACCATACTACCCTCCACCACACACCATACTAACCCTCCACCACACACCATACTACCCTCCACCACACACCATACTACCCTCCACCACACACCATACTACCCTCCACACACACCACTCACAACACCATACTCCCACCACACACCATACTACCCTCCAACACACACCATACTACCCTCCACCACCACACCATACTACCCTCACCACCCAACTACCCCCACCACACACATACTACCCTCCACCCACACCATACACCCCCAACACACACCATACTACCCTCCACCACACACCATACAACCCTCCCCCACACACCATACTACCCTCCACACACACCATACTTACCCTCCACCACACACCATACTAACCCTCCACCACACACCATACTACCCCAACCACCCACCATACTACCCTCCACCACACACCATACTACCCTCCACCACACACCATACTACCCTCCACCCACACCATACTACCCCCACCACACACCATACTACCCACCCTCCACCACACACCATACTACCCTCCACCACACACCATACTACCCTCAACACACACCATACTACCCTCCACCACACACCCATACTACCCTCAACACACACCATACTACCCTCCCCACACACCATACTACCCTCAACACCCATACTACCCCAACACACCATCATACCCTCCACCACACAAACCAACTACCCTCACCACACACCTACACCCACCACAACACCATACTACCCTCCACCACACACCCATACTACCCTCCACCCACACCAACTACCCTCACAACACACCATACTACCTCACCACACAACCATACTACCCTCCCACCAACACTCACACATACTACCCTCACACACACCATACCTACAACTACCCTCCACCACACACCAACTACCCTCAACACACACCATACTACCCCCCACCACACACCATACTACCTCACCACCCACACACCATACTCCCTACACAATACTACCCTCCACCACACACCATACTACCCTCAAACACACCATACTACCCTCCACCACACACCATACTACCCTCCACCACACACCATACTACCCTCAACACACACCATACTACCCTCCACCACACACCATACTACCCTCAACACACACAACCATACTACCCTCCACACCACCACCCCCACACCACCATACTACCCTCCACCACACACCATACTACCACCAACACACACCAACTACCCTCAACACACACCATACTACCCTCCACCACACACCACACTACCCTCACCACACACCATACTACCCTCCACACACACCCACCAACTACCCTCCACACCCATCACCCTCCCCCACACCAACTATCCAACCCTCCAACCCACACACCATACTACCCTCCAACCCACACCATACTACCCTCACACCCCACACCATACTAACCACTCCACACACACCACACAACCCTCCACCACACCATACTACCCTCCACCACACACCATACTACCCTCCACCACACCCATACTACCCTCCACCACACCATACTACCTCCACCACATCACCATACTACCCCACCCACACCAACACCCTCACCACCACCCTCCACCAACACCAATACTACCCTCCACCCACACCCATATACACCCCTCCCCACACACACCATACCTCACCCCCACCACACACCCATACTACCCTCAACACACACCATACTACCCTCCACCACACCACCATACTACCCTCCACCACACACAACAACCCTCCACCACACACCAATACACCCTCCACCAACACCAAACTAACCCACCACCACAACCACCATACTACCCTCACACACACCATACACCCCAACCACACCCCAAATACCCTCCACCACACACCACCTCACAACTCCCCTCCACCACACACCACACTACCCTCCATCCACCACACAACTACCCTCCACCACACACCAACACCCCCTCACCACCACACCAACTACAACCCTCCACCACACACCATACTACCCTCCCACCACCACACCCCATACTCCACCATCCACCACACACCCACACTACCCTCCACACACACCACAACCCTCACCAACACACCATACTACCCTCCCACACACCAATACCCTCACCACACACCACTACTCCACCACACACCCATACCACCCTCCACCCATACCATCCACACCCAATCACCCCACCACCATCACCACATACTAACCTCCACCACACACCATACTCCCCCACACACCCATACCCACACCACCAACTACTACCCCCTACCTCACACATAACCCATCCACCACACCATACCACCCTCCACCACATACACCATACTACCCTCCACCACACACCAACACCTCACCACCACCATACCATCACCCAACCATCACCACCCAATACTACCCTCCACCACACACCATACTATCCTCCACCACCACACCATACACCCTCCACCTCAACCACCATCACACCCAACCTCACACCATCCTCCACCACACACCAACTACTAACCCCACCACAACACCATACCACCCCCTCCACCAATACCATCACACCCAATACATCCTCCACCACACACCATAACTATCCTCCACCACACACCATACTACCCTCCACCACACACCATACACCCTCCACCCACACACCATACTACCCCCACCACACACCATACTACCCTCACACCACCACCCACACTACCCTCCACCACACACCACACTACCCTCCACCACACCACCATACAACCCTCCACCACACACCAAATCATTACCCTCCACCACACACCATACTACCCTCCACCACACACCATAATATCCTCCACCACACACCATAACTACCCTCCACCACACACCATACTACCCTCCACACACACCCACACACCACTACCCCCCACCACACAACCACACTACCCTCCACCACACACCATACTACCCTCCACCACACCATACTACCCACCACCACACACCATACTACCCTCCACCACACACCATACTACCCTCCACCACACACCATACTACCCTCCACCACACACCATACTACCCTCCACCACACACCATACTACCCTCCACACCATACTAACCCTCCCACCACCACACCACACTACACCCTCCACCACACACCATACACTACCCTCTCCACCACACACCATACTACCCTCCACCACACACCATACTACCCCCACCACACACCATACTAACCCTCCACCACAACACCATAATATCCTCCACCACACACCATACTACCCTCCACCACACACCATACTACCCCCCCCACACACCACACTACCCCCAACCACACCCACACTAACCCTCCACCACACACCATACTACCCTCCACCACACACCATACTACCCTCCACCACACACCATACTACCCTCCACCACTCACCATACTACCCTCCACCACACACCATACTACCCTCCACACCACACACCATACTACCCTCCACCCACACCATACTACCCTCCACCACACACCATACCACCCTCCACCCATAACATCACACCCAATACTACCCTCCACCACACACCATACTACCCTCCACCACACACCATACTACCCTCCACCACACACCATACTACCCTCCACCACACACCATACTACCCTCCACCACACACCATACTACCCTCCACCACACACCATACTACCCTCCACCACACACCATAACTACCCTCCACCACACACCATACTACCCTCCACCACACACCACACTACCCTCCCCCACCACACACCATACTACCCTCCCCACCACACACCATACTACCCTCCACCACACACCATACTACCCTCCACCACACACCATACTACCCTCCACCACACACCATACTAACACCTCCACCACACACCATACTACCCTCCACCACACACCATACTACCCTCCACCACACACCATACTACCCTCCACCACACACCATACCACCCTCCACCTCATACCATCACACAAAATACTATCCTCCACCACATACCATACTACTAACCACCACCACCACAACTACCACCCACTAACGGCATTGTAAACATGAGTTGTGAGAGGATGAGACTAGCAGAATGACTAGTAGAATTATAACACCCAGAGCGGAAACTAATGTTGACTAGTGCAATGTTACCCTCTAGACGTGCAACATTGACTCAGTGACAACACTGTGACTCAACCCGCGACAACATTGTCTCACAACACAACAATGTCTCACCATTAGTGATACTCGTGTATTCCTGTAAACAGTCTGAGCAGTGAATATACTGAACAACGGCACTCATTCAGTGAGTGAACATACCCGCGGGTAAATATACTGAACAACGGCACTCATCCAGTGAGTGAACATACCCGCGGGTAAATATACTGAACAACGGCACTCATCCAGTGAGTGAACATACCCGTGGGTAAATATACTGAACAACTGCACTCATCCAGTGAGTGAACATACCCGTGGGTAAATATACTGAACAACGGCACTCATCCAGTGAGTGAACATACCCGCGGGTAAATATACTGAACAACGAGACTCATCCAGTGAGTGAACATACCCGCGGGTAAATATACTGAACAACGGCACTCATCCAGTGAGTGAACATACCCGTGGGTAAATATACTGAACAACGGCACTCATCCAGTGAGTGAACATACCCGCGGGTAGAATATACTGAACAACGGCACTCATCCAGTGAGTGAACATACCCGCGGGTAGAATATACTGAACAACGGCACTCATCCAGTGAGTGAACATACCCGCGGTAGAATATACTGAACAACGGCACTCATCCAGTGAGTGAACATACCCGCGGGTAGAGGAATATATCTGAACAACGGCACTCATCCAGTGAGTGAACATACCCGCGGGTAGAATATACTGAACAACGGCACTCATCCAGTGAGTGAACATACCCGCGGGTAGAATATACTGAACAACGGCACTCATCCAGTGAGTGAACATACCCGCGGGTAGAATATACTGAACAACGGCACTCATCCAGCGAGTGAACATACCCGCGGTAGAATATATGAACAACGGCACTCATCCAGTGAGTGAACATACCCGCGGGTAGAATATACTGAACAACGGCACTCATCCAGTGAGTGAACATACCCGCGGGTAGAATATACTGAACAACGGCACTCATCCAGTGAGTGAACATACCCGCGGGTAGAATATACTGAACAACGGCACTCATCCAGTGAGTGAACATACCCGCGGTAGAATATACTGAACAACGGCACTCATCCAGTGAGTTGAACATACCCGCGGGTAGAATATACTGAACAACGGCACTCATCCAGTGAGTGAACATACCCGCGGGTAGAATATACTGAACAACGGCACTCATCCAGTGAGTGAACATACCCGCGGGTAAATATACTGAACAAAGCACTCATCCAGCGAGTGAAACATACCCGCGGTAGAATATACTGAACAAAGGCACTCATCCAGCGAGTGAACATACCCGCGGGTAGAATATACTGAACAAAGGCACTCATCCAGTGAGTGAACATACCCGCGGGTAGAATATACTGAACAAAGGCACTCATCCAGTGAGTGAACATACCCGCGGGTAGAATATACTGAACAAAGGCACTCATCCAGTGAGTGAACATACCCGCGGGTAAATATACTGAACAAAGGCACTCATCCAGTGAGTGAACATACCCGCGGGTAAATATACTGAACAAAGGCACTCATCCAGTGAGTGAACATACCCGCGGGTAAATATACTGAACAACGGCACTCATCCAGTGAGTGAACATACAGAAAAGACTTGCTATTTTCCTCTTATGAGTGAAGTGAAAGTCATTTAAAAGTTTTACTTCTGGTTACCTGAAGGTTATTCCGGGGATCAACGCCCCCGCGGCCCGGTCCATGACCAGGCCTCCCGGTGAATCAGGGCCTGATCAACCAGGTTGTTACTCAGTAAGAGTTATTGTATTAGTGTGTCAAGAGCATGTATGATAACAAGGACATCTTATAATCTTACATTACGATACAGTACAAATATACACTGTCTTCACTGTCCTCTCTGTAAGAGTATTTAGCCCGATAATAAAGAACAAAG
>NC_069412.1:40159203-40163974 GCF_026875155.1 Cherax quadricarinatus
GCGTGAGGTGAACATTAACAGAATAACCACTACAGCAAACAAAACATGAGACTGCTAAATTAAATGATAGACTTTGAGGAGCCTCAACAAGTCAGTCACGACACAATATACGAAATGTGTCTTTCCCAAACTCCGAGTATGCAGAACCAAAACAAAACCCACACCTGATAAAGCAAGTAAAATTAATCTGAGTTCAAAGACTATATGGAACTGAGGGAGGCAGGAACAGATCTACTGCTAAAGCTCCTGGGCTGTAGGAAGCAGTTCAACTGGGTTACAGATGGTGTCTCTGGTGGAATATAATGCAGAAAGTAACACACACACACACAAAACCCCACACACACACACACACACACACACACATATATATATATATATATAATATATATATATATATATATTATATATATATATAATATATATATATAATATATATATATGAAGCGCAAGACAAATCACAGTGGATGAAAATCTTCAGCTCAAGTACTTTCACACGTCTCCGCGAGTCACCATGAACTATTCAATATTAAAAGAGTAGCAACAGGAGGAATGAGGGAAAGTTTTCTGAGAGTAATGTAGCGTGGTGACACCAGCCAGCTTCTCTCAGATATGAGAAGCACCGTTCGCTTCCCCCGTGGCTTGTTTTGCATTGTTAAGATCGCCTGTCTGCGATTGTATTGCATATATATATATATATATATATATATATATAATATATATATATATATATATATATATATATATATAGAGAGAGAGAGAGAGAGAGAGAGAGAGAGAGAGAGAGAGAGAGAGAGAGAGAGAGAGAGAGAGAGAGAGACAGACAGACAGACAGACAGACAGACAGAAGGCCTCGTATTTATTTAAGACAAAATCATTTCAATTACCACAGTTCAATTACCACTATAAAGGACTATCATGGAGAACCAAACTTGAGATTACTGCACCAACGTTGAGCGTCATAAACATTTCCACAGATGTGACCACACGTCAGCTGACCTGGGTTTGACCTGGTGGTTGGTCAGCGACCTTGTTAATATGAAGACTCGGCTGACACATCTACACAAGTCTAGTTTAATTAAGTGACAATGACAGGTGTCTGCAACTGTTATGTTTCTTCCTAGGACTGATGCTGGATATCTCTCTTCAGTTTTATAATCTCGTCTCAGTGTTAACATTCTCATAATTTTTATATCTTGTTTTCCAGGCAGTTTAGCTAACTTTATTTTAATAAAGTTGGTAGAATTACCGACAATATGTAAAGTAAAAGGACACAAGTGCAACTAATGTGACATTTATTGTGGCAACGTTTCGCTTCCAGGAGTTTAAATCAAGCCAGTACAAACAATACATGGACACAGAGGGTATATAAAGGCTCAGAGTGAGGTGTAATACTAGTGAGGTACCATTTCGATGTTCACTAGTGGTAGTAGTAGTAGTAGTAGTGGTAGTGACAAAAGTAATACAATATGGTAGAGCAATTAATTCGTACATGAGTAAAAGGATATAAAAGCTATACTTGGGTAACATAAAAATAGGTTGGACAAATATAGACTGGAATGAGGCAGCTTGTTTTAGTGTTCACTCTCTGTGCTGTGTGTAGTATAACAGGAGAGACTATGTGATGGCAGGGTTTACTGTTTTCAGGAGGATTCTTGCTAAGACATTCGGAGATGGTGAAGCTGCCGTTGTTTTGTTTAATTGTATTCGAAACAGCGATCAGTGCTGATTCGAGGCACTTGCGTCTGCGGAAATTAGTTTCTTTGATCACTAATTGGCGTCTCTGAATTTCATGAGATGATTGGTGGAATTTTTGGTGTTGTACACAGGCGTTGTTCAAGTTATCGTTCCTACATGCGTAAATGTGTTCATTGAGGGCGGGTGTCGAGGTTTCTGGCTGTTTCACCTACGTAAATCTTGTCACAGCCTCCACAGGGTATAGTGTATAACTCCTGCATTTATGGTTCGTGGTGCTTGGATTTTGTCCTGGTTATATCCTTTATTGAAGTGCTAGAAGCGATGGCGACTCTATATCCCAGCAAAGTTATAATTCTTCCCAACAGTCAGGTTGCACTGAACGTCTCAAAAGTACTTTCACAAGCTAACACCAGAGTCGCCATCGCTTCTAGCACTTCAATAAAGGATATAACCAGGACAAAATCCAAGCACCACGAACCAGTCAATGCAGGAGTTTACACTATACCCTGTGGAGGCTGTGACAAGATTTACGTAGGTGAAACAGCCAGAACCTCGACACCCGCCTCAATGAACACATTTACGCATGTAGGAACGATAACTTGAACAACGCCTGTGTACAACACCGAAATTCCACCAATCATCTCATGAAATTCAGAGACGCCCAATTAGTGATCAAAGAAACTAATTTCCGCAGACGCAAGTGCCTCGAATCAGCACTGATCGCTGTTTCGAATACAATTAAACAAAACAACGGCAGCTTCACCATCTCCAAAGTCTTAGCAAGAATCCTCCTGAAAACAGTAAACACTGCCATCACATGAGTCTCTCCTGTTATACTACACACAGCACAGAGAGTGAACACTGAAACAAGCTGCCTCATTCCAGTCTATATTTGTCCAACCTATTTTTATGTTACCCAAGTAATAGCTTTTATATCCTTTTACTCATGTACGAATTAATTGCTCTACCATATTGTATTACTTTTGTCACTACCACTACTACTACCACTAGTGAACATCGAAATGGTACCTCACTAGTATTACACCTCACTCTGAGCCTTTATATACCCTCTGTGTCCAAAGTATTGTTTGTAATGAAGAATTGAACATTTTGCAACCGGGGAAATCTTTATTGAAGAAATTTTCGCCACACAGGGGCTTCTCACCAAAATCAAAGTAAAAGTGGAAAGGGGAAGTAGAATTTTGGGTAATCATCCCCCAACCTGGAATCGATGTGTTCAGTCACCTCGTAGGAAGTGCAGCATAGGGCCAGAGAGGTGGCTTTATACTGGGGGTGGAGAGTTGAAGGGAGGAGGGGGGATCACATAGGGGCAGGCCCCATTGATCCCCCCCTTTTTCCTGCTTCAACTCATCTCACCCTTTAACCCACCTTCTGGCCCTTGGCACTTCCTAAAAGAGTGATGGACTGAAAAATCGTTTCCGTTGGGGGACTGATTACCTCAAACTTCTCTTCCTTCCCACTTCTATTTTTGTATTGGATGAGAAGCCACTGTGTGGCGAAAGTTTCTTAAATAAAGATTTCCTGTGTTGATAAGTGTTCAATTCTTAAATTGTCGTTTTTCAAACCATTCGTCAC
This sequence comes from Cherax quadricarinatus, assembly GCF_026875155.1. NCBI lineage: Eukaryota > Metazoa > Arthropoda > Malacostraca > Decapoda > Parastacidae > Cherax > Cherax quadricarinatus. The sequence continues at coordinate 40,162,495 of NC_069412.1, forward strand.
ATTTTTTGTAAGGTTGAAAAAGCTCCGGGGTGGGGAAACTTTTGCCAAAAAATGTACATTAGTTGCATTTGGGCCCTTTTACTTTAAAAACTTTATTTTAATTTTTAAGTTTTACTACCTGCTTACAAGTTAGTTTGTTATTGTTAACAAAGAAAAAGGAGACTGCAACATGCCTACGGGCCCCATCAAGACAGGCCCAACTAACTACCCAACCACTATGTTTTAGAACATAAAACCCTAGTTTAAAAATTACACAACGTTTTAGTTTCTATGCCCCCCCACCGGGATTTTGTTCCTCGGGAGTTTGTTCTTGGGTTCCAAAACTCTATTACAAACCCCGTGCTTTCCAAATCTTTTGAATCTAAATCTAATTTTTCCAACTTAAAAACCCATTGCTGTGAGTCCTATTTGGGTTTTGATCATTTTAGAATTTTTCATTCCTTTTATTTTTTTCAGTTTCCCATTTCACACTCAATCTATCCCCCCCCACTCACGCCTTCCTAGAGAGTGAAAATTCAGGGCCCCCATTATTATTTTATAATCAAGGGGGAACGCTAAACACGAAGGATTATACGCGTCTGGGGGGGTGTGGAAGGCATTCAGGATTAATTCGGGGGGAAATGGAGGAAAAGATCCAATTCCCCAAATCAAGACTCCTCACCAATTCAAGGAACCTTCCCTTTAGGGGCAGGGCCCCCATCTATCCTCGAGGAAAGATTTTTTAGATAAGATCATCTTTTTCACCTCCTTTTTACGCTTTCAAGGATTATAACCTTTGTAATGCGGCGATCGTTGGCTCATAATCTAAATGAGGCCAACCCAACGACGAAAAAGAGGTAAGAATAACCCGCGGATCTTGCAATTTTGCCTTTTTCGTTAACTTTTCACATTATTGCCAATTTACCTTTATTGATTGTTCCTCCATTTGATAATTTTTCCTAATTGTACCATTGACTTTACAGATTTTTTTTTTGAGATACTATGACATTTTGCAAATTTTTATTAAAATGGGAAAATTTTTTTGTCAACTTAAATTCGTAGGTTTTTGCACAAACCAAGATATTTTTAAGACGAATAAAACGTGCAGATGGTCTTGGCGAGGTCTTTGGTGTCAGGGGTACTTACACAGCTAGACAGTGTGAGACCCAGGGGTTACCTGAGTGAGAACTAAAGGTCACCTAGTGAAAGGACTGTCCCCCAAACCCCGTAGAATGAACCCCACTGTTTTTTATACAAATGAACGCTGAGAGATCGACCCCGTTAGGGGACGGGAACTTGAGCCTCCATTTCTCATATACGAATGAATGCACAATTTAGAATTTTATGAAATGCAATACACAAACAGGGTTTTCCCGGTAAGGTCATTAATAGTCTCCGGTAAAACAGTTCAAAGATAAGGTCATACAATAGTCTCCAGGATACAGTATTAATAGTCTACAGAATAAAGTCTAAAGTGTCCCCGGAGAGGAAAAATCATACT
>NC_069412.1:40169474-40236053 GCF_026875155.1 Cherax quadricarinatus
CCTATGCTGCACTTCCTACAAGAGTGATGGACTGAACACATCGATTCCAGGTTGAGGGACTGATTACCTCAAACTTCTACTCTCCTTACCCACTTCTACTTTGTATTGGACTGATGTAGCCACTGTGTGGCGAAACGTTTCTTCAATAAAGATTTCCATGTGTTGCATAAGTGTCTCAATTCTTCAACTTGTCGGTTTTCAAAACCATTCGTCACATTGTTTGTAATGGCTTGATAAAGCTCCTGGAGAGCGAAACGTTGCCACAATAAATGTCACATTAGTTGCACTTGTGTCCTTTTACTTTACAACTTTATTTTAATGTCTTAAGTCTTACTACCTGCTTACAAGTTAGTCTTGTTATTGTTAACATAAGAAAGAAGGAGCACTGCAACATGCCTACTGGCCCATGCAAGACAGGTCCAACTCACACTCACCCACACCCACTCATGTATTTAGAACATAAGAACCTAGTTTTAAAATTACACAACCTTTTAGTTTCTATGACGGCACTCGGGAGTTTGTTACACTCGGGAGTTTGTTACACTCGGGAGTTTGTTACACTCGGGAGTGTTACACTCGGGAGTGTTACACTCGGGAGTGTTACACTCGGGAGTGTTACACTCGGGAGTGTTACACTCGGGAGTGTTACACTCGGGAGTGTTACACTCGGGAGTGTTACACTCGGGAGTGTTACACTCGGGAGTGTTACATTCGTCCAAAACTCTATTACCAAACCAGTGCTTTCCTATATCTTTCTGAATCTAATTTTTTCCAACTTGAAACCATTGCTGTGAGTCCTGTCTTGGTTTGATCATTTTAGCACATTATTTACATTCCTTTTATTTATTTCAGTTTCTCATTTACACACATCAATCATATCCCCCCTGACTCTACGCCTTCCTAGAGAGTGAAGATTCAGGGCCCTCATTATTATAATCAAGGGGGAAGCGCTAAACACTGAGGATTATACAGCGTCTGGGGGGGATGTGGAAGGCATTCAGGCTTAATTCGGGGAACTGGAGGACAGATCCAATTCCCTAAATCAAGAGCTCCTCACCAATATCAAGGAACCTTCCTTGAGGGGTCAGGGCCCTCAATCTATCCTCGTAGGAAAGATTTTTGAGATAAGATCATCTTTGTCATCCTCCTTTGTACGCTTTCAAGCGCATTTATATCCGTTCTGTAATGCGGCGATCAGATTGTGCATCATAATCTAAATGAGGCCTAACCAACGACGATATATAGAGTTGAAGAATAACCTGCGGACTCCTTAGCAGCATTTTGCCTTTTTCGTTAACTTCTTCACATTATTGCCAATTTACCTTTATTGATTGTTCCTCCATCTATGATGATTTTGCCTAATTAGTACCATCTGACTTCACAGATTTTTCTTGTGGCTAATAGCTATGACATTTTGCAATTTTCAGTTAAAATGGTAATATTATTGTCAACTTAACCTTCGTATGGTTTTTGCACATACCAAGATATTTTGAAGACGTAATAAGCGTGCAGATGGTACTCTGGCAGAGGTCTTGGATGTCAGGTGTACTTACACAGCTAGACAGTGTGAAGACCCAGGATTACCTGTAGCTGAAAACTACAAGTGTCACCAGTAGTGAAAGGACTGTCGCCCCACCACAGTAGAATGAACTCTAGCTGTCTTTTCAGACAAATGAACGCTGAGAGATCGAGCCTCGATTAGGGGACGGAATCTTGAGCCTCCATCTTCTCATATACTGAATGACTCGCACGAATTTAGTATTTCATGAAATGCAATACACACAACAGTTTCCAGGATAAGGTCATATAATAGTCTCCAGGATACAACAGTTTCAAAGATAAGGTCATACAATAGTCTCCAGGATACAGATATATAATAGTCTACAGGATAAAGTCATACAAGTGTCCAGGAGAGGAACATCATACTTACAATGATACACCATAATACAACCTCCCAGATGTTCCTACAATCCTGCCAGCATGGCGGCCCACAAATCCGGTTAATTAAAATCACGTTGTGAGTATCATGTCTCACGCATTGGTAGACAAAATCAAGATCATTGGTAGACAAAATCAAGATCATTGGTAGACAAAATCAAGATCATTGGTAGACAAAATCAAGATCATTGGTAGACAAAATCAAAATCATTAACGTGGAAGGCAGTTTTCATTTTTATTTTTTTTTGTCATTAAAGGTAGTAACCTAACTTCACTCAACTTTACATAACAAAGCTTAAATTTCGTAAAGAAAAGCCACTTGGGAGAACAAGCTTTATTAAGTCTGCGTACAGCTTTCTCAAGCCATGATGCGATAAAGCTCTACAGAGGTGAAACAGTTCTAACAAAAGCTTGTTCAGCACCGTTGTATTTTTTCCGTTATTATCGGCAGTACGCCATTTCAGTGAACAGCAAATTCGCGTTCAAAACTGATTTTAGCGGAATTATACAGTAAGCATGAAAATATGCTCATTTTATGTTAAAACAATCCTTGCCGAAGAAGCCAAGTCGGTAAGTTAGGCTTTAAAAAATCACAACATTGCTTAAGAGAGGTGGCGTGGTATTGAACCTGTGCTATTTGATGAGCACACACACGCTTGCACGCGCTACCCACTGGCCAAGCAAGCTGAGTATACACAAGAAAGAGAAGCTGGGAACCTTAACTAGGAATCATCAGGGCTGTGGATGGAGTATCACAAAGGGAGTGAGAGAGAGAGAGAGAGAGAGAGAGAGAGAGAGAGAGAGAGAGAGAGAGAGAGAGAGAGAGAGAGAGAGAGAGAGAGAGAGAGGAGAGGAGAGAGAGAGGAGAGAGAGATTATTATTATTATTATTATAATCAAGGGGGAAGCGCTAAACCCGGAGGATTATACAGCGCCTGGGGGGGGGGATGTGGAAGGCATTCAGGCTTAATTCGGGGAACTGGAGCACAGATCCAATTCCCTAAATCAAGAGCCCCTCACCAACATCAAGGAACCGTCCTTGAGGGGCCAGAGAGAGAGAGAACCATCGCTTCCTTCCTTAAATCTGCCTATACCTCACTGTATGTATACCGGTGTATTGTATACCATTCTTAAACAACTTGTCAGACACTGCAACATCATGGAATCTTGATTCTAAGGACATGTACATAACCTTCACGACTACGACAACTACTACTACAACTAGCCCATCTCTTTGGGGAGGGCCTACTTTCACTGGGGAATCCCGCCTACCAGTGACAATGCCCTCGTCTGCTACCCGTCCCATTTCCACCTGACGTTAGTATATAAACGTCAGACGCCTTGCTTCTGCTTCAGAATCTCCACGACTACGGTGCTCTTCGCACCTACTCCAAGGTTGAGGGACTGATTACCTCATCTTCTGTACATAGTTCTACTCTCTTCAAGTTATGTCCTGGAATTTGTATTGATAAAGCCACTGGATGGCGAAACGTCTACAATAAAGATACCTAGATGTTGCACATGTGTCTCAATTTCACCTCACTGTATCATGATTGATCTGTGTCCAGCGAAGACGTGCTTAGTGGATTATTTGTACTGGTATTATTGAAGTGTTTAGGATGTCTTCTTGAGTAGTTATACCTTCAGGTGAAGGTACAGCTGGAGGGAGCTAGGAGATACAATTTCTAAGAAGATTTATTCTTAGAACGAACGGAAGTAGGTCTGCAAGCTAAGATTAAAATTGAAGATGAAGAACTTGGAAGAAATTAATGTCGAGACTTTCAATTTCTTAGAGCACCTGTTTACCAGTTATATAACTGAGGGAAGGGGGGATCCCTGTCATACGTAGCATTTTGCTGTAGGTGGTGTTGACGATGAACTCTTGTGTCGAGAAACAGCTGTGATCTGCTGGTTGGACAAGTACTGCAAAAGCCTTGTGGTCTCATTGGAATTAGTCCTAAATCTGCAAACGAAAATCACTCCCTACGAAAGCAAAGACTCGGCAGGTGGTGCAACATCCCCCCAATGAAACGTAGGGGCGCCATGAGAACATCAAGAGAACACAGTAAATGTCAGGAACCCAAGACTGTTCATCTGCCTCCCAGCATATATAAGGGGGATTACTAATATATCCCTGGCTGTCTGCAAGAAGGAGCTGGACAGACCAACCAGACTTCGGTTCCGACGTCGATTTGCGTGTGGCCAGCAGTAACAGCCCGGTTGACCAGGCCCTGATCCACCGCGAGGCCTGGTCATGGACCAGGCCGTGGGGGTGTTGACCTCCGGAACACCCTCCACGTATACTCCGGGTAATAAGTGAGAGACCACTTCTGCAGCAGGAATGGGCAGAGGTATCATCAGTAATGGGACTACTGTTGCTGCTGCTGTGTATCGGGTTTTAAACTGAAAAAAATCTAGAGGTAAGGGCGTCTGTAGGAAAAGAAAGGATTGTGGTACTATAGATTTAAGCGGTGAAGGTTATGAAGATTGTGAAAGTAAAGATTTCAGAAGCAGATAAAGGGAGTACAGTCAAATTATCATCAAGGAAGGAGCTGTATATGAAACCTAATAAAACTTTGAAGCATACTTAGAGAGGGGTTCGGGGGATCAACGCCCTCCGCAGCCCGGTCCATGACCAGGCCTCAGGGTGGATCAGGGTCTGATCAACCAGACTGTTACTGCTGGCCGCACGTAAGCCGACGTAAGAACCATAGCCCGGTTGATCAAGTACTGACTTTAGGTGCATGTCCAGCGTTTTCTTGAAGACAGCCAGGGGTCTATTGGTAATCCCCCTTATGTAGGCTGGGAGGTAGTTGAAGGGTCTTGGGCCCCTGACACTGCGTTGTCTCTTAGTGTACACGGGGCCCCTGCTTTTCATTGGGAGAATGTTGTATCTCCTGTCGAGTCTTCTGCTTTCGTAGTGGAAAGGAGAAGATAGAAAAGAAAAAATCTTATCATGTATTATACAAACAGTTGTAACGCCAGACACAAGATAAATGAGTTGAAATTAGCTGCATGTGCATGAAACTACTGATGCACTAACTGAGACGTGGGTTGAATTTGAAGAGTCAGGATGCCTGCCAGATGCTACATTTAAAAGCTTAACTTACTCATTAACAGTCACGAAGTTTACTAATCTACTGACTGTATCCTCTCCCGGCACCAGGAAAACTCACACTATAACTCATCTTCATATCCTTCTTACAATAAAAAAAAAACTATCGATTAATGAAATTTAGGAAGAGCCAACTACTCTTGAAGTAGAAGAAGGTGGCGGTAGACGTGGAGGTGGTGGAGATGGAGGTGGAGGTAGTGGAGGAGGAGGAAGAGGCGGGAGGGGGAGGAGGTGGTGGTGGTTGTGGAGATGATGATGGTGGTGGTGGTGATGATGGTGGCGGCGGCGGCGGCCTACACTGGAAGCAGGAATGATGGCGGCACCCGCATCCTCCGGTAAATACACTGTATCCCACCCTGACAAAACACATCCCATCCTGGCAACACATCCCACACTAACACAACACACTGTATCCTACACTGATACGACCCACTGTATACCAGTGACACAACACTGTATACCAGTGACACAACACTGTATACCACTGTGACACAACACTGTATACCACTGTGACACAACACTGTATACCACTGTGACAAAACACTGTATACCAGGTACACAACACTGTATACCACAGTGACAACACTGTATACCACAGTGACAACACTGTATACCACAGTGACAACACTGTATACCACAGTGACACAACACTGTATACCACAGTGACAACACTGTATACCACAGTGACAACACTGTATACCACAGTGACAACACTGTATACCACAGTGACAACACTGTATACCACAGTGACACAACACTGTATACCACAGTGACACACACTGTATACCCCAGTGACCACTGTATACCACAGTGACAACACTGTATACCACAGTGACAACACTGTATACCACAGTGACACAACACTGTATACCACAGTGACACAACACTGTATACCACAGTGACAACACTGTATACCACAGTGACAACACTGTATACCACAGTGACACAACACTGTATACCACAGTGACAAAACACTGTATACCAGTGACAACACTGTTTACCATAGTGACAACACTGTATACCAGTGACAACATTGTATACCACAGTGACACAACACTGTATACCACACTGACACAACATCATGTACCACACTGACACAATACACTGTATACCACACTGACACAATGCACTGTATACCACACTGACATAACACTGTATACCACACTGACACAACACTGTATACCACACTGACACAACACTGTATACCACAGTGACACAACACTGTATACCACAGTGACAACACTGTATACCACAGTGACAACACTGTATACCACAGTGACACAACACTGTATACCACAGTGACAAAACACTGTATACCAGTGACAACACTGTTTACCATAGTGACAACACTGTATACCAGTGACAACATTGTATACCACAGTGACACAACACTGTATACCACACTGACACAACATCATGTACCACACTGACACAATACACTGTATACCACACTGACACAATGACTGTATACCACACTGACATAACACTGTATACCACACTGACACAACACTGTATACCACACTGACACAATACCGTATACCACACTGACACAATACACTGTATACCACACTGACACAATACACTGTAAACCACAATGACTCAACACGCTATATCCTACACTGACACAACACACTGTATACCACAATGACAACACACTGTATCCTACACTGACAAAACACACTGTATACCACAATGACAACACACTGTATCCCGCCCAGACATAACACATCTTGCAATGATACAACTGTAGCCTACACTGACACAACACACTGTATACCACAATGACAACACACTGTATCCTACACTGACACAACACACTGTATACCACAATGACAACACACTGTATCCTACACTGACACAACACACTGTATCCTACACTGACACAACACACTGTATCCCACTCAGACATAACACATCCTACAATGATACAACTGTATCCCACCCTGACATACGCTGTCCCTTATCTGCACACAAAAATCACTCCCTACGACAGCAAAAGACTTGGCAAACGGTGCAACATACCCTCAATGAAAAGTAGGGGAGCCATTAGTGCACTAAGAGAAAACACAATAAGTGTCCGGGACCCAAGACCGTTCAACAGCCTCCCACCAGGCGTAAGAGGAATTACCAAATGACCCCTGGCTACCTTCAAGAGGAGTTGGACAGATACCTAAAGCCAGTGCTGGATCAGCCGGGCTGTAGTTCGTACGCTGGACTACGTGCGGCCAGCAGTAACAGCCTGGTTGATAAGGCCCTGATCCACTGGGAGGCCTGGTCATGGACCGGGCCAAGGGGGCGTTGATCCCCTGAATACCCTCCAGGTAGGCAAGTATCCCACCCAGACACACACTGTAACCCACACTGACACAACACATCCCACCCTACCTACCTGGAGTGTTCAGAGTATTATGCCCTCGCGGTCCGGTCTTAGACCAGGCCTCCCGGTAGATGACCTGATCAATTAGGTTGTTGGTACTAGCCGTGCTAAGTTCAACATGAACATCACAGCCTGGCTGATCAGGCACTGACTTGAGAATTTTCCAGGAGTAGATTATAAAGTATCTCTCTCGCCTATGTTCCAAGGAGTACAGATCGAGTGTCTTCAAACGTTCCCAATAATTAGGTGTATAACTGAAACTAAGCCAGCAGTGAAGATCCTCTGCACATTCTCCAGGTCTGCAATATCGACTTCCTTGAATGGAGCTGTTAAGAGTACAGCAGCACCCAGCCGAGAGAGAACAAGCACTTATAGACTTAGAATGAGACACTTGTGCAACATTTGCACAAGTGTCTCAGTCTTTAACTTGTCTGTTTTCTAAAGCAATTATATCACATCTGTCAGACACAGCAACATCTCGGGATCTTGATACAGGAATTCATCTACGCTTGCCTAACCTACCATTTACTTCACACTTACAGAGTATTAACGATGGTTTTAGAATATCCTGTTTTAAAGGTTCTAGTATCCAGCGAATTAGCCTGACACAACACATCCCACCCTGACAACATATCTCACCCTGATACAACACATCCCACCCAGATACAACACACTATATCTCATCCTGACACAACACATCGCACCCTGCCACAACTACTCGTCCGGGCTGGCGATGTGTATACATAGATGACTTGACAGCTTCTTCCAATTTGTGAGAGTAAAGCCTAAAATACTGGCCAGGGATAAATGTAGAAAGTTTGATTACCAGCAACCAGCTTCCTGTCATATTAGTGTGTTTGTGAGAGCAAGCAATACTAAACACAAGAGAGTACACACCATGATCACAACCACCTTTCCCCACCTCGCACATGTAACTGTGACTAGGTGGAACAAGCCCTATATAGCTGCTGTAGCTACTGAACCCAAAGAATATTTGATGAGATCCCTGCCACCTTACTCCATCCTGTGCGGACATGATAGGAAAACAGCTGCTGGAGACACCACACCACAACCGTCACACCACAACTACCACACCACAACCACCACACCATAACCATCGCACCACAACCATCACACGACAACTACCACACCACAACCATCACGCCACAACCACCAAATCACAACCATCACACCACAACCACCACACCACAACCATCACGCCACAACCACCAAATCACAACCATCACACCACAACCACCACACCACAACCATCACACCACAACCACCAAATTACAACCATCACACCAAAACCATCAACCAGGGTGAAGAGTGTCCAGAGACAGACTTTATTCTGGAGACTTTTCGATCAGCGTTAAACTTTACCAACACTCGATAAAGCCCTCAACACTGAGCGAAATGTGCAAGAAGAAGTGAGCTGTCGATAGAGAAAAGAATTGCTTTGCTACTACACATATTCCCATGGTTATAATAATAATAATAATAATAATAATAATAATAATAATAATAATCTAAATTTCTACAAGAACATGTACAAGGTACATTACTGACATACTACTATAATGGAAAGTCCCATGTTAAACAGAGCATTTCGAGCAAATTAGATCAATTTTGTCCCAGGATGCGACCCACACAAGTCGACTAATACCCAGATATCTATTTTACTGATGGGTGAAATGGACAGTAGGTGTCTTAAGGAAACACTTCCTAATCTTTCCAGCCGTACCGGGGAGCGACAGTGTGTGAGCTGAGTGCGGCGCTAGTAATCCAGCTACGGGACACGGCAGCATTCACCAGTCATCGTCTTTTATTACACAAAACAGGTGCCAGTGTTCCCGCATGAGCAGGTAGGCGTAACCTAGCAACAGACGAGGCAATGTAACTTCACCCTAACACTGGGAATCAGTATGGAGAAACTAATGATGTCAGTCCTTCTGTCAGTCCTTCCTGTGTTCATTTTGTCAGGTTAAGAAACATATTTTGAGACCGAATTCGATATGCTGTCTCGGAAGGCTGAACCCCTCACGACCCCCTCAAGGGAGGTTCCTTGACGCTGGTGATGGGCTCTTGATCTAGGGATTTGGATCTGTGCTCCGGTTCCCTGAACTGAGCCTGAATACCTTTCATCCCCTTCCCCCACAGGTGCTGTATAATCCCTACGGGTTTAGAGCTCCCCCATGATAATAATAATGAACCCACACGAAGAACCTTTGATATACCTTTGAAGGCTTTCGAGAGTTTTCTTACTTTAGCAGCTCGGCCCTGTCTCAGGCTTGTCTGGTGCTTGCCTGGCCATCCAAATGTGTATAACCAGGTAACCTGGAGTTTACCTGGAGAGAGTTCCGGGGGTCAACGCCCCCGCGGCCAGGTCTGTTGACCAGGACATGGTCGAATAAGCTGATCAAACCAGGCTGTTGCTGCTGTGCACGCAAACCAAGTACGAGCCACACACGGCCTGCAGGAACTGACTTTAGGTGCTTGTCAGGGCCAGCTTGAAGACTCAGGGGTGGGTGATCCTCCAGAACCAAGAAATTAAACCCACAACAAATTGAGCATTTGGTTATACCAAACAATGCACAACAATTTTTACAGGTCATAAAATGTGTTGCAAAATGCGTATAACAAGTGTAACATAACAAAAAAACAACCTCTGCAGACAAAAGATTAAACCCGTAGAACGGGCGACGAGCGGTTTCCTCACATAAAGGGGGGAGGTGCCACACCCCTCCCAGCCACACAAATAACCCCCACACCCACCACAACAATCACGCACACACAACAGAATGCAGCCAGTTTCCAGGTCACCACGCGGCACAGCGCGCGCGAAGCCATAACCAAACATGCAACCAACAGCGCGCACACTCCAACACAACCCCCTCGCACCGCGAACTCAACAGGTGGTAGGTGAGCCACACACACACACACACACACACAACCAGAGCAGGGCAGAGCAACAAGAGCAAGCACACACAGCACCATCCCCAGAACCCAACAACCAAACATGCTATCCCAACACAGACCACACTCCACACAACGCTGTAGAATCCCGCAGCACACTGCCAGGTCCCCCACCCTCACAGAATCCCCAAAACATAGTGTTCGAGATAAGGTACAACGACGCTGATGGAATAACGAATAAGTGGGAGGAGTGGCACGAGAGTCAAAGAGGCATCACCGGACATCATAGCCCTCACAGAAACCAAGCACACAGGGATGATAAAAGATGCCATCTTTCCAACGGGATATCACATCCTGAGGAAAGACAGAGGGAACAGAGGGGGTGGAGGAGTGGCACTGCTGAGCAAAAACCGATGGGGTTTTGATGAGCTGGAGAGAGGAGACTGAGGAGAAGCAAGGGATTACATAATAGGAACGCTTCAGTCTGGAGGTCCCAAGGTGGTAATTGCAGTGATGTATAACCCACCACAGAACAGCAGGAGGCCAAGGCAAGAGTATGATGACAGTAACAGAGAGATGGTTGACACACTGGCCGAAGTGGCCAGAAGGGCCTATGCGAACAGGGCAAAGTACTGATCATGGGTAACTTCAACCACAAGGAAATCGACTGGGAGAACTTGGAGCCACATAAGGGCCAAGAAACGTGGAGGGCAAAGATGACGGAGGTGGTACTGGAAAACCTCATGTACCAACACGTAAGGGACACTACCAGAGAGAGGGAAGAGATGAACCAGCAAGACTGGACCTAGTGTTCACCTTGAGTACTCCAAATATTGAGGACATCACATATGAAAGACGTCTTGGGGCCAGTGATCATGTGGTTCTGAGTTCTGAATACATAGAAGAGCTGTAAGCGGAGGGGGAAGCAGGAAGAGCTGGACAAGTGAAGCCACACTACAAGAAAGGGGACTACGCAGGCATGAAGAACTTCCTGCACGGGGTTCAGTGGGACAGAGAGCTGGCAGGGAAGTCAGTAAACGAGATGATGGAATATGTGACAACAATATGCAAGGAAGCTGAGGAGAGGTTTGTACCCAAGGGAAATAGGAATAACGAAAAAGCCAGGATGAGCCTGTGGTTCACCCAAAGGTGCAGGGAGGCCAAAACCAAGTGTGCTAGGAAATGGAAGAAGTATAGAAGGCAGAGGGCCCAGGAGAATAAGGAGAGCAGTCGTAGAGCCAGAAATAAATATGCACAGGTAAGAAGGGAGGCCCAAAGACAATACAAAAATGACATAGCAGCGAACGCCAAATCTGACCAAAAGCTCTTGTACAGCCACATCAGGAGGAAAATAACAGTCAAGGACCAGGTAATCAGGCTGAAGAAGGGAGGGGAGGTCACAAAAAATGACGGCAAAATATGTGAGGAGCTCAACATGAGAAGAGCCTCCAGAAAGGCAGAGAGGTGGGGTACACCATCAAGTATTGGACACATTACATACAACCGAGGAAGAAGTGAAGAGGCTGCTAAGCGAGCTGGATACCTTAAAAGTGATGGGGCCGGATAACATCTCTCCATGGGTCCTCAGAGAGGGAGCAGAGGCTCTATGTGTACCACTAACAACAATCTTCAATGCACCTATTGACCCAATTTTTAAAAAAAGGAGAGGTACGAAGCATTAAATTACAGACCAGTGTCACTGACTTGTATAGTTTTCAAGGTCAGGGAGATGAATATCATGAGAAGAGTGGTGGAGCACCTACAAAGGAATGAGCTTATCAACGACAGCCAGCAAGGTTTCAGGGACAGGAAATCCTGCGTCACAAACCTATTGGAGTTCTATGACAGGGTGACGGCAGTAAGACAAAAGAGAGAGGGGAGGGTAGAATGCATTTTCTTGGACTGTAAGAAAGCATTTGACACAGTTCCACACAAGAGATTAGTGCAAACGCAGGAGGACCAGGCAGAGAAAACAGGGAAGGCACTACAATTGATCAGGGAATACCCGTCAGGAAGACAACAGCGAGTCACGGCATGTGGTGAGGTGTCAGAGTGGGCACCTGTAACGAGCAGGGTGCCACAGGGATCAGCCCTAGGACCGGTGCTGTTTCTGGTATTTGTGAACAACATGACGGAAGGAATAGACTCCGAAGTGTCCGTTTGCAGATGATGTGAAGTTGATGAGAAGACTTCAATCGGGCGAGGACCAAGCAGAACTAGAGAGGGATCTGGACAAACTGCAGGCCTGGTCCAGCAACTGGCTTCTGGAGTTCAACCCCACCAAGTGCAAAATCATGAAGATTGGGAAAGGGCAAAGACCACAGATGGAGTACAGTCTAGGGGGCCAGAGCCTACAAACCTCACTCAAGGAAAAGGATCTTGGGGTGAGTATAACACCGGGCACATCTCCTAAGGCGCATGTCAACCAAATAACTGCTGCAGCATACGGGTGCCTGGCACACCTAAGAACAGCCTTCCGACATCTTAATAAGGAATCATTCAGAACCCTGTACACTGTGTACGTTAGGCCCATATTGGTTTATGCAGCGCCAGTTTAGAACCCTCACCTAGCCAAGCATATAAGGAAACTAGAGAAAGTACAGAGGTTTGCAACAAGACTAGTCCCGGAGCTAAGGGGTATGTCCTACGAGGAGAGGTAAAAGGAAATCGACCTGACGACACTGGAAGACAGGACACATAGGGAGAGATATGATATACTGAGAGGAATCGACAAGGTGGACAGACACAGGATATTCCAGAGATGGGACACAGCAACAAGGGGTCACAGTTGGAAGTTGAAGACTCAGATGAACCACAGAGATGTTAGGAAGTATTTCTTGAGTCACAGAGTTGTCAGGAAATGGAATAGTCTGGGAAGTGATGTAGTGGAGGCAGGATCCATACATAGCTTTAAGGAGAGGTATGATAAAGCTCATGGAGCGGCAAGAGTGACCGAGTAGCGGCCAATGAAGAGGCAGGACCAGGAGCTGTGAATCGGAACCTGCAACCACAACTAGGTGAGTACACACACACAGCACAGGTCCTAGGACCTGCACTGTTTTTGGTATATGTGAATGACATGACGGAAGGGATAGACTCAGAAGTGTCCCTGTTTGCAGATGATGTGAATTTAATGAGAATTAAATCGGATGAGGATCAGGCAAGATTACAAAGAGACCTGGACAGGCTACAAGCCTGGTCCAGCAACTGGCTCCCTGAATTTGACCCCACCAATGCAAAATCATGAATATCAGGGAAGGGCAAAGAAGACCCAGTCAGAGTATAGTCTAGATGGCCAAAGACTGCAAACCTCACACAAGGGAAAAGATCTTGGGGTGAGTATAATACCGAGCACATCTCCTGAGGCACACAACGAGATAACTGCTGCAGCATACGGGCGCCTGGCAAACTTAAGAATAGCGTTCCGATACCTCAATAAGGAATCGTTCAAGACTCTGTACACCATGTACGTCAGGCTCATACTGGAGTATGCAGCACCAGTTTGGAATCCACACCTGGTCAAGCACGTCAAGAAACATGAGAAAGTGTAAAGGTTTGCAACAAGACTTGTCCCAGAACTAAGGGGATTGTCCTACAAAGGTTAACTAAAATCGGTCTAACGACACTTGAGAACAGGAGGGTTAGGGGAGACATGATAACGACATATAAAATACTGCGAGGAATTGACATGGACAAAGACGGGATGTTCCAGAGATGGGACACAGAAACAAGGGGTCACACCTGGAACTTGAAGACTCCAATGAGTCAAAGGGATGTTAGGAAGTATTTAGTCACAGAGTTGTCAGGAAGTGGAATAGCCTGGAAAATGAGGTAGTAGAGGCAGGATCCATACATAGTTTTAAGACGAAGTTTGATAAAGCTCATGGAGCAAGGAGAGAGGACCTTGATGTGATCAGTGAAAAGGCGGGGCCAGGTGCTAAAATCGACCCCTGCAACCCCAAATAGGTGAATACACACAGTAATGCCCATCAAAGTGTAAAAGGCGCGGCCAGGAGCTAAGTTTCGAGCCACGCAAACACAATTTAGCACACACCAAATCTATTTCCTTCAGTGGATTTTAAATAGAATAACAATAACACTAAAGATGGTTTTCAGACACCTCAACAACGGGTGTTGCAAGTGACACTTGACGTACTACATGCGACTAATCTTCGAGTAAGCAGCGCCAGTATAGAACCTTCACTAGGCTAGGAATACAAGAGGTGTTCCACCATTCTTCTCAGTATTGGATTGAAGAAGTCACTGGCTGGCCAAACGTTTCCTCAATAAAGATTCCCAACTGTTGCACAAGTATCTCATTCTACAACTTGTCGGTTTTCTAAACCATTTACATCACACAAGAGGTTTGAACTTCATTCAAACACCGCACCAACAAGACCGTCATCGCTGGAAGAACCTACAAGACATTATCACAATAAACAATGTTCCCAAGTACACATCAGGAAAGCAAGGTGATACTCCTCACCAGGAAAGGTGCCACAAGGTGACACTTCACCAGGATATGTGCCACAAGGTGACACATTTCACCAGCACAGGTGCCACCTTGTGGCACATTTCACCAGCACAAGTGCCACAAGGTGACACATTTCACCAGCACAGGTGCCACAAGGTGACACACTTCACCAGGACAGGTGCCACAGGGTGACACTCTTCACCAGGACAGGTGCCACAAGGTGACACTTTTCACCAGGACAGGTGCCACAAGGTGACATTCTTCACTAGGACAGATGCCACAAGGTGACACTCTTCACCAGGACAGGTGCCACAAGGTGACACTTTTCACCAGGACAGGTGCTACAGGGTGACACTCTTCACCAGGACAGGTGCCACAAGGTGACACACTTCACCAGGACAGGTGCCACAAGGTGACACTCTTCACTAGGACAGATGCCACAAGGTGACACTCACCAGGAAAAGTGCCACAAGGTGACACTTCACAAGAAATTGCCACAAAGTGACACTCTTCACCCATCATGTGTACTGGCACTACACCACAACTGACTGGTGACATGGTAGTGCTTGTAGTTTGTACTGGTGTTGTTCAACAACTGACTAGTGACATGGCAGTGATAGTAAGTGTACTGGAGCTACATCACAACTGGTGCTGTGCAACAGCTGACTTACACAACATCCAGCTGTTGCAGATGTGCATGTTGTGCATGCCATCATGCACAACACAAGGAAGTGCATACTCATACCTCATAATTACTTTCCACTTAATTATATAAGGTTTAGTTACTTTTCTGAGCTATGTCCCACACTGCCCACATCTAGGTCGCATCATAAGTTACAACAGTTATGTCCCACACTGCCTACATCTAGGTCGCATCATAAGTTACAACAGTCACGATAATGATGTACCCAAGACAACTCGGCAAATTACAATCGTACCCAAGACAACACTGCAAATTACAGTGTTGCTGTTGAAGAAAGTAAAGGAGCTATCACTGACCTCGTGTGTTCTACGCAGTGCCACGTACCTTGCCCAAATTATGGCGTATCGTTGAACTGAGGCTCACTCATTGACATTCTGAAGAGACTGTTTTAAAGCAGCCATGAGGACTAGCTTCTTGATTATTTTCACTGATGATAACAATGTCAACTGTACTTAATAGCTTATAAATTCGGTAATCTTACATCTTAGGAAAGATGCCTCATACTGGAGAGTCACTGTTTTCTATGGAAAATCCTGGAGGAACTGGTACAACCTTGAACACTAAAATCACTCGTATAACAGCAAGAGACTTGGCAGTCGGTTAAAAATACCTCCACTAAGAAATCGACAAGTGTCAGAGATCCCCGACTTATCAACGACCTCCCAACAAACCTCTGGTGGTCTTCAAGAAGGAACGGACAAGCTCCTCAAATCAGTTCCTAACCAGCCGGGCTATGGCTTGTACGTTGGATTGCGTGCAGCCAGCAGTAACAGCCTGGTTGATCAGGCCTTGATCCTCCAGGATCAAGGCCTGATCAACCAGGCTGTTACTGAACAATTTTACCTATTCGGCACGATATATATACGGTTATAATTAGTTAATAAAAGTGCCGCTAGAGGGCTACAAGCTGCAGTTCATGACACCGCTATATTTTATGTACGTAATAATTTTTAACCGAGTTTGTAAATCTACACTTTTTTTGTGATATTAACCAAAAGCCATATATAAAAGTTAAATTATGACCTGACCAGCATTGAGTAGTAGGCTTACTGGAGTACTTATGTGCTTAACACTGCGAGTAGAACTACAGAACTCAGAATGTGTGCGTGTGCGTGTGTGCGTGTGTGTGTGCGGCGCGCGGTGTGTGTGGTGTGTGTGTGTGTGTGTGTGTGTGTGTGTGTGTGTGTGTTGTGTGTGTGTGTGTGTGTGTGTGTGTGTGTGTGTGTGTGAATGTGTGTGTGTGTTATATCGTGACATAGTAAACTGTCATTATCAAGAATCATTAAATTGAGGTCCTTCTAAAAAAATTCTGTACTTTACAAGGACGGGCCTCTTTGATTATGCACAGTTTGGTCACGATACAGAATGGAAAAAGCTCTGGGAAAACGTTCAAAGAGGTAAATGATCCCATGTTCAGAATCCCCATGAGGATAACTAGGCCTGAATCTCACTCACATGGGAGACCCTTTGATGGCACAATAACCGGGCACTGCAAGTACAAAAGTTCCACCATGAACCATGTCAAAGACCCACACAAACGGCGAGTCTCCACCCTGACCGGTCAAAGACCGGCCGCGGGGTGTGACCCCCGAACTCTCCACAGTTACTCACTTCCACACAGCTCTACACGTCCCTGTGGATTCTGTCCCAAGAAATATGTAGGCGAAACAGGCAGAGATCTTGGGGTCCGTCTGGACGAGCATCGAAATGCCAGTAACCGAGACGACTTAAGGTACGCCTGTGTCCTTCATAGAGATTCCGCGGGGCATTTGATGAACTGGGATGAGGCACAACTCGATGTGTTGTACAAGAATGGTGTACAATATGGACAAGTTGAAAACTGAGACACACGTGTAACATCTGGGTATCTTTATTGTAGACGTTTCAAATTATGTCCTAGACGTTTCGCCACTGGATGGCGAAACGTCTACAATAAAGATACCCAGATGTTGCACATGTGTGTCAGTTTTCAACTTGTCGGTATTGTATACCATTCTTATACAACTTGTCAGACACTGCAACATCATGGAATCTTGGTTCAAAGGACTTCTACATGATCTTCACGGCTACTACCACAACTTACCCATACCTTTGGGTATGACCTACTTCCACTGGGGAATTCCGCCTACCAGTGACTATGTCCTCGTCTGCTACCCGTCCCAGTCCACCTGGCGTTCGTATATAAGCTCCAGTCTCCTTGCCTCTGCTCCCGCCGGGTCGCCATCTGGAGAAGACCCGGGCCGGAAGTACCTGCGAACTACATGAATGCCTCCAGAATCTTCACGACTACGGTGCTCTTCACACCAACTCCAAGGCTGAGGGACTGATTACTTCATCTTTTGTATATAGTTCTACTGTCTTCAAATTATGTCCTAGAATTTGTATTGATAAAGCCACGTAACCACGAACGTGGTTACGTGGCTTTATCAATACAAATTCTAGGACCACGAACGCGGTTACGGCGTTACAATAATATATAAATGCTGCTCGTGAGGCTAGTACACCAAACAGGGATGAGAATGAAATTAGCTTAGAAGCTCCCACACCTCCGTATGCCCTCGGATGGCGGCCCAACAGCTAGTTCTGTGCTGGCTGCGCCATTCGTGTAGGGTTGGGTGGTCCTGTGGTTTAAAGCGTCATATGGCTCTCGCTTACCATAAGGCAGGCCAGTACAACATGGGTTCGAATCCTTGGCTAGCGCAGTGTTGTATTATATATATAAATTATATATATATATATATATTATATATATATATATATTATATATATATATATATATATAACATTTACCAAACTGCGGCAGGCCAGGACTCGACCCTATGAACCTTATACCTCCTCCAGAGACATCGGATCACGAGAAAAACATGTAGCTTAGCTGCATGCGTGATTCTTGTAGGATCGCTGGCTCAAGTGGTAAGGCGAGGCGTACATTGTGCTGTCTCTGGAGGTGGTATAAGGTTCGTAGGGTCGAGTCCTGGCCTGCCGCAGTTTGTTAAATGATTTAAAATCACTTGTTTCGTGATTTCATTGCTATATATATATATTCAAGGAATTCGCAAGAGCAGGCGAAATATACACAAACACTGATCTCTGGCCGAAGGAGACTCGAACCTACGAACCTTGGAACAAGGTACGCAGTGCTTTACCATTCTCACCACACTGGACCAATACCTTGGCGCCTAGCTCACGCTAGATGTTGATCCAAGGTAGCCAGCTTTCAGGGAGAAGGCTTACAGCTTTTCATCTCATCCCCTGCATACATCGACGAAGTAGAGATTTTAACAATGCAAGGAATTCGCAAGAGCAGGCGAAATATACACAAACACTGATAAATGATTTAAAATCACCTGTTTCGCGATTTCAATGTTATATATATATAATATATATATATATATATATATATATATATATATATATATATATATATATATATATATATATATATATATATATATAATGATTTCAGAAAATAAAAAATGCAACTCAGTGCTATTTTGAAATGTTTCAATAAAGTTTTTATTATATTCACTGAAGTGTTCATTATTATATTCATAGAAATGTTTATTATATTCATGGGAAGCTCTGCTAAATGGAAATGTTTTAAATATAAGAAATATAAAAAAGAACGTACAAAACACATTAACCTCAAGCCTCACTCAACCAACATTATTATAATTATATTCAGGGAAAAGCGCTAAACTCGTTAAGTGTTACACAGCAGCTCTGGAATGCGATGTAATCAGGTTTGATCCGAGGAAGAGGGCAGCTTAAATTCCGTGTATGAGGAGACTGTCTTCAAGAAAGAACTGGACAAGTTTCTCAAGTCAGTTCCTGCGTGTGGCTAGCACCAACAGCCTGGTTAATTAAGCAGGTCTGTGATCGAGTCGTGGACGCATTGACCCCCGGAATATGCAGGGAGGCAGGTAGGAAGACCTTCAGCAGTATCACGGTACCCCATCACCACCTCCACGGTAGGGTGAAGATTTACAATATATCTACAAAGATTGAAGAATGCCCATGCAAATAATTTTTTATCATGACTGGCATCCAAAACTCTGGCACCATCACCAAAACAAGAACAAGAAACCACGGACAGCATGACCCGGCACCCAGCCCACACCCACATTCATTTAACTCCACATTAAATTTTTGAAAAAAAAAAACAACAACAAAAATTGCCTTAAATATCTTATGGAAATGGAGTCTTATGTTCTTCTTAATTTATGCTACAACCAGTAAAAAGACGGATGTAGCCCCACTCCACAAACGCGGCAGTGAAAACACCTGCAAAAGCTACAAACAAGTGTACCAAATTATCAAAACCTTTGAAAGAGATTTAAAAAGCAAGATTATTAAACAGTGGAATTAAACCAAATCGACAACCGAGGGAAACAATTACTGGACCATTCTAGGGTCTTGGATGCACATAAAAACATAAGGAGCACTGCAGCAGGCCTACTGGCCCATGCTGGGTATGTCCAACTCACACCCACCAATGTACTTGTCCAACCTATGTTTAAAGCTACCCTACGTTCTCGCCCAACAGACGCTTAATTAATGCAGATGCATATATGCACATCGACATCGACAAGAGTGATCGTGACGTAATAGAGCACGAAATACTTGCAAAAGATATAGTATATGGAATATATATGGATATATATGGAATTTCAATTTTCAAAAAAAAAAAATGGATGCAAAAAGTAATAGTCAACAGAATAAAATCAGTGTCAGGGATCTGACAAATACAAATATAACCTCAAGGCACAGTACTTGTTCCAATTCTTTCTTCTAATATTCGACACAGACAGACAAGTTAAAAATATAAGAATGGAAAAACACTGCAGCAAACCTACTGGCCCATACAAAGCACGTCCTTACCACTGCATGACAATAATCTCAAACGGATGTTAACCCGGTCTTGAATAAATTTTAGTTAACATAAGAATATAAGAAAGGAGGAACATTGCAGCAGGCCTGTTGGCCCATACTAGGCAGGTCCTTCACAAATCAATCCCACTAATAGAATTATTTTCCCAACCCACCTTCAACGCTACCCATGCAATAAGCTTTGATAAATCTATTTACTCATGTGCAAGTCCCACTCAAATCCATCCCCTCTCACTCATGTATTTATCCAACCTAAATTTGAGAACGGACACTTAAACCAAGCTCACTTTGCTCAGTGGTGACCTGTACTTTGCTCTGTGAAGACGTGTCTAGTGTGCTCTCTGTGAATATGAGCAAGATGTCCTCTCTCTTGAGCAACTCTACCAGCAGCTTAAGGAAGAACTGAGGGTGGCTAAGCGTGAGATACAGCGACTGACTGAAGAAAACAAGAGGATTCGTAGTAATCCTCCTGTTGTGAATCCTCAAGTCAAGAAAGGAACATGGACAGTGGCTGGAAAACATGGGACAAAGGGATCAAGAGGATGGATGGAGATGTAGAAACAACGAAGATCCAGGAGACTGTTGTGGAAACATCGAACCCATTCTGTGCTCTGTGCTACCTGATGAATGGAGTTGATTACAGGGAACGTCATGACGAACGACACCAGGGAAGGTAAGAACATTGTTCTTGTTGGGGATAATCAGATTAGGTACATGGATAGGGCCTTCTGCTTGAAGGATAGGAGTAGGAGACAGAGGGTTTGCTTTCCTGGGGCTGGGATAGAGGATATTGTTAACTGACTTGACAACATCATGAATGGTAATGGAATTAATCCTTTTGTCTGCCTCAGTGCTGGAGGCAATGATGTAGGCAAGCATAGAAGTGAGGATTTAGTTAGAAGGTACAGGACAGCAATAGACATAATTAAGAAAAAGGGGGGTACCCTGTTGTACACGGCATTTTGCCAAGAAGGGCTGTTGGAAATGAATGGTTGTCCAAAGCAACTGGTATTAATTGTTGATTGGACAAACACTGTAAGTGCAATGCAGTACCCTTCATTGACAAGGGACCTCTTTTATGGCAAAAATGACATATATGCCAAGGATGGGGTTCATTTATCTAGGTCTGGGGTGGGGGCATTGGCCACTGCAGTGGAGGGAACTGTTAGGGCTTTAAACTAGAAATAGTTAGTGGTACAGGTTTTGGGGGGAAAACAGTGAAGTCCTAGTGTAGTAATATTGTGAGTGTTAGGGAAATTAGTAATAGGCAGAATGAGGTGGATACTGGAAAGCCAGTGGAACTAGGTGACAAAGACAGTAATAGGTATAGTGGAAAAATAGAAATGAGTAGGAAGGGTAGAGAAAAGAGGGTCTTAATTTAAACTTATATTATACTAATAGTCGTTGTGCTAGGAATAAGATGGACGAGTTGAGATTAGCTGATGTATTTGCCATAACTGAGATGTGGTTTAATACGAAAAACGGGACATGTCTGCTGAGTGTCATGTGACCATGCAACGAGACAAAAGTATCGGGAAGGGGGGAGGGGTGGTACTGTATGTCCGAGATCGCTTGAACTGTTGCATAAAAACGAGTATGAAGTCTGAAATAACGATTCAAAGTCTGGATAAAATTTTCAGAGGGGCATGAAAAATTGATCTTAGGCGTAATATACCGTCCCCCAAACTTAGAGAGGGACGAATGGAAACTATTTAGGGAGGAAATTGTTAAGGCAACAAGGCACGATAACATATTAACATATTAAGAGGGGACAGTCACGCGCGTTTGTGCTCCGTCAAAAACTGCGTGTCTTGATAGTAGCAGAAGGAACAGAATGCGGGAAATAAGCGTGTGCAACAATAAAGTGCATATACTCCTTTGAACAAACAAAAAAGGAATATCAGTGAACGCTATATAGGAAAATATGGATTATAGTGTCACATGGAGAGTGCCGGTGGAGAAACGGTTACCGTGGGAAATAGACCTGACCAGCACTAGTGAATTATTGCCGGATGTCGACACAAGTGAAATAAACAAAAAATCGATGTATCTATAAGTAATATAATGAGTGACAAGGATATATA
Source organism: Cherax quadricarinatus (assembly GCF_026875155.1). Taxonomy (NCBI): domain Eukaryota; kingdom Metazoa; phylum Arthropoda; class Malacostraca; order Decapoda; family Parastacidae; genus Cherax; species Cherax quadricarinatus. The sequence goes on from NC_069412.1 coordinate 40,191,971, forward strand.
TGTGCAGTGACATAGTGAACTAAATTGTAGATAAGAGTAATCTTAATTATCCCCAAGTATAGCGTACAATATATAGTGTAGAAGGGGAATATCTTACAAGCGACTGGCACTAGCGAACTATTGCCAGAGGTAAGTGAAGTTAATAACGGATAAGTAAAACTATAGTCATAAGATATGAAACAAGTGGGGTAGCATTGAGTGCAGGAAAATCACAGCATACATAAATTGAGCATACAACCGTTACCTCTACTAAACAGGAAATAATCTTTTCCTTAGAAGTGAAAGGGGAAGTTAGCGAGGCCTAGCTGCTGTGTAAACAATAAAACAATGATCCCAGTATAGCGCAGTGAAAAGTGTAATTTGAAAAGAATACAGTGTATATCCTTGAGATTAACAGTGTACAGCAACTACATAAAAGGAATTTAAATAATAATAAATAATAATAATAATAAATAATAATAGTAATAAAAAAAATAATAGTGAAGTGTGCAGTGTGGGCAAGTCCTGGCCGCTCACACCCACCCTACACCAAACCACCCCACCCAACACCAACCCACCCACAACTGCAAACTTGGTTCGTATAAATAAAATCTTGCATATTACTGGCACCAGCAAGAGAAAGGTAAAGTGGAAATCAGTTTTCTCCGTGCATACAGAGTGTAGTAGGATACAGACAGATGTCAGCACAGCATAATCTGTGAGACATTAAAAAAATCCTTGGAAGAAATCCAGAATCACATGCAACCTATGCTCTTCCAAACACATATCTCTGTACAGACTAAATACAGCCTCAAAAATGACCTCGAACAGCAAGGTGCTTCTGGATGTGCAATAAAGATGTAGAACTTTGGGGAGGTATCAGAAAGGTACTAAGAAGAGTAATAAATAATAAAATAATCAAGAAAACAAGGATGACCTCTTGGATAGTCTACCAAAAATATATAAAACATGGGAGCAAGAGATAGTGTATCAAAAAATGCAGAATGTCCATACCACAACAGATGACTCGAAACTATCTAGTCACCCACATGGTGCTAAGCCAGACCCATCCCCCAGTCACAGCACTAATACCCACAGTGCTGGTGCTGGCCCAGGCTCCCCATCATAGCACTAAATACCCACAGTGCTGGTGCTGGCCCAGGCTCCCCCAGCCATAGCACTAATACCCACAGTGCTAGTGCTGGCCCAGGCCCAGGCCCAGCCGCCAACCCAGACCCAGCCCCAGCCCCCAGCCCCAGTGCTGACCCAGACCCAGCCCCCAGCCTTACTGCCAGCCCAGACTCTCCTAGGGACACTACCAAAACCACCACAAAAACAGTAAATATACAACCATCTAAAACCGTAAATATACAACCATCATTGCACAAGACTGTGGCCCACAGTACAGATGTTGGAGAGGAGTCTCCTCCTTCTTCCTCTACTGGGGAAAGTAGATGGAATCCAGGACGGGTGGCCCTGGCTTGGATACTGAGGATTATAGTGCAGTCCCAGAACCTGCAGAAATTGACAACACACCTCCCAACAATTCTCAACCAAAGGTGAAGTTGTGTAAACATTATGCTTGGGGCATCTGTAAGCATGGAATAACAGGGGAAAAAATGGGACATGCAACTTTGACCATCCCAAAAAACGTAGCGACCTCCTGTCTAAAGGAGTGTGTCGTTCTTCTTCCTGTACTTTCTTTCACCCAAAAATGTGCCACTCCTCGGTCCTCCAGAAGCAGTGTTACAACATCGAGTGCCCTGCATACCATCTAAAAGGGACCAGGAGGCACAGACCCCACAAGACAAACAATAGTAGCTACGACAACCCAACTCCAGGTGATTTTTTAGTGGCAGGAAACGAAAAAAGAAAATGGAAGGAAATAAAAATAGTCCACCACCTTGGAGCCTTGTTGGACTGGAGGTGCAGCCAGTTGGCCACCCATGGCCCTCCAGAATTACAACTACTGATGCCAATAACAAAACCCCCCAACAAACACAGAATACAACCTCGTTCATATTTGCTAATATACAGGCCTTAAGCCATCCACCAACAACAAAATACCTTTTATCAGTGGACTTCTAGAGGAGTCTAATGCAATGTTTGCAGCCTTCACAGAGACTCACACAAAAGATCACTTTGACAGTGAAATATGGATAAGGGGTTACAACCTTTTAGATGCGACAGAAAAAACAGGCAACAAGGGGGGTTGGCCTGTATGTCAAAGAGTCCCTTATCTGCACGGAGTTGCTGAACACCTCAAATGAGGTAGTTGAAGTTCTATCAATAAAGATCGAGAACCAAAACCTAGTCATTGTGGTTGTATACAAGCCACCAGATGCAACCTCACAACAGTTCAAGGAACAGCTACTGAAAATTGATTACTGTTTGGAAAACCTTCCAGCTCCATCCCCAAACATCTTACTGCATGGTGATTTCAACCTAAGGCATACAAAATGGAAGAATGTAGCAAATAATGTTATAGATGAAACAATCCCCGGAGGTAGCGCAGATGAAAGGTCACACACACATGAGCTACTAAGTCTCTGCGAAAAACACACCTTAAGCCAGCAGATAGTGGAGCCAACAAGACTAGAAAACACACTTGACCTTATCTTCACAAATAATGAGGACCTGATAAGAGACATAAGATATCAAAAAACTAATTCCGATCACAACCTAATCGAAGTCCAGACGTACATGCATAGGGGTCCTGATCAGCAGAATGCATGTACCTGTGCAGGTGTCTTCACAAAATACAACTCAACAACAAGAACATCATCTGGGACCAGGTAAACCATGTCCTAAACGAAACATGTTGGGAAGATGTCTTAAATGACATGGATCCAAACCAGTGCCTTGAAAGGATCAACTTCCTGGTAACCAAAGCATGTTCTAGGCATATTCCCCTAAGAAAGAAGAGCAGGAGTAAACTGGAGAGAAAAAGACGCTCCCTCTACAGAAGACGACGAAGAGTCACTGAGCTCCTCAGGAGTGCTAGAACATCTGATAACGAAAGGGGGCACTGAACAGGGAAGTGGAAACTATCGAACTTAAGCTAAATGACTCTTACATGAACCAGAGAGGCAGAGGAGCTTAAAGCTATTAGTGAAATTGAAAGAAATTCAAAATATTTTTTCTTTCATATGCCAAAAACAAGGCAAATACCACATCTAGTATCGGGCCCTTACTCAGACAGGATGGGACTTACACAGATGACAACAAGGAAATGAGTGAAATATTGAAATCCCAGTACGACTCTGTGTTTAGTGAACCACTAATCGGTCTGAGGATCGACGATCCAAATGATTTCTTCATTAATGAGCCTCAAAACTCCATAAATGTATGCCAGATTTCCGACATTACCCTAACTCCGATAGATTTCAAAAAGCCATTGACAACATGCCTATGCACTTAGCCCCGGGCCCAGACTATGGAGGAGGAGCTTGGACATGGGTGAAATTCCACAGTCACTTAAAACAACGGATATAGCCCCACTCCATAAAGGTGGCAGCAAAGCATTAGCTAAGAACTATAGACCAATAGCTCTGACATCCCACATCATAAAAATCTTTGAAAGAGTGCTAAGAAGCAGGATTGCAAATCACCTGGATTCCCAAAATCTGCACAATCCAGGGCAACATGGGTTCAGGGCAGGTCGCTCCTGCCTCTCACAACTACTGGATCACTATGACATGGCCTTGGATGCACTGGAAGAAAATCAGAATGCAGATGTAATATACACAGACTTTGCAAAAGCATTTGACAAATGCGATCATGGCGTAATAGCCCATAAAATACGTGCTAAAGGAATAACTGGGAAAGTGGGGAGATGGATCTTCAACTTCCTAACAAATCGAACACAAAGAGTAGTGGTCAACAGAGTTAAATCGGAGGCTGCCATAGTGAAGAGCTCTGTTCCACAAGGCACAGTACTCGCCCCCCATCTTATTCCTTATCCTCATATCAGACATAAACAGAGATACACGCCACAGCACCGTATCATCCTTTGCGGATGATACTAGGATCTGCATGAGGCTGTCATCTGCTGAGGACGCGGTTAATCTCCAAGAAGATATAAACAAAGTTTTCCAATGGGGAACGGTAAACAATATGATGTTCAATGAGGACAAATTCCAACTACTCCGTTATGGAAAACTGGAGGAGATAATAACTAGAACAGAGTATACTACTGACTCCGGCCATACAATAGAGCGGAAAACTAATGTAAGGGACCTGGGAGTAGTAATGTCTGAGGATCTCACTTTCAAAGGGTCACAACAGTGCCACGATCGCACGTGCAAAGAAAATGATAGGATGATAATGAGAACTTTCAAAACGAGAGATGCCAAGCCCATGATGATCCTTTTCAAATCACTTGTTCTCTCTAGGCTGGAATACTGCTGTACATTAACATCTCCATTCAAAGCAGGTGAAATCGCAGATCTAGAGAGTGTACAGAGATCCTTTACTGCACGTATAAGTTCTGTCAAGCACGTTAACTACTGGGAACGCTTGGAAGCACTTGACTTGTACTCGTTGGAACGCAGGAGGGAGAGATATATCATAATCTACACTTGGAAAATCCTAGAAGGAATGGTCCAAATCTGCACACAGAAATCACTCCCTACGAAAGTAAAAGACTGGCAGGCGATGCAAAATGCCCCCAATAAAAAGTAGGGCGCCATTGGTACACTAAGGGAAAACACCATAAGTGTCCGGGGCCCAAAACTGTTTAACAGCCTCCCATCAAGCATTAGGGGAATTGCCAATAAACCCCTGGCTGCCTTCAAGAGAGAGCTGGACAGATACCTAAAGTCAGTGCCGGATCAGCCGGGCTGTGGCTCGTACGTTGGACTGCGTGCGGCCAGCAGTAACAGCCTAGTTGATCAGGCCCTGATCCATCGGGAGGCCTGGTCATGGACCGGGCCGCGGGGGCGTTGATCCCCGGAATTGGAATTTTTTGACTGGGAATTTGGAATCTAATGACTTTTTAGAAGTGGTTCAGGATTGTTTTTTGAAGCAGTTTGTGACAGAACCTACAAGGGGAAATAACCTGCTTGACTTGGTTCTGGCAAACAAGGAAACCCTTGTTAATAATTTGGAAATTACAGAGGAACTCGGTGCAAGTGATCACAAATCAATTACCTTTAGCACTGAATGGAAGTATGATAGTAGGAATAACTCAGTAACGGTCCCAAATTTTCGCTTAGCAGATTACAATGAGCTTAGAGAACACTCATCATCTCTTGACTGGGGTAACGAAGAGAGCTATTAATATGACATCACCCTGTCATTTTCTAAACCATTTATATAAGCACATAAGAATATACTGCCCTATAAATTCAAACACCAAAATCATTAGGAATGCCTTAAGTTCTTTGAATGTAGGCTCGGCAGACACACCACAATTAACACCTGGAAAATTCTGGAAGGATTGGTCTCAAATCAACGTTCCGAAATAACTCCTGAGAGAACAAAAGGCTCGGCAGTGTACGGTGCCTCTAATGAAAAGCGAAAGTGCAATGAGTACACTCAATATGTGAGAAGGGACTAAGGTTTTCCAACTCAGGCTCTTAGCTGTCACGAGGGAATTGGATAAGTTCCTAAAATTAGTTCCGTATCAGTCGGGTTTTGGTGAATATATTGGACTGTGTGCGGCTAGCACCAACAGCCTAGTTATCAGGCCATCTACCGGGAGGCCTAGTTTGGAACTGAACCACGGGGGCAGTGACCCCCTGAATCATTTTCAGATAATCCACCTGGAACAATGTTGACCAGGATGATGTGACATGACTGGGGAGTGACATGTAACATGACTGGCGAGTGACAATGATGTGACATGACTAGCGAGTGATATAATGATGTGATATTACCGGGAATGTTCTGATGGTTAGTGCTTAACACTGAATCTCATACAATTACACTCACCTTGAAGTGACCTCTTCATCATGTTTATGCGCTTCTCTCTCTACCAGATTACACCTTAGGGTTACACAGACATGTGTATATATATGAATATATAGCATATTTTAATTAGTATGTTAGTAATTAGTAGTTAAATGGGCAGTGTCTGAGGTGTGACCCTTCCCAAAGTCACTTATAATCGTGTGCATGCAATGTTCTTGCAATCATTAATGCATGCTATGCCAATATACATAGTAATTAACCCTTAATGACCCAGTGCATCGAAAACTTAAAGTCCATAACAAACGAAGGCGGATAGCAAGCCTACCTCACAGACTGTGAAGGATAGCAAGCCTACCTCACAGACTGTGAAGGATAGCAAGCCTACCTTACTGACTGTGAAGGATGGCAAGCCTACCTCACAGACTGTGAAGGATGGCAAGCCTACCTCACAGACTGTGAAGGATAGCAAGCCTACCTCACAGGCCGTGAAGGATAGCAAGCCTACCACACAGACTGTGAAGGAGGATAACAAGCCTTCCTCACGGACTGAAGAATAGCATGCCTCCCTCACAGACTATCTGCGAAGAAGGATAGCAAGCTTCCCTCACAGACTATCTGCGAAGGAGGATAGTAAGCCTCCTTCGCAGACTGTGAAGGAGGGTAGCAAGCTTCCCTCACAGACTGTGAAGGAGGATAGCAAGCCTCCCTCACAGACTATGAAGGAGGGTAGCAAGTTTCCCTCACAGACTGTGAAGGAGGATAGCAAGCCTCCCTCACAGACTATGAAGGAGGATAGCAAGCCTCCCTCACAGACTATGAAGGAGGATAGCAAGCCTCCCTCACAGACTATCTGCGAAGGATAGCAGGCCTCCCTCTACCTACTTGGAGTCTACCTGGAGGTTATTCCGGGGGTCAACGCCCCCGCGGCCCGGTCCATGACCAGGCCTCCCGGTGGATCAGGGCCTGATTAACCAGGCTGTTACTGTTGGTCGCACGTAGTCCAACGTACGAACTACAACCCGGCTGATCTGTCCAGCTCCCTCATAAAGGCAGCCAGGGGCCTATCGGTAATTCCCCTTATGCATGGTGGGAGGCTGCTGAACAGTCTTGGGCCCCGGACACTTATGGTGCTTTCTTTTGGTGTACCAATGGCGCCCCTACTTTTCACTGTGGGTATTTTGCACCGCCTGCCCAGTCTTTTACTTTCGTAGGGAGTGATTTCTGTGTGCAGATTCGGGACCATTCCTTCTAGGATTTTCCAAGTGAAGATTATGATATATCTCTCTCGCCTGCATTCCAGTGATTACAAGTCAAGTGCTTCCAAGCGTTCCCAGTAGTTGAGGTGTTTGATAGAACTTATATGTGCAGTAAAGATTCCCTGTACACTCTCTAAATCTGGAATTTCACCTGCTTTGAACAGAAATGTTAATGTACAGCAATATTCCAGCCTAGAGAGATCAAGTGATTTGAAAAGGATCATCATTGGCTTGGCAACTCTTGTTCTGAACGTTCTCATTATCCATCCTATCATTTTCTTTGCAGTAGTGATCGTGGCACTGTTGTGATCCTTGAAAGTGAGATCCTCAGACAATACCACTCCCAGGTCCCTCACATTACTTTTTCATTCTATTATATGATCAGAGTTTGTAGTATACTCAACTCTAATTATTATCTCCAGTTTTCCATAACGGAGTAGTTGGAATTTGTCTTAATCGAACCTTATATTGTTTTCCGTTGCCCACTGAAAAGCTTGGTTTATATCTTCTTGGAGGTTAACCGTGTCCTCAATAGACGAGTCTCATGCAGCTCCTAGTATCGTCTGCAAAGGATGACACGGTGCTGTGGATTACATCTCTGTCTATGTCTGATATGAGCATGAGAAACAGGATGGGGACGAGTACTGACTGTGCCTTGTGGAACAGAGCTTTTCACTATGTCAACTTCCGATTTAGCTCTGTTGACCACTACTCTTTGTGTTCGATTGGTTAAAAAGCTGAAGATCCATCTCCTCGCTTTGCCAGTTATTCTTTTAGCATGTATTTTGTGCGCTATTACACCATGATCTTACTTGTCAAAGGCTTTTCAAAGTCTGTGTATATTACATCTACATTCTGTTTTTCTTCCAGTGCATCCAAGACCATATCACAGTGTGGTATACAATTGTATACTATTTTGATATTCACCATATCACGGTGATCCAGTAGTTGCGAGAGGCAGGAGCAACCTGCTCTGAACCCATGTTGCCCTGGATTGTGAAGTTTTTGGGAATCCAAATGGTTTGCATTCGTGCTTCTTAGCATTCTTTCAAAGATTTTTATGAAGTGGGACGTTAGAGCTATTGGTCTATAGTTTTTAGCTAATGCTTTGTTCCCACCTTTATGGAGTGGGGCTATATCCATTGTTTTTTGTGACTGAAATTTCACCCATGTCTAAGCTCCTCCACAGTATACTTAGGGCACAGAAAAGGGGTTTCTTGCAGTTCTTAATGAACACAGGGTTCCACGAGTCTCGGCCTGGGGTTGAGTGCATGGGCGTGTTGTCAATAACTTTTTCAAAATCTATCGGAGTTAGGGTAATGTCGAAAATCTGGCATGCAATGATGGAGTTTTGAGGTTCATTCATGAAAAAATCATTTGGATTGTCGATCTTTAGTCTGATTAGTGGCTCGCTAAACACTGAGTCTTATTGGAATTTCAGTATCTCACTAATTTCTTTTTTGTCATTTGTGTAAGTCCCATCTTGTCTGAGCAAGGGCCCAATACTAAATGTGGTATTTACCTTGTTTCTGGCACATGAAAATAAATATTTCGAGTTTCTTTCAATTTCACTAATTGCATTTAGCTCCTGTCTCTCCTGGGTCCTTTAACTTAAGTTCGATACTTTCCACTTCCATGGTCAGCGCTTCCTTCCGTGTATCAGATAATCTAGCGTTCTTGGTAGATCAGTGATTCTTCGTCGTCTTCTGTAGAGGAAGCGTCTCTCTCTCTCCAGTTTACTTCTTCTCTTCTTCTTAGAGGAATATGCATTGAACATACTTCACCTGCCAGGAAGTTGATTTTCTCAAGGCACTGGTTTGGATCCATGTTACTTAAGATATCTTTCCAACATGTTTCATTTAAGACATGGTTCACCTCGCCCCAGTTGATATTCTTGTTGTTGAAGTTGTATTTGGTGAAGACACCTTCACAGCTACGTGCATTTTGCTGATCAGGACTCCTATGCATGTAAGTCTGAACTTCGATTAGATTGTAATCGCAATTAGTTTTTTTTATACTGTTATGTCTCTTAACAGGTCCTCATTATTTGTGAAGATAAGGCCAAGTGTGTTTTCCAGTCTTGTTGGCTCCACTATATCCTGACTTAGGGTGTGTTTATCGCAGAGATTTAGTAGCTCATGTGTGTGACCTTTCATTTGCGCTGCCTCCAGGGATGTTTCTTCTGTAACATTATTTGCTACATTCTTCTATTTTGTATGCCTTAGGTTGAAATCACTAAGCAGTAAAATGTTTGGAGATGGGAATGGAAGGCTTTCCAGACAGTAATCAATTTTCAGTAGCTGTTCCTTGAACTGTTTAGAGGTTGCATCTGGTGGTTTATATACAACCAGGTTTTGGTTCTCGACTGTTATTGTTAGAACTTCAACTACTTCAATAATGGTGTTCAGCGTCTCTGTGCAGATTAGCGACTCTTTGACATACAGGCCAACTTCCCCTTGTTGCCTGTTCTTTCTGTCACATCTAAAAAAAGCTGTACCCATTTATCCATATTTCGTTGTCAAAGTGATCTTCTGTGCAGGTCTCTGTGAAGGCTGCAAACATCGCATTTGACTCCTCTAGAAGTCCACTGATGAAAGGTATTTTGTTGTTGGTGGACGGCTTAAGGCCCTGTATATTAACAAATATAAACGAGGTTGTATTTTGTGTTTGTTGAGGGGATTTTATTATTGGCATCAGTAGTTGTGGTTCTGGAGGGCCATTGAGGATGGGGGGGGGGACTGGTTGTGACTCCAGTCCAACAAGGCTCCAATGTGGACTATTTTTATTTCCTTCCATTTTCTTTTTTCGTTTCCAGCCACTAAAAAATCACTTAGAGTGGGGTTGTCGTAACTACTATTGTTTGTCTTGTGAAGTCTGTACCTCCTGCTCCCTTTTAGATGGTATGCAGGGCAGCTGGTGCTGTAGCACTGTTTTTGGAGGACAGCGAAAGAGGATAGCAAGCTTCCCTCACCGACTCTCTGTAAATGAGGATAGGGAGTCTTCTGAAGAGCTCATGTTATAACAGTAAATGTGGCTACCTGGAGGGTATTCCGGGGATCAACGCCCCCGCGGCCCGGTCCATGACCAGGCCTCCCGGTGGATCAGGACCTGATCAACCAGGCTATTACTGCTGGCTGCTCGTAGTCCAACGTACGAACCACAGCCCGCTGATCTAGCACTGACTAAGTATCTGTCTAGCTCCCTCTTGAAGACAGCCAGGGGTTTGAATTTATTCATTGTGAAGCAAAGGCACACTATGTACATTACGGCAGCAATGCCAACGACAGCAGTAGCCTTGATTCTGTTGTACTGCACCTAAGATTACTCATCCAGTGACCACTCCGTGTACACGTCACCAGCAGTACAATTCAACCAGTGACCACCCTGTGTACAAGTCAGCAGTAGTACAGTCCAACCAGTGACCACTCCGTGTACATCTCAGTAGTACAATTCAACCAGTGACCACCCCATGTACACGTCAGCAGTAGTACAACACGGTGTTACATCCAGTGATTATCCCGTATACACCTCAGCAGTAGTACAACACGTGGTGTTACTCGCCCAGTGACCATCCTGTGTACACCTCAGCAGTAGTACAACACGATGTTCCATCCAGTGACCCCGTGAATATCTCAGCAGTAGTAAAACACGGTGTTACTTCTATGGATCATCCCATGTACACCTCAGCAGTAGTACAACACGTGGTGTTACTCACCCAGTGACCACCCCGTGTACACCTGAGCACCTGCTTGCAGTACCTCCCCGTTGACTCATGCGTCTGCCACCACTGCTACCGTCTATCATCACAACTGAAGGACACTTTCCACTACTCCCCAGTACCTCAAACACTATTCTTTAATATGCTACTATATATTTCGCATTTTGCAATGCTATTTTCAACTGGTTTCAATAACGTTTAAAAACTATTGTTAATATCTATTTTTTGTTGACAAAGTAAGATAACATGTATACCCGGCCTCCGGCAGCGCACGGTGTAAACAAAGTCCAATGGAATCTTGGTAGACTAGGTGCATGCTAAGTACATTTAATTCTCGATTCAGCAATACTTTTTAACACAAGCTTTAACACACTAATACCAAACCGACAAACCACTTCATCATTCGTGACCAGGGGTAAACAAACAAGCAACGGATACTAGCATGATAGTTAAAAATACTCAAAATGGGCGACGGGCAGCAGCGTGGTCCAACCTTGGAGAGGAGGGGCTCAAGTTGGCGGTCGCTGCGATTGTTCCCAAACCTACCTGCTCTCCCTGACCGTCCTCAGCTTGTTCCTATGTTACTGTCGTGTTTATCACCTTCCATTTCTTCCAGTGTTTTTTTTTTTATGGGTGTGCTAAACACATTTCAATGCTCAAGTTGCGTAATGAATTTAATGTATCAGCACATACAACACTAGATTATTATTAGCCCTACTCTGGCGAGGTCTATTTATATTTTTTACTGTTCCTAGGCACCCCTCCCTTACTCTTACTTACTGGTATCTTTCCTATTTCCAAATCATTTTATTTTTCCTTTCACTGTATTATAATACTTATTTTTGTATTTCCGTTTCCTCTGTTCCCTGGCAACGCCACGGCAACTATCAAGATCTGGGAATTGTCAGGCTGCACGCAGAAAATTTTACCTTGTTTTTATGCTCTCTATTACAGGTTAGGTTTGCCTCGCAGAACTGAAACTAGTCTTTGTCTTGCTTCACTGCCTTCAACTGCACTGTTCTTTGTTCCAGAAATAGGCTTACTCCAACCCCGTTCACCCCCCCCCCCACACACACTACTGCTTACTCTACTGAAGAGGGCTACATCCATCAGCCTAGTCACTGTCATCATTCCTTGCTTTGTCCCCAATTCCAGTCTCTAAGCTCTTTCATTCTCAAAAAAAAAAAAAGAAAAATATTTTAGGAAATGCACTAGTTCAACAATAACTGTAGATGTGTGGTAAACTGCTAAATAGCCCCGTTGTAGTAAATACTCTGGGTAGTTTAACTGTTTGACTACGTGATTGAAAATGAGTGGGTGGGAGTGTAAGACTGGCCTAACATGGGCCAATAGGTCTACTAGTCTTCCATTTTTGTCTTCCTCTCGTGTGAACGGAAATAGTCACTGGAAAGTCACAGAAAAATAATTAAAATTTTGGCTAGGAAGGAAATCACTGGAAATATTTAAATTTTATTTAAATACCATAAACAGGTTATGTCAGTTTAAACTTTTTTCTGTGACTTTCTGCAACTATTTTTTCCTGTGACTTTTTCCTGGATTCCCTCTCCAAAATATCCTCTTTGCATAAACATTATTTAATGTCCAACTGTTGCAATAAAGTCACAACACATGTCCGTTCACTGCTGCTGCCGTGGACATGCTCGATAATATTCGAGTAATATAATCATTATATATACAATAAGCACTAAACCCGTGTGGAATATTCACTATCATACCTGAACCATCATTGTATTTATGGCTACTAGGTTGAGTCGGCAGAACAGATGGTGTACCTAACAACTATGTTGCAAGTGGTTTCTTCAGCCTTTACAATGAATCACAACTCATGAAGGCCAAGCTGACAGTGATTATAAACGTTATTATCCTAGCAGCTGCTTAAAATATATCTTCTCTAGTATCCCATTTACTGGCTGAAACATTATATTAGTATTTTCTTATCTAGAACTTTAATATAAATTTTTAATGTGTTACGTTCGTCATAAGTAACTTACCAATTATCATGACGATAATCTTTCTTCGTGACACACTTGCCAATTATCTTTATTGTCTTCCAGTCTTTCATTACTTTTGCTTTTTTACTTATACCAAATACTATTTTGTTTGCCTTGAATGAAATCGGTTTTATTTTTGTCAATTTTCCTCGTTTATCCCTAGTTCCTTGAGCCCTTCGAGAGCATGGCTACAATTATCACCCTTGAGTCAAGAATCTGTGGTTCTTTTTCCCCTGGCCTGTTCTACAGCCTACACCCACCCTACCAACACTCACAAGCTACAGAATAACATCCCCATCTATAACCTGTTTAAGTTTATTAGTTAGTTGGGTTATTAAGTAATTAAGGATTCATGCCACCTGTACCCTCACCAGTCATGAATACTTTAATACCTAAAATCGAAATTAAAGCTAACTGTTTATACAGTGACACACTTATCTGTTTATATACCTTCTTCAGATTGTGTTCAATATGATTATATATCGCTGTTTATGTGCCAACAGACACTTCTATTGTCCTGCATTATGGCGTCAGTACAGTAAATCTGGGGCCACTGTATCCGACAGATCTTAGGAGTGGCCTCGACCCTTTGCCCATTCTCCTGTCTAGCTTTTTGTTCCCACCAACAACAGAGGAGCAGAGACCATAACGAAGATGAGAAATCTAGCAGCAGGGTCTGGTGTTGCTGACAAGGGTGACCGTGTTATGCAAACCAAAGCAGCCAATCTAACCACGGCTGTGTACGTGACTGTAGCTCAGCAAGCTGCCTTACACTCCCTAGTGCCGTCCCTCCGTCCTTACGGGGTTCAGAGACGGGAGGCAACAAACTGACAGTAACACCACCATTCACCCGCTGTATGGCAACACCTAACAACATAAAAGCTATAGTAGCATTAAAATAAAGCTTCAGCAGAGGGGATAAATGGGTTTATACAAGTCAAAGAGTTTGGCTACTCACCGGTATGTACACTAGCATGATATGTCCTGGAACACTGTATAAACTCCCGTCTTTACGATAACTTCATGGGTTCCCAGATCACAACACCAGTCGTCTGTAATGTTTGGGCGGGTGCACACAACTATTACCTTCTCCACACACTTCCGCTCCACCTCCACCAACAACTTTCCATAGACTCTTGTCCTAGACGTAGTTATTGGCACATTGCTCATTAAAAAATATTTGTTGGCTTGGTGGACTACGTCATTAGGTGGCAGGAGGCTGGCTGGCACCCCTCACAGAGAGTTCCGCTGTGGGCGCCCAGGAGCAGCCGCCTGTGGGGCCTCCTGCTGATCCCGTAGGTGATAGCTGCTCATTATGCCTTGCCCATCTTAATCCCAGAGCAGTTTAGGCTTGTTGGAAAGCAGAGATCGTGGGGGAGGGGGGGATGTGGGCAGTTCTGGAGCAGGCGCAACAAACTCCCTCCCTACCGCGGGTTCGTCTCCCACTGAACCTCCCGCGCACACACCCGTATTGACTCCGCCACGAGGCCACGTTGCCGCCTCTCACTTTATCAGTAAATACACAACACTCACCAGCATCTTATTTCCTAGTCTCTCTCTCATTAAAGCGCTTCACGAGAATTACAAACCTTTTCCTGGTTGCTGATGAGTTAAAATGTCAGTAAGCTCGCATACTTAACGAGAATGTCATAAGCCCCCGCTTGTGAGTGAAATCAATAGAACTGCCAGATTCGTAGATTTGGCACCGAAGCACAGCGAGTCGATGGCACCCAAAGGCACTGTCCCACGCTCGCGCCAAACAAACAAAGAATAAATAATGAAACTATTCAATATCTACGGCACAACCATAGAAAGTAACATGAAAGAAGGCATAAGACAATAACAAGGCATCATCAAACAATATTGTCAGTATCTAGGAAGTTAGGCGGTGCTGACTTGCTGACCGCGACTACTGAACATTCAAGATAAGGTAACTTCTTAGTACTTACACCCTGTACAACATGCTGGAACAACTCGTCCTTCTTGTACAAATGTAGAAAAATGTATGTGATCGAAGGAGAAGTTAAATAAGTTTTAGTGACGTGCATGCATGCCTCCTACAGACGCTAAAATTAACCAAAATTAGTAAATTAGAAGTGTTTCCTTCCGTGCACGTGAGAACTTCCGCGACAGCTACAGTACGCCTTTGACACTTGGTTCACTTTCGTGCATAACCTTGACACTAGCCTTCTAAGACTCCAGCCTCTCTCTCCACCATTCATAGCGTGCTCAGACCTCAGATTCTTCCCCTCCCTCTTCACCCTCCCCTGGTCCTCATCCACAACCTCACACCTTCACCTTACACTGGGCTGCCAGGACCCAGCCAAGACCCTTCAAGACTCACCTCACCCTGTACAATCAACACCGTCCTTAACATCAAGCCTCTACTTTTATCACACTACCTTCACTTTCCACATGTCTCTTGTATATCTCACACCTCCTCTAGCCCAACATCATTTCTCCCAGCACGGCACACTCAATCCCTCTTAGCCCATTCAGCCTCTTGCACATTTTCCTTTCCAAGTATCGACGGGAAGTGGCTCCTCCCGTTAGGCTTTCCAAATCGCGTTCTGAAGCTACGGTCCGGTCCGCCTATCCTGGAATTTAACCACACGCTGTCCTCTTTCCAGACTTGTCCCGGGACACAGAGACGTGGTTATACACATGCATGGCTACACAGTTTTAAGATAAAGTATGAAGGTACTCAAGGGACGACCAGAAAGTAGTAATGCCGGTCGAAGAAGTGGGAGAACCAGGTACCAGGACCCGACCACTGCAAATACACATGTATGAACAAGCACTTGTAAGGACAGAAAAAGATAAGGAAAAGACTACATTTTCGAATCTTGTCAGATAATACAAAATTAAACGAATATCCTACAGGTTAAAAACTACACCTTTTAGCTTCCAGAGAGCTATGAACTTCATCCTTAGCACTGTGTTGGGTTGGCACTCACTAGCACACCTGGATGGTGTAGTAGTCTATTTAGGGACAGTTGCAGAACATGTTGACAACCTTGTGGAAACACTCAGACTGCTGGATAAAGCAGGCTTTAAAGTGAATGTAAAGGAATGTATACTGACAACCACGAGCTTTAAATTCCTAGGTTTTCATGAGAACCCTGAAGGCATTCGTCTAAATCCTGATAAGTGTAAGGCGATTCAGAAACGCCAAGACCTAGAACTGCAAAAGAAATCATGAGATCTCAGGTGCAGCATCCTACTTCAGAAGATAATAAAGCTTCTGCAGCTAGCGGCACCACTGACAGATTTAAAAGAATAAAAAGGCAGCAGTAAATAGTTAATGGTCCAAGTCTGACCGAAACGTCGTCATAAGTTTCAGTCTACTACGTGTGGGCTGTTTGTATATAGGAAATACATTCTAGCTCTACATTATTCCCTCCCATAAAGGAACTAGCTAGCACAATAACTCACATAAGCCAACACACACACACACACACACACACACATTATATGTATATGTATTATATTATATTATATATATATATATATATATATATATATATATATATATATATATATTATATAATATTATATATTATTCTTTCTTTCAACACACCGGCCGTATCCCACCGAGGCGGGGTGGCCCAAGAGGAAAAACGAAAGTTTCTCCTTTTACATTTAGTAATATATACAGGAGAAGAGGTTACTAGCCCCTTGCTCCCGGCATTTTAGTCGCCTCTTACAACACGCATGGCTTACGGAGGAAGAATTCTGTTCCACTTCCCCATGGAGATAAGAGGAAATAAACAAGAATAAGAACTAGAAAGAAAATAGAAGAAAACCCAGAGGGGTGTGTATATATGTGCTTGTACATGTATGTATAGTGTGACCTAAGTGTAAACAGAAGTAGCAAGACATACCTGAAATCTTGCATGTTCATGAGACAGAAAAAAGGACACCAGCAATCCTACCATCATGTAAAACAATTACAGGCTTTCGTTTTACCCTCACTTGGCAGGACGGTAGTACCTCCCTGGGCAGTTGCTGTCTACCAACCTACAACCTATATATAAAATATATACTACGTCATATATAATAAATATATTATTATTAGTAATATATAATATATATAATTATATATATATATTTATATGATCTATATATAATACTATGATATAGTATATATATTGCCACTTCTTTATATCAACAATGTATCTCTAAAATCTTTGTGCCAATAGTAATAAAATATTCCTATTGGTAAAAAAAAATAGTGTTAAAGATAGGGTGGTAGGGAAAGTGGAATATTCAAATGGCATCAGGAAGAAATCCAAATATTCTTACTTGAAGCCTTTTTTCCACTTCTCGAGGCTATGGTCCCACATTTACACCAGAGGTGGACCCCATCTTATATATAATATATATATCATTATATATATATATATATATATATATATATATATATATATATTCGTGCGAATATGTGAAACTGGTCAATTAGCAAGAACTCATTTAAAATTAAGGCCTTTCTAAAACTTTCTCTTATACGTCTAAACATATATTTCTTTCATTAATGTTAATATAAAAATTTATAATTTCGCACTAAAAGAATCTTAGAAAACTTACCTAACCTTATTATAACAAGAACAATTTATTTTAGCCTAACCCAACTAAATATATTTTAGATTTGTTTACAATAATTTAATACTAAACAAGCACACTGAAATATATTTTTTTCGTTAGTTTAAGAATGATTTTGGCGAAATTATTCCATACACAAATTTTCGCTTGTCCTATATGGCAAGATGAGCGTTGCTATTTAAGCCAAGATCGCAAGTTCTGCCTATTCGGCACAACATTATATATATATATATATATATATATATATATATATATATATATATATATATATATATATATATATGTCGTGCCGAATAGGCAGAACTTGCGATCTTGGCTTAAATAGCAACGCTCATCTTGCCATATAGGACAAGCGAAAATTTGTGAATGCAATAATTTCGCCAAAATCATTCTGAACCTAACGAAAAAAAATATATTTCACTGTGTTTGTTTAGTATAAAATTATTGTGAACAAATCTAAAATATATTTCGTTGGGTTAGGCTAAAATAAATTGTTCTTGTTATAATAAGGTTAGGTAAGTTTTCTAAGATTCTTTTGGAGCAAAATTAAATTTTTTTACATTAACATTAATGAAAAAAATATATCTTTAAACGTATAAGAGAAAATTTTAGAAAGGACTTAATTTTAAATGAGTTCTTGCTAATTGACCAGTTTTACATATTCGGCACGACATATATATATATATATATATATATATATATATATATTATATATATATATATATATATATATATAATATATATATATAATATATATATATATATATATATAATGCATATATATATATATATATATATATTATATATATATATATATATATATATATATATATATATTATATATGTGTGTGTGTGTGTGTGTTTGTGTGTACTCACCTAGTTATACTTACCTAGTTGAGGTTGCAGGGGTCGAGTCCGAGCTCCTGCCCCCGCCTCTTCACTGGTCGCTACTAGGTCACTCTCCCTGAACCGTGAGCTTTATCATACCTCTGATTAAAAATATGTATAGATCCCGCCTCCACTACATCGCTTCCCAAACTATTCCACTTGCTGACTACTCTGTGGCTGAAGAAATACTTCCTAACATCCCTGTGATTCATCTGTGTCTTCAACTTCCAACTGTGCCCCCTTGTTACTGTGTCCAATCTCTGGAACATCCTTTCTTTGTCCACCTTGTCAATTCCTCTCAGTATTTTGTGTGTCGTTATCATGTCCCCCCTATCTCTCCTGTCCTCTAGTGTCGTCAGGTTGATTTCCCTTAACCTCTCCTCGTAGGACATACCTCTTAGCTCTGGGACAAGTCTTGTTGCAAACCTTTGCACTTTCTCTAGTTTCTTTACGTGCTTGGCTAGGGGTGGGTACCAAACTGGTGCCGCATACTCCAATATGGGCCTAACGTACACGGTGTACAGGGTCCTGAACGATTCCTTATTAAGATATCGGAATGCTGTTCTGAGGTTTGCTAGGCGCCCATATGCTGCAGCCGTTATTTGGTTGATGTGCACTTCAGGAGATGTGCCTGGTGTTATACTCACCCCAAGATCTTTTTCCTTGAATGAGGTTTGTAGTCTCTGGCCCCCTAGACTGTACTCCGTCTGCGGTCTTCTTTGCCCTTCCCCAATCTTCATGACTTTGCACTTGGTGGGATTGAGCTCCAGGAGCCAATTGCTGGACCAGGTTTGCAGCCTGTCCAGATCCCTTTGTAGTTCTGCCTGGTCTTCGATCGAGTGAATTCTTCTCATCAACTTTACGTCATCTGCAAACAGGGACACCTCAGAGTCTATTCCTTCCGTCATGTCGTTCACAAATACCAGAAACAGCACTGGTCCTAGGACTGACCCCTGTGGGACCCCGCTGGTCACAGGTGCCCACTCTGACACCTCGCCACGTACCATGACTCGCTGCTGTCTTCCTGACAAGTATTCCCTGATCCATTGTAGTGCCTTCCCTGTGTGTGTGTGTGTGTGTGTGTGTGTGTGTGTGTGTGTGTGTGTGTGTGTGTGTGTGTGTGTGTGGAATAGGTAAAACTTGCGATTTTGGTTTAAATAGCAACGCTCTTCTTGCCGAATAAGGCAAGCGAAAATTTGTGTATGCAATAATTTCGCAAAAATCCTTCTGACCCTAACGGAAAAAATATATTTCATTGCGTTTGTTTATTATTAAATTATTGTAAATTTATCTAAAATATATTCAGCTGGATTAGGCTAAATTAAATTGCGCTTGTTATATTAAGGTTAGGCAAGTTTTCTAAGGTTCTTTTGCTACAAAATTATTAATTTTTAAACTAACATAAATGAAAAAAATATATCTTTCAACGTATAAGAGAAAATTTTAGAAAGGACTTAATTTTTAATGAGTTCTTGCTAACTGACCAGTTTTACCTATTCGGCACGACATATATACAGATCAGGATACCTTTGATATACTATTGATGAGGTTCGAAAGTATTATTACTCCCGGAACCTGGCCTTGGGCCAGGCTTGTCTGGTGCTTGCCCACACACCCATCATAGCCTGGCTGATCTGATACCTGATGAAGATTCTTGTCTAGTTTCCTCTTGAAAACTTCTACACTTATCCTAGTAGTGTTTCTGATATCTTCTGATGATCCATTTTAAATCACCTGTTCTCTCTAGGCTGGAATACTGCTGTACACTAACAACTCCATTCAAGGCAGGTGAAATCGCAGATCTAGAGAATGTAGAGAGAACCTTTACTGCACATATAAGTTCCGTCAAACACCTTAATTACTGGGAACGCTTGGAGTTATTTGACCTGTACTCACTGAAGCGCAGGCGAGAGAGATAGTACATCATAATCTACACGAGAGAGAACAAGCGTCTTGAAAAGTGTCATCACTGACACTAACACTATAACCCTTGTTTTGAAAGTTCTCATTATTCACCCCGTAATCTTCCTAGCTGTCATGATATTTGCTTGTCCTGACATTCGTGTTCTTTGAATGAAACGTCAAGCCAAAATAATTACTCCCAGGTCTTTCACGTGTTCCTTTTGCTCTATTTGAGGATCCTCTTGACTTTTTAATACAATGTCCATTCTGAGTACTTCATTCTTTCCATATCCAAGCAACTGGAACTTATCACCACTGAACGCCAAGTTCTCCACTGCCCACTGGAAAGCCCTGTTTATATCTTCCTGCAATTTGCCACTGTCTTCTACCGAGGTGATTTTCATGCTCATTTTAGTGTCGTCTACAAATGATGATACAAAACTGTGGCGGGTATTTTTTATTTATGTCTGGAATGAGAATAAGAAACAACAGAGGTGCCAGGACAATGTGGAAAAAGACACTTATTCAGGACATTTATTAAAGGAAACGTTTCGCCACGAGTGACTTCTTCAGTCTTAATACAGAAATAACTAAGAAAACGAGTATATACTGAAGTCTCAACTTCGCTCGGTGATTAGTGAACCGTTAATCAGACTCAGGGTCGACAATCTGAACGATTTTTTTTGAGACCGAGATTCATTTATCCAGAATTTCTGACATAACCCTAACACCACTGTACTTTGAAAATCAATTGACGACATGCCCATATACTATGCCCCAGGCCCAGACTTGTGGAACTCCGTGATCATCAAGAATTGTAAGAAACCCCTTTTGCGTTCCTTAAAAATTCTATGGAGAGGGACCCTAGACACGGGGGTCAACCCACAGTCACTAAAAACAACGGATATAGACCCACTCCACAAAAATGGCAGCAAACCAATACCAAAGAATTACAGACCGATAGCGTCTGAAAGGATATAGGAAAGCACTGGTTTGGTAAAAGAGTTGTGGTAAATGTAATACCTATTTACAAGGCAGGTGACAGGTCCTTAGCTTCGAACTATAGACCAATAAGCCTTACCTCCACCGTGGGAAAATTTATGGAATCAATAATTGCCGAGGCAATTCGTAGCCATCTTGAAAGGCATAAACTGATTTATGAATCTCAATAAGGTTTTACAAAGGGGCGTTCCTGTCTTACGAATTATTAACTTTTTTCACTAAAGTATTTGAGGAGGTAGATCATGGTAATGAATATGATATTGTGTATATGGACTTCAGTAAGTTAAGGCACACGGAATAGGAAGGGAAATTTTTTCCTGGGTAAAGGCATGGTTGACAAATAGGCGGCAGAGAGTTTGCATAAATGGGGAGAAATCAGACTGGGGGCACGTCACAATCGGTGTCCCACAGGGGTCAGTGTTGGGCCCCTGGTGGTTCACAATTTACATAAACGACATAGATGAGGGAATAAATAGCGACAAAAGCAAATTTGCTGATGACACCAAAATAGGCCATCCAATTAATTCTAATGAGGACATTAGAGCACTCCAGAATGATTTGAATAGACTGATGCAGTGGTCGGAGAAGTGGCAGATGCAGTTTAATATAGCTGATATTTTTAGAAGTCACCTTGAAGAACATAATTTGATTAATGAATGTCAGCATGGGTTCACGAGAGGTCGTTCCTGCTTGACAAATTTACTGACGTTCTTTAATAGAACATT
This sequence comes from Cherax quadricarinatus, assembly GCF_026875155.1. Classification (NCBI taxonomy): domain Eukaryota; kingdom Metazoa; phylum Arthropoda; class Malacostraca; order Decapoda; family Parastacidae; genus Cherax; species Cherax quadricarinatus. The sequence goes on from NC_069412.1 coordinate 40,213,968, forward strand.
TGAGGCAGCAGTGATAAAGAATATGATATTGTTTATTTGGATTTCAGTAAAGGCTTCGATAGAGTACCTCACAAGAGACTCTTAAGAAAAGTGGCAGCCCATGGTACAGGAGGTAAAGTTCTAGCATAGATAGAGGCATGGCTTACCAACAGAAAGCAGAGAGTTTCTATTAATGGGGTCAAATCTGAATGGGGATTAGTCGGCGTTCCACAAGGATCAGTTTTAGGCACTCTCTTTTTAATAATTTACATGTAATTCCTTCATCAAGGTCATTAAAGTGACATGAGCAAATTTGCTGATGATATAAAAATAGGCAGTATGATTCATTCTGAGGAGGATACCAATGAACTCCAGGAGGATTTGGACAAATTAATGTCGTGGTCTGAAAGGTGGCAGATGAAGTGCAATGTGAACAAGTGGAAGGTCCTAGTCTTTGGGAACGAAAATAACCCTCGAAGTTATAAACTAGGTGAAGTAGAGCTTGACCACACAGCTTGTGCAAAGGACTTGGGAGTCATGGTAAGCAGAAACCTAAAGCCAAGACAGCAGTGCCTAAGTGTACGCAATAAGACTAACAGATTACTAGGATTTATTTCAAGAAGTATAAGTAACAGGAATCCAAAAGTTATTTTACAGCTCTATCACTAGTAAGACCTCACTTGGATCTGTCCACTGTGATATCGTCTATTGCGCCCCCTGAATGGGGCCCAATGTTTATAGTGGAATGGACTTATCCCATGTTAGATTTTCTTACTAGACAAAATACAGTAATGTGGTGGTGAAGGGAAGGAATATTGTTGCACTGGGTTGTAGGGTAAACAATGTTTGTGGAACACTCGTGTAGAGAGATGTTGTCTGGCAAGGAGTGCCACTTTGATGTCTTCGTGCCTTCACTAGCGACAAATAAGTGGCAGTGTGCATTTATAAGTGACAGTTTTAAGAGTTCATTGCTGTGGCAAGCGAAATGTCTCCTTTACGTATTTTGTGTTTACGTGTTGCTGTGGTATGTAGGTATGTGCTTGATGATACCTGCGTGCGTGCGTGCGTGCGTGCGTGCATGCGTGCGTGGGTGCGTACGTGCATGCGTGCGTGCGTGTGCGCGTATGTGTATGTGTGTGTGTGTGTGTGTGTGTGTGTGTGTGTGTGTGTGTGTGTGTGTGTGTGTGTGTGTGTGTGTGTGTGTGTGTGTGTGTGTGTTGTGTTCGCCTTGTGAGCAGTAAAGGCAGCAAGGCACGCAGGATGAGGGAGGCTAATCAAGGTTGATGCACTTTCTAATGTTTGCCTCATTTTCACTTTCAGTTAATAAGAGAAATTTTCAGTAGACCTAGTGGTTAGTATGAGGCAGGTCCTACTCACACCCAATCATTCCCAGTCATGTATACCTGAAGGATATGTGAGGGATGCTCCAGGGAGTCAACGTCCCCGCGTCACTGCTGGCATTATTTCTCTTATTTTGAAAGTTCTCATTATCCACGTCATCATTTTCTTGGCTGTTGTGACATTTACCTTAAACTCCTTAAACTCTAGGTCAGCTGACATTATTACACCCGCAGTCGAACAAATTGGAATGGAAAAAGAGACGCACTTAGGATTTAAGTTTTCACTTGTTACTTGTGTCTACCATCACAGCCTGGTTGATCTGGCATTTTAGTGGGGATCCCTAGTTAGTAGGAGCTGCAGTGGTCTAGCAATTGACCGTTTCAAAGAACCAGTTTCCTGCCTACTTCACTGTAAGGATGATAGATTGCTTCCGGCTCACAACAAACTCCATCTGGCTGGATGGTTGACTTCACTTACGGATTATTCTATTTCCAATCATAATCTCGTTGTGGAGTAGCGCTGGTGTGGTTCACTGGTGGTTCTACCTGCTGCTGGAGCAGTGACGTGGGTGGTGCTGGTATGGTTCACTGGTGGTTCTACCTGCTGCTGGAGCAGTGACGTGGGTGGTGCTGGTATGGTTCACTGGTGGTTCTACCTGCTGCTGGAGCAGTGACGTGGGTGGTGCTGGTATGGTTCACTGGTGGTTCTACCTGCTGCTGGAGCAGTGACGTGGGTGGTGCTGGTATGGTTCACTGGTGGTTCTACCTGCTGCTGGAGCAGTGACGTGGGTGGTGCTGGTATGGTTCACTGGTGGTTCTACCTGCTGCTGGAGCAGTGACGTGGGTGGTGCTGGTATGGTTCACTGGTGGTTCTACCTGCATTAGTCCCAATTAGCAAACTGGGATTCATGCGACCCAATGGCGGCGCGAGCCTTGTGTTTAGGAAATTACATCAGTGGTGAAAATTTGAAGACGATCGGATTAGTCATTCTCCGGCTATGGCACAGATTACAACGATTTCATTCTTTTTCGTTTTTGCTATTTTACTACATCAGCAAACTTGTCTGCAGGCGAACGAAACTTAATGGTTGGTATCCTGGTCCTAAGATCCACCAGACATTAAATATTGAAGACCTTCAGAAGAGGTAAACCGAAACTTATTTAACATACTTTAACGGGAATAAAACAAAATTCTGGTGCCATAAAATGGTCAGATCAGCACCTACACAGCTGAATTTTCTATCACCTTTTTCAACGTTTTAATCTCCGCCACTGAAGATTTTGGAAGTTATTTGAGGCATTCCAGGATAAGCATAAGCATAAAATATTCTATTTCTGTATAACCCTAGTGGGTTTAGTGCTTAGTTTTGATAATAATAATAATAATAATAATAATAATAATAATAATAATAATAATAATAATAATAATAATAATAATAATAATAATAATGTTAAGCAGAAGGAAAGCCACTAGCATGAATGTGTGTTTCAGGCAGGGAATAAGTTTAACAACTTTAGCTTCAAGATACATAAACATGCCAGCTGCTTCAGTTCTTTGGTCCTTATGAGCGTACACAAGTGTTGAAAATTTAAAGCCGATTGGATGAGGCGTTCTCGAGTTATGAGCGAAGTAAAATCGAATAGTAGGAAGGAAAAATTCAGGCAATTTCTTAAAGGTGCTCTTTGGCGATACCTTATTAAATGTGGCATTATATTTCAGTGTTTTGGTTCCAATAACAGAAATGAGTCAAGCCGTGACTTGTTCTTTCTTGTTCTTAACATAGTATCTAACAATGATAAGTTAGACACATGTGCAACACTTGGGTATCTTTATTGTGGAAACGTTTCGCCACACAGTGGCTTCATCAGTCCAATACAAAGAAGAATAGTGAAGATCAGAAGGAGTTTGAGGTAATCAGTTCCCCAGCCTGGAGTCGATGTAGTCAGTCCATCAAGATTGATTGTTCTTTACCATTGTTCTCCGTATGGACTGATGAAGCCACTGTGTGGCGAAATGTTTCCTCAATAAAGGTACGTAAGTGTTGCACATGTGTCTAATTTATGAACTTGTCGATTCTCTGAGCCATTTATCTACAAACACTAACAATGCTTAATTTGTCTTCTTTCTTCTTCTTTGTAACTAAGACAGTGTCGACGCTTAAGCGACTGTTCTCTTACACATTGTCTTGTCTACTTGTGATAAAAACTTCGCCCTTTATTGCATATTTTCTTTTCCTTGAAATTTCATTGCATTCGTTGAGGCCACAAGTCCCTCTTAGTGATGCATACATTTGCATACCCTTGATGAGTCCGGAGAGTTTTTCTACTCCCGGAGCCCGGCCATGGGCCAGGCTCGTCTGGTGTTTGCCTATTCAACCAAGCTGTTACTTTTGGTGGCCTGCTGCCTCACATATCCGTCACAGCCTGGATGATCTGGAATGGCAGCAAGTGATCATCTTGGGTCTTTCCAAGAAGAGATTATTAGGCGGCTTAACCAACCTTCCGTGTATCGCGCCACCACGTAGGAAGAAGCAGGTCTACATAGATATATATCTTATAGCTGAGCACTTGAATGTCTACATACTTCATTAAAAACCCGAACTTAGGAGAAGAACCTTATTACGACGTTTCGGTCCGTCTTGGACCACTATCATGTCTGTTGTGACTTGATAATAGCCCAGGAGCGACCGAAACGTCATCATAAGGTTCCTCACCTAAGTACGGATTTTTCGTGACTTGTCCTAGCCACGGTATTGTGGCTTATTAATCTTGATGTCTACATGAATGTGTATCTTGTGGTTGTATACCTGTATGTGTTTTGTGTATTCGTCAACTCAAAATGTTTCACAGTTAGGCTGATCAATGGTATAAGACCAGTTGCAGACTGATGTATAGTTCCAGTGATTTGTCCAGTTCAACATCGACCTTTTCTGAGGGCATGAAACAGCTATCGAGAATGCTGAAACTGCATCAAGTCGATATGCAGATGAACTTGGTTGTCAGCGTAACAACACACGCCTTAACATCTGTCAGAAGCCTTTGAGAAATTTTTGTTTGGGTTGCGTTGTGATATGTGGAAAAACTGGAGAAGCTTCACTTTAGCTAAAGTCTTGGAGTTAAGCAGATACTACCCTGTGCTTCTGACTACATAAAATATACTAGTAGGCTGCAATCTTTGACTGGTATAGTACCTGGAAGTATTCTAGACCAGCAACACATACCAGAGATCTTCCAAGAGTCTGTGAAAAGTTCGCACTGAACCAACAGATGATAGTACATGCTCACATTTCTTCTCAAAGCAGGAGAGATATCAGAACTACCGAAGAAAATGTGCAGAGATATTTCACCGCCCATAAAGGATTAATAACACATCAAAATATTGGAATGTACTCTTAGGAACAGAGAAGAGAGAAAGAGATACCCAATAATATCTGCATATATGGAAAAATACTTGAGGATCAAGTCCGTAACCTGCATACTGAGTTAGGCAAAAGGACACAAGTGCAACTAATGAGACATTCTATTGTGGCAACGTTTCGCTCTCCAGGAACTTTGACAAAGCTCCTGGAGAGCGAAACGTTGCGACAATAAAATGTCGTATTAGTTGCACTTCTGTCCTTCTACCTAACATATTTTCGGTAATTCTACCAACATCATTAAAACCTACACACTAACCTAACAAGATACTGGAGAGAGATATGCGAGAAAAAATGTAGAATAAATCCAGTGAAAAGCAGGGGCATTGTAAGCACAATTAGAGAACAGTGTGTCAACATCCGTGGACCGTGACCCAATACTCTTCAGGCAACTACCAGCAGATGTAAGAAATATTGCCTGGAACAAATGTAGTTTTAAAGAAGACACTGAACAACCAAGTGTAACAAATGCCAGGCTGTGATAGCTGTGTAGACCTGCAGGTCGCTGGCAGCAATAGCTTGGTTGATCAGGTAGTCAACAAGGAACTTTGGCCTCGGCCCTGGTTGCAGAGGGAAGAAAAAAGGACGACTCAACAAGTGTAAAGGTACCAAGCCTTTTCAACACCTTCCATTAACATATGAGGGAAATTGCGAACAGATCTCTGTCTTCAAGGAGAAACTAAAGTTCATCAAATTTGTTCCTGATCGGCTTACGCTGGACTGCGCTCTTCAAGCACCAATAGTCTAATTGATCAGGTAACTGCCCAAGTGTAATGGTCTGGGACCTGGCCGCAGGGCGATGACCCTGCGGCCAGGTCCCAGATCATTACATTAATGTGCGGCATCTTGTGTATACTGAGTCACTGACCAGTATCTTGTGTATACTGACCAGTATTTTATGTATACTGACCTGAATCTTGTGTATACTGACCAGAATCTTGTGTATACTGACCAGTATCCTGTGCATACTGACCAGTATTTTATGTATACTGACCTGAATCCTGTGTATACTGACCAGTATCTTGTGTATACTGACCTGAATCCTGTGTATACTGACCAGTATTTGTGTATACTGACCTGAATCCTATGTATACTGACCAGTATCTTGTGTATACTGACCTGAATCCTGTGTATACTGACCAGTATCTTGTGTATACTGACCTGAATCCTGTGTATACTGACCAGTATCTTGTGTATACTGACCTGAATCCTGTGTATACTGACCAGTATCTTGTTATATGCCTGAATCTGTGATACTGACCAGTATCTTGTGTATACTGACCAGTATCTTGTGTATACTGACCAGTATCTTGTGTATACTGACCAGTATCTTGTGTATACTGACCAGTATCTTGTGTATACTGACCAGTATCTTGTGTATACTGACCAGTATCTTGTGCATACTGACCAGTATTTTATGTATACTGACCTGAATCCTGTGTATACTGACAAGTATCTTGTGTATACTGACCTGAATCCTATGTATACTGACTAGTATCTTGTGTATACTGACCTGAATCCTGTGTATACTGACCAGTGTCTTGTGTATACTGACCAGTATCTTGTGTATACTGACAAGTATCTTGTGTATACTGACCAGTATCTTGTGTATACTGACCAGTATCTTGTGTATACTGACCAGTATCTTGTGTATACTGACCAGTATCTTGTGTATACTGACCAGTATCTTGTGCATACTGACCAGTATTTTATGTATACTGACCTGAATCCTGTGTATACTGACCAGTATCTTGTGTATACTGACCAGTATCTTGTGTATATTGACCAGTATCTTGTGTATACTGACCAGTATCTTGTGTATACTGACCAGTATCTTGTGTATACTGACCAGTATCTTGTGTATACTGACCTGAATCCTGTGTATACTGACCAGTATCTTGTGTATACTGACCAGTATCTTGTGTATACTGACCAGTATCTTGTGTATACTGACCTGAATCCTGTGTATACTGACCAGTATCTTGTATATACTGACCAGTATCTTGTGTATACTGACCAGTATCCTGTGCATACTGACCAGTATTTTATGTATACTGACCAGTATTTTATGTATACTGACCAGTATCTTGTGTATACTGACCAGAATCTTGTGTATACTGACCAGTATCTTGTGTATACTGACCTGAATCCTGTGTATACTGACAAGTATCTTGTGTATACTGACCAGTATCTTGTGTATACTGACCAGTATCTTGTGTATACTGACCAGTATCCTGTGCATACTGACCAGTATTTTATGTATACTGACCAGTATTTTATGTATACTGACCAGTATCTTGTGTATACTGACCAGAATCTTGTGTATACTGACCAGTATCTTGTGTATATTGACCAGTATTTGATATTGCGTTCTTGTGTATATGACGTTTCGTGTATACTGATCAGCATCTTACGTATACTGACCAGTATTCTGTTTATAGTGTCTACCTGGAGGGTGTTGCGGGGGTCAACGCCCCCGCGGGCCAGTCCATGATCAGGCCTCACGGTGGAACAAGGCTTGACCAACCAGGCTGTTCCTGCTGGCCGCACCAATCCAACGTACGATCCACATCCCGGCTGGTCAAGTATTGACTTTAGGTATTTTTCCAGCTCCCTCCTGAAGACAGCCAGGGGTCTATTGGTAATACCCCTTACGTATGCTGAAAAGCCGTTGAACAGTCTTGAGCCCATGACATTTAATGTGTTATCTTTTAGTGTACTCATGGCACCCATGCTTTTCATTAGGGGGATGTTGCAACACCTGCCGAGTCTTTAGCTCTCGTAGGAAGTGATTTCTGTATGCAGATTTAGGACTAGTCCCCCTAAGATTTTCCAGGTGTAAATTATGGTGTAGCTTCCTTGTCTGCGCTCCAAGGAGTACAGCTCAAGCGATTTCAAACGGTCCCAGTAATTAAGGTGCTTGACTGTACTTAAACGTGCAGTGAAAGTTCTCTCCATATTCTCCAGATCTGTAGTTTCGCCTGCCTTGAAATGGGCTGTTAGCGTACAGAAGTATTCCAATCCAAAGAAAAGAAGTGACTCAAAGAGAACCATTATTGGACTGGCATCCATTGTTTTAAAGGTTCTCAATATCAATCCTATCATTTTCCTCGTAAATGTGATAATGACACTGTTGTGATCTTCGAAAGAGAGATCCTGTGATATTATCACTCCTAAGTTCTTCATATTAATTTTCTTCTCTATGGTGTTTTATACTATGATCTAGCTTTAATTTCCATAATAGAGTAATTGAAATTTGTCCTCATTGATCTTCATATTGTTTTCTGTGGCCCATTGGAAGACTTTGTTTATATCCGTTTGGAGATTTACAGTGTCTTCAATGAATGACTCATGCAAATTCTAGTATCATCAGCAAAGGAAGACACAGTGCTATGGTTTATATCTCTGTGTATGTCTGATATGAGGATAAGGAACAAGATGGGGTGAGTACTGTATCTTGCGAAACAAAGCTTTTCACTGTTGCCGCATCTGACTTAACTCTTTGTGTTCTATTCGTTAGAAAGCTAAATGTGCTCTTACACAGTGATCGAATTTGTCGAAGGTTTTAGTAAAGTTTGTGTATACTATATCTGCATTTGTTTGTCCTCCAGTGCATCCGAGACCATGTCATAAACCATACCCCCGGCCGGGATTGAACCCGCGGTCATAGAGTCTCAAAACTCCAGCCCGTCGCGTTAGCCACTAGACGCGACGGGCTGGAGTTTTGAGACTCTATGACCGCGGGTTCAATCCCGGCCGGGGGTATGGTTTGTTTGCAATCGTGTCATTACGATTCTTGAACCATGTCATAATGGTCCAGTAGTTGTGAGAGACAGGAGCGACCTTTGCAGTTGTTGGGCATCCAAGTGGTTGGCGATCTTGCTTCTTAGAATCCTTTCAATTATGATATGGAACGTTAGTTCTATTAGTCTAAAATTCTTTGCTATCGCTTTGCTGCCACATTTATGGAGTGTGGCTATATCCGTTGCCTTGAGTGACTGAAATGACCTCCGTGTCCAGGCTCCCTCTCCATAGAATATTTAAGGCACGTGAAAGGGGTTTCATGCAGTTCTTGATGAACACGGAGTTCCACGAGTCTGGGGCTGGAACAGAGTGCACGAGCATGTCGTCAATTTCTTTTTCAAAGTCCAGTGGTGTCAGGGTTATATCAGAAATTCTGGAGATATTGACAAAATTTTTAGTCTCGGTCAACCCATTGGTGCTGACAACCAAGCCACGGTTGCTGATAATCATGCCACGAGATTCACTCTCTTCCTGAAGTCGGTTCCTGATCAGCCGGGCTGTGGTGCCTACCTTGGACTGCGCTCTGCCAGTACTAACAACCTCGCTGATCAATAACCATCGACCAGGAGTCCTGGTCTGGGACCGGAGCGAAGGCGTAGAATTTACAACAGATACAATCTTTGAAACGTAACATGAAAACAGAGCGGGCAAAATGGGATACAAAAGCTAGCATAGCATTATTTTTCTGCACTAATGCACAACTTCAGTGATTGAAAATAAAAAAAGTTATTACGCACGGAATACAACACAGACATTAGCAGTACACAAGGACTACTACATTTTATATACTACGAAACAAACACGCAGCAACAACAGTCACCAACGCGGGAGAAATATTAATCTACCAGTGAATAACAAAAACCACAAAAGAAAGGCAAAAAAAGTCCCACTGAATACATTTCCCACAATAGTTACCACCAGAATTGTTAACTTCTAATAACACAAGACGCCGTCTTCTGTAACACTATTTAGTAACACCTGAGGTAACTGCAACACCATAAAGACCAGGAACGTAATTAAGAAAGTTTAACACTAGGAGCTCTATAAAGTTTATACTAGACTTAAGAAAAGCTGTATATTTTTGTATAGGTTGAAAGTGACACTGTAAACACAAGATGGCGTTCTGTTTAAACCACAATATTGTATGGTAGACCACGCACAGTGATCACCTAGTATACACACACTATATGTTGTATAGTAGACTATACACGTGACCATCTGGTATACACACACAATGTGTTGTACGGTAGACTACATATGATCACTTGGTATACACACACACACTGTGTGTTGTATGGTAGACTACACATGGTGATCACCTGGTATTCTTACACACTATATGTATTATGGTAGACTGCACATGATCACTTGGTATACATACACAATATGTTGTATGGTAGAATATACATAATCACCTGGTATACACACACTGTATGTTGTATGGCAGACTACATATGGCAATCATCTGGTATACACACACTATATCTTGTAATGGCATACTCATGACCACATGGTATACACACACACACAATATGTTGTATGGTAGACTACACATTGTGACCACCTGGTATACACAAGTGTAGTGGTAAATTTGACACATTTGCAACTTGGGTATCTTTGAGGAAACGTTTCGCCATATAGTGGCTTAATTAGTCCATACAAAGGAGAATGGTGTAGAACAGGAGGAGTTTGAGGTAATCAGTCCCTCAGCCTTGAGTCGATGTAATCAGTCCATCAATCTTGAAAAGAATACACCATATGTACCAAGAAGTGGCTTATATATTGTAGACAGGTGAGGTGCAGCAGTCGTATGTGGCATCACATTTGATAAATCCAAATGTGGAAGTAGGTCATGACTAACGGTTAGGCAAGTGAAGAATTCCCTGTATTAAGATCCCAAGATGTTGCTGTGTCTGACAGCAGTGTAGATAAATGGTTCAGAGAACCGACAAGCATATAAGCCACTTCTTCGCACATATGGTGTATTCTTTTCAAGATTGATGGACTGAGCTACATCGACTCAAGGCTGAGGGACTGATTACCTCAAACTCCTCCTGTTCTTCACCATTCTCCTTTGCATGTACTGATGAAGCCACTGTGCGGCGAAACGTTTCCTTAATAAAGATATCCAAGTGCTACACATGTGTCTAATTTATCAACTTGTCGGTTCTCTGAACCATTTATCTACAAGTGTAGTTTAACTTCCTAACTCGTGTATGCGTCCAAGGGCCTTAGTCAAGATAAATCTAAAATCCCATTGCTCACAATAAAATGCCTGCAGTAAAATACCTATAAAAAAATTAAAATGAGAGAATATTGTCAGTGTAAGTATGTAGACACACTTGGCAGGTTCCTATATTTTACCCAGCTCAGGTTAGGTTGGCTGGGAGCTTAATCTTACCAGGACACAACACTGAGGTTGAGAATGCTTTAAAATACCGACAAGAACATAAGAATGGAGGAACATTGCAGAAGGCCTACTGGCATTACAAGGCGGTTCTTATCAAAACTACAACTACCCAAAGGTACCCAAGAATATACTCCCGTACCCACATGTGCAACAGTTGGGTATCTTAATTGTTGAAATGTTTCGCCTACATGGTAGGCTTTTTAATCAAATACAGAAGAAGCCTACCGTGTAGACGAACGTTTCAACAATAAGGATACCTAACTGCTGCACAGGTGTCTTACCCATCAACAACACTAATGTTAGGTAAAAGGACACAAGTGCAACTAATGCGACATTTTATTGTGGCATTAGTTGCACTTGTGGTCTTTTACCTAACATATTGTCGGTAGTTTTACCCACGTTATTACAACAACATTGAGGTTTCAACACACATGAGCAAATAGCAAATTTTATTATCGAGACGTTTCGGTCCCGAGGCTTTGCTCACTCCCAATACCGAAACATTTTCAATGGAAATAAGTCACTCTGTCTGACTTTTTTGGGTTATCCCAGGTTCTCTACACACATGCTGCTATGTATGATAATTCTATGTAACTGTATTTGTGTATACCTGAATAAACTTACTTACTTACTTAAGTGTGTACTCATGTGTCTTAGACCACAACCTGAGAGTATTAGACACCAGGTTTCAATACACAACATTGTGCTAGTGAATAAGACATATGATGGAGAACAGGACACTTATGTGCAACATTTGGGAATTTTTATTGAGGAGGAAACGTTACGCCAGTCAATGACTTCTTCAGTCCAATACAAAGAAGAACGGTGGAAGAAGAGGAGGAGTTTGAGGTAATCACTGAGTTTTAAATAAAAGGTAATTAAGCAAGGTATAAAATGACTGTAGGTAAATGGTTCAGAGAACCGACAAGTTGATAATTTAGACACATGTGCAACAACTGGGTATCTTTATTGAGGAAACGTTTCGCCACACATTGGCGCCATCAGTCCTATACAAAGAAGAATTGCGAAGATCAGGAGTTATATGTAATCAGTCCCTCAGCCTGGAGTCGATGTAACCAGCCCATCGATCTTGACAAGAATACAGCATATGTGCGAAGAAGTGGCTTATATACTGTAGACAAATAACCAATACATAGAAGAGAGGAGCTTACGACCACATTTCGGTCCGGGTGCGGGTTATTTGTGTATCGTTCCAGTCACGGTATTATGCCTTTTTTTTGTTATTTATATACTGTAGACAGGTGAGGTGACGCTGTCGTAGGTGATATCTTTTGTAAGTCTAATTTTTTCTAACTTGAACCCACTGTTTCGAGTCCTGTCTTGGTTAGATATTTTTAGCATGTCATTTACATTCCCTCCATTTATTCTTGTTTTCCATTTATACACCTTAATCATATCTACCCTAATTTTACGCCATTTTAAAGAGTGCAGATTAGTGCCCTCAGTCTATCATCGTATGAAAGATTTCTGATACATGGTAGCTTCATGTGTGAGACTTAGGAGTAATGAAGTCAGATTTCTCATTCAACGATCACAGTGCTGCCACTGCTACAGCAAGGAAAATGATAGGCTGGATAACTAGACTCTTCAAGATGCTCCAAGTCTTCTTATGCTAGAATATTGCTGTTTACTGACAGTCACCGTCAAGTCTGGCTAGATTGTTGGGCTGGAAAACGTACAGAGAACTTTCACTGCTCGTATATACACAGTCAGTCATCTGAACTACTGGGGATGATTAAAGCACCTTCAACTGTATTCCTTGGAACGTAGGTTAGAAAGGTACATAATATACACCTAGAAAATCCTTGAGGGACTGATACAAAACCTGAACACTGAAATCACTGTGTATGACAACAAGAGACTTGGTAGACGGTGAAAAATACCTGCATTAGAAAGCAGGGGCACAAAGAGTACACTAGAGAGAAATCCACGAGTGTCAGAGGTCCTTAATTCTTCAGCGCCCTTCCTGCGTGCATAAGGAGAATTACCAACAAACATCTGGCAGTCTTCAAGAGGTCACTGGGCAAGACTCTCAAATCAGTGCCAACCCAGTAGGGCTGTGGATCCTACGTTGGACTGCATGCGACTAGTAGTAACAGCCAGATTCATCAGGCCTTGATCCACTAGGAGGCGTGGTCTGGGATCGGCCACTGGAGAGTTCATTCCAGCAAGCTTTCTTCAGATGCCCTTCAGGTAACTCTGAGATACTGAAGAGACCACTATCTTGAGTGTGTCTGAGCAGACTGTCAATCTAGCCACAGTCAACATGACACTGTTATGAAAACAGGCAAATGGGTGGCTGTTGACAGAGCCTTGAACAGTTGAAATGTGACAGGTTTACATAAGCCGCACTAAGTGGCTGCCCATTTTCTGTTCGCAGGGTAAACTATTTTATCCCCTTTTATCCGATATTTGTAGTCTTTTCGTTGTAGCCTTACCTAACCGACCTAACCCAACTTAGAAATGGGCTGGAAACTCTTACGTGGAAGTGTGACAGATACTAGAAGCTTCAATACACATGAAGTGGAAAGTATTTAGGACTACATTCTCATGAATCAGCTTCATATCGTTCCAGATCATAGAGCTGAATACACAAATAACCCGCACATAAAAGAGAAAAGCTTACGACGACGTTTCGGTCCGACTTGGACCATTGACAAAGTCACACTCTCTTTTATGTGCGGGTTATTTGTGTATCGTTCCAGTCACGGTATTGTGCCTTTTTTCGTTATTTATAGAGCTGAATTTTCTCCAGGCTGAGGGACTCACCACCTCAAATACTATTTCTCCAAGTTTGATGGGCTGATTACATCTTCATTTCACTACTACACCTGCTGCCTCTATATCTGACTGAAGAAGCTTACTGTGTAGGCGAAACGTTTCAACAATAACAATACCTAACTGTTGCACATGTGTCTTAATCATCAAGTGGAAAGATGTAAAGTAAAAGGACACAAGTGCAACTAATGTGACATTTATTGTGGCAACGTTTCGCTCTCCAGGAGCTTTATCAAGCCATTACAAACAATACATGGACACAGAGGGTATATAAAGGCTCAGAGTGAGGTGTAATACTAGTGAGGTACCATTTCGATGTTCATTAGTTGCACTTGTGTCCTTTTACTTTACATATTGTCGGTAATTCTACCAACTTTATTACAAGTGGAAAGATACAAAATGAGTCCTTAATAATATAACTGAAGTTACTTATGGGGGAACCCTTACGTGTCAGCGATCATTGTGGTACTAAGTTCTGAGAGTACCTGGTGGAAATGCGAATAAAGGAAGGAATAACAGGAAATGTGTCTACAGAAGAAAGGCCTATGATGGTTTGAGAAATTTTCTGAGGGAAGTGCAACAGGAAAGGAAACTGAAAGTCAAAACTATACAAGGATGGAAGAAATAAGAGTCAAAGTGGGGAGAGTTTGGGAAAGATTTAAACTAGCCATGAAGAAAGAGAAACAAGTAATCAAAGAGAGCTGATGATTCTGTCAGAAATGTTGAGAGGCAAAGAGTGAGGAACAAAAGTCCAGACGTACATGCATAGGGGTCCTGATCAGCAGAATGCATGTACCTGTGAAGGTGTCTTCACAAAATACAACTTCAACAACAAGAACATCAACTGGGACCAGGTAAACCATGTCCTAAACGAAACATGTTGGGAAGATATCTTAAATGACATGGATCCAAACCAGTGCCTTAAAAGGATCAACTTCCTCGCAGCTGAAGCATGTTCTAGGCATATTCCCTTAAGAAAGAAGAAGAGCAGGAGTAAACTGGAGAGAGAAAGACGCTCCCCCTACAGAAGACGACGAAGAGTCACTGAGCTCCTCAGGAGTGCTAGAATATCTGATACACGAAAGGAGGCGCTGACCAGGGAAGTAGAAACTATCGAACTTAAGTTAAATGACTCTTGCAGGAACCAGGAGAGACAGGAGCTTAAAGCTATTAGTGAAACTGAAAGAAATTCGAAATATTTCTTTTCATATGCCAAAAACAAGGTAAATACCACATCTAGTATCGGGCCCTTACTCAGACAGGATGGGACTTACACAGATGACAACAAGGAAATGAGTGAAATACTGAAATCCCAGAACGACTCTGTGTTTAGTGAGCCACTAATCAGTCTGAGGATCGACGACCCAAATGATTTCTTCATGAGCCTCAAAACTCCATAAATGTATGCCAGATTTCCGACATTACCCTAACTCCGATAGACTTCGAAAAAGCCATTGACAACATGCCCATGCACTCAGCCCCGGGCCCAGACTCGTGGAACTCTGTATTCATTAAGAACTGCAAGAAACCCCTCTCGCGTGCCCTAAGTACACTATGGAGGAGGAGCTTGGACATGGGTGAAATTCTACAGTCACTTAAAACAACGGATATAGCCCCACTCCATAAAGGTGGCAGCAAAGCATTAGCTAAGAACTATAGACCAATAGCTCTGACGTCCCATATAAAAATCTTTGAAAGAGTGCTAAGAAGCAAGATTGCAAATCACCTGGATTCCCAAAATCTGCACAATCCAGGCAACATGGGTTCAGGGCAGGTCGCTCCTGCCTCTCACAACTACTGGATCACTATGATATGGCCTTGGATGCACTGGAAGAAAATCAGAATGCAGATGTAATATACACAGACTGCAAAAGCGTTTGACAAATGCGATCATGGCGTAATAGCGCACAAAATACGTGCTAAAGGAATAACTGGGAAAGTGGGGAGATGGATCTTCAACTTCCTAACAAATCGAACACAAAGAGTAGTGGTCAACAGAGATAAATCGGAGGCTGCCATAGTTAAGAGCTATGTTCCACAAGGCACAGTACTCGCCCCCATCTTATTCCTCATCCTCATATCAGACATAGACAGAGATATACACCACAGCACCGTATCATCCTTTGCGGACGATACTAGGATCTGCATGAGGAAGCGGTTAACCTCCAAGAAGATATAAACAAAGTTTTCCAGTGGGCAACGGAAAACAATATGATGTTCAATGAGGACAAATTTCAACTACTCCGTTATGA
The DNA here is from genome assembly GCF_026875155.1 of Cherax quadricarinatus. Taxonomy (NCBI): domain Eukaryota; kingdom Metazoa; phylum Arthropoda; class Malacostraca; order Decapoda; family Parastacidae; genus Cherax; species Cherax quadricarinatus. Next base: position 40,229,968 of record NC_069412.1, read on the forward strand.
AAAACTGGAGGAGATAATAACTAGAACAGAATATACTACAAACTCTGGCCATACAATAGAGCGGAAAAATAATGTAAGGGACCTGGGAGTAGTAATGTCTGAGGATCTCACTTTCAAGGATCACAACAGTGCCACGATCACAAGTGCAAAGAAAATGTAAGGATGGAGATAATTGAGGACACTTCAAAAACGGCCAGATCACAAGCCATATGATCATTTTCAAATCACTTTGTTTCATCTCTCTAGGCTGGAATACTGCTGTACATTAACATCTCCATTCAAAGCAGGTGAAACTGCAGATCTAGAGAGTGTACAGAGATCCTTTACTGCACGTAAAAGTTCTGTCAAGCATCTTAACTACTGGGAACGCTTGGAAGCACTTGACTTGTACTCGTTAGAACGCAGGAGGGAGAGATATATCATAATCTTCACTTGGAAAGTCCTAGAAGGAATGGTCCCGAATCTGCACACAGAAATCACTCCCTACGAAAGTAAAAGACTGGACAGGCGATGCAAAATGCCCCCAATAAAAAGTAGGGGCGCCATTGGTACACTAAGGGAAAACACCATAAGTGTCCGGGGCCCAAGACTGTTCAACAGCCACCCATTAAGCATTAGGGGAATTACCAATAAACCCCTGGCTGCCTTCAAGAGAGAGCTGGACAGATACCTAAAGTCAGTGCCGGATCAGCCGGACTGTGGCTCGTACGTTGGACTGCGTGCGGCCAGCAGTAACAGCCTGGTTGATCAGGCCCTGATCCACCGGGAGGCCTGGTCATGGACCGGGCCGCGGGGGCGTTGATCCCCGGAATAACCTCCAGGTAACCAGGTAACCCCCAGGCAGTCAGGACATCAGACCGCACACTGGGCTTTCTACTTATATATTCTCAGTACATATCTGTATAACCGTCTCCGTGAGTTATCATTCACCATCACTCCACTTAAGAACCCTTTACGACATGTGGGCCACTACTGATACCTTTTGCCTTGCCGTAGAGAATTTCTCCCTGCTATCTGTTGCTGTCCTACAACATTGCATTGCTCCTGACAACGCACGAGTGCGAAAGATCTACAGCTAAAGATTTCATCCCCATGTGGCTTGTTTTGCATTGCTGAGATCGCCTGTTTGTGATCGTATTGCATACATCTTCAAAAGTAGATATGATAAAGCCCAAAAGGCAAGAAATCAGTGATGCCATAACATCATACTGGAGTAAGAGATATGGGAGGAAGTGCAAAATAAACACAATAAAAAGCAGGGGTGCTCTGGACATAATAAGGGAACATTGTATCAACGTCCGTGGCCACAAACCATTTAGCATCTTACCAGAAAATATTACAAACACTACTGGAACAAGTGCAGAAGTCTTCAAGAGAAAGCTGGACAAGTATTTTCAACAGATATCAGATCAGCCAGGCTGTGATGGATATATGAGACAACGGGCCACCAACAGCAACAGACTGGTTGCCAGGCAAGCACCAGACAAGCCTGGTCCAAGGCCGGGCTTTGGGAATAGAAAAACTCGTAACTCATTAAAGGCATATCAAAGTAGTGTATGAGGAGGGGCCAGGAGCCGAGTCTCGCTCATAACACCCGAGTGAGAACATTACACTGCCAGTACAACGGTAACTAAGGTAACACATTACCTACTGAACGCGAAATAAAAGTTCTAACACACTAAAGTAAAGAGAAAATATGAAACATCACTTAATGTAAACAAAAAAATAGTATATATAAAGGAGTAATAATAATAAGTGTAGAGGCGTAATAAGACGCCGAGAAGGTAGACGAGTTTACATGAATAATAATTATTGTGAGGTAATAATTCACGACCTCATAAATAAGGTGAGGTTATAAACGGAGTAATGAAGGCAGTGAGGAAATACTCGAAGCAGGAAGATTCTTGGCCAATGGTCACGACCACTTAATACTAACAATGGTCACAACCACTTGCTACTAACAATGGTCACAACCACTTACTACTAACAATGGTCACAACCACTTACTACTAACAATGGTCACAACCACTTACTACTAACAATGGTCACAACCACTTACTACTAACAATGGTCACAACCACTTACTACTAACAATGGTCACAACCACTTACTACTAACAATGGTCACAACCACTTACTACTAACAATGGTCACAACCACTTACTACTAACAATGGCCACAACCACTTACTACTAACAATGGTCACAACCACTTACTACTAACAAGGGTCACAACCACTTACTACTAACAATGGTCACAACCACTTACTACTAACAATGGTCACAACCACTTACTACTAACAATGGTCACAACCACTTACTACTAACAATGGTCACAACCACTTACTACTAGCAATGGTCACAACCACTTACTACTAACAATGGTCACAACCACTTACTACTAACAAGGGTCACAACCACTTACTACTAACAATGGTCACAACCACTTACTACTAACAATGGTCACAACCACTTACTACTAACAATGGTCACAACCACTTACTACTAACAATGGTCACAACCACTTACTATTAGCAATGGTCACAACCACTTACTACTAACAATGGTCACAACCACTTACTACTAACAATGGTCACAACCACTTACTACTAACAATGGTCACAACCACTTACTACTAACAATGGTCACAACCACTTACTACTAACAATGGTCACAACCACTTACTACTAACAATGGTCACAACCACTTACTACTAACAATGGTCACAACCACTTACTACTAACAATGGCCACAAAAGCGAAAGGTTAGGTAAATTTTCTAAGGTACTTTTTGTACAAAATTATTAATTTTTACATTAACATAAATGAAAAAATATATATCTTTAAGCGAAACGTATAAGAGAAAATTTTAGAAAGGACTTAATTTTAAAAGTAAGACGCCATTTAACTTGGTTTGGAACTATAATGGTTAATGTAACTTAAAGCCTATCGACTACACAAGGGTCATTAAGGTTGTAAGGTAATCTTTTCACCACCAATAGAAAACACTTAAATCGCAAATATGTGCATATTGGAATTAAAGTAAACTCAGGATAAATAAACTAAGATATATCCCTGCAGGTGCACACGCACCTGCAGGGATACACACACCAGGTGCACACACACCAAGTGGAATATACCCACCACAGTATATACAAACTGCGTGAAACTACACTATAAAAGCATCAACATATATGACTCACGAAATCGTAATAACACGACTGACTCTCTGATAGCGGGTTCTATCTCTGCCCCTTGATATGGTTTCATCAATATATAACGTCTTTTCTGGATTATTTATTTAGCATTCATTGACTCTTATCTTAAAATAATTAGGTTCGTCTGGTCTGTACACCGCCATTATGTGACAATATGTGACGCGCCTCCATTTTAGGTATTAATTATGGAGTGTATATGATACCTGACTTGTTTACAATAATGACAAGTTAATAAGTAAGACATGTGCAACAGTTAAGTATCTTTATTCCGAAAAGTTTCGCCTACACAGTAGACTTTTTCGGTCGAGTACAGAGGAAGTAGCAGAAGCAGTAGAGGTGTAAGACGATGTTACATCAACTTTACATCTCTACAGCTTCTCTTACCTCCTCTGTATTCGACTTATGAACTCTACTGTGTAGGCGAAACGTTTCGGAATGAAGATACCAACCTGTTGTACATGTGTTACTTATTAATTGTGTAGTATGTCTTACTATCACAATTAAGAACAAGAAATGTGTAGCAGTGGGCTGAGCTGGGCCAAGACGTGTGCTCACTCAACAATGTCTGCAGTTTTCTTACACATTGGCATTTTGCCCAGGGTGCGTCATGCAGCAGGACTGGAGTTTCTAACACATTTGCATAGTAATGTGCCCCATTATTACAACATATGAGGAAGGAGGAGGGGGTCGTTCTAGTTCAAATGTGACCAAATGGGTTTGAATCCTACTGCACGACAGATACTGTCTGGTGTATGTCTGTAGACACACCTGGTAGACGACAGACACTGTCTGGTGTGTGTGTCTGCAGACAAACCTGGTGCACGGTAGACAGTCTGGTTTGTGTGTGTGTCTATACACACCCACTGCACGACAGTGTCTGGACTGTCTTTAGACATACTGCTGTATGACAGACAATGGAGTATATCTTCAGACATATGTGTCACACCTATGACCGATTCTGAGGGCTAGTTACCCTGGCCTGAGGCTAAACTTTCTTTCAGCCTGCCTATTAAACCAATCTATGTGACCAGCTGTTTACCCAAGACTACTGAGAGGATGGTGTTGAACCGCCTCTTATGGAAACTTGGACCGCCACATCATCACATATTTGGCTTCACCAAAGGAGTGGGTACAGCAGAGTGCATATCCACCCTACTAAGCCTGATTGGTGATAGTAACAAGAAACCTAGTATCGTCATCTACCTCAACTTCAAGAAGGCATTTGAGCTAGCCACCTCCACAGCAATTCTAGCAATACTAGCTCGGAAGGGAATCAAAGGACGCCTCCTGGCCTGGATAGATTCCTACCTCAGGGACAGGCAAACCTGTGTCAGCTTCCAGGGACACTACTCTTCCTTTAAAACCCTGGAAAACGGCATGCCACAAGATGTGCTCAGTCCTACCCTATTTAACATCCTTATGCAGGAACTTGTGATCCTTCCCTTTCATAGTGGTACGCAGCTCCTCAGCTATGCTGATGATCTTGCACTCGTAGTGAATAGTAAAGGCAATTTGGAGCGACAGGCCCAGAGAGCTTAGGACCTAATAATGCAGTCTTGCAAAGAACTAGGCCTCAAGATCTCCACCGAGAAATCTCTTGCAATGATGTTCAAGGGTCCAGATCCTGTGAATAGATTACTTATTCAGGATATAGAACTTGAGTGGACAGGCTCCAACCTATACTTGGGAATCTACATTGATAAAAAGCTGACCTTTCAGAAACAGGCAGAGTATGTCAGATCTCGTGCTCTACTCACACTCAAAGCCATGAGAGCCATGACGAGGCACCATGCAGGGGCTAGCAAAGAAGTACTTTGCTTGTACTATATACAAGCTGTGCGCTCGCTCATTGACTACGGTGCACCGGTGTTGGCTCATCTCTTTCCGCAGAGCAGGCAAAGGGTGGAGGTCGTACAAAACCAGGCGATAAGAACTATACTCGGGGCCCCCATCTGGACCAACACAGTATGTCTCGGATTTGAGTCCCGGCTTCCTTCCCTGGCTGACAGAGGAAGATACATAAACGCCTGCAAAGTAGCCACGATTCTGCACCGGCATCAAGGTACCCCACTGAGAAGGCGGATATTGGCAATCATGACAAGATCCAACTCTCTTCACAGACTACTCCTGGAATCGTTCGTTTTCTACTGCTGGGCCGAAGCTGCTACCTATACAGCTACTCCTTGAGAAGAGTTGTGACCTTCCTGTTGCTGTCATCCACCACCTCCCTGGCGCCCAGATCCGGCCGATGTTTGCGTCATGTAACTACCTACGGTGAAAAGCTCTGTTCCACAAGGCACAGTACTCGCTCCCATTCTATTCCTCATTCTCATATCTGACGTTTACAGAGATGTAAGCCACAGATCCGTATCTTCCTTGGCGGATGACCATGACAGTGACCTCCATCGAAGGCACCGCAAGACTCCAAGCGGACATCAACCAAATCTTCAAATGGGCCAATCAAAACAATATGAAGTTCAATGAAGAGAAATTTCAACTACTCAGATTTGGAACACTTGAGGAAATTAAAACTGCATCAGGGTATACGACAAATTCTAACCAGGCAGTGATAATGTCAGCGGATCTTGCCTTCAAAGACCACAACACTGTATCTACCGCATCTGCTAGGAAAATGTTAGGATAGATAATGAGAGCCTTCAGAACTAGAGACGCCAAGCTCATGATGATTCTCTTCAAATCGCTACTTCTTTCCAAGCTGGAATACTGCTGTACACTAACTGCTCCCTTCAAGGCAGGCGAAATTGCTGACCTGGAGTGTGCACAGAACGTTTACGGCACACATAAGTACGAAAAGGCACTTAAATTACTGGGAACGGTTGAAGGCCTTGATTTGTATTCCCTGGAACGCAG
>NC_069412.1:40236553-40301553 GCF_026875155.1 Cherax quadricarinatus
GTGGAGTTTTCCCTTTCCCTTCAATCCCTTACCCTGTTATGGCCCCTATCCTCCTTGGTTTCTCCTTCCTGCTCACCTGTTCCTGGCCCCCACAGGTGTCTGGTAATGTCCCTGCAGATGTCCTAGTTCCTTCAATGTCTTCCAACCTCACATTTTGTCCTAGTGTGCTCCCTGTCTTTGTTTTAGCCCCATGTGGGTTTGACAGGACCTCTGCATACAGTTTAGTTTCCATGCTTCCTTCAGACCCGTTGTCTGTGTCTGATGTAGCCATTGCCGATGCTACTTCTGTGTGTGTGTGTGTGTGTGTGTGTGTGTGTACTCACCTAGTTGTACTCACCTAGTTGAGGTTGCGGGGGTCGAGTCCGAGCTCCTGGCCCCGCCTCTTCACTGATCGCTACTAGGTCACTCTCCCTGAGCCGTGAGCTTTATCATACCTCTGCTTAAAGCTATGTATGGATCCTGCCTCCACTACATCGCTTCCCAAACTATTCCACTTACTGACTACTCTGTGGCTGAAGAAATACTTCCTAACATCCCTGTGATTCATCTGTGTCTTCAGCTTCCAACTGTGCCCCCTTGTTACTGTGTGTGTGTGTGTACTCACCTAGTTGTACTCACCTAGTTGAGGTTGCAGGGGTCGAGTCCAAGCTCCTGGCCCCGCCTCTTCACTGTGTGTGTGTGTGTGTGTGTACATTGTGTGTGTACATGTGTGTGTACATATGTATGTGTGTACATGTGTGTGTACATATGTGTGTGTGTGTGTGTGTGTGTGTGTGTGTGTGTGTGTGTGTGTTGTTGTGTGTGGTGTGTGTGTGTGTGTGTGCGCGTACTTACCTACTTGTTGTATCATGAGCACTGCCTTAGCTTGTGGCACTGCCTAAAATAAGGCAAATAGGAATAATGGGGAAAGTAGACATATTGATATTTAGTTTGATGAGGAACACAACAGAAAGAGAGCAGCAGTAGTAAACAAAGCAATATCTAACCTTAGCCATGTTAAAACCTCAGTACCCTAAGGCACGGGAGTGGGACTGAGATAAAAAAAATACTCTCCACAGCTTCGTATCATAATTTGTGAACGATACAAAAATAAGCATAAAAGTTATCTCAGCTGAAAACAATGAAATTGCAAGAGGAAAAAGAAAGAAGTATTATCAGTCATGAGGGCGAATTCAACAAATTCAATTTCAGTAAAAACATCAACTGGGACCAAATAAATCGTGAACTTAATGAAATACGCTGGGAAGACAAAACGACCACCAGGGATCTAAAGCAGTTCCTTGGGAATATGAGCTCACTGGCGTTGGTATGCTCAAGATATTCCTATACGGCAAAGAAGTCGACAGACAGCAAACCCTCTCAAAGGCAGCAGACTTAAAGAAACTCTGGTAAGGGAAATGAAGAACATCGCACACAAACTTACTGCAGGAGAAAAGAGGGAGCAAAGAGCCATAAACAAAATTAGAAGAAATCTCAAATATTTCTTTTGTGGAAAATCCAAGACCACCAGTAGAGGGTCTTAAATTAAAGGAGATGGAACATACACTGATGGCAATAAGGTAACCAGTGAAATACTAAAATTTCAATATAATCCTGTGTTCAGCGAACCACTTATTAATTTACAGATCCAAGATGCTAACGATATTTTAATAACTAGATCAGAATATAAAACAAATTCTAATGTCAAAATACAGAGAAAAACTAATGTGAAGGACTTAGGAATGATGTCAGGGGATCTCACTTTCAAATAGGAAAATAATAGAATGAATAATGAGAACCTTCAAAATAAGGGATAACAAGCCAATGAAGGCCCTTTACTGCACAAGACAGAGTGTACTCTGTCTTAAATACATGCCTTCCTACTCCCCATGCGCATCTGGTTTCTCGTTCTTCATTTCTGACTAATCACAAGCCTTCTGTGAGTCGCTCAAGCTAAGTGGCGATGGAGTCTGCTTGCTTCCCATTGGTTGAGAGACCAAAATGTAAACACTTCTAGCTTGGCATCGCCAAGAGCCATTTTTTATTGTGTGACACTCATATACTCCTGGATTTTACTCTCTGCAATATCGGTAAGTACTGATTTTTGTGTCTAGTGCATAAATGAATAGTTTAGCCATATTTTGATATATAAATAAAGTCTGTGTGAAGCATAATATGAGGGTACCATGCAACTGAAAAAAAAGTGCAACGAAAAAAGACAGAGCACACACGGTCTTGCCCATCAAGGCCCAATTAGCAATTTCAGTAAATAAATATTTATAAAAAAAATTCTAATGCATATATGAATTTTGTAGTGGTCTGGGTGTGTACAGAACATTTTTATTGTCTTTCCAGATCAATGAGAAATTATTTTATGGTGAGCCCTCCAAAGAGAAGTCCAAATATGTGTGCATTTTGGAGGAAAGTGACTCAGATCCAGATCCAGCTGACCTGGAATTGCATGACAGTGGTGATGAATACTTGCCACTGGATGCACAGGTGTCATGTGATGAGGAGGAGGAAGATAGGCCATTAAAAAAGCCTAAATTAGCCCACCGAATGCCAAGATATTTACATGCAATTAGCTCACCGAATGCCAATATGTTTACATGTAAGCATTGCAGCACCAAGAAAAACTCTGTCACGTCCTCATTTTCCTGTCATATGCAACGTAAATATATGCATCAAGAAGGAAAGAAATTGCTTCACAGCCTTTCACTGTAGCAATTAGTGATCTAGAATGATTGTTCTTCCTCAGGAAATTAAGGAATATAGGACTTGAAAGTTTAATCTCTTTGTAATGTGTCCAAGTTGCTCTTTGGTTCATTTTTATATTTTTTTATACTTACAAAATATTTGGAAATAAGTTCCATTTATGTTTTGGATATTGTCTATTTGTATAATAAATTAGAATAATATTTATTTGGTGTTTTATTAACAACTGCAAATTTGCAACATTCAAAATTTGACACCCTTTATTGGGTAGGACCGCTTATACACGATCGTTGAATATTGGCAAATGAACGAAAACTTATTTTTAGAAATCCCTTTACATGGGCTCATTTCCCTTACACTGAGATTACTCTATCCACTCATAGAAAATACATTCGAAATTCGCATTTTGATAGGAGTGCCTGGTAAAGGGTGAAGACGTAAAACACTGCCAACGTCTCCAGATTTTTCTGATGTAGCTCTATCCCAGGTTGACTGTGATGACGTCATCGACACACGGTCATGCAGTCTGCCTCAAGTCCAGACTCGTGGAAATATATTCATAAAAATTACAAGAAATCAGCATCTCTGGGTCATTAATATTCTATAGAAATGTCATCTCTCAGTCACTGAAAAACACTGTAATGTTCCACTTCACAATGGTAGAAGTAAAGCAAAGAAAAAACAACAGACCAATATTATGACAGTATACACTAATATTTCAACAGTATACACTAATATTTCAACAGTATACACTAATATTTCAACAGTATACACAAATATTTCAACAGTATATACTAATATTTCAACAGTATACACTAATATTTCAACAGTATACACTAATATTTCAACAGTATACACTCATATTTCAACAGTATACACTAATATTTCAACAGTATACACTCATATTTCAACAGTATATACTAATATTTCAACAGTATACACTAATATTTCAACAGTATATACTAATATTTCAATAGTGAGGTCAGTGGTCACCTGCGGTCATACCTGCCTAAGCTCTTGGGAGTTAGCGTGGGCTGCTACCAAGCACCATGGCTTGTTGTAGTGTTTTAGAATCTCAGGTTCAAGTGTTGATGAAGGAGATTCTACTTCTTCAGGAGGAAAACAGGAGGCTGAAGCTTCGCATAGATGAGTTTGGGAGCGAGTGTGAGAAGGATTTAGCTGGTAAGGAGGAAAAGGTCACCAGCAGTGACAGTGGCAGCCGCTTTAAGTGGCAAGTGGTTCACAGTTCAGGAAGAAGGAAGATGAGGAGAGTTAATAGAGAAGTGTGAAGGTAGGAAATCGATCTCTGTTCTCCAAGACGAGTGTACTTCAGTGGTTAGTGAGGTTGAAGGTACCACTGGTTCCCCGCTAATCAAGTAAGAATATTTTAATAGTAGGCGATTCTCAGGTAAGATATATGGACCGTGCATTTTGTAACAGAGACAGAAAGGTCAGACAGAGAGTGTGCCTTCCTGGAGCTGGTGTTGGTGACATAGTCAACAGGTTTGAAAATGGTGGCAGGTAGTGGGAACAAGCCCATTATCTTCTTAGTGCTGGGGTAATGACATTTGGGAAGGGCAGGAGAGAGGACTGCTGGTAAGTACAGGTCAGCCATAGAAGTAGTTAGGTCTAAGGGAGGGATCCCAGTCATATGTAGCTTCTTGCCTAGAAAGGGAGTGGGCAATGAATGAATGTCTAGGGCAATTGGTATAAAATTGGGCTGGCTAGACAGGTACTGCAAGGAACTTGCAATCCCATTCATTGATAACTGGGCCCTATTCTTTGGCAAATGTGATATGTATGCAAGGGATGGGGTTCATTTTCTCTGGGAATTTTGGGAGTGGTTGCATTAGCTAATTCAATTAGAGGGTAATTGATGACTTGTCAAAGGAATTTAAACTGATAGATTATAGAGGTATGGGTGTTTAGGGGAAAAATCGGGCTGCAGCATTAGGGTTAAAAACGCGTTATTCCCGGGATACCTCGGGGATATGTTTTAAAAGACAATATTCAAAATAAACTTGCTAGTAATGGCAAATCAATTGATCAACAAACAAAGAAAGACAGTAGAGGGCAACGAGTGACTAGCTCCCTTAAGGTTTACTATACAAAATGTAGGAGTCTAAGAAATAAGATTAGATGAGCTAAGATTATTTTGCAAGTGCAGGTAATATAGATATTATTGGTATAACAGAGACCTGGTTCAACCTGAAAGATAGAGAAATGCCTTCTGAATGCAACATACAGGGTTATAAACTATTCCACACTGATAGGGTCAACAGGAAGGGGGTGGAGTGGTGACGTATGTCAGAGATAATTTAAATTGTTGTCTTAGACATGATATAAGATTAGAAGCATCGAACACAGAATCTGTTTGGCTACAGTTTCTCGAGGGACGAGACAAATTAATTTTGGGTGTGATTTATAGGCCCCCAAACCTTGATAGGGAGTGCGGTAAGCTGTTATGGGACGAAATTCATAAGGCATCTAGATATGAAAATGTTGTGATAATGGGAGATTTTAACTTTAGACAAACTGATTGGAACAATATGACAGGAAATCTTGAGTCTAGTGACTTTCTTGATATGGTTCAGGATTGTTTTTTAGAACAGTTTGTGACAGAACCAACTAGAGGAAACAATCTGCTTGACTTGGTTCTTGCCAACAAAGATTGACTAATTAATAATCTTGAGGTTAATGATGAGCTTGGGGAAAGTGATCACAAATCACTTTAGTTTCAATATATCTGGAATTCCCCAGAAACTGCAATAAAATCTCTGTCCCGATTCTCGCTTGGCCGACTTCGTGGGACTGAAAAATTACCTGGGTGGGCTAAATTGGGATGTCCTGACTATGGGTCAGGTAGGTGATCTTGGTTGCCAATATGACGTTTTTTCAGAGCAATAGTTCTAGCTGCCCAGACAACTTTTGTTCCGAGTGGGAAATTAGATCTAACAAAAATGATCCCAAATGGAATGAACAATAGATTAAAAATCTCATTGGTCAAAAGAGAGGCATTATAGGTGTATCAAAAGAGGGGATTGCAGTTAAGAAATAAATATATTCAATTAAAGAGAGAAATAAAGAAAGGAATAAGAAAAGCAAAAGGGATTATGAGGCTAAGGTCGCAAGGGATTCAAAGACTAACCCGAAAGGGTTCTTTCAGGTATAAGAAGTAAGATTAGGGACAAGATTGGCCCACTTAAGAGTAACTCTGGTCAGATCACTGACAGTGATAAGGAAAAGTGTGAAATTCTCAATACCCACTTCCTCTCAGTTTTCACCCAGGAAAATACTAAGCGTATTCCTGAAATAATAGATTATTTTAGAACAGGATAATAAACTATGTACGATTGCCGGTAATAGTGAATGGTCCTCAGACAAATAGAGAAACTAAAAAACCCATCAAAACCCCAGGCCCTGATGAACTTTTGCAAGGGTGTTAAAGGAATGTAAAGAGGAACTCAGCATACCTTTGGCTAATCTTTTTAACATATCACTACAAACTGGCATAGTGCCTGATAAGTGGAAAATGGCAAATGTAATACCTATTTACAAGGCAGGTGACAGGTCCTTGGCTTCCAACTATAGACCAATAAGCCTTACCTCCATAGTGGGAAAATTTATGGAATCAATAATTGCCAAAGCAATTCGTAGCCATCTTGATAGGCACAAATTGATTAATGAATCTCAACACGGTTTTACAAAGGGGTGTTCCTGTTTTACGAATTTACTAACTTTTTTCACTAAGGTGTTTGAGGAGGTAGTCATGGTAATGAATATTTATATTGTGTATTTTGGACTTCAGTAAGGCTTTTGATAGAGTACCACATCAGAGGCTATTGAGGAAACTTAAGGCACACGGAATAGGAGGGGAAATTTTTTTTGGGTAGAGGCATGGCTGACAAATAGGCAGCAGAGAGTTTGCATAAATGGGGAGAAATCAGAGTGGGGGTCACAAGCGGTGTTCCTCAGGGGTCAGTGTTGGGCCCGTTGTTGTTCACAATTTACATAAAAACATAGATGAGGGAATAAAAAAGCAACATAAGCAAATTTGCTGATGACACCAAAATAGGGCCCTCCCAAATTTATTTTAATGAGGACACTAGACACTCCAGGATGATTTGAATAGACTGATGCAGTGGTCGGAGAAGTGGCAGATGTAGTTTAATATTGACAGATGCAAAGTTCTAAATGTTGGACAGGTAAATAATCATGCCACATATAAACTAAATAATGTAGATCTTAATACTACTGATTGCGATAAGGATTTAGGAGTTCTGGTTAGCAGTAATCTAAAACCAAGACAACAGTGCATTAGTGTTCGCAATAAAGCTAACAGAATTCTTGGCTTCATATCTAGAATTATAAATAATAGAAGTCCTCAGGTTGTTCTTCAACTCTATATATCCTTGGTTAGACCTCATTTAGACTATGCTGCTCAGTTCTGGTCACCGTATTACAGAATGGATATAAATGCTCTGGAAAACGTACAGAGGAGGATGACAAAGATGATCCCATGTATCAGAAATCTTCCAAATGAGGATAGACTGAGGGCCCTGAATCTGCACTCTCTCGAAAGGCGTAGAATTAGGGGGGATATGATCGAGGTGTATAAATGGAAAACAGGAATAAATAAAGGGGATGTAAATAGCGTGCTGAAAATTTCCAGCCAAGACAGGACTCGCAGCAATGGTTTCAAGTTGGAAAAATTCAGATTCAGGAGGGATATAGGAAAGCACTGGTTTGGTAATAGAGTTGTGGATGAGTGGAACAAACTCCCGAGTACAGTTATTCAGGCTAAAATGTTGTGTAGTTTTAAAAATAAGTTAGATAAATACATGAGTGGGTGTGGGTGGGTGTGAGATGGACCTGACTAGCTTGTGCTGCTGGGTCTGGTGCAGTGCTCCGTCCTTGAGTGGAGGTGACCAGACTGGGTGGGTCATTTATCTAATTGGGGGGGGCACATGGACCTGCTCCGCATGGGTCAGTGGGCCTGTTGCAGTGTTCCTTCTTTCTTATGTTCTTAATATTACAACAGTATACACTAATATTACAACAGTATACACTAATATTACAACAGTATACACTAATATTACAACGGTATACACTAATATTACAACGGTATACACTAATATTACAACAGTATACACTAATATTACAACAGTATACACTAATATTACAACAGTATACACTAATATTACAACAGTATACACTAATATTACAACGGTATACACTAATATTACAACAGTATACACTAATATTACAACAGTATACACTAATATTATAACAGTACACACTAATATTACAATAGTATACACTAATATTACAACAGTATACACTAATATTACAACAGTATACACTAATATTACAACAGTATACACTAATATTACAACAGTATACACTAATATTACAACAGTATACACTAATATTACAACAGTATACACTAATATTACAACAGTATACACTAATATTACAACAGTATACACTAATATTACAACAGTATACACTAATATTTCAAAGGGGAGAACTAATATGAAACGGCTGCCAACTTCGCTAAATAAACAGGTATTTAATTATGCAAAGACTGCTCATTTGCATACATTAAAAACGAATTCTAAACAACAAATTCCGTAGCAACAACAAAAACCATATATTGTATTCTGCCGCCCAACAAATAAACAGAAGTGGTTTTGTTTCTCTTCAACACTGAACAAAAAAAAAAAACAGATGCAACACTCACGTTTCATAAGATAAATAAAAACAGAAATTTTATTATTTTTTCGAGCAAAAGAAAAATAATATATTCAATTTTAAAAGCTGTTTCTGTGCTATACACACACACGTATGTGTGTATATTACACACATACACACACACACACACACACACACACACACACACACACACACACACACACACAACACACACACACACACACACACACACACACACACACACACACACACGCATATATATAAACTCCTTGAGAATTTGAGGGATAACAAAGCGCTTGGAATTTAATTTCCTTTCAGATGGTTAAATTGCATGTTTATATGCATGAATACATACATATGCACACACGTATGCAATCATGAATACATGGGCGTATGCATACATATAAACTGTGCGTGTGCATGCGTACATATACATTCAACTTTGCGAATATAGCGTGATGGAAGGTGAACACACAAATGTTTGGAAGCACTTTAACGTTGCAAGGGCCGGTGAGGTGCAACTGAACCAGGAATTCCTGCAACTGAACCAGGAACTCCTGCAACTCCCAAATTTTAAGAGGAAAATGAACCAGGAACCGCCCATATACCTCCAAGTTCCTGGCTCCGGTGTGTTTTACACTGGTGCATCGAGAGGGAGTCGTTCATAGGGGACAAACAATTCCTCAGGAAAAATAACTGCTCACTCTCAATAAGGATAATTCAAGAGTTTACCTATCTATAGTTCACTTCTGGGTAATCAGCCTCGCGACCCTCTCTAAGGTCAGGCCTCTTGGTCTCAAACTAGGCCTCCTAGTCTTAGACCAGTTCTCTTGGTCTCAGACCAGGCCTCTTGGTCTCAGACCAGGCCTTCTGGTCTTAGACCAGGCCTCTTGGTCTCAGACCAGGCCTCTGGGTCTCAGGCCAGGCCTCCTGGTCTTAGACCAGGGATGTAATATATAGAGACCAAGACTTTTCAATATCCTGCCATTATATACGAAGGAAATAACCAACAGATGCCTGACTTTCTTCAAGAGGGAACTCGATAAGTTTCTCAGGTCAGTTCCTGATCAGCCAGGCTGTGATGCTTACGATGGACTGCGTGCTGCTAACAACAACGTCCTGACTGAAGACGCCATGAACCAGGCCTGGTTCAGGACTTGGATCTGCTCCGGGACCCACGGAATCAAGAACAAGGATGCAGTCAGGAATATGCAGCACCCTCTACAGTAGACAGGGTTAAAACCTAACAGTAGTTTAGCTAGGAAAATACTAGATACACCTTACGTTTGATTAGTTCCCAGTGTGTTTCTACTAGAGCCCGGCCATGGACACCTACACTGCTCAAGTATTGGTGTTGCTTTTGAACCAGCTCTTGCCAGCTTTGTTTATAAAGCAACGATCATTTTGCTAATCAAGCAGAACATAATTTATTGTTAAAAAATAGCAAAAATTAATCTGAACTTTCCAAAATTAAGATATTTAACTGAAATACCTGTGGCTGGTTTTGCTAGTTCTTCTACCCTCGCAGCTCAGACTGAAGGTCAAGGTTCCTTGTTGACTGCCTGGTCAACTTGGCTGTTGCTGCTAGCAGCTCCACGGTTCACATAGCCATCACAGCCTTGCTGATCCTGAACTTGGAACAGGTGGAATTATAAGCACACGTTGGAGAACAAGATTATGCTGGGACGTATCGCTCTATGTAGAGCTGTATGAAGTCATAACTTTATAAAGTTCTACACAGAGCGAAATGTTGTCGCAGTAAATGCTTGTTGTGCATGTGTTTCTTGCTACTCGAGGGCAATACGTCATCCCATCCAACATGGAGGTGGTAGTGATCCAGTTTCTTCTTGATCGTAAATAACAGTGATTCAGGCAGAGTGACACACCACTTGGATACACATGAAGTACAGGTAAGAGAGAGCTGTATATTTCGGGCTCAGAGACTCTTCAGCAGGTAGTCAACAACAAAGTCTGACCTCAAGCTGGGCATTCAAAGCAGCAACATTGTCAAAATCCTCTATGTTACATACGTCTCATGTAAATACAAAGGAATACTGCATACGTTGATTATACACAAATGGTTAATCAATACAATATGTATACACACATCAGGCTAGAAACTCATGTATACATTACCCATATACAAGGCTACATACGTACACATCCTCATCACGCACACGGAGCAGTCACCACCAAGTGCACACAAACACTCAGACAGACAGACAGACAGACACACACACACACACACACACACACACACACACACACACACACACACACACACCAGAAGAGTTATGATAACGCTCACGGAGCAAGGAGAGTGACCTAGCAGAGTCCAGTGAAGAGGAGGGGCCAGGAGCTGTGGGTCGATCCCTGCAACCACACCTACCTAATTTTCACTGGTTCACTGAATTCAGCACAAACTATAACATTAACAAGTACTAAAAATTGATGGAATAAGTAGGGCGGCGGGAGTTACAACAACCTCATCCACAGCTATAAAGACAAGAGGAGAGGGGGGATGAGGGTAAATATTCACTAAGTGCATGTAGCTTAGTGCTAATGAAAAGAAACAAGTGGAAGTGAAGGAAACTAACCTTTAAAACTTGTATAAAGATGCTAGCAAAGGAAGAGAAAAGGATACCTAGAGAGCAAGATAACTAGATAAACAGAAAGAAATTCATCAAGTTTAAGGAGGAGGCAGAGGAAACAGAAGGAAACTTAATCGGGGAAATTAAAGCAGAGAAGATGCAAGGAAGAAATTGCAAGATCTGGAAAATTAGGTTAGGATGCTAAGGCAGGACGAAGAAAGGCTAAGTAATGAACTAGCTGGAGACAGACCAGAGACACTGTAAGACCTGCACCGAGAAAGTCAAGGATGTTCTTAGCCAACATGTTCTTAGCAGGTCAGGAGGGAGGAGAAAGGAGAAAAGGTAATTAACAGTGAGAAAATAAAGGTGGAAAGGAGAAAAGGTAATTAACAGTGAGAAAATAAAGG
This sequence comes from Cherax quadricarinatus, assembly GCF_026875155.1. Taxonomy (NCBI): domain Eukaryota; kingdom Metazoa; phylum Arthropoda; class Malacostraca; order Decapoda; family Parastacidae; genus Cherax; species Cherax quadricarinatus. Next base: position 40,247,961 of record NC_069412.1, read on the forward strand.
TGGAAAGGAGAAAAGGTTATTAACAGTGAGAAAATAAAGGTGGAGAGGGGAACCTTGATGAGACAAGAGGAGGAGGACACACGAGGTAGAGAGCCCTCAAGTGCTGCCATCAAATAAAATACAAAGGTAGAATGAAGAACAAAGACGGGTATGAACACATGCAGAGAAAAAGACAAGGCCACTGCAAATTCTGTTGCTTACAAGGACAGAAACAAAAGACAGAATGGGAGATATGGGAAAGAAGGTGGCAAGAGAAGAATGGATCAGGGAACAAAATGACTCACGAAATCGTAATGACACGATTGCAAACAAACATACCACGGGCGGGATTTGAACCCACGGTCAGAGTCTCAAAACTCCAGACCGTCGCGTTAGCCTAACGCGACGGTCAGGAGTTTTGAGACTCTCTGTGGCTAGCTGGTCCAGTGGCTAACGCGACGGTCTGGAGTTTTGAGACTCTCTGTGCCTAGCTGGTCCAGTGGCTAACGCGACGGTCTGGAGTTTTGAGACTTTCTGACCGCGGGTTCAAATCCCGCCCGTGGGAACAAAATGCTTATCCCCGAGGGTAGTTAATCAGCAGGAGAAACGAATCCAGGAATTACCCTACAACCCTCAACAGAGACTCCTTACTAGTACACACAACAGCAGAGAAAACAGAGTATGCCCAGAGAACAGTAAGAGACAGAAGATTCAGAGTTGGTGCTCAAATATAGACGGAGTCACCAACAACAGTGAAGCTGTGGCTAGTACTCGCACCAAAATCTTGGGAATAATAACAAATGAAATACTTCCAGAGGTCTACCAAACACAAATGAAAGAAAAACAAAAGAGGAGGAAGAGGAGCAGCACCGATGATCAAAATCCACTGGAGATTGGAGGAAACCTAGAGACGGAATTATCAAACAAGTGCACGGTCGCGAGCGCCCAAGCACACACACACACACACACACGAATCGACCCCTGCAACCACAAATAGGTGAGTACACACGCGCGCACGCGGTTCATAAACAACAACTAACAGGGTTTTAGAAATAGTAAATCACATTTCGCAAACATGTTCAAGATCTATGACAAGGTAACAGGGTCTGTAAGACAACACTTGCTCAAGAGACTGGGACGAAAATTAGAGGATCAGGCAGGAATAACAGAGGGGACACAATAATGACTCAAAAATTACGTACCTGGAGGGAACAACGAAGGATTATTCAGGAAAAGGCATCAGAATGGATAAGTGTGAGAAATGCGGTTGTACAAGTATTTATTCTTGACCAGCTACCGTTTCTGGTGTATATGGAAGACATGCCGACAGAGAATGCTGTATCCCGTTGTTGCAGATGTGAAACTAATGAGAATAAAAATATGAATGGTCAAAGGCCACAGATGGACCTGGAGAAGCTACAGGATTGGTCTGACAAGTACATTTTCGAATTTAGGTCCAGCAAATTAAGGGCAGTGAAAACTGCAGAATGACACAAAAAAATACTGGTGACAAAGTGAAGTCTCAGGAAGCAAAGGCTGCAGACCTCACTCAAGGAGGATCTTGGAGTGAGCATATTACCTAGTATATCAATCGTCACACACATAAACATAATAGCTTGTGAAGCAAATTAAAGATTAGTCTTCAAGAATTTCAACGAAGAGCCATTCACGACATTATAAGAAATAGGTCAGCCTCATATTAAAGTATGTAGCACCACATCTGGTTAGCCAGCAGGCAGCCGACACCTTAACAAGGAAATCTGCAACGAGATTAGTCATCGAATTAAGGGGAATGAGCTATGAGAAGAGAATAAAGTAGTTAAACCTGATGACATTAGAGTACAGAAGGACCAGGAAATGTATGATTACGACATTACGATACTCGAAGAAAGTGATAGGGTAGAGAGGGACAGGCTGTTTGTAAGGCGGGAAACAGATACACGAAGGCACAACTAGGAACTAAACACAGAGGAGCCGAAGGAAAGTATTACTACAAACTTAGAGTGGTCAGCAAGTTTAATCGCTTAGACATCTACAAAACAGAGCTAGGATCTATACACTGCTTTGAGAATAAACATGGCAGAAGTCACGAAGTCGGGAGAGAGGGTGAACACAGAAGCTGCCAGTTTCAGAGGGAGGCCAGGTGCCGAGACTCGACCCCTATAACACAAATAGTTGAGTGCACACACACACACACAACACACACACACCACACACACAACCACAACACAACAACACAACACACACAAAAACACACAAACAGCACACACACTACAACACCTAACCTCTGTCTGAGTGTCTCTGGGTGACTCTCCCTCTCCCTCTACCTCTACCCTCTTTTCCACTCTCTCTCCACCTCTCCATCACTCTTTTTCCCCTCCCTCCCGCTCCCCATCTCTCTCCCCCTTACAACTCCCCCACTCCCACACACACACGCACACATGCACACACAGACACACACAAAACACACACACACACACAACAACACACCACACCACACACACACACACACACACACACACACACACACACACACACACAACACACACACTACACCACCTAACCCATAAAAAAATGGTGGTTCAGAGGAAAAGTCAAAGGCTCAGGGGATCAGAAGGATGGTTCTGGTAAGGAAGTATGGATGGAAGAGCAATGTAAAAGGATGAACAAGGGAGGGAAAGCAAACTAAGTGAGCTTTCTGCAAAAATGGAGAAGAGGATGGAGGGGGAGAAGATGAAATGGGAATCACAAGCCGAAGCCAAAGAAGCCAGGATACGGGCCCTAGAATATGAAGTGAGTCACAGGGCTACTGCCCAGAGAAGACATAGCATATGATGCAGGTACACCCCTAGTGAATGAGGATCCCAAAAGAAAGGAAGGAGACATGACTTATGCTAAGGCCCTATCAGTCCACCAAGCAGGGCCAATTAATGAAGGGGAAGAGATGTTGTGAGCAGGGATAGCAGTAAGGGAGGGGGAGACAGTGGAGAGGGGGATAGACCCCATGCAGAGGCACAACCATGCCAACAAGAGATACAGAAAAAAATAAGGGAGACAATGGCTATGTACAAATGGGGCCCAGAGATACAGAGGGAAGGACAATGGAAGGAGGAGAGGGAGAAGTCAGTGTTTATTTATGGCCTTCAGGAGAGCGAGAGTAGGACATGCAATGAAAGATGGCAGGAAGAAAAACAGGATTGAAAACATCATCAGAAAAATAGGCAAGGAGGACATTACGGAGATCGTAAATTTTCAGAGAATTGGGGGGTACTTGAAGGGGAGAAATTGGCTGGTAAAACTAATTTTCAGGACAGAAACGGTGCAGAATAGAATACTGCAAGAGAAACCACAGCTGAAGGAATCATCAACATACAAGATGGTGTTCCTAGACTGAGACAGAACAAGAATAGAACAACAACAGCTGAGGCAGATGACACAGGAATGAAAGGGGCTAGGAAGAGAGACAAGGACAGAGTCAACAGAGGACAACTGTAGGAGGGCAGAGCAACAAATGCAAGTACACACAGAACCACTCCTAAATGACAACCAAACATGCTACCCCAACACAAACCACAATCCACACTTACAGTCCCCACCCCACACTATGCTGTAAAATCCCACAGCACACTGCCAGGTCCCCCACCCTCACTGACCCCAAAGAACACAGTGTTGGAGAAGAAACTGAAGTTATGGTGCTCAAATGCTGATGGAATAACGAGTAAGTGGGAGGAGTGGCACGAAAGAGTTAACAGGCATCACCGGACATCATAGCTCTCACACAAACCAAGCTCACAGGAATGATAACAAATGCCATCTTTCCAATGGGATACCAGATCCTGAGGAAAGACAGAGTGAACAGAGAGGGTGGAAGACTGGCAATGCTCATCAAAAACCAATGGGATTTTGATGAACTGGAGAGAGAAGACAGAGGAGAAGCAAGAGACTGCATAATAGGAACACTTCAGTCTGGAAGTTCTAAGGTGGTAATTGCAATGATATGTAACCCACCAAAGAACAGCAGGAGGCCAAGGCAAGAGTTTGATGAGAGTAACAGAGCAAAGGCTGAAGTGGCCAGAAGGGCTCATGTGAGCAGGGCAAAGCTATTGATTGTGTGTTACTTCAATCACAAAAAATTGACTGGGAGAACCTGGAATCACATGGGGCCCCAGATTTGTGGAGGGCTAAGATGATGGAAGTGGTACTGGAAAACTTCATGTACCAGCACGTAAGGGACACTACTAGAGAGAGAGGAGAGGATGAACCAGCAAGACTGGACCTAGTATTCACCTTGAGTAGTGCAGATATTGAGAACATCACAGATGTGGTTTTGAGCTTCAAATACATACAAGAGATACAAGTGGGGAGAGAAACAGGAAGGGCAGGACAAATGAAGCCAAACTACAAGAGAGGGAACTATGCAGACATGAAGCTTTACCTGCATGGGGTTCAGTGGGACAGAGAATTGGCAGGGAAGTTAGTAAACGAGATAATAGACGTGACAACAATATGCAAAGAAGCTAAGGAGAAGTTTGTACCCAAGAGTAACAGAAGTAACGAGAAAGCCAGGATGAGCCGTTGGTTCACCCAAAGATGTAGAGAGGCCAAAACCAAGTGTGCTAGAGAATGGAAAAAGTAAAGAAGGCAAATGAACCAGGAGAATAAGGAGAGCAGTTGCAGAGCCAGAAATGAATATGCCCTGGTAAGAAGGGAGGCCCAATGACAAAACGAAAATAATATAGCAGTAAAAGCCAAATCTGACCCAAAGCTGTTGTACAGCCACATCAGGAGAAAAACAACAGTCAAGAACCAGGTAACCAGGCTGAGGAAGGAAGGAGGAGAGATCACAAGAAACGACTGCAAAGTATGTGAGAAGCTCAACATGAGAAAGAAGTGTTCACAGAGGAGACAGAAGGGATTCCAGAAAGACAGAAGTAGGGTACACCATCAACAGTTGGACACAATACATACAACCGAGGAAGAAGTGAAGAGGCTCACAAGCGAGCTAGATACCTCAAAGGCGATGGGGCCAGATAACATCTCTCCCATGGGTCCTGAGAGAGGGAGCAGAGGCGCTATGTGTACCACTAACAACAATCATCAACACATCTATCGAAACAGGATAACTACCTGAGGTATGGAAGACAGCAAATGTAGTCCCAATTTTTAAAAAAGGAGACAGACACAAAGCATTAAACTACAGACCAGTGGGAAGGGCAAATAAGACCGAAGACGGAGTACAGTCTAGGGGGCCAGAGACTACAAACTTCACTCAAGGAAAATGATCTTGGGGTGAGTATAACACCAGGCACATCTCCTGAGGCACACATCAACCAAATATCTGCTGCAGTATATGGGCGCCTAGCAAACCTAAGAACAGCATTCCGACATCTTAATAAGGAATCGTTCAGGACCCTGTACATTGTGTACGTTAGGCCAATATTGGAGTATGCAGCACCAGCTTGGAACGCACACCAAGCCAAGCACGTAAGGTAACTAGAGAAAGTGCAAAGGTTTGCAACAAGATTAATCTCGGAGCTAAGGGTAATGTCCAACTAGGAGAGGTTAAGGGAAATCGGCCTGACGACACTGGAGGACAGGAGAGATAGGCGGGATATGATAACGACATATAAAATACTGAGAGGAATCGACAAGGTGGTCAGAGACAGAATGTTCCAGAGATTGGGCACAGCAACAAGGGGACACAGTTGGAAGTTGAAGACTCAGATGAATCACAGGGATGTTAGGAAGTATTTCTTCAGTCACAGAGTTGTCAGGATGTGAAATAGTCTGGGAAGTGACGTAGTGGAGGCAGGATTCATACATAGCTTTAAGAAGAGGTATGATAAAGCTAATGGAGCAGGAAGAATGACATAGTAGCGGCCAGTGAAGAGGCGGGCCCAGGTGCTGTGACTCGACTCTTTCAACCACAACTAGGTGAGTACACACACACACACACACAGTCATGGTGAGTATTACAAGAGACAAACGTACACTTGTGAGGCTACAGCACACACACACACACCACACACACCACACACACACACACACACACACACACACACACACACACACACACACACACACACACACATACACACACACATACACACACACACAGGCTTCAAGGCAGACCAGCGCATCTCCCCCCGCGCATACAAACACCAAACACACCACGCATTGCGCAAGCACACACACACAGGTGTGCATACATAAAAACAGTGTCGACACACAGCCCTTGGCGGACAACACATGCCAGCCACATGCTCACATATATGACATATTTAACCAATGTGTTATTCACATAATTTAATCAATGTTATATTCACATAATCTGTATATTATAAACACATAGATCATCTTTAAATAACCTTATTAAACACAAAACTTAAGAAGGTGTATATTTCAACTCCAAATGAGGCCTTCTTCAGCAGATATATATATGAGAATCGGAGTTGAGGGTAGACATATACATTAGTGTGTCGCAGACACACACACACACACACTGTTGTACAGCCACATCAGGAGGAAAACAACAGTCAAGGACCAGGTAATCAGGCTAAGGAAGGAAGGAGGAGAGACAACAAGAAATGACCGTGAAGTATGTGAGGAACTCAACAAGAGATTCAAAGAAGTGTTCACAGAGGAGACAGAAGGGGCTCCAGAAAGACGGAGAGGTGGGGCACACCACCATGTGCTGGACACAGTGCACACAACCGAGGAAGAAGTGAAGAGGCTTCTGAGTGAGCTAGATACCTCAAAGGCAATGGGGCCAGATAACATCTCCCCATGGGTATTGAGAGAGGGAGCAGAGGCACTATGTGTACCCCTAACAACAATATTCAATACATCTATCGAAACAGGGAGATTGCCTGAGGCATGGAAGACAGCAAATGTAGTCCCAATCTTTAAAAAAGGAGACAGACATGAAGCATTAAACTACAGACCAGTGTCACTGACATGTATAGTATGCAAAATCATGGAGAAGATTATCAGGAGAAGAGTGGTGGAACACCTAGAAAGGAACGATCTCATCAACAGCAGCCAACATGGTTTCAGGGACGGGAAATCCTGTGTCACAAACCTACTGGAGTTCTATGACATGGTGACAGCAGTAAGACAAGAGAGAGAGGGGTGGGTGGATTGCATTTTCTTGGACTGCAAGAAGGCGTTTGACACAGTTCCACACAAGAGATTGGTGCAAAAACTGGAGGACCAAGCAGGGATAACAGGGAAGGCACTACAATGGATCAGGGAATACTTGACAGGAAGACAGCAGCGAGTCATGGTACGTGGCGAGGTGTCAGAGTGGGCACCTGTGACCAGCGGGGTCCCACAGGGGTCAGTCCTAGGACCAGTGCTGTTTCTGGTATTTGTGAACGACATGACGGAAGGAATAGACTCTGAGGTGTCCCTGTTTGCAGATGACGTGAAGTTGATGAGAAGAATTCACTCGATCGAAGACCAGGCAGAACTACAAAGGGATCTGGACAGGCTGCAGACCTGGTCCAGCAATTGGCTCCTGGAGTTCAATCCCACCAAGTGCAAAGTCATGAAGATTGGGGAAGGGCAAAGAAGACCGCAGACGGAGTACAGTCTAGGGGGCCAGAGACTACAAACCTCACTCAAGGAAAAAGATCTTGGGGTGAGTATAACACCAGGCACATCTCCTGAAGCGCACATCAACCAAATAACTGCTGCAGCATATGGGCGCCTAGCAAACCTCAGAACAGCATTCCGACATCTTAATAAGGAATCATTCAGGACCCTGTACACCGTGTACGTTAGGCCCATATTGGAGTATGCGGCACCAGTTTGGAACCCACACCTAGCCAAGCACGTAAAGCAGTGGTTCCCAAACTTTTTCAGCTTGTTACCCAATTTAACATGCCACATAAAGCATGTTACCCCTTTCACAAAATGTTGTTATTATTGATATATATGGCTAAACATGAACGTATACAGCCTCGCATACTCTGCTAATCCTAGCAAAACCATTGAAAACGTAAGAACCACACATACATTATATATAAAATTAATAATAGCTACAAATTCACAGTAACAGTGGGTAAATACTAACTATATACTGCACAGGGCAGTACACATACATACTAGCTTATGTCTACCTCGGCTGATGCTCACAGATAAACTGACAGTGTGAAATAGAGGCAGCCTCAGGAAGTGAGTGACGCGTACTGGACAGGTCGATCTGGGCTACTGAGAGACTTTTGTCCTGAAGCATACTTGTCAAAATACTTTTGGGTTTCTACACACTTAGCTATATATTTCTTCTTTTCTAATACTGTATATTAGTTTTTGATGTTTATTGTTATTTGGTTTAACTTTATTACTTACTTATAATAGGTTTACTTTACAACTTTATATACTAAGACAAAGTTAACAATAATCCTCATACCGGGTACCGCATTGTTTTCTTGATTTTCAGAATTCATAACTTTTTTCTGTCACCCCTCCATTACCCCTTAAAAATGGTTAAATTACCCCCAGGGGGTAATTTACCCCCAGTTTGGGAACCACTGAGTCGTAAAGAAACTAGAGAAAGTGCAAAGGTTTGCAACAAGACTAGTCCCAGAGCTAAGAGGTATGTCCTACGAGGAGAGGTTAAGGGAAATCAACCTGACGACACTGGAGGACAGGAGAGATAGGGGGGACATGATAACGACATACAAAACACTGAGAGGAATTGACAAGGTGGACAAAGACAGGATGTTCCAGAGATTGGACACAGTAACAAGGGGACACAGTTGGAAGCTGAAGACACAGATGAATCACAGGGATGATAGGAAGTATTTCTTCAGCCACAGAGTAGTCAGTAAGTGGAATAGTTTGGGAAGTGATGTAGTGGAGGCAGGGTCCATACATAGCTTTAAGCAGAGGTATGATAAAGCTCACGGCTCAGGGAGAGTGACCTAGTAGCGATCAGTGAAGAGGCGGGGCCAGGAGCTCGAACTCGACCCCCGCAACCTCAACTAGGTGAGTACACACCACACACACACACACACACACACACACACACACACACACAGTTAATTGTTTATCACCATGTGCTTTGACAACTGATAAGTAATTAACACACTACTGACTGGACACAACCCACGAGATGATGGAGCGCCTCGCCTAAAAATTGCGTGGAGGCAACACCAAGGTTTGCACCTGATAGGAAGTGTGAGAAGTCAAGACACAGAGAGTCTTTGGTTTAAGAAGAGCTGCAGAAGCGCTCAAGAAAGGTGCAAAAGAGCAGGAAAAAAATACAGAGCACAGATGACGGCAGAGAACAATGAGGAAAGCAGAGTAGGGAGGAATGAATATGCAAGGATAAGAAGAGAAACTGTCCGATTGAGAATGACATAGAAGCTATGGTCAAATCAGAGCCGAAACTACTATCGTTATAAAAGGCCAATTAATAAGACTAAAGAAAGAGGGAGGAGAACTCACAGAAAATGACGGAGAAGTTTGCGAGGAATTAAGCAGAAGATTTTGTGAGATATTCACTGAAGAAACAGGGATGGTGCCAGAAAGCAGTGTTGGAAGTGTTCATCAGCAGATATTGGATAGAAATTACATATCAAAGGAGAAAACAATGAATCTACTAAAAGGGTTGTACACAACAAAAGTAACTGGGCCTGAAAGCATATCATGGACACGGAAAGGAGTGGAAGAACTGTATGCATCTATAGAAAATACTTACATGACACTAGAAAAGGGAAAACTACAGGACAATGGAAAACTGCAAACGCGGTTCCAGTATACAAACAGTGAGACAGACAAGAGGCACTGAATTATAGGCCAGTGTCACTGACGTGTATCCTGTTCAAGGTATTAGAAAAATAATTAACAAGATATCAGCTGAATACATAGAGAGAGATGGGATTTTTTAATAAAGACAGACAGCATGGATTTAAGAAAGGTGAATCTTGCCTCACTAATCTACTGAACTTCTATGGCAGAATAAATTTAATCAAGCAAAAAAAAAAAAAAAAAAAAAAAAAAAAGACAAGGATGAGTTGACTGCATGTTCTTGACACTGTACCCCACCAGAGGTTGAGTCACAAATTAGAGCGAGATGAAGTCCTATAGTGCATCAAGGATGCTTAACGAACAGAAAATACAGGATGATAGTAAGGGAAGATGATTGAAGATGGGAAAGAGTAACAAGTGAGATTCCCCGAGGATCAGTTCTAGGACATTTTTTTTTTCTTAATATACGTAAATAACATGCCATGCCAGAGAGGATTGACTCGTATATCCCACTGTTTGCTGATGACATAAAACTAATGAGAAGATACAGATAAACTTGGACAAACTACAAGAAGGGTCAAACATATGGCTACTGGAGTTTAACCCTGACAAGTGGAAGGTTATGAAAACTGGGAACGGAAAGAGGCGACCAGAGACTAAATACAGCTTGAGAGTCGAGAAACTACAGTCATTCAAAGAGAAAGATCTGAGAGTGGACATCACACCCAACGTATCACCAGAGGTGCACATAAATGAACTAACATATGCGAGGATAGCTAATCTCAGAACTAGCTTTAGGAACCTCAGTAGTGTTTTAGAGGTATCTATACGACACATGGTAAACCTATCATAGAACATACAGCACCAGCATGGAACCCTCACCTGATTAACCATGTATGAACACTAGAAAAGGTACAGCAGATTGCAACAAAACTAATCCTACAGCTGAAGGAGTGACACTGAAGGACCTAAACCTGACGACTTTAGAAGAAAGAAGGATTAAGGGGAGACATGATTACAACATACAAGATACTCAGAGGCTTTGACAGAGCAGGTAAGGAAAGACTTTTTGAAACGAGTTATAGACACGAGAGGCCATAGATGACATAGATGGTCATAGATGACAGCTAAAGACACAGAGAAGCCGCAGGGATGTTAGGAAATACTTTTTCAGTTTCAGGGTGGTAAATAAATGGAATAAGCCAGAAGATGAAGAGGAAGAGGCAAAGTCAATGCACAGTTTCAAGAATAGGTATGATAAGGCCCACGAAGCCACGAACCAACAATGCCGGCGATTGTTGTTGAAGAGGCGGGACCAGGAGCTGAGACTCGACCCCCACAAACACAACTCTGAGTACACACACACAGTGAAGAGGCAGGTCCAGGAGCTATGATTCGACCCTTGCAACCACAATTAGGTGAGTACACACGTGTGTCAAGGTTTCAGAGTGGGTGACTATATTGAGTGGAGTTTCAGAAGGGTTGGTCTTAGTCTTAGTCTATCCCTTTTGTTAGTCATAGTCTATCCCTTTTGTTTGACAAAAGGGATAGATTCTGAGGTTGTCCTTGTTCGCAGACGATGTGAAGCTAATGAGAGGAATACAAGCGGACGAGGATCAGGTAAGCCTACAAGGAGATCTGGACAGGCTGGAAGCCTGGTCCGACAAATGGCTCCTAGAGTTTAACCCCAGCAAGTGCAAAGTCATGAAGTTTAGGAAAGGACAAAGAAGATCGCAGACGGAGTACAGCCTAGGTCAAAGGCTGCAAAACTCACTTAAGGAAAGGATCTTGGGGTGAGTATTATACCAAGCACATATCCTGAGGCGCACATTAACCAAATAACAGTTGCAACATATGGGCGCCTGGAAAACTTAAGAATAGCGTTTCGACATCTAAGTAAGAAGTCATTCAGACAATGTACACCGTGTACGTCAGGCCCATATTAGAGTACGCAGCACCAGTATGAATCCACACCTGGTCAAGCACGTCAACAAGACTAGTCCCAGAACTAAGGGGTATGCCCTACCAGAAGAGTTTAAGGGAAATCAACCTGACAGGAGGGATGGGGGGACATGATAACGACATATAAAATACAGAGAGGATTTGACAAGTGGATAGGGACAGGATGTTTCAGAGATGTGACACAGCAACACGGGGTCACAGCTGGAAGTTGAAAACTCAGATTAGTATTTCTTCAGTAATAGAATTGTCAGGAAGTGGAAGAACCTGGAGAGTGATGTAGGGAAGGCAGAATCCATACATAGCTTTAAGAAGAGGTTTGATAAAGCTCATGGAGAAGGTAAAGAGTGGACCTAATAGCGACCAGTGAAGAGGTGGGGCCAAGAGCTATGAATCGACCCCTACAACCACAACTAGGTAAGCATAACTATGTAAGTACGCACACACACACACACACACACACACACACACACACACACACACACACACACACACACACACACACACACACACACACACACACACAGGTATGTCCTACGAGGAGAGGTTAAGGGAAACCAACCTGACGACACTGGAGGACAGGAGAGATAGGGGGGACATGATAACGACATACAAAATACTGAGAGGAATTGACAAGGTGGACAAAGACAGGATGTTCCAGAGATTGGACACATTTAACAAGGGACACAGTTGGAAGCTGAAGACACAGATGAATCACAGGGATGTTAGGAAGTATTTCTTCAGCCACAGAGTAGTCAGTAAGTGGAATAGTTTGGGAAGCGATGTAGTGGAGGCAGGATCCATACATAGCTTTAAGCAGAGGTATGATAAAGCTCACGGCTCAGGGAGAGTGACCTAGTAGCGATCAGTGAAGAGGCGGGGCCAGGAGCTCGGACTCGACCCCCGCAACCTCAACTAGGTGAGTACACACACACACACACACACACACACACACACACTACTGCGCAGAATTTTGAAGAGTAAATAAAGACAATATGAATTATACACACACAAACTGACGAAGGTTAAGATAGGATACAGGCATACAAGAGGGCAGGCGGGCAGGTGGGCGGTGGGCGGTGGGCGGGCTGGCAGGCAGGTGGGCGGGCAGTGAATGATGGCTAAAAGACCAGAATGTTGGTAAGAGGCAGACCCACTGTTAGAGAAGCTCTTTACTAGAGGATCAGCATGATGGTTAGAGAAGCTCTATTCTAGAAGATCAGCATGATGGCCAGAGGACCAGAATGAGACAGAATGGATAGGGAGAATGATGGGGTAGAGACACAATGATGGGGTAGGCACAAATGATGGGGTAGAGAGAGAATAACGTTTCGAGAGAATTTAGGGTAGAGGGAGAATGGTGACTAGAGAGTGAAGAATGAGAGACAGATGGTACAGGTGTAGGTGAAGGTACAACAGACTCTACCACACAACACTTAATGAACCAACACAACACTGACACTAGTTACCTCGCTTGAGTGATGGCTTGTTGGGGTTTAAAACCTATCTACTACACGAGCGTCCTCAGGGCGGCACATCACCTGTTCACCACCAATCAAGAATACATTAATCCTTAAAATAACGGTTAAAGTAAACTGTGTATATACACTGAGAGATATGCACCACTCGGTGTATATACAGATATATGCATCTCTCAGTATATTTACATAGAGATATGCACCACTCGGTGTATATACAGAGATATGCACCTCTCGGTATATATACACAGATATGCGCCTCTCGGTGTATATATTACATATCTGAGCAGATCAGTAAACAACACAAGTGTGTCGAGGTATCATCAGAGAAGAAGAGTCTGGCAAAATGGATGCTTCGGAGATACTATCACATCAGAACAATGTATGTAGCACATTCCTCAGTGCAGCTTCATGTCACTGTACACAGCAAACATTACCATTCATAACTGTCCTATGAAGCGGTAAATAAAAACAGAGCTATGATGTACCTGTGGACGGTTTTGAGGTTTTGCCACAGCAGCCTGGTCCTGGGCGTTACCTGCCTGATCAACCAGGCTGTTGCTGACTGCTGCCAGCTGGTCCACGTTCATCCCAATCTGGTTGATCTGGCACTAAGTGGAGATACTGGTCGAGTTTCATCCTCAAGACTTGTACACTTGTACCAACAGCACCTGATATCTTTTGGCCTAATCACCAGGTTCTACAAGACACATGTGCAACATCTAGGTATCTTTATTATGGAAACGCTTCGCTACACAGTGGCTTCATCAGTCCAATACAAAAAAGAATGGTGACTGTCATTCCATCAACCAGGATTGATGAACTTTGATATACCTTTGATATACTTTTGAAGAATTTCGAGAGTATATCTACTCTCTGAGCCCGGCCATGGGCCAGGCTCGTCTGGTGCTCGCCTGGTCAACCAGGCTGTTGCTGCTGGAGGCCCGCTGCCCCACATATCCATCACAGCCTGATTGATCTGGCAACTGGTGAAGATACTTGTCTAGTTTCCTCTTGAAGGCTTCAACACTTGTTCCAGCAGTGTTTCTGATATCTTCTGGTAAGATGTTGAAAAGTCTGGGACCCCGGATGTTGATACAGTGTTCCCTTATTGTCCTCACCGCACCCCTGCTCCTCACTGGGTTTATTTTACACTTCCTCCCATTTCTCTCACTCCAGTATGTTGTTATGGCAGTGTGCAGATTTGGGACCAAGCTCTCGAGTACCTTCCAGGTATATATTACCGTGTACCTCTCTCTCCTCAGCTCCAATGAGTACATGTTCAAGACTTGCAGGCGTTCCCAGTAGTTTAGGTGCTTTACTGGCTCAATGTGAGCCGTAAACGATCTCTGTATTTGTTCCAGCTCCGACATTTCTCCTGCCCTGAACGGGACCGTCAGCACTTAGCAATATCCTAAGTGAGGGAGCACTAGTGATTTGAAGAGTGTCACCATCGGCATTGTTTCCCTAGCTTTGAAAGTTCTCAATACCCACCCAGTCATCTTCCTGGCTGTCGTGATCTTTGTCTTGTTATGGTCTTTAAAAGAAAGGTCCGCTGACATAATTATTCCTAGGTCATTTACGTGTTCCTTACGTTCTATTTGGTGACCCTCTTGAGTTTTGTATATATAGTGCTCCTTTTTAGTTCTTCATTCTTTCCATACCTAAGCAGCTGGAACTTATCACCATTGAACGTCATGTTGTTTTCTACTGCCCACTGGAAAACCCTGTTTATGTCTTCCTGTAATTTTTCAGTGTCCTCTACCGTACTGACTTTCATGCTTATTTTAGTGTCATCTGCAAATGATGATACAAAAGTGTGCCGGGTGTTTTTGTCTATGTCTGCTATGAGGATGAGGAACAGCAGAGGTGCCAGGACAGTGCCTTGGGGCACTGAGCTTTTGACCTCGCTGATGCTGGATCTTGCCCTGTTCACTACTACTTTTTGTGTTCTGTGTGTTAGGAAACCGAAAATCCATCTGCCTACCTTCCCCGAAATGCCCATGGCTTTCATTTTGTGCGCTATCACTCCATGATCGCATTTGTCAAACGCCTTTGCAAAATCTGTGTAAATCACATCTGCGTTTTGGTCGTCTTCCAGTGCCTCCGTAGTTCTGTCATAATGGTTCACCAGCTGTGACAGACATGATCGTCCTGTTCTAAAACCATGCTGCTTCGGGTTATGTTGGTTGTGCTGGTCCATGAAATTTGTAACCTGCCGTCTCATCACTCTTTCGAAGATTTTTATGATGTGAGAGGTTAGGGCTACTGGTCTGTAATTTTTAGCTAGTGCTCTACTGCCTCCCTTGTGCAAAGGAGCTATGTCTGCACTCTTTAAGGCTTCCGGTATTTCACCTAGATCTAAGCTCTTTCTCCAAAGAATACTGAGGGCTCGTGCTAGTGGTACTTTGCACTTCTTTATAAATAGAGCATCACATGAATCTGGTCCAGGTGCTGAGTGAGTGGGCATGTTTTCCATTTCTTTTTCGAAATCTATGGGATTTGTACTAATGTCAGTTAGTTGGTCTGTGCGGCCTTCTTCTGGAGTGAAAAATATTTCTGCATTTTCTACCTTGCTGTCTGCATCGACTCCAGGCTGAGAGAGTGATTGCCTCAAACTCCTGATCTTCATTCTTCTTTGAATTGGACTGATGAAACCACTGCGTGGCGAAACGTTTCCACAATAAAGATACACAAAAGTTGCAGATGTCTCTAATTTATCAGCTTGTCGGTTCTGGAAACCATTTATCTACACTCTACAAGAAACATTGTCTCACTCCCAGTATGTCAGCAACAAGATTTGTAATAAAGTGCAGAAAGAATGCAGTAGAAAGCCTGGAGTAATGAACACATTGTGTCAACATGACTGAAATCCATTAAAAGCAGATGTCAGAAATACTGCTGCAAAATAAGCTGAAGGTTTCGAAGATGGAACTGGACCAATATATCTATTGCAAGTAAGTGTCTGATCAGCCAGGTTGTGATGGCACTGTGTGTGCCTGCGGGTCAGAGGGAAAGTCGGGCTGCGAGGGTAGAACTCTGAAACCTCTCACACGTATATCACAGGTAACACTAAAAATCCTTGAATGTTAGAAATAACATTGGTAAGCACAAGGAATGACAGCAGTAGTACAACTCAGGGCAACGATGGTTTGGAGCAGCAGGTAGCACCTTCCTCTCCCACTGAAGAACAAGCAAAAAATGCGAACATAACATACGCAGAACTGTGAGAAAACATTCGGTGTGACCCCCGCCTTCAGGTGTGACCCCCGCCTTCAGGTGTGATCCCCGCCTTCAGGTGTGACCCCCGCCTTCAGGTGTGATCCCCGCCTTCAGGTGTGACCCTCGCCTTCAGGTGTGACCCTCGCCTTCAGGTGAGACCCTCGTCTTCAGGTGAGACCCTCGTCTTCAGGTGTGACCTCGCCTTCAGGTGAGACCCTCGTCTTCAGGTGAGACCCTCGTCTTCAGGTGTGACCCTCGCCTTCAGGTGAGACCCTCGTCTTCAGGTGAGACCCTCGTCTTCAGGTGTGACCCTCGCCTTCAGGTGAGACCCTCGCCTTCAGGTGAGACCTCGCCTTCAGGTGAGACCCTCGTCTTCAGTGTGACCCTCGCCTTCAGGTGAGACCTCGCGTTACAGGTTGTGACTCGCGTTCAGGTGTGACCCTCGCGTTCAGGTGTGACCTCGTCTTCAGGTGAGACCCTCGTCTTCAGGTGTGACCCTCGTCTTCAGGTGAGACCCCCTCTTCAGGTGAGACCCTCGTCTTCAGATGAGACCCTCGTCTTCAGTGTGACCCTCGCTTCAGGTGAGACCCTCGCCTTCAGGTTGAGGACCCTCGCCTTCAGTGTGAGACCCTCGCCTTCAGGTGTGACCCTCGTCTTCAGGTTGAGACCCTCGTCTTCAGGTGTGACCCTCGTCTTCAGGTCGTGAACCCTCGTCTTCAGGTGGACCCGCCTTCAGGTGAGACCCTCGCCTTCAGGTGTGAACCCTCGTCTTCAGGTGAGACCCTCGCCTTCAGGTAGACCCTCGCCTTCAGGTGTGACCCTCGTCTTCAGGTGAACCTCGTCTTCAGTGTGACCCTCGTCTTCAGGTGTGCCTCGTCTTCAGGTGATGACCCTCGCCTCAGGTGAGACCCTGCCTCTCAGGTGTGACCTCGTCTTCAGGTGAGACCTCGTCTTCAGGTGTGACCTCGTCTTCGGTGTGACCCTCGTCTTCAGGTGAGACCTCGCCTTCAGGTGAGACCTCGCTTCAGGTGTGACCCCGTCTTCAGGTGAGACCCTCGTCTTCAGGTGTGACCCTCGTCTTCAGGTGTGACCCTCGTCTTCAGGTGAGACCCTCGTCTTCAGGTGAGACCCTCGCCTTCAGGTGAGACCCTCGCCTTCAGGTGTGACCCTCGTCTTCAGGTGAGACCCTCGTCTTCAGGTGTGACCCTCGTCTTCAGGTGAGACCCTCGTCTTCAGGTGAGACCCTCGTCTTCAGGTGTGACCCTCGCCTTCAGGTGAGACCCTCGCCTTCAGGTGAGACCCTCGCCTTCAGGTGAGACCCTCGTCTTCAGGTGTGACCCTCGCCTTCAGGTGAGACCCTCGCCTTCAGGTGTGACTCGCGTTCAGGTGTGACCCTCGCGTTCAGGTGTGACCCTCGCGTTCAGGTGTGACTCTCGCCTTCAGATGTGACCATTGTATATTAACACATAAAACACATGTAATGAATAAATGAAAAAGGCGATATTTAACTTGGTAATAAATGAATATGTGTGTTACATCCGTTACAAACTATAACAACACAGTCATGGAGACTCATCTACTGAAGAGGACACACCAAGTCTTCAAGTTTATATAAACCAACACTTTCACTCACTTAGAAAAAATATGATGTTGAACGATGACAAATTTCAGGTGTTATATCTCGCTATGAACAATGTGAAGAGAGTACACAACGTAAGTAAAGAACACGAGAGAACGGAAGGTGCATGTAAGAGAGTGCACAACGTAAGTAAAGAACACGAGAGAACGGAAGGTGCATGTAAGAGAGTGCACAACGTAAGTAAAGAACACGAGAGAACGGAAGGTGCATGTAAGAGAGTGCACAACGTAAGTAAAGATCACGAGAGAACGGAAGGTGCACGTAAGAGAGTGCACAACGTAAGTAAAGAACACGAGAGAACGGAAGGTGCACGTAAGAGAGTGCACAACGTAAGTAAAGAACACGAGAGAACGGAAGGTGCATGTAAGAAACCTAATATAAGCTGTGCACTATGTCATAAATGAATATTTATATTCATGAAATCACTTCTTTGCTTATCTAGGACTGTGTATGTCAGTGAAGTTATTCCGTTCACGTGGGCTACTGCTGACATGCTTCCTCCCAGATCTTCTTTCTTATACCATGTTTACACCTCACACTTCCCGGCTTGTTTGCTGGGGTTGATACCTAGTAATTCAACAGTGGAATGTGCCAGACGAGGAAGTAGTGGAGGGTCCCGCTAGTCACAGCTTCAAGATCAAGTACGATACAGCTCAGGAAGCGAGAGTCCTGTACATGTCGATTAATGACAAACTAACAAGCTGGGAGAAATGCAGTCTTGACCCCTTCATATATAACTGCGTGTTCGCGCACAAGTTCACAAACACACAGGAGCCAGGTGTTATGACTCGACTTTTGCAACCACAATTAGGTGAGTACTGATACACACATACATACACATCAACCAAATAACTGCTTCAGCATATGGGCGCCTGACAACCCTAAGAAAACAGTTTCAATACCTGAGTAAAGAGTCATTCAAGACAGGGTAAACCGTGTACGCCATGCTTATATTGGAGTATGCAGCACCAGTATGGAACCCACACCTGGTCAAGCACGTTAAGAAATTAGAGAAAGTGCAAAGGTTTGCAACAAGATTAGTCCCAGAGCTAAGGGATATGTCCTACGAGGAGAGGTTAAGGGATATCGACCTGACAACAGTGGAGGACAGGAGGGATAGGGAGGTCACATGATAACGACACATAAAATACTGACAGGAACTGACAATGGGATGGGGACAGAATGTTTCGGAGATGGGACACAGCAACAAGGGGTCACAACTGGAAGCTGTCAGTCATAGAGGTGTCAGGAAGTGGAACAATCTAGAGAGTGATGCAGTGGAGGCAGGATTCATACATAGCTTTAAGAAGAGATACGATAAAGCTCATGAAGCAGGGAGAGAGTGGACCTAGTAGCGACCAGCGAAGAGGCGGGACCAGGAGCTGTGCATCGACCCCTGCAACCACAGTTAGGTGAGTATACACACGCACAAAGACACACACACATAACTCAACCCCTTTAACAACAATTAGGTGAGTCACACACACACACACACACACACACACACACACACACACACATAAAGCCAGGTGTGCATGTGAAAAGTTCTACACAAAAATGCCCAAACAAATGCAACATTAGAAATCTTTTACAATCAGAGCACAAACTCCATTAACTACCACTATTTTTTTCTGTAACTACTGTAATTACTCCTGTAACTACTGGAATTACTGCACTTATTCCTGTAACTACAGATCACTCAGACCATGCGAAACAAACCACTCCAGAGATGGAGGTTGTTTAGTGCTAGGAAGAAAAAAGCTGGCAAGAAATGACAGAAATCGTACACTAACTCAGGTCACTTCTGGAGTGGAGACACTATCAGTGCCTCCACTTCAAAAGAACAGATATTAGTGCCAACAAACAAAGACCCTCCACATACCATCAATACGACGACATTTATCTTTGCAAAATACCTTTCATCAGTGGACTGCTCACAGAGTCCAAGCAAAGTTTACGGTTTTCACAGAGACCCACGTAAAGGATCATTCTGACAACGAAATATGGATCCCAGGTTATAACCTATACAGATGCGAGAGAGTAAACAGGTAACGAGGGTGGGTGGGTTGGCTCATATGATCGGAACTACTGAACACCTCAAATGATGTAGCTGAAGTTTTGGCGGTAAAATCGAGAACCTAAACCTTGTCATTGTGGTTGTATACAAGCCTCCAGATGCAACTTCCCAACGGTTCCAGGAACAGCTTTTGAAAATTGACCACTGTCTGGAAAATCTTCCAGCTCCTGCCCCAATCATCTTTTTGTTGGGGGATTCCAACTTAAGACACCTAAAACGGAGGAATGTAGCAAATAATGTTTTAGCGGAGATAACCCCAGGAGGCAGCTCAGATAAAAATTCACACACACACACACACATGAGCTATTAAAGCTCTGCAGCCATTTCGCCTTAAACCAGCAAATAATAGAGCCAGCAAGACTGGAGAATACACTGAACTTCAGCTTCACTAACAATGATGATCTGATACGAAATATAACTGTATCAAAGACAATACACTCAGATCACAACATAATAGAGGTACAGACATGTATGCACAGGGCTGCTGACCAACACAATGTCAATAGTCATGAGGGTGCCTTCACCAAATTCAACTTCAATAACAAAAACATACAGTGGGATCAAGTCAACTATGTCCTAAATGAAACAAGCTGAGAAGATATCCTAAACAACACGGATCCGAACCTCTGCCTAGAAATGATTAACTCTGTGAAACTTGAGGTATGCTCAAGGTATATTACTATAAGAAAAAGGAAAAGATGTAAACTAGGAAGACGCGCTCCAGATACAGACGAAGTCGAAGAATCACAGAGCTGCTGAAAGGAAAAAGTATATCTGAAATACGAAGGGAGGCACTGGGCAGGAGACAAGAAATACAGGAGACAAGAAACTAAGGAAGAACTAAAAGCCATACAGGAGACAAGAAACTAAGGAAGAACTAAAAGCCATACACGAAATTGAAAAAAACTCGAAATATTTCTCCTCTTATTCAAATCTAAGCGAAACAACATCGCTTGATAGAGTTAACCCTTAAACTGCAAACGTAGATTCTACGTTTTTTCAACATTTGAAAGTATGTAAAAAAAACGTAGATCTTCTTTTCTTTTTCTTTTTTTACATTTGAAAACGTGTAAAAAATAACTTTGATCTACTTTTTTTTGTTATACTTGAAAATATGTAAAAAAACGTAGATCTACTTTTGGAGCACTACGCATGTGAACGTAAATTTGTTTGGACAGTTTAAGGCTTAATAAAGTCCCAATATGAATCGGTGTTTAGTGAGCAGCTAACCAGGCTGAGTCGACGACCCAAATGATTTTTTTTTTGTTAGAGACTCAGAATTTGGTTAATTCAAACATTTCTTACATTATCCTAATGTCATGAGACTTCGAAAAGGAATAAATATCATGCCCACTCTGCCCCAGGCCCAGACTCGTGGAACTCCATGTTCATCAGGAACTGCAAGAAGCCCCTGTCACGTACCTTCAGTATTCTATGGAGAGGGAGCATGGGCACAGAGGTCATCCCACAGTCATCAAAAACACCAGACATAGCCCCACTCCACAAAGGAAGTAAAGCAATACCAAATAATTACAGACCGATAGCGCTAACATCCCATATAAAAAAAAATCTTTGAAAGGGTTCTAAGAAGCAAGATCGCCACTCATCTAGATACCCATCAGTTATACACCCAGGGCAACATGGGTTTGGAGCAGGCTGCTCTGCAAAACCCTTCGACAATTGCAACCATGGTGCAACAGCGCACAAAATGCGTGATAAAGGAATAACAGGAAAAGTTGGTAGATGGATCTATAACTTTCTAACAAATAGAACACAAAGAGTAATACTAAACAGAGTAAAGTCTGAAGCGACTACAGTGAAAAGCTTTGTTCCACAAGGTACAGTACTCGCCCCCATCCTGTTCCTTATCCTCATATCTGACATAGACAGGGATGTAAGCCACAGCACCGTGTCTTCGTTTGCGGATGACACTTGAATTTGCATGACAGTGTCCTCCATCGAAGACACTGCAAGACTCCAAGCGGACTTCAACCAAATCTTTAAATGGGCCACAGGATGCAATATGAAGTTCAATGAAGAGAAATTTTAATTACTCTGATACGGAAAACTTGAGGAAATTAAAACTATATATGAGTATAAAACAAATTCCAAGCACACAATAGAGCAGAAAATTAATGTGTAGGACCTGGGAGTGATAATGTGAAAGGATCTCACTTTCAAAGAACACAACAATGTATCTACAACATCTAGAAAAATGATAGGATGGATAATGAAAACCTTCAAAACTAGGGATAACAAGTCCATGATGATTCTCTTCAAATCGTTTGTTCCCTCTAGGCTGGAATATTGCTATATATTAACAGCACCTTTCAAGGCAGGTAAAATTGTTGACATGGAGATTGTAGACAGAACCTTCACGGCACACGTAAGTGCAATAAAACACCTAAATTACTGGGAACGGTTGAAGTTCCTGGACTTGTATTCTCCTGAATGCAGGCGAGAAAGATTCTTGATAATATACACCTGAAAAATTCTAGAGGGATTAGTACCAAATTTGCACACGAAAATCGCTCCCTATGAAAGCAAAAGACTTGGTAGGTGGCGCAACATCTCCCCAATGAAAAGCAGGGGCGCTACGAGTACGCTAAGAGCCAACACAATAAGTGTCATGGGGCCCAAGAGTGTTCAATTGCCTCCCAGCATATATAAGGGGGATTACCAATAGACCCCTGGCTGTCTTCACGAAGGTACTGGGCAGGTACCTAAAATCAGTACCTGACCAGCCGAGTGTGGTTCGTATGTCGGTTTGCGTACGGCTAACACTCTAGGTATACTCCTGTAACTACTGTAATTACTCCTGCAACTGCTTCTGTAACTAATGCTACCTGGAGTCAACTTGGAGAGCGTTCCGAGGGTTAACGCCCCAGCGGAACACAGGGGAGACCAGTCTCAGACTAGACCTTCCGGTGTATGACTTGATCAACCAGAGTCTTTGTGATAGCCGCACGAAGTCCAACGGAAGCACCACAGTCTGATTGATGAGGAAATAACTTAAGGAATGTATCTAGTTCCCTCTTGAAAACAGCGAGGAGTCTATTGAATATCTCCCTTATGTATGGTGAGAGGCTGCTGGATAGGTTTTGGCCCCTTACACTTACTGAGTTGTTTCTCAATCTACTCAGGAAACTCCTGCTCTTCACTGGGGTATTGCACATTGTCTGCCGAGTCATTTTCTTTCAGAATTGATTTTTGTGTGCAGAATTGGGGCCAATCCCTCTTAAGATTTTCTTGTTGTAAATTAGGATTATCTTTCTCGCCTGTGTTCCAAGGAGTCCAGATCAAGAGACTTCAAACGTTTCCAGTAATTTAGGTCCTTGACTTAGCTTATACTTAAATGAAGAAGATTCTGTGTAAATTCTCTAGATCTACAATTTCACTTGCAATATTCCATCCTAGAGAGAATAAGGAGCTACAAGAGGATCATCACTGGTGCGGCATCCCTTGTTTTGAAGGTCTTCGTTATCCATCCTATCATTTTCCTTGCAGTTGTGATGATGATAGTGTTGAGATCCTTGAAGGTGAGATCCACTAACATAATCACTGCTAAGTTATTCACTTTAGCTTGTCTTTGTGATCTACGGAAGTGACTCCAGGTACCTCCAGGTACCTTCAAAAATCAGCTTTTTAAATAACAACATGTTTTTTTTGTACACTGTCACTTCTAAGAGAAGTTATCATTATTCAACTGAGCAAATTTGGTTGTTTTAAAAATCAGCGATTTTTTAAAAAAATCGTTATATAGAAAAAAAATTATTTACTGACTCTTAAGAGTATTACAGAGAGTTTCGTATCCCATTTATAATAAACTTGGTAACCCAGTTCTCCAGATTTCATATTAGAACACCGAAACAACCTTAAGGGGAAATCTCAATATATTTCATTGAAATATCTTAAATTACATCACCGAGACTCTGGGTCCCTACACCTCCACCTAGAGGAGGACCCCCAAAAATTACTTAATTATTTATAATTATAAGAGAATTATTTTTCTGTAATTTTAAGAAATAAAAATGACAAAATAATTTGCATTAATAAACGTTGAAGCTCACGCTAGAGCACATAATATATACTTTAATAACTTAGTAAACACCATTACCTGCCATACAAAGAAGAAAAAAAATAAAATATAAAAAAAAACACTCGTTTGTTTTTATAACTGGTTTGAAACTCTCTCTACCAGGTATGAAGGTTTTATTTCAATAAAAGAGGAAATGTGACTCTTAGTTATTTGGGGTACCTCAACATACCTCACCCCCCCCCCACCCTCACCTCCTTTTGACCAGCAATCAGGTCATCAGGGAGTGGGATGGCCTAAACTACCTGGAAGTAAACACCAAACACAGCTATAAGGCTAGGTACGACTGCACCCACGAGACAGGAAACTTATAAAACAGGTCATGTGCGGTTAAGAGTGGAGATGATGACACTCACTGAGGGTGTCAACACCTACCTTAGTCTTTACACTCTGAGAGTTAACTTTAGTCTCTGTTTTTAATATTATTCTATGAGATTTAACCATAACAAACTTAAGTGCCTCAGCCTCGACCCCTCCAGCTACAAGCAGGCAAGAGCAGCGAACACCACACAAGAGGCTGGAAAACAAGCTAAGACTTTCCCTCCTTATTTAATCTGACAGTAATGCATGTGGGTAGCTGAGTGAGGTATTAATTAGCGCCGCCTCTCTGACACAACCACACCACTAGCACCACCAACACTAACACTACAAGCACCGCTAACACCACAACACCAGTCTTGGACCCCTCGTGCCTGTTCAATATATCTCTGAGCATTAATTCCAACTTTGATTTTAGTTGTCTAAATATATTCAGGCAGTGAAAGTTCTCAGCACATCGAAGAGCGTTGCAATTTCGTAGTATTACTTGAGACTGTCAATTTACAGCGCTACTAAAGTCTGGTGTAAAAGTGATTTAAAAATATATATATTTCCTTACCATCTCTTGTTTTGAAGGTTCTTATATTAACTTTCCTTACAGTGGTGAGAATAACAACACTCTGAGAGAACTTCCTCTTTGAAAGTCTGAAACAATTTGAAACTTTTACAAAGGTTTAACAAAGTAAATTATGTAACTTTTATGTAGTAAATTATGTTCTGTAGTTCGGTTTGACTGCATTTTGTACTCTGTTCCACTTTTTGTTTCTTATTTTTTTTTCCATACCAGTGACTGGTTCTTGTGCCTGAGGCCAGACCTCCCAGGTAATTGCTGCCTAATTAACTCTGCTCTCCGTGCCTGCAACGCACTGGTTAACAGCCATCATAGCCTAGCGGATCAGGCACTTCCTGCAGCAAACTTCTCTAGTTTCCTTCTGAAAATTTAAACCTTTATTCGGAGTACCCTAAATCTGGCCTTGTTGACTATGAAGCTGCTCTCGGTGGCTCACCGAACCACTTGGTATACATCTGTATAGAGCGTTTTCTTTGTCGCTCGTGTATGCCTCCCACATACTTTCATTATCGTCTATCAGTCATTATACAACTCTATGTCAGATATTACAACGAGAAAGAAAACTGCTTTAACAACAGTCTAAACACAGGTGCATCCTTCAGAATCTAAAAACTACAGATGTATCGAAAATTATAATAGCGCACAAAGTATGAAAGAAACAACTGGACAAGTGGGCAGATAGATTTTTCAACTTCGTAATAAATCTCGTTCATGGGTAATAGTCAGGGTGAAGTCCGAGACCTAAATAGTAAAAATGTTACGGCATACCTTCATGCCTTGACATTTTTACTTTATGCCTTGACATTCTTACTGTTTAGGTCTCTGACTATTACTCACGAATAAGATTTATTAGAAAGTTGAAAAATCTATCTGCTCACTTTTTCAATTATTTCTGGTACACGAACTTTGTGCGCTACATCTGGAGTTCCTAGGTTCTGATGGTTTAGATTGTGTTAGAGCATATTTAAGGCTTGAGATCATTATATTTTTATAAATGTTGATTTACGAGTTTCAAGGGACTGGGTCAGGGTCGGAGCGCAGGGCCATGCTAGCCTAAACATTTTCAAAATAAATTTATTCTGGTTGCCAAACTGTGTTTTTGCTTCACCTGGAATTTTGTGATGAATCATTATTATGACAGAAATTCAGTCTTTACGGTATTTAGATTGATAATCCAGTGGGTGCCACTTTGTTAACCTTCAGGAATGTGAATAATCAAGGATAACTGTCAAGGTTGTCACCATTCACTTGTCAGTTCACAAAGACTTATAAAAGCATGAATGTTAAGTGGTGTAATTAAATCAATTTCACATTTTACTTTTCAAGAACAATGCTGGAAGCCAGAAGAGTGACAAAGGTAGCTGGCCAAGCAACATCTACAACTGTATCGTGCGGGTCTCAGTGCGCAGTGGGCTGACCCAAAACCTTTCGGTGAGTACTTCATCCTTCGCCGAAGAATGAATTTCTCATGAGGTATGATAGTGTTGTAAAGGCTTTATTGGCTGGCAGTAAACTGGAGGATTAATGAACACTGCCTCTGCTGGTGTGCCAAAGATGCTAACTGGGAAGATTTTTTTCCCGGGAACACAAGAGCACTGCACATTAGTGTGGGAGAATGTGCGAAATTCTATATGAAGTCAATACATTTGATAACCTTATGCAGGAACCAAAGGATACATCACAAAGCAGCAGGACAATAAAACACTTGGTTGTAAAACATTGTAAAACCTGTATTATTGACGGTGTTGCTCGTTGTAGGTGCACAGGAAGGACAGAAAGCACTACATTTACAGATAGTTGATGAAATGGTGTCCTGCTTATTCACTGCAGGTCACATTTATTATGGTTTCCTTTATCTCAGCCCCTCCAGGGAGGTTCATTGACGCTGGTGAGGGGCTTTGGTTTAGGGAATTGGATCTGTGCTCTAGTTCCCTGAATTGAGCCTGAATACCTTCCATCCCCCCCCCACATGCACTGTATAATCCTACGCGTTTAGCGCTCCCCATGATTATTATAATCCTTTATGTCAGATCAATGTATAAGCTGTATGGAGTAACCTTGGAGAGGTTTCTAAAGGGAGAACAACCCGCTCAGCGTCACAAACACTATGGAATAGTATATGGACAGACATGTTTAACATGTTTATGTGTTACAGACATGATCCAGGCGGTATTATTCACAGTGAGAAAGATATCCATCGGTGGATGTTTAACCTGTACATCTGTAAGAGAATGTTGAAGAACATGCAATATCGGAAGGATGATTCTTCTGAGAATGTAACTACTCACAAGGAAGAGACGGCATCACGAATAACATTGACAGCCAGGCGAACAAGGAAAAGTTATAAGAATGAATTAATGAGATGAATGCTGAAAACCATCCATCTACTCGTGTGAATGTAGTTTCTGGGTACATACGTTCAGAAAGGGTAAATGTTGATGACTCTGTAGACATTGGTAAGAAACATATGCATGCGAATGATGCAAACTGGCTTGGGGAATCCCATCAACCCCTGAGGACGCGTCTTACGAGGCAAGAGAGCGAAAAAGAAAGCAAAGGGAAGCAGGTCCTGTTAAACCATTTTAATCCAACTTGATGTGATGCTAATGTAAAGAATATAATAAACTAAGAATTATCGCAATTTACATCCTCAGTATCTTAAGAGCAAAACAGATATATGCAAATTGCTAAATTAAAGTCAATACTGAAGAAAAAATTGAAGTGGAGCAGTCAGCTTGCACAGCTGTGCAGTCTGATGCCACTGTCATAGATGCATGTGTCAGTCTTGGAGATCATTGATCAAGTAAAGGCAGTGTAAAAGACACAGCTACGAATCTTATTAAATATATTACCAGCAAAATTGAAGAGAGCATCAGCTATCAAGAGTACAGTGATCGTGCAACTCAGGTTTCTAAAGAGTATCAGCTACATCTGACCTCTCTTCCGCCTCAACAGGTTGTGCTGTCACGAAAAAAAGACGACATAGTCGACTGGTAGGGTATGTGATGAGCTTCTGACTACAATGGAACAGCCAAGCAACTGTAGCAATCCACTGCTGACTGGGAGACCATCTATACTTAGTGATAAGCAGTGGGTTAGATATCCAAAGACATGACTTGAAGACCATATTTGAGATAGCTGATGTAGTTATTCCTCACCAAGTGGCACCATTAGCAGCTCTCAAATACAAGCGTATCAAATTTATCATTGACGACAATGATGTCTGTGTTAGTGCATAAACAGACAACTGATCATAACAGCTTTGATGAAGCCGTAAGTTAAGAACGTTCATTAGCAAACATAGGTTCCACAGTTGTTAAACACAGACATATAGCTACACAACTGCTGTCGGTTCATGCTCTCACTGACCATGATACGGTGGAATTTTACTGTAGCATAAGTAAAACTAAGACTGTAAACGCTTGTAGAGAAGAAAACAATCTGAAGACCTCTCAGCAGACATGAAAGAGGTTATGTACAAATTAACAGGTTTCAATACAACTTACCATGGTCAGAATTGTGTGGCTGGAGAAACAAAACAGGTATCCACTACAGCAATTTGCTCTCAAGGACAGGACGAAAAGGTGCATGCCTTTTGTCAAAACTTAAAACTTTACCTCAGACTGCTGCGGAATTCAGTGAAAGCGCCCTTTTCTCCAGGCATGCATATAAAGGGCTGCTCTGGACGGGAGAAGGAAGAGCTTGACAAAACTCTCAGTGGTGTCCCCCTACCTCAGGCTGCACCACAAGAGGTTCTGAAATTGACCCACTGCAACTACAGTACTGATCACCTCTGCTTATTTCTTAGATAATGATGTGCAGCAGCTCATCTTTCTTGTTTGGTATTCTGAAAATGTGGAGCGTCTGACTTTTTTTTTAACCATATTGCAAAGAACAATCCGGAAGACGATACGAGAAGGAAGCTCATGATGATAATGAAGATAGCATGATGGAGAATTTAGTTTATTAGTATCTTAGCTATTAGTTTAAGTGTTAGACGAAAGAGTTAATGTTAAGGTGTTAGCCAATAACTTGTAGCTTCACCCTCGTTTAGTTCTCATAACATTGCTGTGGTATTAGAAGTAGTCTCAGCCGTGAGTAGAGATATTTGTATTATTATAAGCAGAAGATATTGGACAAGATGATCAATAGTCAACTAGTAACAATTGGTTGCGCCACTTCTCTGTTTACAAGTGATCATGTTGTTTAGACTGAATGGCATGTGCAGATACATAGCAAAATGTCTGAATCTGATCCAAAATAAATGTGAATTACATTCACTCGTAAGACGAAGAATGAGGGAAGACATGACTGAAGTGTTTAAGTGGAAGATGGGTATTAAAGAGGATATAAATATGGTCTTGAGGAATCCCTCCAAGAAAGAACTCGTAATAATGGATTCAAATTAAATAAGTTTAGATTTAGAAAGGATATAGGAAAGTATTGGTTTGGATATAGGATAGTTGATGAGTGGAACAGTCTGTCTAGTCGTGTTATTGAACCTAAAACCTTGGGTAGTTTCAAATTTAGGTCGGATAAATATATGAGTGAGAGGGGTCGGATTTGAGTGGGACTTGCACATGAATTAACATATTTATCAAAGCTTATTGCTTGAGTAGAATTGAAAATGGGTTGGGCAAATATTCTGTTAGTGAGTTAGATTTGTGAAGGACCTTATGTTCTTACTGAAATTATAAATGTTGTCTAGTTCAATCTCCTTCTGTTGCCTAATGTAAAGTACGCTGAGGTGAGCGTTTCAGTGACTGTAACCACCAGTTAACAGTAAAAATGGCAGCTATCTAGAATATCCAATTCATATGTAGTCATCCTACCAGTATTTCCATCAGCATGAAGGTATAAAGGTGAAGTCCTTTAACTAAAAAATCATGTTGCTAGTAATAAATGTCAATGAAATGCTCAGTATTCAAGTGTCTTTGAGTATTCATAGATGATCGGTGACCACTTTGGCAGCCATTTTGACTTTTTCAGATTCAAGGGTGACAAAGTAACACCAGCTGGTGTTACTCTGCCACCCTTGTCACCACAAAATTCAGGTCCATATTTCCAGACGTATTGTGGCTAAGATTATGTAAGAATGTTGGCAGACTTTGGTGCGGCGCTTGTGAAAAAACAATATGATTTGTTATTCTTTAGTGTCAATATGAAAGGTTTGTTTCAAATAATGGTCCAGCACTGAGCACCGGAAGACTAGCACTACACATGATGGCCAGACAGGCACCAGCACTACACAAGACAGATTGGCACCAACACTGCTCAAGATAGCCAGCCCAGCACCAGCACTGCTCAAGATAGCCAGCTCAGTACTAGCACTGCTCAAGACAGCCATTCCAGCACTGCTAAAGGTAGCCAGCCGTACCGCACTGCTCAAGATAGCCAGCTCAGTACTAGCACTGCTCAAGATAGCCATTCCAGCACTGCTCAAGATAGCCAGCCCAGCACCAGCACTGCTCAAGATAGCCAGCCCAGCACCAGCACTGTTCAAGATAGCCAGCCCAGCACCAACACTGCATGAGATAGCCAGTCCAGCACAGCTCAAGATAGTCAGCCCAGGACCAGCACTGCTCAAGATAGCCAGCCCAGTACTAGTACTGCTCAAGATAGCCAGTCCAGCAATGCTCAAGATAGCCAGCCCAGTACCAGCACTGCTCAAGATAGCCAGTCCAGCACTGCTCAAGATAGCCAGCCCAGTACCAGCACTGCTCAAGATAGTCAGCCCAGGACCAGCACTGCACCAGATGACCAGCCTGCTAAAAAGTCTTCATTTAGCTGTGACTCGATCCCTGCAGCAGTGAATCGACCCCTGCAACCACAACTAGGTGAGTACAGAAGTATGCAAGGGATGGGGTTCATCTCTCTGGGATTGGATTGATTGCATTAACCAATTCGATTGAGGGGGTCATTGATGACTTGTCTAGGAATTTAAATTGATAGATTATGGAGGTATGGGTGTTTGTGGGAAGCAATCAGACTGCAGTATTAGGATTGAAAACATCAGATATTACCAGGATACCCCAGGGATATGTTTAAAAGACAATATTCAAAATAAAGTTGCTAGTTAAGGCGAAGCAATTGCTCAACAAACCAAGAGAGATATTAGAGGGCAGGTAATATAGATATTACTGCTATAACAGAGACCGGTTCAACCTGAAAGATAGAGAAATGTCTTCTGAATGCAACATACAGGGTTATAAACTATTCCACACTGATAGGGACAACAGGAAGGATGGTGGAGTGGCGATGTGTGTCAGAGATAATTTAAATTGTTGTGTTAGACAGGATGTAAGATTAGAAACATCGGACACAGAATCTGTTTGGCTACAGTTTCTCGAAGGTCCTGAAAAATTAATTTTGGATGTGATTTATAGGCCCCAAAACCTTCATAGGGAGTGCGGTAGGCTGCTCTGGGACGAAATTCATAAGGCATCTAGATATGAAAATGCTGCGTTAATGGGAGATTTTAACTTTAGACAAACTGAAACAATGTGACAGGAAATCTTGAGTCTAGTGACTTTCTTGATACGGTTCAATACTGCTTTTTGAAACAGTTTGTGACAGAACCAACTAGAGGAAACAATCTGCTTGACTTGGTTCTTGCCAACAAAGAATTCCTAGTTAATAGTCTTGAGGTTAGTGATGAGCTAGGGGAAAGCGATCACAAATTACTTAGTTTCAATACATCATGGAATTAACCAGATAACTGCAATTAAGTCGTTATCCTAGATTTCCACCTGGCCGACCTCATGGGTATAAGAAATTACCTGGGTGGGCTAAAGTGGGACGATCTTACTATGTGTCAGGTAGGTAGGACTGGTTGCCATTATGACGTATTTCAGAACATAGTGCTGGCTGCCAGACGACTTTTGTCCCGAGTAGGGAAATTACATTTAACAAAAATTATCCCAAATGGATAAACAATAGATTAAAACATCTCACTGGTCAAAAGAGAGGTATATATAGGCGTATCAAAAGAGGGGAAGGGCAGTTAAATCAAAATATTCAACTAAAGAGAGAAATAAAAAAAAAAGGAATAAGAAAAGCAAAAAGGGATTATGAGGTTAAAGTCGCAAGGGATTCGAAGACTAACCCAAAAGGTTCTTTCAGGTATACAGAAGTAGGATTAGAGACAAGATAGGCCCACTTAAGAGTAACTCAGGTCAGATCACTGATAGTGATAAGGAAATGTGTGAACTTTTCATATACCTACTTCCTCTCAGTTTTTACTAAGGAAGATACTAGCGAAATTCCAGAAATAATAAATTATGTAGAACAGGATGATAAACTATGCACAGTCAGAGTAACTAGTGAAATGGTCCTCAGACAAATAGAGAAATTAAAACTTAACAAATCCCCAGGCCCTGATGAACTGTTTACAAGGGCGTTAAAGGAATGTAAAGAGGAACTTAACATACCTTTGGCTAATCTTTTCAACATATCACTACAAACTGGCATAGTGCCAGACAAGTGGAAAATGGCAAATGTAATACCTATTTACAAGGTGGGTGATAGGTCCTTAGCTTGGAACTATAGACCAATAAGCCTTACCTCCTAGTTGGTAAATTTATGGAATCAATAATTGCCGCAGCAATTTGTAGCCATCTTGAAAGACATAAATTGATTAATGAATCTCAGCACGGTTTTACAAAGGTTCCTGTCTTACGAATTTACTTTCTTCACTACGGTATTTGAGGAAGTAGATCATGGTAATGAATATGATATTGTGTATATGGACTTCAGTAAGGCTTTTGATAGAGTACCACATCAGAGGCTATTGAGAAAACTTAAGGCACACGGAATAGGAGAATTTTTTTCCTGGGCAGAGGCATGGTTGACAAATAGGCAGCAGAGAGTTTGCATAAATGGGGAGAAATCAGAATGGGTGCACGTCACAAGCGGTGTTCCGCAGGGCTCAGTGATGGGCCCCTTGTTGTTCATAATCTACATAAACGACATAGATGAGGGAATAAGCAGCGACTTAAGCAAATTTGCTGATGATACCAAAACAGGCCGTCCAATTCATTCTAATGAGGACATTAGAGCACTCCAGGATGATTTGAATAGACTGATGCAGTGGTCGGAGAAGTGGCAGATGCAATTTAATGTAGACAATGTTGGACAGGAAAATAACCATGCCACATCAAGCATTAGGGGAATTGCCAATAAACCCCTGGACTGCGTGCGGCCAGCAGTAACAGCCTAGTTGATCAGGCCCTGATCCATCGGGAGGCCTGGTCATGGACCGGGCCGCGGGGGCGTTGATCCCCGGAATAACCTCCAGGTAACCTCCAGGTAACATATAAACTAAATAATGGAGATCTTAATATTACGGATTGCGAAAAGGATTTAGGAGTTCTGGTTAGCAGTAATCTGAAACCAAGACAACAGTGCATAAATGTTCGCAATAAAGCTAATAGAATCCTTGGCTTCATAGCAAGAAATATAAATAATAGAAGTCCTCAGGTTGTTCTTCTTCAACTTTATACATGTATATCCTTGGTTAGGCCTCATTTAGATTATGCTGCACAGTTCTGGTCACCATATTACAGAATGGATATAAATGCACTGGAAAACGTACAAAGGAGGATGACAAAGTTGATCCCATGTATCAGGATGTGTAAGGATAGACTAAGGGCCCTGAATCTGCACTCTCTCGAAAGGCGTAGAATTAGGGGGGATATGATTGAGGTTTATAAATGGAAAACAGGAATTAATACTGGGGATGTAAATAGCGTGCTAAAAATATTTAACATAGACAGGACTCGCAGCAATGGTTTTAAATAGGAAAAATTCATATTCAGGAAGGATATAGGAAAGCACTGGTTTGGTAATAGAGTTGTGGATGAGTGGAACAAACTCCCGAGTACAGTTATAGAAGCAAAGACGTTGTGTAGTTTTAAAAATAGGTTGAATAAATACATGAGTGGGTGTGGATGGGTGTGAGTTGGACCTGACTAGCTTGTGCTACTAGGTCGGATGCCGTGCTCCTTCCTTAAGTGACGTGTCTGATCTCACTAGGTCAAGGCACTGGCTTAAGCCGGTGGGAGAATTGGACCTGTCTCGCATAGGCCAGTTGCAGTGTTCCTTCTTTCGTATGTTTTTATGTAATTACAATACTGGAGAGAGCAGAATTATAGAAGTAATATTGAGGTGATCAGTCCCTCAGCCTTGTAATCTCTCGTTACTGTAGTTGCCCCTGTATTTAAAAAATGAAGACTGCTGATCAGGAGAAACGTTTCGGCAAAAAAGACACTTAAATGTTGTTCATTACGAGACCAGCAGACTTGTACAGGCCAGACAAAGCAGCCAGCAGCAGCAGCAGCAGCAGCAGCAGCAGCAGGCGCCCAAACAAGGTGCAGTGCTACAAAGCAGCAGCAAGTAGAGGGGAATCCAGCAGAGCAGCAGCACATTAGTGGAGAGGGAAGAGATAAAGGCAGGGCCAGCAGGCGAGGGTGCGGCAAACCACCAGGGGAGTAGTAAACAAGCAGAGGGGAGCAACAGAGGGGAAAGGGGAGAGGGAGAGAGAGAGAGAGAGAGAGAGAGAAATGGTCCTCTGTGTGTGTGTGTTAGTTGTTAGTTGCCACTTTGTCCTAGGCACATGTCGATTAGACACTAGGCCTGTGTGTGTGTGTGTGTGTGTGTGTGCGAGGCAATTATCGCAAGGAAATCGAGACTACCAGGTAAGTGTGCGTTATAATCAGAGACAATGATAACGAACAGCTTATCTCCTGCCCAGAGACGCCACACACACAAACACACGTGTGTGTGTGGTGTGTGTGTGTGTGTGTGTGTGTGTGTGTGTGTGTGTGTGTGTGTGTGTGCGTGTGTGTGTGCGTGTGTGTGTGTGTGTGTGTGTGTGTGTGTGTGTGTGTGTGTGTGTGTGTGTGTGTGTGTGTGTGTGTGTGTGTGTGTGTGTGTGTGTGTGTGTGCGCGCGCGTGCGTGCACCGAGCACCTAGTTGTGTTTGCAGAAGCTGAATCATAGTTCCTGGTCCCGCCTCTTAACTGTTATCGACCCACTTCACTGACCCCCTGAAACTGTGTACAGGGTTCTCCACCTCCTCTCACTTACCACCCTGAAACTTGAAAAGTACTGTGGTTGGGTCTCTAGAAGTCACCTGTATCTTTGACTCCCTCTTCTCATATAGTACAGAGCTCTCCACCCTCCAGGTAGAGGCAGTCATTATCCTCTCACTCTAATTTTCTGAGTATTTTGAATGTTATGACTCTGTCTCCCCTGGTCTTCATTTCTTCAAGTATTGAGTACTTTAAATGTCCCCTTGTAGTATATTCCCCTCAGTTCTGGTACTTATCAGTCGTGCCTGCTCTCATACCTCCTTCCTCATTATTGTTCTCCAGTGTTCTTATATCCACTTGAGGCCAGCTTTGTTACTCCAGCCTCTCCTTCCAGTCTCTATGGAAGCCTCCTCTGTGTCGAATACTCTCTCTTACAGTCAAGGATGATACATTGTTATGTTAATAGACACAGAGACAACTAATGTGATATTTTACTGTGGCAACGTTTCGCTCTTCAGAAGCTTTGCCAAGCTGTTATGTAAAAGCTTGACAAAACTCCTGGAGAGTGAAACGTTGCCACTAGTAAAATGTCACATTAGTTACACTTGTGTCCTTTTACCTAACATATTGTCAGTAATTCTACCAACATTATTACAATTTGTCCCAGTAGTTACATCTGTGTCCATTTACTTAACATTTTGTCGGTAATTCTACCACTATTACTAAGAATGATACAGTCTGCAAGTCCTTCCCCCTACTGTTATATTTCCATCATTCTGTCTTAAAATTCAGGAAGATTCCTGAGGCAAGACTTGCCACCTCTAAACCCATGTTGCTTATTTCTCCTGTGCTTCACTTTTTTTTCAGGGTGCTCCAATACCCTGCGTATTATATTGTCAAGTGAAATGACCAGTAAGGGGAAACTGCTGTAAACTTTAATGTACTTTCATTCACGAAACAACCGGGACCAGGAGCTATGACAGAACTCCTGCAAACACAATTACGTCGGTAGATTAGCTATTCCAATAAGTTTGGTCTCTTCTGTAGCTACTTTATCTGGTTTTGATCCGTTATTCTCATTTCCATTTCATATCTGTTGTATTTTCTGCATCTGGTGACTGCTTGGTGTCTGGGGATGGATGGGGAAGTGGGTGATGGGTGTCCAGGTGTAGGAATCTGATGGATATGCTTGGGGATATTACAGATAGAAGGGAAAGGGAGCGAGAGATATGGGAGAAAGTGCAAGATAAACCCAGTGAAGAGCAGGGGTGCGGTGGGCACAATAAAGGAACACCGTATCAATATTCGTAGCCCCCAGATTATTTAACATCTTACTAGAAGATATCAGAAACACAGTTGGAACAAGTGTAGACGTCTTTCAAAGAAAACTGGACAAGTATCTTCACCAGGTTCGACTACATGGTTTGATGGTTCTGCTGGAACCAATTAGGTCATAAATGTGGAGCTGTCTGGTATGTTAATGTATTTCTTCTGTTTTTATTTAATATATATACTGCTTATACTGAGCTCAGCCGGGCTGTGGTTAGTACGTCGGTTTACGTGCGGCCAGGAGCAACAGCCTGGTTAATCAGACTCTGATCCACCACGAGGCCTGGTCACGGACCGGGCCGCGGGGGCGTTGACCCCCGAAACCCTCTATAGGTAAACTCTAGGTTTTCTCTGAAAGACGTCTACACTTGTTCCAACTGTGTTTCTGATATCTTCTAGTAAGATGTTGAATAATCTGGGGCTACGAATATTGATACGGTGTTCCGTTATAGTGCAGTCCCAGAACCTGCAGAAATTGAAAACACACCTCCCAACAATTCTCAACCAAAGGTGAATTTGTGCAAATATTATGCTTGGGGCATCTGTAAGCATGGAATAACAGGGGAAAAAAATGGGACATGCAACTTTGACCATCCCAAAAAATGTAGCGACCTCCTGTCTAAAGGAGTGTGTCGTTCTTCTTCCTGTACTTTCTTTCACCCAAAAATGTGCCACTCCTCGGTCCTCCAGAAGCAGTGTTACAACATCGAGTGCCCTGCATACCATCTAAAAGGGACCAGGAGGCACAGACCCCACAAGACAAACAATAGTAGCTACGACAACCCAACTCCAGGTGATTTTTTAGTGGCAGGAAACGAAAAAAGAAAATGGAAGGAAATAACAAAAATAGTCCACCACCTTGGAGCCTTGTTTGACTGGAGGCGCAGCCAGTGGCCACCCATGGCCCTCCAGAATTACAACTACTGATGCCAATAGCAAAATCCCCCCAACAAACACAGAATACAACCTCGTTCATATTTGCTAATATACAGGGCCTTAAGCCATCCACCAACAACAAAATACCTTTTATCAGTGGACTTCTAGAGGAGTCTAATGCAATGTTTGCAGCCTTCACAGAGACTCACACAAAAGATCACTTTGACAGTGAAATATGGATAAGTGGTTACAACCTTTTTAGATGCGACAGAAAAAACAGGCAACAAGGGGGGGTTGGCCTGTATGTCAAAGAGTCCCTTATCTGCACGGAGTTGCTGAACACCACAAATGAGGTAGTTGAAGTTCTATCAATAAAGATCGAGAACCAAAACCTAGTCATTGTGGTTGTATACAAGCCACCAGATGCAACCTCACAACAGTTCAAGGAACAGCTACTGAAAATTGATTACTGTTTGGAAAACCTTTCAGCTCCATCCCCAAACATCTTACTGCTTGGTGATTTCAACCTAAGGCACACAAAATGGAAGAATGTAGCAAATAATGTTATAGCTGAAACAATCCCCGGAGGTAGCGCAGATGAAAGGTCACACACACATGAGCTACTAAGTCTCTGCGAAAAACACACCTTAAGCCAGCAGATAGTGGAGCCAACAAGACTAGAAAACACACTTGACCTTATCTTCACAAATAATGAGGACCTGATAAGAGACATAAGAATATCAAAAACAACTAATTCCGAGCACAACCTAATCGAAGTCCAGACATACATGCATAGGGGTACTGATCAGCAGAATGCATGTACCTGTGAAGGTGTCTTCACAAAATACAACTTCAACAACAAGAACATCAACTGGGACCAGGTAAACCATGTCCTAAACGAAACATGTTGGGAAGATGTCTTAAATGACATGGATCCAAACCAGTGCCTTGAAAGGATCAACTTCCTGGTAGCCGAAGCATGTTCTAGGCATATTCCCCTAAGAAAGAAGAGCAGGAGTAAACTGGAGAGAGAAAGATGCTCCCTCTACAGAAGACGACGAAGAGTCACTGAGCTCCTCAGGAGTGCTAGAATATCTGATACACGAAAGGAGGCGCTGACCAGGGAAGTGGAAACTATCGAACTTAAGTTAAATGACTCTTACAGGAACCAGGAGAGGCAGGAGGAGCTTAAAGCTATTAGTGAAATTGAAAGAAATTCAAAATATTTCTTTTCATATGCCAAAAACAAGGCAAATACCACATCTAGTATCGGGCCCTTACTCAGACAGGATGAGACTTACACAGATGACAACAAGGAAATGAGTGAAATATTGAAATCCCAGTATGACTCTGTGTTTAGTGAACCATTAATCGGTCTGAGGATCGACGACCCAAATGATTTCTTCATGAATGAGCCTCAAAACTCATAAATGTATGCCAGATTTCCGACATTACCCTAACTCCGATAGATTTCGAAAAAGCCATTGACAACATGCCTATGCACTCAGCCCCGGGTCCAGACTCGTGGAACTCTGTTTTCATTAAGAACTGCAAGAAACCCCTTTTGTGTGCCCTAAGTACACTATGGAGGAGGAGCTTGGACATGGGTGAAATTCCACAGTCACTTAAAACAACGGATATAGCCCCACTCCATAAAGGTGGCAGCAAAGCATTAGCTAAGAACTATAGACCAATAGCTCTGACGTCCCACATCATAAAAATCTTTGAAAGAGTGCTAAGAAGCAGGATTGCAAATCACCTGGATTCCCAAAATCTGCACAATCCAGGGCAACATGGGTTCAGGGCAGGTCGCTCCTGCCTCTCACAACTACTGGATCACTATGACATGGCCTTGGATGCACTGGAAGAAAATCAGAATGCAGATGTAATATACACAGACTTTGCAAAAGCATTTGACAAATGCGATCATGGCGTAATAGCCCATAAAATACGTGCTAAAGGAATAACTGCGAAAATGGGGAGATGGATCTTCAACTTCCTAACAAATCGAACACAAAGAGTAGTGGTCAACAGAGTTAAATCGGAGGCTGCCATAGTGAAGAGCTCTGTTCCACAAGGCACAGTACTCGCCCCCATCTTATTCCTTATCCTCATATCAGACATAAACAGAGATATACACCACAGCACCGTATCATCCTTTGCGGATGATACTAGGATCTGCATGAGGCTGTCATCTGCTGAGGATGCGGTTAACCTCCAAGAAGATATAAACAAAGTTTTCCAGTGGGCAACGGTAAACAATATGATGTTCAATGAGGACAAATTCCAACTACTCCATTATGGAAAACTGGAGGAGATAATAACTAGAACAGAGTATACTACTGACTCCGGCCATACAATAGAGCGGAAAAATAATGTAAGGGACCTGGGAGTAGTAATGTCTGAGGATCTCACTTTCAAGGATCACAACAGTGCCACGATCGCACGTGCAAAGAAAATGATAGGATGGATAATGAGAACTTTCAAAACGAGAGATGCCAAGCCCATGATGATCCTTTTCAAATCACTTGTTCTCTCTAGGCTAGAATACTGCTGTACATTAACATCTCCATTCAAAGCAGGTGAAATCGCAGATCTAGAGAGTGTACAGAGATCCTTTACTGCACGTATAAGTTCTGTCAAGCACCTTAACTACTGGGAACGCTTGGAAGCACTTGACTTGTACTCGTTGGAACGCAAGAGGGAGAGATATATCATAATCTACACTTGGAAAATCTTGGAAGGAATGGTCCCAAATCTGCACACAGAAGTCACTCCCTACGAAAGTAAAAGACTGGGCAGGCGATGCAAAATGCCCCCAATAAAAAGTAGGGGCGCCATTGGTACACTAAGGGAAAACACCGTAAGTGTCCGGGGCCCAAAACTGTTTAACAGCCTCCCATCAAGCATTAGGGGAATTGCCAATAAGCCCCTGGCTGCCTTCAAGAGAGAGCTGGACAGATACCTAAAGTCCGTGCCGGATCAGCCGGGCTGTGGCTCGTACGTTGGACTGCGTGCGGCCAGCAGTAACAGCCTAGTTGATCATGCCCTGATCCATCGGGAGGCCTGGTCATGGACCGGGCCGCGGGGGCGTTGATCCCCGGAATAACCTCCAGGTAACCTCCCGGTGCCAGATTAACCAGGCTGTGATGGATATATGTGGCGGCGGGCCTCCAGAAGCAACAGCCTTATTGACCAGGCTAGCATCAGACAAGCCTGGCCCATGGCCGGGCTCCGCGAAACTCATCAAAGGTAAAGATATTTGGTTGCAAGTAATAATGTATTTGGGTGAGAGGTTTGGTGGAATTATGTGCCGTCTGCTGTTTGTAGGCCTCTCCCATTCTGATTTTTTTTTTTTTTTTTTTTTTTTTTTTTTTTTTTTTTTTTTTTTTTTTTTTTTTTTTTTTTTTTTTTTTTTTTTGTTTGGCTGCTCTGGTGTCATTATGTTGTGTGGATCCGCCTCTGCTTCTACTCTGACCCCTCAAGGAAGGTTCCTTGATGTTGGTGAGGGGCTCTTGATTTAGGAAATTGGATCTGTGCTCCAGTTCCCCGAATTAAGCCTGAATGCCTTCCACAAACCCCCCCCCAGGCGCTGTATAATCCTCCGGGTTTAGCGCTTTCCCTTGATTAACATAACATAACATGCTTCTACTCTGAATGCATTCACTTGTCTCTGATCTAACCTCCGCTCAACGTCTCTCCTCGGTTCTTTCTCCAGAAACATCCTTCTGTATTTTTCTGAATGATATAGATATTTGTTCGTGTGTAGCACTTGCTATATTGTTGTTACATTTGCCACTCCTGTCTTCAGTGGTCTTATTCTAGTTCTCGTAAACCTTCAGAGCCTCATAAAATTTACTGCTGCATTTGCCTCCTCTATCACTCTCACTTTTGCCATTGTGACATTTATTTTTATTTCATTTCCTTCTCTTGGCTTGAGTATCTTCATTCTTTTCGGTCATTCTGGAAGCTATCAGTAAAGTTTCCATCTTTTCTTCTTTCAATCTCAATTTTCATACATCTTTATCATCCTTTAATGCCTATTTCCAGTCAAATTACAACCCCAGAGTATCTTCAGAGAATGAGCTCAATGACATTAGTAGTAGCGCATTCAGCTGGCACCCTGAAGGGCCCGTGATTCGATCTCCGGCACGAGTGGAAACTTTGTATATATTTCCTGTTGTCCGGAACAAAAAATCAAAGAAAAAAAAGTCACAATTTTGGCTAGGAAAAAAAGGTCACATTTTATTAATTATCATAAACAATTGGAGTAATAAAACAAAATAATATTTTAAATCAGTTATTAACTGAGAGTACACGACTTGTACACACTGACGACACAATTTGTATATGATGGCATTTACACATATGTAAAAAAACATCACATTATATTTAATTCCTTAAGCACCCGCTGTCCCTTTTCAGCTAGCAGTAAGTAGGTACCTGGATGTTAGTCGACTGTTGTGGGCCACATCCTGGGATGTGGTAGGATATCTTAGATAGGGTTGGGTTTTCAAATGAGCTGTGGTAGGATAACAGTTCTTAGCCAGTTATACTGATGTGTATAAAGACAGAGAGGACAGAGAGAGAGAGAGAGAGAGAGAGAGAGAGAGAGAGAGAGAGAGAGAGAGAGAGAGAGAGAGAGAGAGAGAGAGAGAGAGAGAGAGAGAGAGAGAGAGAGAGAGAGACAGACAGACAGAGAGAGAGAGAGAGGGGGGGGGGAAGGGAGGAGCTCCTTTTATAGGCGAAGGAAGATGCGGATCCCAGAACTTCTCAATGGCTGTTGACTCTCTGTAGAAGTAAAGGAAACACTGGTTAGAGAACTGGAAAACTCTGAGCTAAGAGTCCAAGAGAGACACGGGAAGCAGAAAGCCATAACTGAAACTGAAATTAATCTAGAACACTTTTTGCTCATATGAACAGTCCGGGGCAAAAATAAAATCTACTATCGGGCTCTTAAAGAAAATGTAACATACACTAATGACAATAAAGAAACGAATGAAATACTGAAGTCAAAATATGACCGTGTTCAAAGAGCCTGTAATCAGTTTAAAGATTGACAACCCAAGGCAGTTTTTCGTAAATGAGACTTACGGGGCACGTAAGTACCCCTGTCTTCTAATAACATGTTCATTAGAAGACAGGGACAGCGAAGCTCAGACCTCTACAACACATTTGTCCTCAAAGATTTGTTAAGTTATACCATGAAGTAAAGAAAGATCCCAGACTTCATCTTACGAAACAGACACAACAAATGCGATAGTAATTATGGACAAGGTAGATTATAGTGGAAAAATGAACATGTTACTAGAAGACCGGGGAACTTACGTGCCTCTTAAAACTCCGCCGACATCTGCATAATTTCTGACATAACACTAACCCCATTTGACTTCAAAGAAGCCATTAACAGTATGGCTGTGCACTCTGTCCCACGCCCTGACTCTTGGAACAAGGAATGTAAGAAACCACTATTTCGAGCCTTAAATGTTCTACGGAGAAGAAACCTGGGCACAGGAATCATCCCACTGTCATGAAAACCCACTAATAAGATTCCACTCCACAAAGGTAGCAGTAAATCAGTTGCAGCACATTATAGACCAATAGTGTTGACGCCTCACATTATCAAACTCTTTGAGAGCTTAAAGCAACAAGACTGTCAGTCATACGGAATCACAACTACTACACAACCCAGAGCAACACAGGTTTAGAACAGGTCGTTCCCGCCTCTTGCATTTGCTGACTCATGACATGATTTTGGATTCAGTGGAAGACAAAATGCAGATTTAGTGTACAAAACCTTCGACAAGTATAACTATGGTGTGATAGCACACAAAATACCAGCAAACGAGATAACTAGAAACGTGATGGATAGTCACTTCTTAACAAACAGAAGCCAAAGAGTAATAGTTAACAGAATGGAATCAGAGGCTACTACATTGAGAAGTTCTGTTCCCCAAGGCACTGTATTCGCACCACCTCTTTCTTATTCTAATATCCGACATAGACTGGGACATAAATCATAGCACCATGACATCCTTAACAGACGATACAAGAATTTTATATGAGAGTGGTGTTCATCGAGGAGAGTGAACCACCACCAAGCTAAATCTTCCAGCGGTGAAGTGACAACACTATCATGTCCAATAAAAACATATTTGATATACCTCTGACGGGTTTCGAGAGTTTCCCTACTCCCACAGCCCGGCATGTCTAGTGCTTACCTGGTCAACCAGGCTGATGCTGCCGGAGGCCTGTTGGCGGCCTGTTTGCACATACTTCCATCACAATATGGTTGATCCGGTACTTAACACAGGCACAAAACTTGTCAAGTTTCCTCTTGAAGATCTGTACATTTATTCTGGTGGTATTTCTGATACCCTCTGGAAGAATATTGAATACAATGTTCTCTTTTTGTGCCCACAGCGCCTCTCCCCATTCACTGGGTTAATTTATGTTTTTCCCATATGTCTCACTCCAATAGGCGAGGTGCGTCCAGTGTACAGATTTGGGACCAGACTCTCGTACATCTTCTACGGATGTATGATGCATAACTCCTTCACCCCATCGAGTAT
The DNA here is from genome assembly GCF_026875155.1 of Cherax quadricarinatus. NCBI lineage: Eukaryota > Metazoa > Arthropoda > Malacostraca > Decapoda > Parastacidae > Cherax > Cherax quadricarinatus. The sequence continues at coordinate 40,291,863 of NC_069412.1, forward strand.
ATATTTTAGACTCTAAAGTATTCCCAGTAATTTGAATGCTGTATTAGCTCTATGCAGATTGTAAATGATCGTTAAAACTGTTCCATCTTCTCTATCTCCTACCCTGAGCGGAGCCGTCAACACTGAACAATACTCTAAGCGAGAGAGAGCGAGAAAGAGAGAGAGGAGGAGAGAGAGAGAGAGAGAGAGAGAGAGAGAGAGAGAGAGAGAGAGAGAGAGAGAGAGAGAGAGAGAGAGAGAGAGAGAGAGAGAGAGAGAGAGAGAGAGAGCACAAACTATTTGAGTTACAATCGACACTGGTTCCCTTCTTTTAAAAGTTCCCATTATCCCCTTTCTCATTTTCCTGGATTTCGTGACATTTGCCTCACGGTGTTCGTTGAAAGAGCGGCTAGTTGTCATTATTACTCCCAGATCTTTCACATGTTCCTTTCGTTGTATTTGGTGATCAACTTGAGTTTTGTACAGTGTCCCTTATTTAGCGCTTCATTCTCTCCATATTCAAGCAGCTGGAACCAGACACCATCAGGGATGAAACCTCTTCTAAATACATGCCATACATCGCATATCGTGTCTTACATATACATGTCAACACTGAACGTCTTGTTATTCTCCACTGCCTACTGCAAAACTCTCCTTATATCTTCTTGCATTTTTTCCGTGTCAGTTGCTCATTTGGTGAAAACCTGAGGAAATGAAGACTGGATGGGTGGCCTGGTGGTTACAGCTCTCTCTTCACGCGACGAGCGTCCGGGTTTGATTCCCGGTGAGGGTAGAAACATTGGGCGCGTTTCTTTACACCGGTTGTCTATGTTCACCCATCAGTAAAATGGGTACCTGGGAGTTAGTCGACTGGTGCGGGTTGCATCCTGGGACAAAACTGACCCAACTTGCCCGAAATGCTCTGCATAACTAGTGACTTTCTATATAGTAGTATGTCACTAATGTCAGCAAGGCCTGTATACCTTGTACATGTACTTGTAGAAATAAAGATATTATTACAACATAAACTGGAATCATTCCGTAGGTTGGAAGCTCAATGTGAGAGACTTCAAGAATGATAACATCAAGAAGTGTCTTTATGGAGGTGTATGTCTGTGTTTGGGGAGTTGGTGATTGGGAGGGTGAGCTTGGAGGGAAGAGGATGAGCTGGGAGAGGAGAGAGTCAGCTGGGACGGGAGAAAGTGAGTTGGGAGGGGAAAGAATGAACAGGGTCGGGGGAGGGTGAGATGAGAGGGGAGGGAAAGAGTGAGATGGGAGGGAAAAAAAGAGCTGGGAAGGGGGAGGGTTAGCTGGGAAGGGAAAGGGTGAGCTGGGAGGGGAAAGGGTGAGTTGAAAGCTAAGACGGTGAGATGGGAGGGAAAAGAGTGAGCTGGGAAGGAGTGGGAAGGGTAAGATGGAAGGAAAGAGGGTGAGCTTAGAGGGGAGAGTGGGGAGTGAGAGGCCGGGGTGGAGGGGAGGGAGTTACTGAGCAACAGAGATGAAGAACACGAAATAGAGGGGAAAGATGCGTCGGTGAGAGCTAAGGATGAGGGGTGAAGGAGAGGGGAGAAGCAGTAATGAGGAAAGGGGGAGGAGACTGTGTCGAGGGGAAAGGAGGGGGGATAGAGGGAGAGAAGGGGATCGGAAAAAAGAACTAGGATAAAGGGAAAAAAAGGGTAGAGTGAAAGGAAGAGGGTTGGAGCCAGGGGTGCGTAGGTAGGCAGAGGGGAAATACAAAATGTGTAGTGGTGATGGTTGTTACGTGAGGGGGAGACAACCCCCCTTCCCCTTACTTACCCACCCATTGGGCAGACCCATTAGTCACTACCTCTCTTCCCGTCTCCCTCACTCCCCCCTCTCCCTCACTCTTCCCCTCTCCCTCTTCCCCTCTACAGTACTCCCTCACTCTTCACTCTACAGTACTCTATCCCTCTCTTTCATTCTCCCCCTATGTCAATCTCCCTTTCTATTTCTGCCTTCCCCTCTCTCTTTGTCCCTCTCACTCTGCCTTCCCTGGGAGCATTTGTCACACTCTTTCTCGTGAGTGTCCCCTCACGTGGTTCAACACGTCCCCTTACTTCCCCCTCGCTCTACAGTACTCACCCTTGCTCTACAGTACTCACCCTCACTCTACAGTACTCACCCTCACTCTACAGTACTCACCCACACTCTACAGTACTCACCTTCACTCTGCAGTACTCACCTTCACTCTACAGTACTCACCCTCACTCTACAGTACTCACCTTCACTCTACAGTACTCACCTTCACTCTACAGTACTCTCCTTCACTCTACAGTACTCACCTTCACTCTACAGTACTCACCTTCACTCTACAGTACTCTCCTTCACTCTACAGTACTCATCTTCACTCTACAGTACTCACCTTCACTCTACAGTACTCACCTTCACTCTACAGTACTCACCTTCACTCTACAGTACTCACCCTCACTCTACAGTACTCATCTTCACTCTACAGTACTCTCCTTTACTCTACAGTACTCACCCTCACTCTACAGTACTCACCTTCACTCTACAGTACTCTCTTTCACTCTACAGTATTCGCCCTCACTCTACAGTACTCATCTTCACTCTACAATACTCACCTTCACTCTACAGTACTCACCCTCACTCTACAATACTCTTCTTCACTCTACAGTACTCGCCCTCACTCTACAGTACTCTTCTTCACTCTACAGTACTCACCCTCACTCTACAGTACTCTCCTTCACTCTACAGTACTCGCCCTCACTCTACAGTACTCTTCTTCACTCTACAGTACTCACCCTCACTCTACAGTACTCTCCTTCACTCTACAGTACTCGCCCTCACTCTACAGTACTCTCCTTCATTCTACAGTACTCGCCCTCACTCTACAGTACTCTCCTTCACTCTACAGTACTCGCCCTCACTCTACAGTACTCTCCTTCATTCTACAGTACTCGCCCTCACTCTACAGTACTCTCCTTCACTCTACAGTACTCGCCCTCACTCTACAGTACTCTCCTTCATTCTACAGTACTCGCCCTCACTCTACAGTACTCTCCTTCATTCTACAGTACTCGCCCTCACTCTACAGTACTCTCCTTCATTCTACAGTACTCGCCCTCACTCTACAGTACTCTCCTTCACTCTACAGTACTCGCCCTCACTCTACAGTACTCTCCTTCACTCTACAGTACTTACTCTCTACAGAAGACAGGAGGAAGAGGAGTGGAAGGGAGGAGGAAGAGTGGAAGGATGAAGAGTATGAAGAGGAAGAGAAGGAAGGAAGACGAGAAGGGAGGAAGAGGAGAAAAGAGGAAGAGGAGAAAAGAGGAAGAGGGAGGAAGAGGGAGGAAGAGGAGAAGGGAGGAAGAGCAGAAGGGATGAAGATGGAGGAAGAGAAGGGAGGAAGATGGAGGAAGAGAAGAAAGGAGGAAGACGGAGGAAGAGAAGGGAGGAAGAGGGAGGCTGAGGGGGAGGAAGAAGAGAAGGAAGATGAGAAGAAGGGAAGAGGAAGAACAGTGAAAGGGAGGAGGTAGAAGAGAGGAAGAGAGAAAGAAAAGGAATTTGAGGAAGAGGAGTGGAAGGGAGGAGGAATAGGACTGGGAGGAGGAAGAAGAGTGGAAGGAAGAGAATTTTAATCAAAGACATACAAAATGGAAGAATATAACAAATAATGTTACAGCAGAGAGAATCTGAGGAGGCAGCTCTGATGAAGTCACACAAGTGTGAGATGCTGAATTTCTGCAGTAAACACACCCTAAGTCAGAAGATAGTGGAGCCAACAACACTGAAAACACAGTTGACCTTATTTTCACAAATAATGATGACTTGGTAAGAAACATAACAATATCAAAAACATTTAATTCGGATCCCACTCTAATCGAAGTCCAGACTTTCAAGCACAGGGGCCCTGACCAGCAAAATGCATATAGCTACGAGGGTACCTTCACCAAATTCAACTTCAACAACAAGAACATCAACTGAGACCAGGTAAACTATGTCCTACATGAAACATGTTGGGAAGATATCTTAAATAACATGAATTCAAACCAGTTCCTTGAAAAGATCAACTTTCTGGCAGCAGAAGTATGCTCAAGGTATATTTCCCTACGAAAAAGAGAAGAAGTAAACTGAAGAGAGACGCTCCCTCTATAGGAGAAGGCGAAGAATCACTGAGCTCCTCAAGGAGGCTAGATTATCTGAAACACGGAAGGAAGCACTAACCAGGGAAGTGGGAAATATTGAGCTTCAGTTAAATGATCCATACAGGATCCAGGAGAGACAGGAGCTAAAAGTAATTGTGAAATCGAAAGACATTCAAAATATTTCTTTTCATATGCCAAAAACATGTCAAAAACCACATCTAGTATCGGGTCCCTGTTCAGACAAGATGGAACTTACACAGATGACATCAAACAAATGAGAGAGATACTCAAGTCTCAATACGACTCTGTGTTTAATGAAATATTAATCAGTCTAAAGATCGACAATCCAAATGATTTTTTCATGAATGAGCCTCAAAACCCTGTCAATGTATGCCAGATTTCAGACATAACCCTAACTCCACTGGACTTTGAAAAAGCCACTGACAGCATGCCCATGCACTCAGCCCCAGGCCCAGACTCGTGGAACTATCGCGTGCCTGAAGTATGCCATGGAGAGGGAGCACAGACACGGGCGTAATCCCACATTTACTAAAATCAACGAATATAACTCCACTCCATAAAGACAGCAGGAAACCAATAACTAAGAACTACAGAGCAATAGTCCTAACGTCCCACATCATAAAAATATTTGAAAGAGTTCTAAGAATAATGATCGCATATTACTTGGATTCCCAATAACTGCACAATCCAGGGCAGCATGGGTTTAGAGCAGATCGATTCTGCCTCTCGCAACTACTGGATCACTATGATACGGTCTTGGATGTACTGGAAAACAAACAGATCATGGTGTAACAGCGCACAAAAAGAACGCTAAAGGGATAATTAGCAAAGTGGGCAGATGGATCTTCAACTTTCTGACCAGTCAAACATAAAGAGTAGTGGTTAACAGAGTTAAGTCAGAGACTGCCACAGTGAAAAGCTCTGTTCCACAAGACACAGTCCTTGACCCTATCTTGTTCCTCATCCTCATATACATAAACAGAGATGTAAACCACAGCACTGTATCATCCTATGCAGACGATACTAGAATCTGCATGAGACTATCATCCACTGAGGACAGGGTAAATCTCCAAGCAGATATAAACCAAGTTTTCCGGTGGGCAGTGAAAAAAATATGTTTAATGAGGACAAATTTTAACTATTCCCTTATGGAAAACTGGAGGAAATAAATAGCTAGAACTGAGTATACTACAAACTCAAATCACACAACAGAGCAGAAAAGTAGTGTGAAGGACTTGGAAGCGTTTATGTCAGAGGATCTCGCATTTCAAGGATTACAACAGAGTCACTATCACAGCTGCGAGGAAAATGATAGTATGGATAACGAGAACCTTTAAAACATGCCAAGCCACTGATGATCCTTTTCATATCACTTGTCTTCTCTAGGCTGAAATACTGCTGTACACTAACAGCTCCATTCAAGGCAGGTGAAATCGCAGATGTAGATAATGTACAGAGAACTTTTACTGCACATATAAGTTCAGTCAAGCACCTTAGTTACTGGGAACGCTTGGAGTCACTTAACCTGTACTCACTGGAGCGTAGGCGAGAGAAATACATCATAATCTACACCTGGAAAATCCTAGAGGGACTGGTCCTAAATCTGCGCAAAGAAATCACTCCCTACGACATCAAAAGACTTGGTACTATATACCTTCAGTGAAAAGCAGGGGCGCCTTCAGTACACAAAGAAAAACACAATAAGTGTCCGGGGGCCCAAGACTGTTCAACAGTCTCCCACCAGGTATAAGGGGAATTGCCAATAGACCCCTGTTTGCCTGCAAGGGGCAGCTGGACAGATAGCTGAAATCAGTACCTGACGAGCAGGGCTGTGGTTCGTACGTTGGACTACGTGTGGCTATCAGTAACAGCCTGGTTGATCAGGCCTCGATCCACCGGGAGGCCTGGTCAAGGACTGGGCCGCGGGAGCATTAACCCCCGGAACACCCTCCAGGTAGACTCCAGCACTAACAACAATTCACAGTACCAACAAAGGAATCGCTTCTCTCCCACCACCGTGAGTCACCCCCCGCCTCCTCACTTACAAAGACTACCTTCCCCACCTCTCCTCCCTAACAAGTCACCTCTCTATTCCCCTCCCACTACTTGTGTCACCCCTCCTACTCTGAGCCACTTCTTTTATCAGTCGAGTCACCATTTCCTCAGCTGAGTCACCCCTTCCACAGCTGAGTCACCCCTTCCTCAGCTGAGTCACCCCTTTCTCATCTGAGTCATCCCTTCCTCAACTGCCTGCTGATATAACTCAAGTCTTCCAGTGGACCTCAGACAATATAATGTTTAACGAGGACAAGTTTCAATAGTTCTGCTATGGAAGAATGAAAGAAATATAGCTTGTTCAGAAGTACAGGACAAAGTCTCATGTGCGAGACCTGGGAGTAATGATGTCAGCAGATCTCACATCCAAGGATGACAACAATATTGTCATTGCTACAGCAAACAAAATGGTAGGTTGAATAGCTAGAACTTTCAAGACAAGAAATGCTGAGCCAACGATGATACTCTGTCACTTGTTTTCTCCAGGTTGGAATACTGCTGTACATTAATGACCACCTTCAAGGCAGGCGATATGATGAGTTGGAAAACATCCAGAGAGCTTTCCTCACCCGAATACACTGACTCGAACATCTGAACTACTGGGAACCCTAAAGATACCTTTAACTGTATTCCTTGAAACACTGGCGAGAAAGGTACATCATAATTTACAGCTGGAAAATCCTGGAGGGAATAGTCCCACACCTGAACACTGAAATAAGTTCTGAAATCGAGACTTTCCTACGTATGTGGTCAGCAGTAACAGCCTGGTTAATTTGGTCTTGGTCCACCGAGAGGACTGGTCTGGGACCAGGCCGCGGGGACGTTGACCCCCACGACCCGGGGGGTGGGTCAAGTATCCTTTAGGAAGGGAAACCCCTGTTTGTCCTTGACTCTCCCTCCCCCACCAACGAATATTAGGTATCCTCTCCGACTCTACCAAATGAAATACACCTCCTCTACCTGCGGTACCTGAGTCTCAACCTCCACTCACCTACTTCCACACTTCACCTACCTCCACTGAACCTACCAGTGTATATACACTAAGAGTTCACCCTAGACCCTATTTTTGTCATCAGTGTCACTGACTGGTGGCACTTACAGCCTAAATATCTCCTGTGCACAGGCTTTAAACTTTATAAACCAACCAGCTATTGCAACCATAGTGGAATGATTGACCGTATCCTCACGGCCATCCTTAAGTGCACACGCTCAGACTGACACAGTGACGAGTGTGCCACCAATCCTGTGTGATGGTGTATGACAGACCAACTCATCCTGTGTGATGGTGTAAGACAGACCAACCCATCCTGTGTGATGGTGTATGACAGACCAACCCATCCTGTGTGATGGTGTATGACAGACCAACCCATCCTGTGTGATGGTGTATGACAGACCAACCCATCCTGTGTGATGGTGTATGACAGACCAACTCATCCTGTGTGATGGTGTATGACAGACCAACCCATCCCATGTGATGGTGTAAGACAGACCAACCCATCCTGTGTGATGGTGTATGACAGACCAACCCATCCTGTGTGATGGTGTATGACAGACCAACCCATCCTGTGTGATGGTGTATGACAGAGAAACATAGGTAGTTTTCCCCACTGTGTAACTATCCTATGGAATAGAGTAGCAGCACACTGCTGATATATACAAAGCTACTAATTAAATTCACACACTCACTCTCTCGTGCTTACAAACAAACCCCTTTTTCCCAATTTCCACATTCCGAATCCCTCACACTGAGGTCCCCTCCTCTCCTCTCCCCTCCACCAAAACAGGTGGGTGATGTAAACTATGACCCTCGCGAGTCTGGCCAACCCCCCCCTCCCATCCCTGTCCGGGCATGGGACCCCATCACCTGGCTGTATGGGGTGTCCTCCCCTGCCTGGGGAGACATCCCCCCCATCCCTAACTCACCCCAGCAGCAGATCAATTCCACACGATGACTACTCCTGGTTCCCGGTACCGTAGTGTGACACACACACACACGTACACTCATGAAATGACGCACATGTATACTTACGCACTGACGCACACGTGACAACCGGTAACCAACTAACACGTACACGCACGCACGCCAGCACTCTCACATGGAAGGTAACTGGGAAGGCTACACAAAGCTCTACCCAGAATGTAGGGACAGTCAGACGTGTAGCTGTTCATGTATGGTAAACAATACTGACAAGGTGAAGAATTACACACTTGTGCAAATCTGACTATCTTTATTGTAGACGTTTCGCCATCCAGTGACTTTATCAGTACAAATTCCAGGACATAACTGGAAGACAGTAGAACTATGTACAAAAGATGAGGTAATAAATCTTTACCTTTTGTCTTGTATATAATTCTACTGTCTTCCAATTATGTCCTGGAATTTGTATTGATAAAGTCATTGGATGGCGAAACGTCTACAATAAAGATACTCAGATGTTGCACATGTGTTTAATTTTTCAGACGTTTAGTTACTGGCTCTCAGTCACATGAAGTTTAGCTACACAGTGACTTCATCAGTCCAATACTGATGAAGTCACTGTGTGGCTAAACGTTTCCAAAATAAAGATACCCAAGTGTTGCACATGTGTGAAGAGCTCTGTTCCACAAGGCACAGTACTCGCCCCCATCTTATTCCTTATCCTCATATCAGACATAAACAGAGATATACACCACAGCACCGTATCATCCTTTGCGGATGATACTAGGATCTGCATGAGGCTGTCATCTGCTGAGGACGCGGTTAACCTCCAAGAAGATATAAACAAAGTTTTCCAGTGGGCAACAGTAAACAATATGATGTTCAATGAGGACAAATTCCAACTACTCCGTTATGGAAAACTGGAGGAGATAATAACTAGAACAGAGTATACTACTGACTCCGGCCATACAAAAAGAGCGGAAAAATAATGTAAGGGACCTGGGAGTAGTAATTTGCTGAGGATCTCACTTTCAAGGATCACAACAGTGCCACGATCGCACGTGCAAATAAAAATGATAGGATGGATAATGAGAACTTTCAAAACGAGAGATGCCAAGCCCATGATGATCCTTTTCAAATCACTTGTTCTCTCTAGGCTGGAATACTGCTGTACATTAACATCTCCATACAAAGCAGGTGAAATCGCAGATCTAGAGAGTGTACAGAGATCCTTTACTGCACGTATAAGTTCTGTCAAGCACCTTAACTACTGGGAACGCTTGGAAGCACTTGACTTGTACTCGTTGGAACGCAGGAGGAGAGATATATCATAATCTACACTTGGAAAATCTTGGAAGGAATGGTCCCAAATCTGCACACAGAAATCACTCCCTACGAAAGTAAAAGACTGGGCAGGCGATGCAAAATGCCGCCAATAAAAAGTAGGGGCGCCATTGGTACACTAAGAGAAAACACCATAAGTGTCCGGGGCCCAAAACTGTTCAACAGCCTCCCATCAAGCATTAGGGGAATTGCCAATAAACCCCTGGCTGCCTTCAAGAGAGAGCTGGACAGATACCTAAAGTCA
>NC_069412.1:40306553-40401553 GCF_026875155.1 Cherax quadricarinatus
CAAGTATTCCCAGTTAATAAGGTGTTTGGCGGAACTTATATGTGCAGTAAGGGTTCTCTGTACATTCTCTAGATCTGAGATTTCACTGGTTTGAATGGAGCTGTTAGTGTACAGCAGTATTCCAGCCATGGCATCCCTTGTTTTGAAGGTTCTCATTATTCATTCTATCATTTTTCGTCGCGGATGTGATATGATACTGTTGTGACCTTGAAGGTGAGATCTTCTGACATTAACACTCCCAAATCCTTCACAATACTTTTCCTCTCTATGTGATTAGAGTTTGTAGTATATTCAGTTCTAGTTATTATTTCCTCCAGTTTTCCATAACGGAGTAGTTGAAACTTGCCTTCACTAAACATCATAGTGTTTCCTTTCCCCCACTGGAAAACTTGATTTATATCTTCTTGGAAATTTCCCTGTCCTCAGTGGATGATAGTCTCATGCAGATTCTAGTATCATCTGCAAAGGAAGACACGGTGTTACGGTTCACATCTCTGTCTTCGTCTGATATGAGGATGAGGAACAGGATGGGGGCGAGTACTGTGCCTTGTGGAACACAGCTTTTCACTGTGGCATCCTCCTACTTAACTTTTTTTATCATTACTCTTTGTGTTTGATTGGTCTGAAAGTTGAAGATCCATCTGTCCACTTTGCCTGTTATTCCTTTAGCACGTATTTTGTCCGCTTGACAGTGATCGCACTTGACATAGTGATCAGTTTCGTCTAAAAAAATATACCTGGAGAGGGTTTCGGGGGTCAACGCCCCCGCGTTGATCAGACCCTGATTCAGCCTGGCTGAATCAGGGTCTGATCAGCCAGGCTGTTACTGCTGGTCGCAAGCAAATTGACGTACGAACCACAGCCCGGCTGGTCGGGTACTGACACTAGGTGCCTGTCCAGTGTCTTCTTGAAGGCAGCCAGGGGTCTATTGGTAATCCCCCTTATGTGTGTTGGAAGGCAGTTGAACAGTCTTGGGCCCCTGACACTTACTGTGTTGTTTCTCAGTGTACTCATGACGCCCCTGCTTTTCATTGGGGAAATGTTGCATCTCCTGCCGATTCTTTTGCTTTCATAGGGAGTGATTTTCGTGTGCAAGTTTAGTAATAATCTCTTTAGGATTTTCTAAGTGTATATTATCATGTATCTCTCGCCTGCGTTCCAGGGAATACAAATCAAGGGATCTACAGTTCTTCCATCAATGTTTCTGAAATTTGCTGGTAACGGATTGTATAGTCTTGTACCATGGTTCCCCTGGTTTTAATACTTTGCACTTCCTCCCGTATCTCTCACTTCAGTATGCTGCTATATTAGTGCATAGATTTGGAACAAGGCCCTAAGTACCTTCCATTTATATATTTTCAGGTCTCTCTCTCTCTCTCTTCTCTGTTCCAGTGAGTACATTCCAAGTAGTCTGAGACGTTACCTGTAGTATAGACACACACACACACTCTCTCTCACTTTCTCTAACGCATCAACATACCGTACACTCACTCTCGCTCACTCTGTTTTTCTTTTTTTTTTGTCACTTGTGGTTTTCTTTGATGAGTTAGCGTCTCATCACAACCAAAGTGACTACTATTAACAACTTATCATGTGGAAATCACTACTAATACACAGTCAATGATAATACCTCCGACCTAGTACCACCACCACTACCACACTAGCATCACCACCACACTAGCACCACCACATTATCACTACAACTAGCACCACCACACTATCACCAATCCTAATCTCACTATGTCACCATCATCACCACATAATGTTTAACGCTACACAAATAACCCGCACATAGGAGAGAGGAGTTTACGACGACGTTTCGGTCTCTGTAAATGGTCCAGCCGGACCGATTTGTCATCGTAAGCTCCACTCTCCTATGTGCAGGTTATTTGTGTATTGTTCCAGTTACGGTATTGTGTCTTTTTGTTATTAATGTTTAACAATGTTGTCACCATTACAGAACCACTGACACCATAACTTCTCACCACCACTACCATCACTCAGTGTGTGATAACATCACCACACCACTGACTCAGTGATGACGTTACCAGCATGCATGAAACAGCAGTAGTATTAGTGTCACCTGACTAGACCCCCGCAAACGCAAATCAGTGAGTACACATTTATTTATAATTTAAATTACTTGAAAGAACGATAATCCCTCTGTAGCTCTCTCTCTCTCTCTCTCTCTCTCTCTCTCTCTCTCTCTCTCTCTCTCTCTCTCTCTCACTCTCTCACTCTCTCTCTCTCTCTCTCTCTCTCTCCTCTCTCTCTCTCTCTCCCCACAATGTTTCTGAGACAAACGATATGAACGGGAAAAACAGAGAGGACAGGGTACTTAGAGAAAGGGGAGACAAGGGAAGATTGCCAAAGAGAGGGATATAGGAAAAAAGAGGAAAGAGGGAGAGAGAGAGAGAGAAAGGAGAAAGTTAGAGGTCATCACCATAGTCACAACCCCCCACACAAGGGACCAGGAGCTATGACTCGGGCCAGGAGCTATGAACCGACCCCTACAACCACAATTAGGTGAATACACACAAACACACAGAGTACTAGGACCACTGCTGTTCTAAATAAAAGAACAATAAGAATATGAGAGGACAGTGATAAACTCCAGAGACGTCAATAGACTGCAGATGTGGTCCAACAAGTGGTTTCTCGAGTTCAATCCGAACAAATGCATGGGCAGACGGGACACAGCACAGCTGAGAAACTGCAAATATTAGGGAATGAAAAGGACCTGAGATAACACCAAGCATATCTCCAGAGTTGCACATAAACCAACAGCAGAGGCATATCCAAGATTAACAAACCTAAGACTAGCATCAGGCACTCCAATAAAGAATTCTTCAAACTTATACACGACATATGTTAGGCCAATAACTGAGTACGTTGCTCCAGCATGGAGCCTACACATAGTCAAGCAAGTGAAGAAACCGAAAAAGATCTAAAGGTTTGCAACCAGACTAGTACCAGAACTAAGAAAAATGTACTGAGAGGGGAGGCTGAAGGAACTGAATCTGACGACATTAGAGAGACCGACAAGGAAGGAGGGGGACATGATTACTACGTACAAAATCTTAAAGAGGAATTAACAAGACTGATATGGAGAGACTGAATTAAGACGATCAGAATCAAGGGGACACACGTGGAAGCTGAAGACAGATGATTCATAGGAATGTTAGGAAACATTTCTTTAGTCTCGGGATGTTTGTGAAGAGTAACAACTTGGATGAGGCAAAGGCTGAAACAAACTCAGAACACAGCTTCAGTACGTATGAGGCCAGAAATCAGTGATATCGATCAAATTGGTCTAGGAGGCAGGGCCAGGAGCTAAGTTTCGACCCCTACAAACACACCTCGGTGAGTACAACTTGGTTAGTACACACATACCAAGCCAAGTGCCTGTGACAAATATGAACCAGCTCTTCTCACCACCATAAACGTTCATATTTCAACGTTGCCTGATGTCATCCTGGGTCACCTCGTTGCCAGACGTATAAGAATTTTTTTTGGCTAATTTGCTGGTTTTTGGCTAAACGTACTTTTTTTTTTTACGTCTATGTAACTTTAATTAACTGATTTAAAAAATACTGAAGTATTTAGAAATTGATGTTGAATGAAACGTCAAAAATCTGATGTAGTAATCTGAGGACAGGAAGCAGCTCTAGTACTATTATTATTATTATTATTATAATCACGGGGAAGCCCTAAACACGTAGGTGTCATACAGTCCCCGGGGAATGGGAGACAATCAGATTCCATCCGAGAGAGAGAGAGAGAGAGACAGAGAGAGAGAGAGAGAGAGCTAAAACAAGAACAAGGGGAGATAAAGCAAGAGAGGAGAGGGAGAACAAGAGGGAGAGGAAGAAAGAATAGAGAAGGGAATGAATGAAGGGGGGAATAACGGCAAGGGGAAGAGAGGATAATGTAAGGGGATAAGAGGGGAAGAGGAAGGGAAAAAAGAGGTAGGGAGAGGGCGAGGGAAGTGGCAGAACTGACGTGGAAGACGATTAGTGAAGAGGAGAGAATGGGACAGAGGAGAGAGAGATGACACGAAGAGTGTATGGAGGGAGAGGGAGTGCGAGTGAAGGGAGTGTAAGGAGAGAAAGGGTAAGGAGAAATGTAGGAGAGAAAAAGTAGAGAGAAAGGTAGAGATTTAGAATGCTGCCGAAGGGGCTAGTTTATTGTGCACCTCGCATTGATCCTGTGGATGGTAGCACAAGACTATGTACATGGATACACATAAGGCCTAGGAACTAGGCCCCAAAAGGGTTAACTAGAGTACATCTGGATTTATATCTACAGTTGACTTATCTGTTGCAAGCAAATTTAGGAAACTTGCTTGATATGTCCGGTTTCTTATTTTCATTAATAAAATATCTTGACATGTCACATATATTGTTATAATGAATATTTCTTTATTTCTCAATAAGTGTTAATTAAGCACATAGTGTTCAAGATAGTGACCATAAAGCTGGCCACATACTTTGCATTTAGTTTGATTATCCTAAGTGTGTCTCCAAGGCTGCCAGAAGCACTTGCAAACAAGCCTAAGCCTAGCTACTACAACATCGGTCCGTCCACCAGTGTGCCAGTCTTCTGAAGCATATATCCTGCCGCTTCCCGGGTATTTTCTTCTGGCCTATTATTTTCTTGTGACTGTCTTGTTAGTTCCCTAATCTTGCGGGATCCACACCACAAACATAAACTCTTCGAATTCCTCTTCAGAAAGACTTCAATCATAGACTTCTCGCCTGGAAAAGAGGTTGTCATGACCTCTGACCAGGGAGTGGTGTCCAGAGGACTCATAGCTTGACATCATGCTATCACAAGAATTCTGATTCACTTGCAAGACAGGCTGAAGTGTGGCTTGTCACTCTGCCGGATACAGACAGTGGATACTGAAGCTGTGGTGATCCTGGTGGGAAAGTTTTATCATCTACTGATGGTGTACCCAGCAACAAATATATGGGTGAACTTTGGTACCGGAAATAATTTCACATATGTGCTGGTCAATGCATCGCTCGTGGATTAGAAGCAGCAGGCCAAGCCTTGCCTGTCCTCTACAGCTTCAAATGCTGTGATACTGTATCTGCTTTGTTTGGAAAGAGCAAGAAGTCTGCATGGAAAAAAAAAAGAAAGTCCTACCACCGAGTTAGAGAAGCTTTCTCTTACACTGCAGTTAATCCTCACTGTAGGCTAGACGCGCACAGCAACTTCAAACACAATGAGCAATACACAGTTGTTCTCTAGGACAAGACCAGCTTAGTGCCTGATCAGGCGGGCTGTGGTGCTTACGATGAGCGTCTTGCGGCTAGCACAACAGACTGATTAATCAGATCATCCACTGGAAGGTCTGGTCTGGGACCGGCCAGCGATGGCGTTGACCCTTGGAACACACTCCAGGTCGACTGGTCACCTGTCAAGGCTGAGGGACTTGTCACCTCAAAATCACTTCTCCACTTCTACTGCCTCCCATATTATAATGACCACTGTATTTGACGGACGTAGCCTGAATCAATACAGATTCTTGGACATAATAAGAAAAACAGAAGAACTATATACAAAAGATGAGGTAATCAGTCCCTCAGCCTTGAAGGTGGTGTTTAGAGCACCATGGTTGTAGAGATTCTGAAGCACAGGCAAGGAGACTGTGCTTCAGAATCTCTACAACCATGGTGCTCTAAACACCACCTTCAAGGATGAGGGACTGATTACCTCATCTTTTGTATATAGTTCTTCTGTTTTTCTTATTATGTCCAAGAATCTGTATTGATAAAGCCACTGGATGGCGAAACGTCTACAATAAAGATAACCAGATGTTGCACAAGTGTCTTAACTTTCATCTTGTCGGTATTGTATACCTGTCTTGCACAACGGCCGTAGCCTGCTGAGCATGCGAAACGTTCGCCAGTAAAGATACCTAGGTGATAAGATACCTTGTTGATAATGTATACCATAGGTGTCCACTAGGCCAAGATCTGGACCATGAATGACGTGACTCTGCAAGAAACTTCATCTCTTGAGGGACGAGGCTGCACTTGGGACAATGTGAACAAATTTTGGATCTCTGTATACCTGGAGAGGGTTTCGGGGATTAACGCCCCCGCGGCCCAGTCTGTGACCAGGCCTCTGTGCGGACCATATTTTCCATGGAACATGCAGTGAATCAGCTAGGTGTGACTGCAAGAACACGAAAGACTGTGGCGGGAGATGTACAAAGAAGAAGGCTCAAGTGAAGTGCATAGAACTTTGTAACTGCAAAAATATCAGAGATACTGGAGAACGATCTAAATGCATATAGTATGGAGGTAATTTTTCTTATGAGTAAGACAAACAAGAGCAGCTTCATCAAGATACTGTCCTGGATCCTCCTAAACACACACAGCTGAGGCACCACTTGACACCATCACATACCCAGCATGTAAAACAATGAACAATCATACCTTTGATGAGTTCCGAGAGTTTTTCTACTCCCAGAGCCCGGCCTTAGGCCAGGCTTGTCTGACCCTAGATCTACCTGGAGGGTATCCGGGAATCAACGTCTCAGCGGCCCGGTCCATGACCAGGCCTCCCGGTGGATCAGGGCCTCATCAACCAGGCTGTTGCTGCTGGCCGCACGTAGTCCAACGTACGAACCGCAGCCCAGCTGATCCGGCACCTACTTTAAGTATCTGTCCAGCTCCCTCTTGAAGGCAGCCAGGGGTGTATTGGTAATTCCCCTTATGCATGGTAGGAGGCTGTTGAACAGTCTTGGGTTCCAGACACTTATGGTGTTTTCTCTTCGTGTACCAATGGCGCCCCTACTTTTCACTGGGGGTATCTTGCACTGCCTGCCCAGTCTCTTACTTCCTTAGGGAGTGATTTCTGTGTGTAGATTCGGGACCATTCCTTCAAGGATTTTCCAAGTGTAGATTATGACATATTGTAAAGGATCTAAGGGAATACTATGTACTAATTAAAATCTTGTAATTTTTCAGTTGTCTTTGCCTATGAAATATATTTTACATTTGTTATAATACAATACCAAGACTCAAAAAAATGTCATTTTTTCCTACTTGTGCCTCTGGGAAGTGAGTCCATAATGTTCGTCAAGCATCATAAATATCTTGTATTAATGTGATTCATCAAGTACAGTAACTTCGTGTATACTGCACTTGGTACTAGTGTAGTATCTTGACAACTATCAAAGATACACAGGTGTACTACACACACAATTAGTGTTTCGTTACCTGAATAAACATGAGTGATTAATGTGTCACTTTACCCGCTAATATCGTCCATAATTTAATTTTATTGTAATTAGATGGTTAAAAAAGTATGAAGTTTTATTATGCAAATTAAAGTTTCCTGGATATCAAATTTCAGGATCACAGCAACACTGTTAACAGTAAGGTATTTACAAAATATTTAACAGTAGGGTATTTACAAAAATAATTAACAGTAAGGTATGTACAAAATAAATAATTAACCGTAAAGTATTTACAAAATAATTAACAGTAAGGTATTTGCAAAATAATTAACAGTAAGGTATTTACGAAAAAATTAACAGAAAGGTATTTACAAATGCTTCAGAAAGTGTGGTGATTTTATTCAGAATGTTTACATTTTTTTTTATTACGCTGCTTTACTAAAGAACAACCCAATAAAGAGAGAGAGAGAGAGAGAGAGAGAGAGAGAGAGAGAGAGAGAGAGAGAGAGAGAGAGAGAGAGAGAGAGAGTGAGAGAGAGAGAGAGAGAGAGAGAGAGAGAGAGAGAGAGAGAGAGAGAGAGAGAGAGAGAGAGAGAGAGAGATTTCCAAGCACTCATACATTTCTTTTCAAGCACTCACACACTCCCTCCCAAGCACTCACACACTCCCTCCCAAGCACTCACACACTCCCTCCCAAGCACTCACATACTTCCTCCTAAGTACTCAAACACTTCCTCCCAATATGAAAGTTAAGACACATGTGCAACATCTGGATATCTTTATTGTAGACGTTTCGCCATCCAGTGGCTTTATCAATACAGATTCTAGGACGTAATAGGAAGACAGTAGAACTATATACAAAAGATGAGGTAATCAGTCCCTCGGCCTTGGAGTTAGTGTTCACAGCATCGTGGTGGAGGAGAATCTGGAGCAAAGGCAAGAAGACTGGCGTTTATATAGGCGTCAGTGGAAGGGACGGGCAGCAGACGAAGGCAGTCACTGGTAGGCGGGATTTCCCAGTGGAAGTAGGTCCTTCCCAAAGAGATGGGTTAGTTGCAGCAGCCGTGAAGAAGGTCTTGTAGATGTCCTCTGAACCAAGATTCCATGATGTTGCAGTGTCTGAAAAGTTGTGCAAGAAAGGTATAAAATACCGACAATATGAAAGTTAAGACACATGTGCAACATCTGGATATCTTTATTGTAGACGTTTCGCCATCCAGTGGCTTTATCAATACAGATTCTAGGACATAATAGGAAGACAGTAGAACTATATACAAAAGATGAGGTAATCAGTCCCTCGGCCTTGGAGTTAGTGTTCACAGCATCGTGGTGGAGAAGAATCTGGAGCAAAGGCAAGAAGACTGGCGTTTTATATAGGCGTCAGTGGAAGGGACGGGCAGCAGACGAGGGCAGTCACTGGTAGGCGGGATTCCCCAGTGGAAGTAGGTCCTTCCCAAAGAGGTCCTCTGAACCAAGATTCCATGATGTTGCAGTGTCTGACAAGTTGTGCAAGAAAGGTATAAAATACCGACAATATGAAAGTTAAGACCAGTGACTGCCCTCGTCTGCTGCCCGTCCCTTCCACTGACGCCTATATAAACGCCAGTCTTCTTGCCTTTGCTCCAGATTCTCCTCCACCACGATGCTGTGAACACTAACTCCAAGGCCGAGGGACTGATTACCTCATCTTTTGTATATAGTGCTACTGTCTTCCTATTATGTCCTAGAATCTGTATTGATAAAGCCACTGGATGGCGAAACGTCTACAATAAAGATATCCAGATGTTGCACATGTGTCTTAACTTTCATATTGTCGGTATTTTATACCTTTCTTGCACAACTTCCTCCCAAGCACTCATACCTAAGGCCCAAGCACTACACTTTCTCCCAAGCACTCATACCCTAGCTTCAAGCACTTATATACTTCCTGTCAAGCGCTCATGCCCTAGTTTCATGCACTTATACTCTTCCTCCAAAGCACTCACACCTGGCCCCAAGCATTTATATACTTCCTACCAAGCGCTTATACTCTTCCTCCCAAGCACTCATACCCTGGCCCCAAGCATTTATACATTTCCAACCAAGCACTTATACTCTTCCTTTCAAGCACTCATACCATGGCCCCAATATACACTTTCTCCCAAGCACTCCTACCCTGGCCCCAAGAACTTATATACTTCCTCCCAAGCACTTTTACACTTTCTCCCAAGTACTTATACTCTTCCTGCCAAGCACTCATACC
Source organism: Cherax quadricarinatus (assembly GCF_026875155.1). Lineage (NCBI taxonomy): Eukaryota > Metazoa > Arthropoda > Malacostraca > Decapoda > Parastacidae > Cherax > Cherax quadricarinatus. Next base: position 40,315,991 of record NC_069412.1, read on the forward strand.
CTGGCCCCCAAGCACTCCTACCTTCCCTACCAGTTTGATGTATAGAGGCTTTTCACACCGCCTTCTCCAGTCTGGGTCGTAAACAAGCTCATATTTCGACTAGGCAGCTGTGGGACCTCTCAGACAGTGGTAATCTACCGGTTCCAATGTCTTGTGGGTCGCTTGTGATATAATGTTGCCTTTTCCAGGATATCTGGTATTTGCTCAGCTGCAAGAAGTCAAGTGTAAGCTCTTCTCGTGGGAATGTCATTTCTAAGAGAGTTAGAGAAGCGAATGAGTCCGGTTGTTCCCTAGATTAGATTTAGATTTTCTCACCGAAGGAAATTTGTTTAATATATCTGGTATCTTATTTTCATTAATAAGGCATAAACCACGGTACGGGTGGGGATTGAACTCGCGAGTTCAAGCCCCACCCGTACCGTGGTTTGTTTGCAATCGTGCCATTACGCTTCCGTGAGTCTTAATAAGATATCTTGACATATCACATAAGTCATTATACTTGACATATCACATAGGTCATTAAACTATCTCTATATTCCTCAATAAGTGGACAATTAAGCTCATAGTGTTCAAGATAGTGACCATAGAGCTGGCCACATTCTTTGCATCTGGTTTGATCATCATCTGTGTGTCTGCCAAACTGCCAGGAGTACTTGTAACCAAGCCTAAGCCTGGCTACTACATCAGTCAGCCTGGTTATATTGTTGATTTCTGCTCCAAGTAGACACAAGTGGTCGGCTGGTGTCTTGAGAGATATCAGGAAGATCTTATATCATTCCTGCCCCTAGTAATAATTCCCCTAGTTGTGCCATTATGCCTTTACTTTTGATGAGTTCCGAGTTTTTCTACTCCCGGAGCCCGGCCATGGGCCAGGCTCGTCTGGTGCTTGCCTGATCAGTCACGCTGTTGTTGCTGGTGGTCCACTGGCCCACATATCCACCAGAGTCTGGTTGATCTGGCACATGGTTAAGATACTTGTCCAGTTTCCTCTTGAAAACTTCTACAATTGTTCCAGCAGTGTTGCTGATATCTTCTGGTAAGATGTTGAATAGTTTTGAGCCACGGACGTTGATACCTATAGTATGCTGTTATGGCAGTTTGTAGATTTGAGATAAGGCCCTCAAGTACTTTCCAGGTATATATTATCATGTATTTCTCCTCCGCTTCAGTGAGTACATTTTTAAGACTTTAAGGCGTTACTGGCTCTATTTGTTCGTAAACGATGTCTGTATCTGCTCCGTCTCTATATTTCTCCTGCCCTGAACGGGGACGTCAGCATTATAATAATACGAGTGAAATATTTGTTCCTAACAGTGAAATGTGAAGTGTAATCATCTCTTTTTGTTACTCAGTATCTTGTCATCTTTGCCCCTTTTGAGTTACTCTTCTATTTGTGGAGCATTTATATTATTTTCTGCGTCATCCCTCCTTCATACACCCAAACAATGCCTAATTAAAACACTATGGAGCTGGTCCCATGTGTATGGTAATTAGGTGTTCCTGCTGGATAATTAAGGTGAGAGTAATATTGGTTGTTCAGGGAGACATCCCAACAAGTCGAAATTTTTATATTATGTAACTCTATACAAGCATATAAGATAACAGCTGTGTGAGTGAATTATGCCAGTGATATAGTGATTATGGGAGCCAGCAGATGATATATTGTGGGTTAGAGGTTGGTGGGAATTTCTAATTATTGATATATATTATATATGTTACTATTTACCTTTGCTACTAAGATCATGAGATCGATTAGTTAGTGTATTTCTAAATAATTTTATTCCCATACGACTTTATTCTCATGTAGTGTTATGAGAAATTTCCTCTGGTGTCATACATGGGGATAATGGTCACATAAGGGGATGGTTACATGACAGCATTATGGTCACATGAAGGATAGTGGTCACATGAGAGGATAGAGGTCACATGAGAGGATAGTAGTCACATGAGAGGATAGTAGTCACATGAGAGGATAGTGGTCACATGAGAGGATAGTCACATGAGAAGGTAGTAGCCCCATGAGAGGATAGTGGTCACATGAGGGCATAGTGGTCACATGAAGGGATGGTCACATGAAGGGATGGTCACATGAGAGCACAGTGGTCACGTGAGAGTATAGTGGTCACATAGGAGGCCTGGTCACAGACCGGGCCGCGGGGGCGTCGACCCCCGGAATTCGCTCCAGGTAAACTCCAAGTAAACATAAGGGGATGGTCACATAAAGGGGATAGTGGTAAAGGGCGAAAGTGGTGACATAAAGGGGATAGTCACATAGGGGGTATGGTCACATGAAGGAATAGTGGTCAAAGGAGGCGAAAGCAGTCACATGAAGAGACAGTGGTCACATAAAGGGATAGTGGTCACATGAGCAGATAGTGGTCACATGAAAGGATAGTGGTCACAGGTGAAAGTGGCCACATGAAGGGACAGTGGTCACATGAGGGGATAGTTGTAACAGGAAGGGATAGTGGTTACATGAGGGGATAGTGGTCACATGAAGGGATAGTAGTTACATGAAAGAACAGGGGTCACATGAGGGGATAGTGGCGACATGAAGGGATAGTTGTCACATGAGGGGATAGTGGCGACATGAAGGGATAGTTGTCACATGAGGGGATAGTTTGTTACATGAAGGGATAGTGATGACATAGGGATAGTTTGTTCAGAAGGGATGGTCCATGGGGAAGTTTGGTTACTAAGGGTTGATGACTGAGGGGATGTTGGTTTACTAAAGGGATAGTGGTCACATGAGGCGTGATAATCTCCCTAAAGACATGAATCTTACATGGACACATATAAGAAGTGATCTCAATCAGCACTCATCCCCCCTCCTCCCAAGTACCCCATCCCCTTTTCCCCAAAAGCACTCATACCCCTCCTCCCAAGTACTCATCCCCCTCTTCCCAAGCACTCATACCCCTCTTCCAAGCACTCATACCCCTTTTCCCAAGTACTCATACCCCTCTTCCCAAGTACTCATACCCCTCTTCCCAAGCACTCATACCCCTCCTCCCAAGTACTCATACCCCTCTTCCCAAGCACTCATACCCCTCCTCCAAGTACTCATCCCCCTCTTCCCAAAGCACTCATACCCCTCCTCTCAAGCACTCATACCCTCCTCCCAAGCACTCATACCCCTACTCCCTAGCACTCATACCCCTCTTCCCAAGCACTCATACCCCTTTTCCCCAAGCACTCATACCCCTCTTCCCAAGCACTTACCCCTCTTCCCAAGCACTCATACCCCTTCCCAAGTATCATACCCCTCTTCCCAAGCACTCATACCCTCCCTCAAAGCACTCATACCCTCCTCCCAAGCACTCATAAACCCTACTCCCTAGCACTCATACCCCTCTTCCCAAGCACTCATACCCCTCTTCCCAAGCACTCATACCCCTCTTCCCAAGCACTCATACCCCTCTTCCCAAGTACTCATCCCCCTTTTCCCCAAAGCACTCATACCCTCTTCCCAAGCACTCATACCCTCTTCCCAAGTACTCAACCCATCTTCCCAAGCACTCATACCCCTCCTCTCAAGCACTCATCCCCTCCCCCCAAGAAACTAATCCCCCTACTCCCTAGCACTCATACCCTCTTCCCAAGCACTCAAAACCCCTCTTCCCAAGCACTCATACCCCTCTTCCCCAAGTACTCATACCCCTCTTCCCAAGCACTCATACCCCTCCTCTCAAGCACTCATACCCTCCTCCCAAGCACTCATACCCCTACTCCCTAGCACTCATACCCCTCTTCCCAAGCACTCATACCCCTCTTCCCAAGCACTCATACCCCTCCTCTCAAGCACTCATACGTATCTCCTCCCAAGCACTCCTACCCTCCTGCCAAGCACTCATACCCTTCCTCCCAAGCACTTATACCCCTCCTCCCAAGCACTCATACCCTTCCTCCAAGCACTCATACCCTCCTTTTCCAAGTACTCTTTACCCTCTCAAGCACTCATACCCCTCCTCCAAGCACTCATACCCCCCCTTTCCCAAAGCACTGATACCCCTCCCAAGTACTCATACCCCTCCTCCCAAGTACTCATACCCTACCCTTCCTCCCAAGTACTCTACCCTCCTCCAAAGCACTCATACCCTTCCTTCCAAGCACTCAGGGCCCTTTCCTCCCAAGAAACTCATACCCCTCCTCTCAAGCACATACCATTCCTCCCAAACACTCATACCCTTCCTCCCAAGCACTCACACCCTTCCAAACATTCATACCCTCCCCCCAAGCAATCATACCCTTCCTCCAACTCATACCCCTCCTCTCAAGCACTCATACCCCTCCTCCCAAGCACTCATACCCTCCTCCCAAGCACTCATACCCTCCTCCCAAGCACTCATACCCTCCTCCCAAGCACTCAACCCCTCCTCTCAAGCACTCATACCCCCCCTCCCAAGCACTCTACATTTCCCCCCAAGCACTCATCCCCGCCTCTCAAGCACTCATACCCCTCCCAAGTTACTCATTACCCCTCCTCCCAAGCACACATACTCCTCCCCCAAGCACTTATACCCTTCCCCCAAGCACTTATACTCCTCCTCCCAAGCACCGATACTCCACCTCCAAAGTACTCATACCCCTCCTCCCAAGCACTCGTACTCCTCCTCCCAAGCACTCATACTCCACCTCCCAAGCACTCACACTCCTTCTCTTAAGCACTCATACCCCTCCGTTAACACGCACTCATATCTTTCCCTTAACAAGCACTCATACTTCTCCCTTAACAAGCACTCATACTTCTCCCTTAACAAACACTCATAACTCTCCCTTAACAAGCACTCATACCTCTCCCTTAACAAGCATTTATTCCTCTCTCTTAACAAGCACTCATACCTCTCCCTTAACACTCATAACTCTCCCTTAACAAGCACTCATACCTCTCCCTTATTAACAAGCTTTCATACCTCTCCCTTAACAAACACTCATACCTCTCCCTTAACAAGCACTCATACCTCTCCCTTAACAAGCACTCATACCTCTCCCTTAACAAGCACTCATACCTTTTCCTTTAACAAGCACTTATACCTCTCCCTTAACAAGCACTTATACCTCTCCCTTACCGGAACCTGATACACTCATTCAGTGTACTTATGATGCCACCTAACTCCCACCACCCACCCAACCAGGTGTTCTCCCCACCTTCACACTCTACTTTCCACATCACACACTCCACTAGGTACTCTCCCTACCTTCACCAGGTGTTCTCCCCACATTGATACACTACTGGCCCCCACCCGAACCCCACCAGGTAGTCTCCCCACCATCATACATTTCTCATCAGGTATTCTCTCCGCCTTGATGCACTACAGGCCCCCACCCCACCAAGTATTCTCCCCGCCCTCACTCATTACACACCAGATGTTCTCCCTACTTTGATGCACTACTGGCTCCCACCCCAACCACACCAAGTATTCTCCCCACCTTCACACACATTACTCCCCAGATGTTGTCTCCACCTTGATATACTAATGACCCCCACCCCAACCTCACCAAGTATTCTCCCCACTTTCATACATTACTCACCAAGTGTTCTCCCCACTTTCACACATTACTCACCAAGTGTTCTCCCCACTTTCATACATTACTCACCAAGTGTTCTCCCCACTTTCACACATTACTCACCAAGTGTTCTCCCCACTTTCACACATTACTCAGCAAGTGTTCTCCCCACTTTCACACATTACTCACCAAGTGTTCTCCCCACTTTCACACATTACTCACCAAGTGTTCTCCCCACTTTCACACATTACTCACCAAGTGTTCTCCCCACTTTCACACATTACTCACCAAGTGTTCTCCCCACTTTCACACATTACTCACCAAGTGTTCTCCCCACTTTCACACATTACTCACCAAGTGTTCTCCCCACTTTCACACATTACTCACCAAGTGTTCTCCCCACTTTCATACACTATTCACCCTGTATAAGTTATACTAACCTCCCTCAACACTACAACAGATGTTCATACCTCTCTCCCCTCTGTGAATGTGGTCAGAGCTAGAGTAACATCACCCCTCTTTCCACAACAACTCTTTTTTTCCCCGCAACACCCACTAACCTCACCCCTATCACTCCCAACCACAATTCACCATTATCCACCCCCTCTCTACTGCCATTACTACCACTACCGATCCTGTCACCAACCCCTACCCTTTCCTATACCAAAAAAACTCACAATTAGGACAGGAACACACACACACACACCACACACACACACACACCACAACACATATATATATATATATATATATATAATATATATATATATATATATATATATATATATATATATATATAATAAGGATAGTGTGTGTGATGAATGGTTTGAAAAACCGACAAGTTGAAGATTGAGACACTTATGCAGCATATGGGAATCTTTATTTAGGAAACATCACCATTCTACAAGATTGATGGACTGAACACATCGACTCCAAGCTGAGGGACTGATTACCTCATACCCTCTTCTCCTTACGCCTTCCTCTTTGTATTGGACTGATGAAGCCACTGTGTGGCGAAACGTTTCCTGAATAAAGATTCCCATATGCTGCATAAGTGTCTCAATCTTCATATAAGGAAGTACCACCTCTATAGCTGGAATGGGGACCTTCTCAGAGAAGACAATAAACGAACCTCAGGGAAAACTCGAGGTTCTCCCCGGAGCTGTTTGAATATTTTCTTCTCCTACCACCCCCTATATTTTATATTCTATGTGATCATTTGTTAAAAAACAACCAGACATGAATACAATGGTACAATGTATTAAAGACCATGAATTTCCTCCAGCTCCTCCGAAGCCGGACGCGAGCCAAGTATGCAGCAGGCATTTCCCCTCTGGATGGCCACGCTGAGGCGCTGGAACATGAAAGTGGCTGCCCTTGCGTTCCTGGTGGTGTCGATGAGTCTGGAATCCAATTCTTTAAGGAAACGTGTGGCATTTTTTCCTCATGATCCCAAGGTCTCTGATCCCACTGGGACAAATTGATACTGTAGACTTATGTCCCTGTACTTGCTGATCTTGTACTCCTCCCTGTGGTCAGCAGCTCCTCCCTGTCGCCCCACACTGTGATGGATATAGGTGTCAGCCAGTGTGGACACACAGGTATAGTCCCATGCTAAGAGCTTGCCATTCTTCCAAGGATAGATGGTGATCCCGTCAGGGTGGTTTGCTGGGCTGTTGGTATTGTTGGCTGCTAGTGATCGGGGCTCCCTCTCGGCTGGGCATCCAGCTGTAGCAAGGGTTCTCTTTATGATGTCGTTGACCTCATTGTGTCTTGCATGCCAGCCCTTGGTTTTGGAACAGTTAAGACCATGTAGACCCTATTGGTCTGCTTGCGCTTTGTAGTGCTGCACTAGGGTTTGGTTCTGGAGCAGCAAGAGTCTCACAGGGAGAATTTGTCTTGTCAACTCGTTTGATGCTATGGAAGAGGATAGGAAAGCTGGTAGAGCAATCTGGGAGGATCTGCGTACTCCTAGCCTCCCAAGCCTGACCGGAAGTGAAGCTTGCAACCACTGTCCATCTTCAAGGGAAAGATTCAATACACTTTCTAGCATGGTCCTAAGGAGAGAGTCATATTCCTTGAGTTTTGGACTGCTGAAGGCTGGGGAGCATCTCAGAAAGTAGGTAAGTTTTGGGATTGACAGGCCCCTGGTGAGTAGGTAGAAGGCATCATGTGTGTCAATGTCTTTCATCCTGCTTTCCATCGTCCGGAGGTCTGAGACTTTTTTTACTAGGCTCAGATCGATGGCATTGGACTCAAGAGGAGCACTAAGGGCTAGCCGGGGGATCGAACCCGTGTTGTTTTAGCCCGCCCCGTGGGAAGACAGCGAAAATTCACGACGCTCTAAACCAATGATTAAATACCACTTGTTCGTGGTTAAAATATGTACTGCTTGTGGAGGCTAGTACACCAAACAGAGTAGAATGAAATGAGCTCTGAGGCAAACACACTATCGTATGTCCTCGCAACATGAAGCAGGCCTAGTTCGCTAGGCTCAAGTAGGATTGTATGGTCCAGTGGTTTAGAGCGTCGTAAATTTTCGCTCTCCTCCCACGAGGTGGGCTAAAACGATACGAGTTGATCCCCCGGCTAGCTGCAGTTTGTTATTGATTAAATACCACTTGTTCGTGGTTACAATAATTATATATATATATATATATATATATATATATATATATATATATATATATATATATATATATATATATATATATATAACGGGCTCTGAAACCAGACCTGCTCTCCCCAACAACTACAAACAATCGCACTGGGATGATCCAATAGTGAAAATTATAGCCTCAACAATGCTTCAGAGTGTGTCAGGGAAGGATAGAGCCTGCCTCCTGGCAGTGAGAGCCCCTCATGCTGGGGACTTTCTGTTGGCTGTTCCCAAATTCAGCCTTGGCACACGCCTCGACCCACAGACCATCCGCATCGGTGTTGCCCTTCGACTTGCCGCCCCTTTTCTCGCCGAACACAGGTGTATTTGTGGCAGTGAAGCAGCAGACCGATTCGGGTACCATGGTCTTATGAGCCGTAAATCCGAAGCAAAGATTGCAAGACATGAGGAGGTTAATAACATTATCAAGAGGAGCCTCACAACAGCTGGATGCCCAGCAGTAAGGGAGCCACCCCAACTATGCAGATCTGATGGCAGCCAGAAGCATCCAGATGGTATCACCCTTCAAGCCTGGACAGATGGGAAGCAGGTGGTGTGGGACTATACATGTGCATCTACCTTGGCTGATACCTATCTCCAATACACCAGGGAGGAAGGAGGGGCAGCTGCCAGCTTCAGGGAGTCCCAAAAGTCTAGAAAATATGGAGAACTTGCCCATCATTATATGTTTGTTCCCATAGGCTCAGAGACCTTTGGCTCATGGGGAAAGAGTGCATCTAAATTCCTTAAGGAGCTGGGAAAAAAACTCATCAGGGTAACTAGGGATCCCAGGGCAGCTAGTTTTCTGTTCCAGCGGCTCAGTGCGGCTGTTCAAAGGGGTAATGCATGCTGTATTTTGGGCACACGCCCCAGCTCTGAGGAGCTGGATGAGATTTTCGCCTTATAATCGGTGATACACACGTAACAACATGTACCTTATATGCCACCTTTATATTAACAATGTATCTCTTAAATCTTCTGTACCATATTATGTAATAAAATATTCCTATTGGTAAAAAAAAAGTATATATGAAAAGATGGGGTGGTAGGGAAGTGGAATATTCAAACGGCTTCAGAAAGAAATCCAAATATTCTTCCTTGAAGCCTTTTTATCCACTTCTCCGAGGCTATGGGTCCCACAATTTACACCAGAGGTGGACCCCATCCTGTATGTATATATATATATATAATATATATATATATATATATATATTATATATATATATATATATATATATATATATATATATATATATATATATCGCGTGCCAAACAGGTATAACTTGCGATTTTGACTTAAATAGCAACGCTCTTCTTGCCGAATAAGGCAAGCGAAAATTTCTGCTATGTAATAATTTTGCAGAAATCATTATGAACCTAACGAAAAGAATATATTCCATTGTGTTTGTTTGTTATTAAATTATTGTAAACTTATCTAAAATATATTTAGTTGGGTTAGGCTAAATTAAATTGAGCTTGATATAATAAGGTTAGGTAAGCTTTCTAAAGTTCTTCTGGTGCAAAATTATTAACTTTTACATTAACATAAATGAAAAAAATATATCTTTAAACGTACAAGGGAAAATTTTAGAGTGAGTTCTTGCTAATTGAGCAATTCTTACCTATTCCGCACGACATATGTATTTATTTATTTATATACCTAATCACCGAGTTGAAGTTGTCTCCCTCGAAGTACTCTCCTTGGCCATTGATCCCAGCGGCTCTGACACTTCTTGAATTTCCGGAATTCTTCTTTCCTAACGGCGTCTAGCAACACCTGTGATTTTGCATGAATCTTCTACACGCTGTTAAAACTCTGCCTCTTAAGTGCAGTTTTTTTTATTATTATTTTTGAGAAGAGAAAGAAGTCACAGGCCTAGATCTAGGGAGTAAGGAGGGTGATGAACGACCGCCATGTTGTTTTTAGCAATAAAAAGATGGTCTTTCTGGTCTCGAGTTACCAAGTGGGACACAAATTTCGCAGCCATTCGCCTAATGTTTAAAGTTTCAGTCAAAATACTTTGCCACTACCTATATGAAGTTCCCTCATCACTTACAATGTCCTGGATCCTATGACGATGAACTCATGAACAGTTTTTCTCACTTTTCAGTGTTGGTGTCTGTTTTTGATGTTGTTGGTCAACTTAAATGTTCATCATTTTCAATTGACGTTCATCTTACTTGAAATCAAGAAAACCATTCAAAACACTATGTTCAACCTATTATTTCATCGTCAAATGACTACTGAAGCATTTTATGAGTTTCACTAGGCATTTTACCAAGCCTGACACAGAATTTCACATGCACACACGTTATTTTTTTTTTTAATTGCGACACTACACTGACCTCAACAAAATGAGTGACTGCGTGAAACTTCACAAAGTAGTGCACTGCGCAGCTTGATCTACGCAGCCGCCATATTTCACCCAGGAAGCGCCCGAAAGTTCGAATCCAGGAACTTTTTGAAAACACCTCGTATATTCCATTGTACATAGGCTTGCGGCAAATGGGAAAAGAAAAGCCTAACACAGGACAGTGGACAAGAAGGTCGAGGAAAGAAAGCAAAGAGTTAAATTCTCATTCAGCTTTGAATTTGACAGAAAAAATATTGTTAAGAGCATTAAGAAAAGTTAGAAGAACCCAGAGTCATGTGATCAAAGAGTAAAAACATTTACATAGCGAAGCCAGGGACGTTAGCAAAGATTAGCAAAGACAGGGGATGAATGATCTCCCATAACATACTAAAGGTTTATGAATAAAATTTACCTTGAAAGGAAAAATAACAGAATCCAAACAAAAGCAAATAAGATGAAGATATCATTGCAAATATGGTGCTGAAATAAACTTTTACTCTGAGAAAACTGTGATATTCAAGAGTGACGTAGGTTACCTCATCACCCCAACCCTACTGTTGTTCACTCCTTCCCATGCCATTACTACTATTGCTCAACCCACACTACTACTGCTGTTCTCCCCATACTACTACTGCTCACCCCCACCACTACTATTACACCCCCCTTTACCCCAACTATTACTCATGCCCGTCACCACCTGCTTGCGAATGATACAGGTGTGCCACTTCCGGAAGTAATGAAGCCGATGCCTGGATACATCAGCTGTGCCTCGTTACTCTGTGTAAGTGTTGAGTATAATGCAAGCAAAACACACTCACACACAGACACACACACAGGACCATACTGGAGTATGCAGCACCAGTATGGAACCCACACTTAGTCAAACACGTCACGAAATTGGAGAAAGTGCAAAAGTTTGCAACAAGATTAGCCCCGGAACTGAAGGGTATGTCATACGAGGAAGATTAACGGAACTCAACCTAATGGCACTAGAGGATAGGAGGGATAGGATATAACGACGTATAAAATACTGAGAGGAACTGACAAAGCGGACAGGGCTCGAATGTTTCAGATATGGGATACAGGAACAAGAGGCCACACTTGGAAGCTGAAAACCAGATAAATCAAAGGGATGTTAGGAAGTATTTCTTTAGCCTTAGAGTTGTCAGGAAGTGGAAGAATCTGGAGAGTGAAGTAGTAGAGGTAAATTCCATACATGGCTTTAGGAAGAGGTATGATAGCGCTCATGGAGCAGGGAGAGTGTGACTCAGTATTGACCAGTGAAGAGGCGGGGCCAGGAGCTATGACTCGACCCCTGCAACCACATATAGGTGAATACGCACACACACACACACACACACACACACACACACACACACACACACACACACACACACACATACATACACACACGTAATACCCAACACGGGTGGACACGTTATGCATGTTTCCTAACACCTGCTGCCCCTGTTCACCAAACAGTAACTAGGTGTCTGGGTGTTAGTCGACTGTTGTGAGGTCGAATCCTGGGGGCTGTAGTATACTCGTACCTTAGACAGGGCTGACCTCTGAAGTGAGATGAGGTTGGATAATAACAGCGCTTGCTTATAAAATTGTGCAAAAAAAAGTACACCTACCACCCCAATGCAAACATACTTTAGGTTTTTTGGTATGGGACAGCGAAAGTGGCAAACATGACCACAGCTGCGGGTAAAAATCCGTTGCAGAAAAAGGGGTGCATCAACTAGAACAATGTATCTTGGGTTAAAGAAATGAACGGGGAAATGGATGCCATCAAAGGGGAATCTGCCCTCGAGGCCTGAACAAAGATGCTTGAGGAGGCAGGGATAAGGATAACTGAGGAACAAGAGAAGGATAACTGAGGAACAAAAGATGGATAACTGGAGAAGAAAAGGATAACTCAGCAACAAGAGAAAGCTAACACAGCAACAAGAGAAAATGATTGAGGGAAAACTTCAGTAAGTTTAAGAAGCAGTGAAAAGAGAAAGTTATCTGATTGAGAGGCTTCAAGCAAACAAGGAAGGTGCAATAAAAAAGAAAAAAAGGGAACTTGAATATAAAATAAAGAAGCTTAGAGAAAAAATATAAAAGCTAAAAGCAAAATGTATCAGATGGCAGTAATCTAGAGAGAGGAAACGACTTGAAACAAAGCATTACAGGAGGTGACGAGCCGACATATGCTGAGAGGAAGGAAATAGTAATGGTGAATGATTGAGGAACCAAACCTGAAGGATTCCTGAAGAACATTTCCGAGCGTCAATGCCCCTACGGCCCAGTCCCAGACCAGGCCACCTGGAGGATCAAGGCTTGATCAACCAGTCTGTAACTGCTGGTGATAAGCAGTCCAACGTACGAACTACAGCATAGCTGGTCAGGCACTAATTTGAGAAAATTGTCCATTTTTCCCTCTTGAAGACACCCAGAGATTTGTTGGTAATTCTCCGTATGTATGGAAGGAGGACGTTGACAAGTCGGGAATCTCTGACACTCATTCAATTCTCTCTTAGTGTACTCGTTGCGCCCAGCATTTTAGTGGAGGTATTTTGCACCGTCTGCGAAGTCTCTTTGTTATCATACAGGGTGATTTTGGTGCTTATATTTAGAACCAGTCCCTCCGGGATTTTCAAAGCGTATATTGTGTATCTTTCTCATTTACTGTCCAAGGAATACAGTTTAAGAGACTGATAAAAACAGTTTATTTGAGTTAAGAGGACTAGGATCAAGGGGACATAGGTGAAAGCTGAGGTAAGGAGGTATTTCTTTAGTCTAAGGGTGGCTGAAAAGTAGAATGACTTGGATGAGGCAGAGGTAGAGGCAAACTCAACACACAGCTTCAAGAGTCAAAAGTTAGCGATGCTTATAAAGGTGATCTTGGAGCCAGAGCCAGGAGCTGACCATCGACCCCAACAAACACAAATTGCTGAGTAAAAATCGGTGCGTATATGCAGACAGGCAAACAGACAGACAGACAGACACATAGACACACACACACACACACACACACACACACACACACACACACACACACACACACACACACACACACAAACGTAAAGACAGGCAGATGGACACACACACACTGGGAAGTGATGTAGTGGAGACAGGATCCATACATAGCTTGAAGAAGAGGTATGACAAAGCGCATGGAGCAGGAAGAGTAACACAGTAGCAACCAGTGAAGAGGCGGGGCCAGGAGCTATGATTCGACCCCTGCAACCACAACTAGGTGAGTACAACTAGGTGAGTACAGTGGAGTTACAAGTGGAGAGGTAAGCAGGAAGGGCAGGACGAACGAAGCCAAACTACAAGAGAGGGGACTACACAGGCATGAAGAATTTCCTGCATGGGGTTCAGTGGGACAGAGAACTGGCAGGAAGTCAGTAAATGAGATGATGGAATATGTGGCAACAATATGCAAGGAAGCTGAGAAGAGGACTGTACCCAAGGGTAACAGAAATAACGAGAAGGCAAGGATGAGCCCTTGGTTCACTAAAAGGTATAGAGAGGCCAAAACCAAGTGTGCTAGAAAGTGGAAGAAATATAGAAGGCAAAGGACCCAGGAGAATAAGGAGAGCAGTCGTGGAGCCAGAAATGAATATGCACAGGTAAGAAGGGAAGCCCAACGACAATACGAAAATGACATAGCAGCGAAAGCCAAATCTGACCCAAAGCTGTTGTACAGCCACATCAGGAGGAAAACAACAGTCAAGGACCAAGTAATCAGGCTGAGGAAGGAAGGAAGAGAGATCACAAGAAACGACCGAAAAGTATGTGAGGAGCTCAACATGAGATTCAAAGAAGTGTTCACAAAGGAGACAGAAGGGACTCTGGAAAGACAGAGATGTGGAGTACACCATCAAGTGTTGGACACAATACATACAACCGAGGAAGAAGTGAAGAGGCTGCTAAAGGAGCTACATACCTCAAAGGCGATGGAGCCAGATAACATCTCTCAATGGGTCCTGATGAAACAGAGGCGCTGTGTGTGCCACTAACAACAATCTTCAACACATCTATCGAAACAGGGCGACTACCTGAGGTATGGAAGACAGCATATGCAGTCCTAATTTTTAAAAAAGGAGACAGACACGAAGCACTAAACTACAGACCAGTGTCACTAACATGTATAGTATGCAAAGTCATAGAGAAGGTTATCAGGAGAAGAGTAGTGGAGCACCTAGAAAGGAATGAGCTTAGCAACAACCAGCACGGTTTCAGCGACGGGATACCCTGTGTCACAATACTGGATTTCTGTGACAGGGTGACGGCAGTAAGACAAGAGAGAGAGGGGTGGGAAGATTGCGTTTTCTTGGAGTGTAAGAAGACTTTTGACACAGTTCCACACAAGAGATGAGTGCATACGCTGGAAGACCAGGGAGGTATAACAGAGAGGGTACTGCAATGGATCAGGGAATACCTGTCGGGAAGACATCAGCGAGTCATGGTACTTGATGAGGTGTCAGAGTGGGCGCCTGTGACGAGCAGGGTTCCACAGGGATCAATCCTAGGACCGGTGCTGTTTCTGGTGTATGTGAACGACATGATGGAAGGAATAGATTCAGAAGCGTCGCTGTTTGCAAATGATGTGAGGTTGATGAGATAAGCGACATGATGGAAGGAATAGATTCAGAAGTGTCGCTGTTTGCAGATGATGTGAAGTTGATGAGAAGAATTCAATCGGGGGAGGAACAGGCGGAACTACAAAGGGCTCTGGACAGGCTGCATGTCTGGTCCGGAAACTGACTCCTGGAGTGCAGCCCCACCAAGTGCAAAGTCATGAAGATTGGGGAAGGGCAAAGAAGACAGACGGAGTACAGCCTAGGGAACCAGAGGCTATAAACCTCACTCAAGGAAAAGGATCTTGGGGTGAGTATAACAAGGACACATATCCTGAGGCTCACATCAACCAAATAACTGCTGCAGCATATGGGCGCCTAGCAAACCTAAAAATAGCATTCCGACATCTCAATAGGGAATCATTCAGGACCCTGTACACCGTGAATGTTAGGCCTATATTGGAGTATGCAGCACCAGTTTGGAACAGACACCTAGCCAAGCATGTAAGGAAATTAGAGAAAGTGAAAAGGCTTGCAACAAGACTAATCCCAGAGATAAGGGGCATGTCCTACGAGGAGAGGTTAAGAGAAATCGACCTGGCGACTCTGGAGGACAGGAGGATAGGGTTGATATGATAACGACATATAAAATAATGAGAGGGATTGACAAGGTGGACAGAGACAGGATGTTCCAGAGA
This sequence comes from Cherax quadricarinatus, assembly GCF_026875155.1. Taxonomy (NCBI): domain Eukaryota; kingdom Metazoa; phylum Arthropoda; class Malacostraca; order Decapoda; family Parastacidae; genus Cherax; species Cherax quadricarinatus. The sequence continues at coordinate 40,331,787 of NC_069412.1, forward strand.
TGGGACACAGCAACAATGGTCACAATTGGAAGCTGAATACTCAGATTAATTACAGCAATGTTAGGAATTATTTCTTCAGTCATATAGTTGTCAGGAAGTGGAACAGTCTGGGAAGTGATGTAGTGGAGGCAGGATCCATACGTAGCTTTAAGAGGTATGATAAAGCTCATGGAGCATTAGAGGGAACTAGATAGAGAACCTCTGAGACCCAGTGACCACATGATTCCTGGCTTTGACTAACTGGTCGAGACAGAGATGGCAAGAAAAGAGAGGAATGACGCAAGAAAAAACAGACTACAAGAGAGGAAATAACACAGGCATGGGAGTTCTTAAATTAAGTACAACGAAAAAAAAAAGAAATGAAGGAAGGACTACATGAGTAGTTATAGTGGTTACTTAAAATATTGCATTAAGAGAGAGTAAACAACACCAGAGAGACACTACAGCATCAGCGCAGCAGAGAAGTGAACACAACAGTCACACAGGGAAAGTTAAAACAATTAAGAGCTTCACAGACTCGATCAAATCAAAACCAGTCAGTTAAGAGGCAGGTTAAGAGCAGAAAATAATTAGTCAAAGTTACGCACAGTTTTACCTGTTGATTCTGAGCTCATCGCTGCTCCAGGAAATTCTGCACTACACCAGGCAATTACCAAACCTCACAAAATCTTTATTACCCTATCTGATATAAAATATATAATTAAGCAATCCATAAGATATTAAAAATGTAAATAAATTATTAAATTAATAAAAATACATATGCATATATATATATATATATATATATATATATATATATATATATATATATATATATATATATATATATATATGTCGTGCCGAATAGGCAGAACTTGCGATCTTGGCTTAAATAGCAACGCTCATCTTATCATATAGGACAAGCGAAAATTTGTGTATGCAATAATTTCGCCAAAATCATTCTGAACCTAACGAAAAAAATATATTTCATTTGTTTGTTTAGTATTAAATTACTGTAAACAAATCTAAAATATATTTAGTTGAGTTAGGTCTAAAATAAACTGCGATTGTTATAATAAGGTTAGGTAAGTTTTCTAAGTTTCTTTTGGTGCAAAATTAAAAAAATTTACATTAACATTAATGAAAAAAATATACCTTTAAACGTAAAAGAGAAAATTTTGGAAAGGACTTAATTTTAAATGAGTTCTTGCTAACTGACCAGTTTTACATATTCGGCACGACACACACACACATATACATATGAGTGAATGGAGACGAATGGTTTTTGGGATCTGACGAGCTATTGGAGTGTGAGCAGGGTAATATTTAGTGAAGGGATTCAGGGAAACCGGTTATTTTTATATAGCCGGACTTGAGTCCTGGAAATGGGAAGTACAATGTCTGCACTTTAAAGGAGTGGGTTTGGGATATTGGCAGTTTGGAAGGGTATGTTATATATCTTTATATATACTTCTAAACTGTTGTATCTGGGCGCCTCTGCAAAAGCAGTGATTATGTATGAGAGAGGTGAAAGTGTTGAATGATGAAAGTATTTTCCTTTTGGGTCACCCTGCCTCGGTGGGAGACGGCCGACTTGTCAATATATATATATATATATATTATATATATATATATATATATATATATATATATATATATATAATATATATATATTTTTTTTTTGTAACCACGAACGAGTGGTATTGATCAATAACAACACTGCGCTAGCCAAGGATTCGAACCCATGTTGTACTGGCCTGCCTCATGGTAGCGAGAACCATATGACGCTTTAAACCACAGGACCACCAACCCTACCGTAGGGTTGGTGGTCCTGTGGTTTAAAGCGTCATGTGGTTCTCGCTTACCATGAGGCAGGCCAGTAAAACATGGGTTCGAATCCTTGGCTAGTGCAGTGTTGTTATTGATATATATATCTTTTCTTCTTTCAACACACCGGCCATATCCCACCACAGGCAGGGTGGCCCAAAAAGAAAAACGAAAGTTTCTCTTTTAAATTTAGTAATTTATACGAGAGAAGGGGTTACTAGCACCTTGCTCCCGGCATTTTAGTCGCCTCTTACAACACGCATGGCTTACGGAGGAAGAATACTGTTCCACTTCCCCATGGAGATAAGAGGAAATAAACAAGAACAAGAACTAGAAAGAAAATAGAAGAATACCCAGAGGTGTGTGTATATATGTGCTTGTATATGTATGTGTAGTGTGACCTAAGTGTAAGTAGAAGTAGCAAGACGTACCTGAAATCTTGCATGTTTATGAGACAGACAAAAGACACCAGCAATCCTACCATCATGTAAAACAATTACAGGCTTTCGTTGTACACTCACTTGGCAGGACGGTAGTACCTCCCTGGGCAGTTGCTATTTACCAACCTACTACCTAGGATTGATATATATACAGTGGAACCTCAAAAATCGAACTGCTCCCAACACAACCAATTATGTAGGTGTATTTTTGTAAGTGCTTTTATAAGTGTATTTTTAAGGGTCTGAAATGGACTAATCTAATTTACATTATTCCTGATGGGAATAAATTCATTCGGAACAGGCACTCGAACAGACTTCTGGACCGAAGAAAGTTCGATATTTTTAGGTTTTCCCCTGTATATATATATATATATATAAAATATATATATATATATATATATATATATATATATATATATATATTAAAATATATATATAGTAGCAAAACCATAGATTATAGACAACAAAATTGTATTAGTGATGAAAGGAATGATTGGTGGCTGTTGTGTATGGTGATACCCTCACATGTATGGTGATACATGCCTTTATATGTATGGTGATACATACCCTCACATGTATGGTGATACCTTCACATATATGGTGATACATACCTTTACATGTATGGTGATACATGCCTTTATATGTATGGTGATACATACCCTCACATGTATCCTTATACACAATCTTGTTGCCAAGGTTGCCGGAACGTTACTATTGATTTTTCTCGAAAAGTACAGTACGAAACACCACGATATTTCTGACAAGAAGGAAAAACGAACAAAAAAATACGATACCATACTACCACTCATACCTTGCAGCATCCACCCCCAACAATCTGGTTGATCAAGTATCAAAGCAGGAGGCCTGACTAATAAAGAAAAAAGTTTCATAACTAACCCTTATTATAACGGGGTAGTGAAGGTCTTTGCAGCGAGGAAGGTGTGACTTTGACCCTTGACCCTGGCGTGTGACTCAAGTGAGGTCAGTGTTTTATGTATGACCAAAGATTCCTTAACACAAGGTCAGCCACTCACCGCCAGAGTACCGGTCACGTGATGACTTAACTATGATATATACAAATGACAATCTGAAGGACGAAAAAGTTGATTAATTAATAAAATGAAAGAGAGAGAGAGAGAGAGAGAGAGAGAGAGAGAGAGAGAGAGAGAGAGAGAGAGAGAGAGAGAGAGAGGAGAGAGGGAGAGAGAGAGAGAGAGAGAGAGCCAATACTGTCAAAGTACCACACTTGGATCCACTTCGAGGACAGCGTGAAACAATCTTTAATGCCACAAGACGGGCAGAAAGCAGCAACTTCACTCTGGCTGTACCCTTCTCCAGAAATTACTCCCCTGAGATCATACATACCCAGGATGACTCAAGTATGGAACACATTCGTACAGCATAATGATGTCAACGAGATAAAGTCAGTTGATCAAGCGAAAATGCTGGCCCACAGATGTCTCCAACTTCATCCTGTTTCCTACTTGTATGTTTCATAACAATAAAAATGCTTTCAAATGAGCTGATGTAGGTAACAGCTCTTAGCTTGCCAATAAAGTTAGGAATCCTTAACCTGTAAATAGCTTGTCAATAAAGCTAGGAATCCTTAACCTGTAAATAGCTTGTCAATAAAGCTAGGAATCCTTAATCTGTAAATAGCTTGTCAATAAAGCTAGGAATCCTTAACCTGTAAATAGCTTGTCAATAAAGTTAGGAATCCTTAACCTGTAAATAGCTTGTCAATAAAGTTAGGAATCCTTAACCTGTAAATAGCTTGTCAATAAAGTTAGGAATCCTTAACCTGTAAATAGCTTGTCAATAAAGTTAGGAATCCTTAATCTGTAAATAGTTTGTCAATAAAGCTAGGGATTTAACCTAACCTTGTCAAACCCTATGTAATAAAGAGAGAGAGAGAGAGAGAGAGAGAGAGAGAGAGAGAGAGAGAGAGAGAGAGAGAGAGAGAGAGAGAGAGAGAGAGAGAGAGTTTTCTATCTTCATTAACACTGCACTTTTTTAGTCTTCAAGTTTGTGTTTGTTTGTTACTCAGTTTTGTTTCAGGCGCGGAGTGCGCCTCCCTCCTCAGTACCTTCTTGATCCAGGAATTCTGTTAGAGATTCTCAATTTTATTGCTAATCCTTTTATGGTCAGCTTTCTTTTTATGTGGCTGTGGAACAGTTTCTTTTCTACTCTGACCTTCAGTGCTGCAAACTAGATCCAATCATGGATTCTTGGGGTTTCTTTGACATGCAAGGTCATTAATATTTCTACTGGTGCCTCCATCAACCCAGCTATCCACGTTTCCAACCCACTGTAAAGATTCCGGTTATACCAGAATTTCTTTCCCTATGGAATACTTGAAGGATGTTTTCGAAGGTCAACATCCCCTCGGCTGTCTCCCTGACCATGACTCCTGGTGGATCAAGGCATGATCAATCAGGCTGTTAACTGCTAGCCGCACGCAGTCCAAAGTACGAATCACAGCCCTGCCGGACAGGAACTGATTGGAAGAGCTTGTCCAGTTCCCTCATGAAGACAACCAGAGGTTTATTGGTAATTCCCTTCATGCACGGAGGGGGAACAATGAAAAGTCGAGAGCCTCTGACACTCAACTTTAATTCTCTCTTAGTGTATTCGTCGCTTCCCTACTTTTTAGTGGAGGTATTGTGCACCGTCTGCCAAGTATCTTTGTCATACAGGGTGATTTTGATACTTAGATTTGGAACCACTCCCTCCAGGATTTTTCAGGTGTATATTACTGTGTACCATTTTCGCTTACCTTCCAAGGGATACGGTTGAATGGATTTCAAGCGTTCCCAGAAGTTCAAATCCTTGAGTGTATATGGGCAGTGAAAGTTCTCAGTAGTATTCTAGTCCGGAGACAACAAATGACTTGAGTATAATCTTGGCTCTGAATCTCTTGTCTTGAAATTTCTAGTTATGCAACCTATCATTTTCCTTGTCGTAATAATAATACCATTGTTGTGATCCTTGAATGTGAGATCTTCTGATATTATCACCTTCAAGTTGCACACATGGAACTTTCACTCTTCTGAATGATTCGAGTTTGTTCTGGACTCTGTTACAGTCCTTTTATTTCGTTCATCCTTCCATAGCAGAGAAAATGAAACTTGTCCTCGTTAAACATCATACTGTTGTCTAGGTCTCACCGGAAAACTTGATTTATATCTTCTTCAAGTTGTGTCTTTGATGGACGCCAATCTCAGAGATTATAGTGTTATCAACAAAAGATATTAAGGTGCTATGATTTACCTTCTGGTCTAAGTCGAACGTAAGAATGGAAAATAGAAGTGGGCGAGGAACAGGGCTTTTCACCGTGATAAATGTTCATCTTCCTACTTAATCAGTTATTATTCCTTTCACATGCATTTAGTGCACTATCAACCCTGGTCGCATCCAAGACCACGTCGCAGTGGTCAAGCAATTGTTAACAGAAGTACTGGGGATAAAGAAAACGTCCGGTATATAACCAAAATAAGGCCACAAAATTATAGAATGACAGTGGACTAAACCCAAGTAACGGTAAATACACCTGATGTGGGACAAGCAAGTCTGGGAATGTACAGTAGCAGCCCCCAAGGCAGGAATGTACAATGTAGCGTATCAGTCAGGGAATAAGAAATGTACAGATAAGGAGCACTTGGGCTGGAGTTGTTGCAAAGAACACTGCAGTGAACCAGCAGTGAACCCAGGGAACACAGAGGGGTGATAGGGAGGTATACTATATACAAAACAAAAAAAAAAAAAGAATACACAGAATGAAAGGTAACCATGCATATATACACCAGGAAGACATAGTAACCATGACAAACATACACCAGGAAGACATGTAAACCCGGAAAACATACACCAGGGGACATGGTAACCTGACAAACTACACCGGAAAAACACTAGTAACCCTGACAAAATACACCGGAAACACTTTAAACCTGACAAACATACACAGGAAGCATGGTAACATGACAAACAAACCAGGAAGACACTAGTAACCTGACAAAAATACACCAGGAAGACAGGGGAAAACCCGACAAAAAATACACCCGGGAAGACAAGTAACCGACAAACATACACCCGGAAGAAAATGGGAACCTGACAAACTACCCAGGAAGACCTTTGTAACCATGACAAAATACACCAGGAAGACATAGTAACCCGACAAAACATCACCAGGAAGACACTGTAAAAATGACAAACAAACACCGGAAAAATGTAACATGACAAAATCCCCCAGGAAGACACGGAACCATGACAAAAACCCAGGAAGTACTAGAAAACATGACAAACATAAACGGGAAAGACACTGGAACCATGCAACATAAACAAAAAGACACTAGTAACCATGATAAACTACAACAGGAAGCACTGGTAACCCATGACAAAATTTAAAACGGGGAAAAAAACTAGAAAACCATGAAAAAATACACCGGGAAAGCCCTTTAAAAACCATGATAAACATACAAAAAGAAGCACTAGTAACCATAAAAAAACACCAGGAAGACACTGGTAACCAGGGGAAAAAATAAAACGGGAAGTTAATAAACCATGAAAACATAAACAGGAAGACATGGTAACCATGAAACCCTTACAACGGAAAGTACTAGTGCCAGGACAAACATGCAAACGGGAAAGAACCTGGAAAACCATGACAACATACAACGGAAGTACTAGAACCATGAAAAAACATAAACAGGAAGACATGGTAAAAATGAAACATAAAAAGGAAGATATAGTACCATGAAAAAATACAACAGGAAGACCTGGGTAACCCATGAAAACATACAACAGAAAGACATAGTAACCATGACAAACTAAAAAGGGGAAGTACTAGTAACCATGAAAAACTAAAACGGGAAGACCTAGTAACCTGACAAACATACACCAGGAAGACACTATAACCTGAAAAACTAAAACGGAAGAACTGGTAACCATGAAAAAACATACCCGGAAGACACTGAAACCAGGGCAAACTTTAAACGGGACACTGAACCATGACAAACTTTCCGGGAAAGACATAGTAACCATGAAAACATACAACAGGAAGCACTAGTAACCAGACAAAATCAACGGAAGACACTAGAAAACCATGAAAAAACATAAAAAGGGAAAGACACTAGTAACCATAAAAAAACATCAAAGGAAGACAGGGTAACCTGAAAAAACATAAAAAGGAAGACCGTAACCAGACAAAAAACAACGGGAAAAGACACTTTAACCCTTTCAAAATACAACGGGAAGACCTAGAAACATGACTAAAACAAAAAAGACACTATCAAAGGGCCCCTAGCTGTTGTCCCCGAGGGTTATCCCCCCAGTACAATATTCGGGCGAGGCCTCCAGGTATATGTTGATGTCAAGCTATTAGTGCTAGAACTCGCTCCAACGTCTTCTTCCAGCTCGGTGTAGGAATGAATTTAACAAATTCGCACTTTGAAGGCAGTAGCGTTTCCCGGGGTTACTTGGGTCGCTTCCGAAGGACACTGCCTCCGAGGTCCGGTCCCAGACCGGGCCTCGTGGGCTGCCCCAATGATCGATCAAAACTGTCAGTGCCGTTCCAATTATGTACCAAAAACCGTATCGTAACTGTTATGCGAATCTGCGAGTTCCCCTTTGGAAAAGGCCCGGGGGTTTTCTGGGGAATCCCTTGTCATGAAGGGAAGGTGTTGAAGAATCGTGGTAATTTAACACTTATTGCGTTCTCTTGCAATGTATTCATCGCTCCCTTGCTTTACATTTGTGATATCCAGCACCGCCTGCCAAGCCTTTTGTGTTCATAAGTAGTAATTTCGGTGTGCAAGTTTGGGACCAATCCCTCCAGTATCTTCCAGGTGTAGATTATATAATTTTTGCTTATGTTCTAAGGAGGATAGTTCTAGGGGCTTTAAGCGTTCCCAGTAATTTAGGTGTTTGTCTGAGTGTATATGAGCAATGAAGGTTCTCTGTACATATTCCAGCTCACCAATTTCGCTGCCATGAAAGAGGCCTTTCGTACACAGCAATACTCCAGCCTAGAGATAACGAGTTACCTGAAGAGTCATCATTGGCTTGGCATCTCTTGTTTTGAAGGTTTTAGCTATCCAAGCTATCATTTATGTTGCAGTTGTAATAATAACATTGTTGTGCTCCTGAACATGAGATCTTCTGGCATTACTACTCCCAGGTCTCTCACATTTGACTTACGTTCGTTCTATTGAGTGATATGAGTTTGCTTTGTACTTCTATCTTGTTTTTACTTCTTCCATTCTTCCGTAACATGGTAACTGAAATTTATCCTCATTGAACATTATATTGTTGTCAGTGACCCACTGGAAGATTGGTTTATATCAGCTTGGAGGCTCCCTGTGTCTTGTCTGGATGCCACTTTCACACAAATTCTGCCATCGTCTGCAAAGGTCACTGTTTACTAATACTCTCTGGGCTCTATATGTAAGGAAGTTAAGTATCCATCTGCTCCCCCTTCCCACTAAATACTTTTTGCATACATTATGTGTGCAGTTACCCCATGGTTGCACTTGTCAAAGGCTTTTGCAAAATCTGCTGGTAATTTCTCTTTAGAAAATCCCTTCTGTCGAATTGCATTCTACTGGTTGTAGTGTATCAAATACTTGTGTCTAGTTTCACACAAGTAGTGGAGGCTCGATCCTCCATTTACCAAGCTATGAACGCAGACGCTACTAAACCTTATATATAAACCCTCACACACACAAAAAAAAAAGAATAGAAGAATTAAATTTTTTTTCGTATATGTAAGAGTTAAGTATCACATTATGAAACACGAAAATAAACAAAACAGAAAGCAGCAAAATATGAAACTGGAAAATATAAGAAAATTGATTAATGTATTCAGTGTGCATTCAGCCCTCTCTGTGCGCACTCAAGCTTGTCAGTGGGCACTCAAGCCTACAGGGAGAAGAGTGTAGTCCACATACATAACTACACACAGTCGGAGGATGCTTAGGAAGTGGAACGATCTGCACGGGCAAATGCTGCACGCAGACTTCATACACAGTTTTAACAGTAGGTATGAAACAGTAACACACCTACCATAGTAGTGATTCCATTCCCACAACCGTAACAAGGCGACCACATACTTGAGCATGAACACCAATGTACACGTAAGCATGTAAACACACGCAAACGTATACCACACACAAACGCTCGCACGCGCGCACACCCACACACACACACACACACACACACACACACACACACACACACACACACCGAAGGGAGGCCCAAAGGCAACATGAGAATGACAGCAGCGAAAGCAAAATCTGACCCAAAGCTGTTGTACAATCACATCAGCAGGAAAACAATAGTCAAGGACCAAGTAATCAGGCTGAGGAAGGCAGGAGGGGACATCACAAGAAACGTGAGGAGCTCAACATGAGATTTAAAGAAGTGTTCACAGAGGAGACAGAAGAGACTCCGGAAAGACAGAGAGGTGGGGTACACCATCAAGTGCTGGACACAATACATACAACCGAGGAAGTAAAGAGACTGTTAAGCGAGCTAGATACCTCAAATGTAATAGGGCCGGATAACATCTCTCCATGCGTTCTGAGAGAGGGAGCAGATGCACTATGTGTACCACTAACAACAATCTTCAACACATCTATCGAAACAGGACGACTACCGGAAGTATGGAAGACAGCAAATGTAGTCATAATTTTTAAAAGAAGGAGACACACACGAAGCATTAAACTACAGACCAGTGTCACTAACGTGTATGGTATGCAAAGTCATGGAGAAAATTATCAGAAGAGTAGTGGAGCACCTAGAAAGGAATGAGCTTATCAATGACAGCCAGCACGGTTTTCAGGGACAGGAAATCCTGCGTCACAAACCTATTGGAATTCTATGACAGGGTGACGGCAGTAAGACAAGAGAAAGAGAGGTGGCAGGTTTGCATTTTCTTGGACTGTAAGAAAGCATTTGACACAGTTCCACACAAGAGATTCGTGTAAAAGCTGGAGGACCAGGCAGGGATAACAGGGAAGGCACTACAATGGATCAGGAAATACCTTTCAGGAAGACAACAGCGAATCATGGTACGTGGCGAGGTGTCAGAGTGGGCGCCTGTAACGAGCGGGGTGCCACAGGGATCAGTCCTAGGACCGGTGCTGTTTCTGGCATTTGTGAGCGACATGACGGAAGGAATAGAATCCGAAGTGTCATTGTTTGCAAAAGATGTGAAGTTGATGAGAAGAATTCAATCGGACGAGGACCAGGCAGAACTACGGAGGGATCTAGACAGACTGCAGGCATGGTCCAGAAACTGGCTCCAGAAGTTCAACCCCACCAAGTGCAAAGTCATGAAGATTGGGGAAGGGCAAAGAAGACCACAGACAGAGTACAGTCTAGGGGGCCAGAGCTTACAGACCTCACTCAAGGAAAAGGATCTTGGTATGTGTATAACACCGGACACATCTCCTGAGGCGCACATCAATCAAATAAGGAATCATTCAGGACCCTGTACATTGTGTATGTTAGGCCCACATTGGAATATGCAGCGCCAGTTTGGAACCCTCACCTAGCCAAGCATGTAAGGAAACTAGAGAAAGTGCAAGGGTTAGTAACAAGACTAGTCCCGGAGCTAAGGGGTATGTCCTACAAGGAGAGGTTAAGAGAAATCGACCATGACACTGGAAGACAGGAGTGATAGGGGGGATATGATAACGATTTATAAAATATTGAGAGGTATAGACAAGGTGGACAGAGACAAGATGTTCCGGAGATGGGACACAGCAACAAGGGGTCACAGTTGAAAATTGAAGGCTGCAAACCTGGTCCAGCAACTGGCTCCTGGAGTTTAACCCCACCATGAGAAAAGTCATGAAGATGGGGAAGATCAAAGAAGACCGCAGACAGAATACAGGCCTAAGACTGTAAAGCGAATCGTTCAAGAATCTGTACACCGTGTACGTCAAGCCCATATTGGAGTATGCAGCACCAGTATGGAATCCACGCCGCCTAGTCAAGCACGTCAAGAAATTAGAGAAAGTGCAAAAGTTTGCAACAAGACTAGTCCCGGAGCTAAGGGGCATGCCCTATGATGAGAGACTAGGGGAAATCGACCAGCCGACACTGGAGGACAGGAGGGATAGGGAGGACATGGTAACGACATATAAAATACTGAGAGGAATTGACAGGGTGGATAAAGACAGGATGTTCCAGAGATGGGACACATCAACAAAGGGTCACAACTGGAACTGAAGACACAGGTGACTCACAGGGATGCTAGGAAGTATTTATTCAGTCACAGAGTTGTCAGGAAGTGGAACAATCTGGAGAGTAATATAGTGGAGGCAGGTACGATAATGCTCATGGAGCAGGGAGAGATTGGACCTATTAGGGATCAGCGAAGAAGCGGGGCAGGAGCTGTGAATCGACCCCTGCAACCACAAATAGGTGAGTACAAACAAGTGAGTACAAATAGGTGAGTACACACACTCTCAAACATAAGCAAACACACACACACACTACACACACACACACACACACACACACACACACACACACACACACACACACACACACACACACACACACACACACCACCAACACACTCACCACACAACACACATACATACACGTATATACAACAGGCCTGGCGTCTAATCGACATGTGCCTAGGACAAAATGGTAAATAACTAGCACACACAACCAGAAAACCAGAGCATAGTAAAAGAAAGGAAATAGAGTTTTATATAAATACAGCTGAAACTAAATGTATTTCGGTGGCTACGTGATCCGAGACAGATATCACTATACTGCGTAACCACAGCCCCCTGTGACTCAATGTATGCGATTGGAATAGTGCAGAGTGCAACATAAATTTGTAACGCAGTTAAATATTAGTGAACCAGAAGAGACATTCACAAGTCATCATATGGAAACTAAGAACCCAATTTCTTCCCTAAAAATGACAAGTGACACAAGCCAAGTTTAATTTAAACCTTCCATTAAGAAACATCAACTTTGAAGGTTAACTGAAGACGTATTCTTTTGTTACCTAAGTCAATGTGACCTGACCTGACTAGGTTGGGTGCATTGGCTTAAGCCGGTAGGAGACTTGGACCTGCCTCGCATGGGCCAGTAGGCCTGCTGCAGTGTTCCTTCGTTCTTATGTTCTTATGTGACCAATATCCTAAAGGACACTAGGACATTATGCTTGATGGCAGGCGCCCAGAAGTTAGGTTATCAAGTTACCAGCGTTGAAACGTTGAAGATAATCGGCTGCCACACTTGGGAACTATCACGTGGAAAGCAGCCTTTCAATTTACTAAATTTCGTCAAAAAAGACTTACACAGACCAAACTTTTCTTTACGTAAGTTTGACCAACTTTCCTCTAGGTAAACCTGACAAACTTTTCTCTAGGTAAACTTGACCAAATTTTCTTTAGGTAAACTTGATCAACTTTTCTCTAGGTAAGCTTGACCAACTTTTCTCTAGGTAAACTTGGCCAACTTTTCCCTAGGTAAACTTGACCAACTTTTCTCTAGGTAAACTTGACCAACTTTTCTCTAGGTAAGCTTGACCAACTTTTCTCTAGGTAAACTTGACCAACTTTTCTCTAAGTAAGCCTGACCAACTTTTCCCAAGGTAAACTTGACCAACTTTTTGAAGCTGATCAGAAAAAGCTTTCTGAAGTTATCTCATGGACAACAATGTTGGGAATGATCTATGTAAAGCTGGGCAGAGGATAGCTACAACTCGCAAGTGTTCCATGAACCTTCACTTAGTAATAGTTGACCAAGGTTGAAAATTTGAAGCCGATTGGATAAGGCGTTTTGAAATTATAAAGGAAAGCGTTGGAGGAAGTTAGTGGAAGAAGATAACACTGTAGCTAACAAGATGGCGGCTCTGACACTATCATGTCAAATTTAAAAATTATATAAAAATGCCTATTTTCAATACTTCTGAATTGTCTTGCCTTTCTATTTTATTATAAGACTTGACAATCCTCTAAGAAAATCAACTTTCCTAGGTAAACTGAACCACTTTTCTATAAAAACCAAACTTTTCTCTAGTAATTGACCAACTTTTCTACATGTAAACTTGACCAACTTTTCATAAGTAAGCCTGACAACTTTTCCAAGGTAAACTTACCAACTTTGAAGCTGATCAGAAGCTTTGAAGTACTCTGGACAACAATGTGGGAATGATCTATGTAAGCATGGGCAAGATTAGCTACAACTCGACAATGTCATGAACTCATTTAATAGTTGACCAAGGTTAAATTGAAGCCGATGATATGTGCTTTTGAAATATTAAAAGCGAAAGGTTGGAGGAAGCTAGTGGAAGAAGAGAACATGTACTAACAAGATGCGGCTCTGACACCTATCATTCAAATTTAAAAATTATATAAAATTAAGCCAATATTCAATACTTCTGAATTGTCTGTGCCTTTCTATTTATTAAAATTTGTACAATCACTAGAAAAAATTTCGATATCCTTAAAACAAAGCATTCCGTTTAATATAAAAAAAAAAATTTATAAATTGAAATCGCTCAAACTCCAAATTCAATAAAAAAGATATTTCAAAGATAAACCAGTGAAGGTTTGAAGCCGAACCTGCAGAGATATGCAGTTATCACATGAAATTAATTTACTTACAAAGTATCGACAATTTCCATTTACACAAGCCTAAATACCATAAATTTGCTTTCAGAAAAGCCATTAAAACGAAAATTTAAGCATTGAATAGAGGTTTCTACACTAATTGTCCGAATCACGATTCAAGTATTATAACTATTATTAAAATTTACACCAATAGTCCAACTTTCTGGCTGTGGCATTCGATAGAATGCATCACCTTTAATTTTGAGCCGATAAACAAGCATCTTTAGTTATAGAATTTAATCTAGTCCTATTTATTTAATTGTGCAGCCCAGTAAGAGGTGATACCTTGCGCTCTGCAAGAACAAAAGCGCTGAAAATGTGAAGGTATAAGAGGCATTCTCCGGTTAATCACAGAGATTATTAAAAATGTTGGGCAAACAGGAAAGCTTGATGAATAGAGACACTGATGAAGTTGGGTATCTTTATGGAACTGTCGCAGATCATGTTCTTACAATATCGATAAGAAAAACGGTGGAGATGTGACGGAGTTTGAGATAATCAGTCACTCATCTAAGATGTACTCAAGTCCATCAGTCTGATAAAAGTACAGCATATGAGAGCATATTCTGTACTAATATCAAGAATGATAAAAGTGCAGCATATGAGAGCATAGAAGTACAGCGTAACAGGGAATGAACATAGTTCCCAGCATTACGCCACAGACGCACATCAACCGAATAACAACTGCAGCCAACGTAAGACTAGCAAATTTAAGGATGGCTTTCTGAAACTTGGTATTCACAACATGGCATATGTTAAGCCCATCTTGGAGTATGCAGCGCCAGTATGGAACCCCCATCTTATAAGGCCTATAAAGAAGCTATAAAAAGTGCAAGGGTTTGCGACGAGACTAGTCCCAGAGCTAAACCCAATGACATTAGAGGACAAAAGGACCAAGAATGCCATAACAACAATGTACAAAATACTGAGAGGAACTAATAGGATGTACGTAAGACCTGCCTCTCAAACAAATGTTAGTCTCAAGGACACAACCATTACCTTTGATGGGTTGATGAGTTTGCAGAGTTTCCCTACACCTGGAGCAGAACCCTTGGTACAGGTGGAAGTTAATATACACAGGTGAGTCACAGGAATGTTAGGAAATACGTCGTTATCTGTACAATGGTCAGGAAGTGGAACGGCCTAGACTGGGAAGTGACAGAGGCGGGATCCATACATTGTTTAAAAACAGGTAACACAAGACTCACCCACACAGGAGGAAGTGCACATAGTAGCGGCCAGCAGAGCCAGAGCAAAGAGCTGGTGACTGGTCACCCTGGCTGGTGCTGGTGACTGGTCACCCTGGCTGGTGCTGGTGACTGGTCACCCTGGCTGGTGCTGGTGACTGGTCACCCTGGCTGGTGCTGGTGACTGGTCACCCTGGCTGGTGCTGGTGACTGGTCAACCCTGGCTGGTGCTGGTGACTGGTCACCCTGGCTGGTGCTGGTGACTGGTCACCCTGGCTGGTGCTGGTGACTGGTCACCCTGGCTGGTGCTGGTGACTGGTCACCCTGGTGGTGCTGGTGACTGGTCACCCTGGGCTGGTGCTGGTGACTGGTCACCCTGGCTGGTGCTGGTGACTGGTCACCGCTGGCTGGTGCTGGTGACTGGTCACCCTGGCTGGTGCTGGTGACTGGTCACCCTGGCTGGTGCTGGTGACTGGTCACCCTGGCTGGTGCTGGTGACTGGTCACGTGGTGACGCCTGGCTGGTGCTGGTGACTGGTCACCCTGGCTGGTGCTGGTGACTGGTCACCCTGGCTGGTGCTGGTGACTGGTCACCCTGGCTGGTGCTGGTGATGGTCCACCTGGCTGGTGCTGGTGACTGGTCACCCTGGCTGGTGCTGGTGACTGGTCACCCTGGCTGGTGCTGGTGACTGGTCACCCTGGCTGGTGCTGGTGACTGGTCACCCTGGCTGGTGCTGGTGACTGGTCACCCTGGCTGGTGCTGGTGACTGGTCACCCTGGCTGGTGCTGGTGACTGGTCACCCTGGCTGGTGCTGGTGACTGGTCACCCTGGCTGGTGCTGGTGACTGGTCACCCTGGCTGGTGCTGGTGACTGGTCACCCTGGCTGGTGCTGGATGACTGGTCACCCTGGCTGGTGCTGGTGACTGGTCACCCTGGCTGGTGCTGGTGACTGGTCACCCTGGCTGGTGCTGGTGACTGGTCACCCTGGCTGGTGCTGGTGACTGGTCACCCTGGCTGGTGCTGGTGACTGGTCACCCTGGCTGGTGCTGGTGACTGGTCACCCTGGCTGGTGCTGGTGACTGGTCACCCTGGCTGGTGCTGGTGACTGGTCACCCTGGCTGGTGCTGGTGACTGGTCACCCTGGCTGGTGCTGGTGACTGGTCACCCTGGCTGGTGCTGGTGACTGGTCACCCTGGTGTGCTGGTGACTGGTCACCCTGGCTGGTGCTGATGACTGGTCACCCTGGCTGGTGCTGGTGACTGGTCACCCTGGCTGGTGCTGATGACTGGTCACCCTGGCTGGTGCTGATGACTGGTCACCCTGGCTGGTGCTGTTGACTGGTCACCCTGGCTGGTGCTGGTGACTGGTCACCCTGGCTGGTGCTGGTGACTGGTCACCCTGGCTGGTGCTGGTGACTGTTCACCCTGGCTGGTGCTGGTGACTGGTCACCCTGGCTGGTGCTGGATGACTGGTCACCCTGGCTGGTGCTGATGACTGGTACCCTGGCTGGTGCTGATGACTGGTCACCCTGGCTGGTGCGTGTGACTGGTCACCCTCGGCTGGTGCTGTTGACTGGTCACCCTGGCTGGTGCTGGTGACTGGTCACCCTGGCTGGTGCTGGTGACTGGTCACCCTGGCTGGTGCTGGTGACTGGTCACCCTGGCTGGTGCTGGTGACTGGTCACCCTGGCTGGTGCTGGTGACTGGTCACCCTGGCTGGTGCTGGTGACTGGTCACCCTGGCTGGTGCTGGTGACTGGTCACCCTGGCTGGTGCGGATGACTGGTCACCCTGGCTGGTGCTGATGACTGGTCACCCTGGCTGGTGCTGGTGACTGGTCACCCTGGCTGGTGCTGGTGACTGGTCACCCTGGCTGGTGCTGGTGACTGGTCACCCTGGCTGGTGGTGATGGTCACCTGGCGGTGGTGACTGGTCACCCTGGCTGGTGCTGGTGACTGGTCACCCTGGCTGGTGCTGGTGACTGGTCACCCTGGCTGGTGCTGATGACTGGTCACCCTGGCTGGTGCTGGTGACTGGTCACCCTGGCTGGTGCTGGTGACTGGTCACCCTGGCTGGTGCTGGTGACTGGTCACCCTGGCTGGTGCTGTGACTGGTCACCCTGGCTGGTGCTGGTGACTGGTCACCTGGCTGGGTGGGTTGCTGGTGTGACTGGTCACCCTGGCTGGTGCTGGTGACTGGTCACCCTGGCTGGTGCTGTGGCTGGTCACCCTGGTTGGTGCTGGTGACTGGTCACCCTGGCTGGTGCTGTGGCTGGTCACCCCTGGCTGGTGCTCGGTGACTGGTCACCCTGGCTGGTGCTGGTGACTGGTCACCCTGGCTGGTGCTGGTGACTGGTCACCCTGGCTGGTGCTGGTGACTGGTCACCCTGGCTGGTGCTGTGGACTGGTCACCCTGGCTGGTGCTGGTGACTGGTCACCCTGGCTGGTGCTGGTGACTGGTCACCCTGGCTGGTGCTGGTGACTGGTCACCCTGGCTGGTGCTGGTGACTGGTCACCCTGGCTGGTGCTGGTGACTGGTCACCCTGGCTGGTGCTCGTGGCTGGTCACCCTGGCTGGTGCTCGTGGCTGGTCACCCTGGCTGGTGCTGGTGACTGGTCACCCTGGCTGGTGCTGGTGACTGGTCACCCTGGCTGGTGCTGGTGACTGGTCTGCACCTGTCTGGCCTGTACTGGTGCACCTGGCTGAGTGCTGTGACGGTCACCCATGGCTGGACGGTGACTAAGTGTCAACCGGGGTGGGGAAAACTGGCTAGTGCATGAATGAATGGCACCAGCTGTGTGATGGTACTGGTCAAACACTGTGGTGCGGGATGTCACCTGGCTGGTCTGGAACCCGGTCACCCTTGTGCTGGTGATCCAGTGTAACCCTGGCCTGGTCTGATGATAGCGTCAAATGCCGGTGTCTGGTGCTGGTCACCCTGGCATGTCTGGTGACTGGTCTACCTGGAGTCTTTTGGGCATTGGTCACCCTGGCTGGTGCTGGTGAGTCACCCTGGCTGTGCTGGTGACCTGTCACACCTGGACTGGTGCTGATGACTGTCACCTGGTGGTCTGGGAAAAATCACCATGGTGGTGGTACTTGGTGACTGGTCACCTGGCTGGTGTGGTGTATGGTCACCTGGCTGTGTGTTGTGATGGTCACCTGGCTGATGCTGTACTGGTCACCTGGATGGTCCTGGTGAACTGGTACACCCGGCCGGGTGCTGGTTCTGGTCACCTGCTGGTGCTGGTGACTGGCACCTGGCTGGTGCTGCGTGATGGTCACCTGGCGCTTGGATCGACGGGTCACCTGGCTGGTGCTGGGACGGTCACCCTGGGCTGGTGTGTGATGGTCCCCTGGATGCCGTGCTGAGTGATTGGTCACCCTGGGGTCTGTGCTGTCACGTGAACTGCCTGGCTGCTGCTGACGGTCACCCTGCTGTTGCTAGGTGACTGGTCACCCTGGCCTAGTGCCTGTGACTGGTCACCTGGCTGTGCTGTGATGTCACCCTGGCTTGGTATGGGTGACTGGCACCCATGGTGTGCATGTCCTGGTCACCCTGCTGGTGCTGTACTGTCCTACCTGGCTGGTGACTGAAGAACTGGTCACCTGGTGGTGCTAGTCTATGGTCCCTGCTGGTGTGGTGATGTCAACCTTGGCTGGTGTGTGACGTCCCTGGCTGGTTGCTGATGTCACCTCTCTGACATGTGCTGTGCCTGTCACCCTGCTGTCTAATTCTGGTCACCCTGGCTGTGCTAGGTGATGGTCACCAAGGCTGAGTAACTGGAAATGGTACCTGCTGGTACTGGTGATGGTCCACATGACTGTGAAGGTGACACGTCAATGCTGGTGGGAATAGACTGGATTCAACCTGGCTTTGCTGTTGACTGGTCAACGGTCCGTAGGCGGGGGTGATGATGGTGGTGTGGTGACTGGACCTTCGCTGGTCTTACGCAACTGGTGCACTTTCTGTGACTGGTCACCTGGATTTGCTCGTGTTGACGTCACCTTGGCTAGACTGGATGAATATCACTGGCTGGATGCTGATGACTGGTCACCCTAGGCTGGTGCTAATGACTGGTCACCCTGGTGGTGCGGTGAATGGTACCCTGGCTGTGTGCTGAGTGACTGGGTCACCCTGGCTGGTGCTTGTGACTGGTCACCCTGGCTGGTGCTGACTGTGAAATGGTCACCCTGGCTGGCTGATGATGGGCACCTGGTGCTATGACTGGTCACCCTGGCTGGTGCTGGTTGACGGGTCAAACCTGGCTGGTGCTGGGACTGGTCACTGGCAACGGCCTGTCATAAGAGTGACTGGTCCTCCCACCCCGCTTGCTGGTGATGTCCCACCCTGGCCTGGATGTCTGGGACTGGTCACATAAGAACTATCAAGGGAGCACCCTAGAAACGTAGGAACACGGCAAACCACCTGGCCAGCAGTCAGGGTTTTTACCCAAACCACATATCGGGCTCTAAACCAATTGCATCCCAACCATTAAAGTCAGTTCAGGTCACTATTATCCTTAAGGGAAGGTTTCGAACATCGGCAAACTCTTTAGCACAGCTATAGGTACTATTCCTATTTACTCCCCATCTACTCCTGTCATTTAAACCTATTTTTCCAAAGCTTAAAACATTCTGGGTCCTCTATCGTACTTGGAGTTTTTCCCTATACATCTTATTACCAATCCGTTATTTCCTTATCTCCACTGAATCTAATTTTTCCACTTAATAAACGCATTGCTAGGAGTGCAGTTTAGGGCTAGTCCAATTGATTTTAGACACTATTTACATCCTCCTTTATTTATTCTGTCTTCCACTTATGAAGCAATTTATAAACCACCCTAATTCTACGTGTACTTCTAGACTGAGTGCTGTTTCAGGGCCTATTACTCATAGGAGGTTCCCAAACTGGTGATCATTTTGTCATCTCTTATGTACATTTTATATGGAATTTATATCATTCTGTTAATCGGACCAAATCTGTTGCACCTTAACTGATTGAGTCTACCAGGATGTATAGATTATGCAAACCTGTGGACATGCCAATTTTGCTCAATCTGATAAATTGAAGCCCCTATTTAGGTTTATTAGCTTTATTGTCGCTACTTATGCACTGTTGTCTTGTAATGTTCAGGATTACTGCTGAACCAGACATCTTTCCTAAATCTCTCATTCCTTGCAAATCCGTAATATTTGCAAATGCCATTCTGAAAAATTCTATTTTATTTATTTGTGGTGCCATGGTATATTGTCGATGTCCAAACATTTATGAACTTGTGACTTTTGTCTATATTGAACGATCTGCCACTTCTGACCACTGTAATCCAGTCTGATTCAAATCTTCTGGACTGCTCGATGTCCTCCATTTTTTAGATGAATTCTCCTCACTGTTGCCTTTTTTGGTTCTATCGGCAAAACTTGCCGATTCTGCTTTTATTTGCCTCCACTTAATGTCCAGTTTATGTAGATTGTTGAAAGCACGGGTGCCCAAACACTGACATTCTTAGCCCTGATACACGTCATCGTGACGCTTTCCTATGGGCTGATATCTCCTTGTACTGCAAACTCATCTGTTGTATTTGTAATTATGCTTATTCCAGTGCTTACAAATTTTCCTAATTCATGTGCTTAAATTTTCCCAATTAGTCTCTGGATTGGACACTGTCAAAAGCCTTACTGAAGTTATATACAATATACATATTCCATTCCCCATGATCTACCTCTCATTTTAGTTGATAATGTTTATAAATTCCTAAAGAGGAACCCTCTTTATTGTTTAACCTTGCTGAGATTCGTAATTTTGTTATTTTAATTTTATGCTATTTGCTAAGCATGCTCACGATTTCTGCCCCTGGCCATTTATTATCCTCCTTTACCAATTTTTCATCTATTGTTAGTTAGAGCTTTTTGTTGTTCACCTTGTTGAAGCTAAGGACTAGTACATGTTTTGAAATATATTCCAACCATTTGCCTTTTCCACTTATAGCTGGACCATCCTAAATTTGTAAGTGATTTGTTTGAATATGAGATAGCCAAAAGTGGCTAGTTGTTCCTTTAACATTCCTTATGAACTTTGCTCATTCATTTAGCCTAGGGGTTTCTTAGGTTTTTAATTTGTAATCTATTTGCCCCTCAAGGACCATGTCATTTACCTAATATGCCACAGTTTATTTATGTAGTTGCTACACAATTTACATTATGGAATTTTCATCCTTTATGTGTAAATCACTCTAAGGAAGTATTTTTGTGTATTAATCTGAAATTTCTACGGACATTTTATCTTACAATCTTGCCTGAGTGCACCAAAACTTTTCGATGGGCTAACCACTTGTCCTGACTCCTTACTCTTTATCCTATAAGAATTTATTGGGTTATCTTCATCTCATGCCAGCCACTTTTAGACCATTAATCTACTTTTTTGCCTTTTCATTAATTCCTTTATTTCTTCTTAATTACTGCATTTGTATCATTTCCAATTGCATCATCCTCTTGCTGAAATGCCTATATGTCACCCTCTTTTATGACCATTCAGGAGTATTTACCTATTGTCTCCTTTAGATCATTTTGTTTGATATGTTTGCCTATTTGGAATAATTTGCCTGCAGCTAGAATATGCCTGTCAATATGCCTTCTAAAAGATCGGTCAACCGATCTACCACTACTGACCCATGTCAGGTCATTCAAGTTTCATAGAACTCACCTAAGTATTTTTCGGTCTATGAAATCGGCAAGCGAACGCCAAAGTAAGGACGTTGAGACATTTCGTTGCCTTTCTAGGGGACTTCATGATATGTTGAATACTGATTATGGTGACCTCTCCAAGCTATCATTAGTCCTAACAAGAATTTATTGTCTCTTCCCTTCTGCGCAAGAAACAATCGATTATTCTCCCTGTTGCTCTGTACACTGTATTTAATTACATCTTTATGTATCAGCAGTCACCCGATCTCTTCTATCTGTCAAATTGGCCAGTCAATCTGTTATAGTTGAATATCTATTTAGCACATGTACATTTACGTGTAGTGCCTTTTCTATTCTAGTCCTGAAGTTCTCACCTATCAACTGATTTGGGCCCTGTAATCACACCAAATTGTGTTCTGGCCTCAGGCTGTAACATTACTTCAGTGGCTGACGCTTCTAATTTACTATCTGTCAACACTACATGTTAAATTGTCTCACTGACTACATCTGCTACTCCCAACCTTTCCTGTGGCCCTGTCAGTCGTGGAACCCATTTATAGCTGTGTACCTGTGACATCAGAGGGCATCTCACCTATCTTTGCCTAGAGTTGAGACAGGTCTGACTGTCTATGCAATCCTCAGTTCCCTCACCTCTGCAATTACACATCTTAGGCCCATTTAGTTCCTTACTCTCTAATCACCTGCTAAGTGATGTAAACTCTTAGACTCAGAATCACTGCCTGCCTCTGTTGTAACTACGCTCCCCCTTGTCTTTCTGACCGTTTCCCATGTGTCTTATTTACACCGCTGGTATGCTGATATGGCCCTGTTTTGCTGTGACTGTTCACCCTAGGCTGGTGTGCAATGTGGTCCAAAATGCTTCGGGAGGCACCTCTTCCCGTGACTGTCCCCTTATCAGGTGTTACGCAAATGCTAGGGCGTGATTCACCAATGGCTTGCTAATCGGTCTGAGTGTACACCCTTGCCACCTGGACATGGCTGTCTGTGCATTCATATGGCATGGTTGCATTAGATTGTCTCCCGTGGTTGTAGTGATGGACCTGGCAGTGTCTGGGAGGGACCTGTCTAGGCTGTCAATTTCACTCCGCTGGTGCGGACTGGTCACACCATGCGATTCTTACCTTTGGACTCACCCTTTTGGGGCATTAATGCTGCATGTGATTTGGCACCCTCTCTGGAGAACTTAACTGGAATGTATCTAGGTGACTGACCTGTACCTGCTAGCAGTATGGTACTCTCCTTGCATACTTCCCATGCTATCAGTGCGGCACCCAGGCTTGACTGAGACACATCATGGGCTTGGTTGTCACTTACTGTCATGTATATTACCATGGCTGTTGGATGAATGTCCCCAACACCAAGTCAGGGTAAAGCCACTCTGTCTCTGGTACATCTTCTTATTCCTGTTCTAAACACTGACGGTCAACCACTTCTTGTGGGAAGTACCTGCCAAAGAATGCAGCCCTGCATTGGTGCTGGGATGGTCCCGGCTGGTTTGTGTGACCCCGTACCTCTGCTGGTGCTGGTGACTGGTCATCCCTGGTAGTGCTGGTGACGTTGGTCACCTGGCTGGTGCTGATGACTGCCCCCTTGACTGGTGCTGTACCCTTTGGCACCCTGGTATGGTGCTACTCGTCACACTTGTGGAGTTGGGTGACTGGTCACCACTGGGTGTGTGCTGTGTACTGTCCAACCTAGGCAGTCCCACTGCTGTGGTGACAGACTGGTCCTCCTGCTGAAGCTGCAGTTACTGGTCAACCCTGCTGTGCTGAACTGGTCACCCTGGCCTGGTGCTGGTGATGGTCACCCGCTGTGCTGATACTGGTCACTGGGCACGGCTCGCTGCTTGACTGTCCACCCTGGCTGGGTTGCTTTGAATGGTCAACCTGCTGGAAACCATGCTTGGTACCTGCACGCTGTGCGTCACCCTGGCTGGTGCTGGTGACTGGTCACCCTGGCTGGTGCTGGTGACTGGTCACCCTGGCTGGTGCTGGTGACTGGTCACCCGGTGTGCTGGTGACTGGTCACCCTGGCTGGGTGCTGTGACTGGTCACACCTGGCTGGTGTGGTGACTGGTCACCCTGGCTGGTGCTGTGACTGGTCACCCTGGCTGGTGCTGGTGGACTGGTCACCCTGGCTGGTGCTGGTGACTGGTCACCCTGGCTGGTGCTGGTGACTGGTCACCCTGGCTGGTGCTGGTGACTGGTCACCCTGGCTGGTGCTGGTGACTGGTCACCCTGGCTGGTGCTGGTGACTGGTCACCCTGGCTGGTTGCTGGTGACTGGTCACCCTGGCTGGTGCTGGTGACTGGTCACCTGGCTGGTGCTGGTGACTGGTCACCCTTGCTGGTGTGGTGACTGGTCACCCTGGCTGGTGCTGGTGACTGGTCACCTGGCTGGTGCTGGTGGGCTGGTCACCCTGGCTGGTGCTGGTGACTGGTCACCCTGGCTGGTGCTGGTGACTGGTCACCCTGGCTGGTGCTGTGTGATGGTCACCCTGGCTGGTGCTGGTGACTGGTTCACCCTGGCTGGTGCTGATGACTGGTCACCCTGGCTGGTGCTGGTGACTGGTCCCCTGGCTGGTGCTGGTGACTGGTCCCCTGGCTGGTGCTGGTGACTGGTCACCCTGGCTGGTGCTGGTGACTGTACCCTGGCTGTGCTGGTGACTGGTCACCCTGGCTGGTGCTGGATGACTGGTCACCCTGGCTGGTGCTGATGATGACTGGTCACCCTGGCTGGTGTGATGACTGGTCACCCTGGCTG
Organism: Cherax quadricarinatus; assembly: GCF_026875155.1. Classification (NCBI taxonomy): domain Eukaryota; kingdom Metazoa; phylum Arthropoda; class Malacostraca; order Decapoda; family Parastacidae; genus Cherax; species Cherax quadricarinatus. Next base: position 40,356,326 of record NC_069412.1, read on the forward strand.
GTGCTGGTGACTGGTCACCTTGGCTGGTTGCTGGTGACTGGTCTACCCTGGCGTGGTGCTGTGACTGGTCACCCTGGCTGGTGCTGGTGACTGGTCACCCTGGCTGGTGCTGGTGATGGTCTACCCTGGCTGGTGCTGGTGACTGGTCACCCTGGCTGGTGCTGGTGACTGGTCACCCTGGCTGGTGCTGTGACTGGTCACCCTGGCTGGTGCTGGTGAATGGTCCCCTGGCTGGTGCTGGTGACGGTCACCCTGGCTGGTGCTGGTGACTGGTCACCCTGGCTGGTGCTGAGTGACTGGTCACCCTGGCTGGTGCTGGTGGACTGGTCACCCTGGTGGTGCTGGTGACTGGTCACCCTGGCTGGTGCTGTGATGGTCACCCTGGCTGGTGCTGTGGACTGGTCACCCTGTGGTGCTGGATGATCTGGTCATCCCTGGCTGGTTTGCTGTGATGACCTGGTCACCCTGGCTGGTGCTGTGACTGGTCACGCCTGAGCTGGTGCGGTGACTGGCAACACCTGGCGTGATGGTGACATTTAACACCTGCTGGTGCGGTTACAGCTGGTTACCCTGGTCTGGCTGGTGACTGGTCACCCTGTGAGTGCAGGTGAACTGGTCACCCTGGCTGGTGCTGGTTGACTGGTCACCTGCTGTGCTGGTCACCCATGGCTGGTAAGCTTTGTGACTGGGTCACTATTCCTGGTTGGCTGCTGGTACTGTTACCCTGGCTGGTGCTGATGAATCTGGTCACGCCCTGGCTGTGCTGATTGAACCGGTCATCCATGGCTGGTGTGATGATCGGTGGTCAACTCGGATGGTGATGTGACTGGTCACCCTTGTGTGCGGTGACTGGTTCACCCTGGTGTGCTGATGACTGTCACCATGGCTGGTGTGGTACTGGTCACCTGGCTGGTGCTGGGGACTGGTCACCCTTGCCTGGTGCCTGGTGACTGGCACACCTGGCTGTGTGATGGTGACTGGTCTCCTGGTGTGTGCTGGGATGGTTCACAACCTGGTCGGTGCTAGGTTGACTGGTCACCCTGGCTGTGCTGTGCTGGTTCATACCTGCTGTTGCTGTGATGGGTCGTACCCTGCTGGCTGTGTCACCCTGGCGTGCTGGTGACTGGTCACCTGGCTGGTGCTGTTGACTGTCACCCTGGATGGTGCTCGATGACTGGTTTTAACCTTAGCTGTGCTTGGTGACTGGTCCACCCTGGCTGGTGCTGGTGACTGTCCACTTGTTCTCTGGCTCTGGTATGGTGTGCTGGAACTCGCAAAACACTGGCTGGTGCTGGTGACTGGTCACCTGCGGGAGCGTATGACTTGGATACCTGGCTGGTCTGTGACTGGTCTTGCATTAGAAGGTACTGTTCACCGGTGGTGACTGGTACTTGGTCCTCAAAACAGGAAAAACCAATGGTGCTAATGTACTGTCACCCTAGGAAAACTGGGCTAAGCAGGATGAAATGGAGTCATTATTTTTGGCCAAAAAATTGGTCCATTTATTAAAGAGGCAGAAAATTGTGAGAGGCGCTCTGAGTATCCAATTACAACCTAAATCTCAACTTTACTGTCGGTGGAAAAATCAAGAAAAATGTGGATGGTATCTTTGTGACTTTTTTTTTTTTGTATATAATGGCGTGTGTTTGTGTACTCACCTATACGCAATCCAACGTACAAACCACAGCCGGGCTGTGGTTTGTATGTTGGATTGCGTGCGGCCAGCAATAACAGCCTCGTTGATCAGGCCTTGATCCACCGGGAGGCCTGGCCGTGGACCGGGCCACTGGGGCGTTGATCCCCGGAATGCCCTCCAAGTAGATATGTGGTTGCAGGGGTCGGTTCACAACTGCTGGCCCCCGACTCTTTACTAGCTGTTGCTAGGTCACTCTCTCCCTCATCCTAGAGCCTTATCATACCTCTTCGTATAGCTATGTATGGAGTCTGCCTCCATTGCATTCCTCTCCAGACTGTTTCACTTCCTGACAACTCTATGACTGAAGAAATACTTTCTAGCATCCCTATGACTCATCTGCGTTTTCAACTTTCGGTTGTGACCCCTTGTTGCTGTGTCCCATCTCTGAAACATTCTGTCCCTATCCACCTTGTTAATTCCTCCCAACTCCTTAGGTATAGAAAGAATGAAGAACTCGAAAAGAACACTGTATACAAAACTTAAGAGGATCCTCAAATAGAACGAAAGGAACACGTCAATGACTTGGGAATAACTATGTCAACTGACCTTTCTTTCAAAGAACATAATAAGACAAAGGTCACGATAGCCGGGAGAATGATGAGGTGGGTATTAAGAACCTTCAAAACAAGGAAATCTATACCAATGGTGACACTTTTCAAATCGCTACTGCTCCCCCATAAGGAATATTGCTCAGTGTTGACGGCCCCGTTCAAGACAGGAGAAATATCAGAGCTTGAACAAATACGGAGATCGTTTATGGCCCACATGAGCCAATAAGGCATTTAAATTACTGGAAATGTGGAGGAGAGAGATACCTGATAATATATACCTGGAAGGTAATCAAGGGCCTAGTCCCAACTCTGCACTCTGCCATAATGGAGTAGGAGATATGGGAGGAAATGCAAGATAAATCCAGTGAAGAGCAGGGGGTGCACTGGGCACAATAAGGGAACACTGTATCAACCTTCGTAGCCCCAGATTATTCAACATCTTACCAGAAGATATCAGACACACAACTGGAACAAATGTAGAAGTCTTCAAGAGAAACCTGGACAAGTATCTTCACCAGGTGCCAGATCAACCCGACTGTGATGGATATATGGGGTGGCGGGCCTCCAACAGCAACAGCCTGATTGACCAGGCTAGCACTAGACGAGCCTGGCCCATGGCTGGGCCCTGGGAGTAGAAAAACTCACGGAACTCACTGGAAGAGACTCTCGAAACTCATCAAAGGTATAAAGATATATTTTAAATGTATTTATCATGTCCCCCCTATCCCTCCTTTCCTCCAGTTTCGTCAGGCTGATTTCCATTAACATCTCCTCGTAGGACATACCCTTTACCTCCAGGAATAGTCTTGTTGCAAACCTTTCTAATTTCCTAACGTGCTTGACCAGGTGTGGGTTCCATACTGGTGTTGCATACTATAATATAGGCCTAACGTACAGAGTGTTCAGTGCCCTGATTGCTTCCTTATTCATGTCAAAATGCTATTCTTAGGTTTGCCAGGCGCCCATATGCTGCAGCAGTTATTTGGTTGATGTGCGCTTCAGGAGATGCGCTCAGTATTATACTCACCCCAAGATCCTTGTTTTTGAGTGAGGTTTGCAGTCTTTGGCCCCCTAGCCTGTACTCTTCTGTGGTCTTCTTTGGCCTTCCCCAATCTTCACGACTTTGCATTTGGTGGGGTTAAACTCCAGAAGACAATTGCTGGACCAGGTTTGCAGCCTGTCCAGATGAGGGAATAAATAGGGACATAAGCAAATTTGCTGACACCAAAATAGTCGCCTAATTCATTCTAATGAGGACATTAGAGCACTCCAGGAAGATTAGATTGATGCAGTGGTCTGAGAAGTGGCAGATGCAGTTACAGTATATAGAAATGCAAAGTTCTAAACATTGGACAAGAAAATAACCATGCCACGTATAAACTACATAATGCAGATCTTAATATTACTGTCTGTGAAAAATATTTGGGAGTTCTGGTTAGCAGTAATCTAAAACCAAGACAACAGTGCGTAAGTTCTCGCAATAAATCGAACAGAATCCTTGGCTTCACATCAAGGAGTATAAATAATAGGAGTCCTCAGGTTGTTCTTCATATCTTTGGTTAAGCCTTATTTAGATTATGCTGTACAGTTCCAGTCACTGTATTACAGAATGGATATTAATACACTGGACAACATACAAAGGAGGATGACAAAGTTGATCCCATGGAAGGTGACTTGGACCTGCCTCGCATGGGCAAGTAGGCCTGATGCAGTGTCTCTTCTTTCTTATGTTCCCTCTGCAATCCTACCTGATCCTCCTCCACCTGAATTCTCCGCATTAGCTTTACATCGACTGCAAAGAGGGGCACCTCTGAACTTATCCCTTCCGTCATGCTATTATCATGGGGAGCGTATTCAAGTTTAATTCATGGAATTGGAGCACAGATCCAATTCCCTAGATTCCCAGCATCTAGGAACCTTCCTTGAGGGTTTCCGTGATATCATTCACATATACCAGAAACAGCACCGGTCCTAGGACTGACCCTTGTGGAACCCCACTCATCACAGGCGCCCACTCTAACACCTCGTCAAGTACCATCACTCGCTGTTTTCTTCCTGTCAATATTCCCTGACCCATTGCAGTGCCTTTCCTGTTATTCCTGCCTACTTTTCCAGCTATTGCTCTAATCTCTTGTGCGGAACTGTGTTGAAAGCCTTCTTACAGTCCAAGAAAATTCAGTCTACCCACCCCTCCCTTTCCTTAATTTACTACTGTTACCTTATCGTAAATCTCCAGTAGGTTGGTGACACCAGATTTTCCCTCCCTAAAACCGTACTGGTTATCTTGCATGAGCTCAGGTAGTTGCCCTGTTTTGAAATGTGTTGAAGATTGTTGTTAGCAGCTTGTACTGTGCCTCTGCTTCCCCCCTCAGGACTCACGGAGAGAAATCCGGTCCCACCATCTTTAAGGTATTTTTTTTTTTCACCTCCTCAGTTGTGTGTAGTGTGTCCAGCACTTCTTGACCGTTTCTTGTGAGCTCCCCTCCTTCTTTCCACAGCCTGATTACCTGGTCGTTGACTTGCTTTCCTACTAATGTGGCTTTACAACAGCTTTGGGTCAGATTTCACTCTCGATGCTATGCCTTTCTTGTATTGCTTCTGTGCCTCTCTCCTTATCCATGTATATTCGTTTCTGGCTCTTTGGCTCATCTCGTTATTATTCTGGGTCCTTTGTCTTCTATATTTTTCCATTCTCTAGTGCACTTCGTTTTGGGCTCTCTACACCTTTGGGTAAAGCAAAGGCTCGTTTTGGCTTTCCCATTGTTTCTGTTGCCTTTTGGTATGAACTTCTCCTCTGCCTCGGTGCACTCTGTGGTCACGTGTTCCATCATTTCTTTTACTGTCTTCCCCTCCAGTTCTCTTCCCCACTGCACCTCATACAGGAATTGCCGCATGCCTTTGTAGTCTCCTGTTTTTCTAGTTTGGCTTATCCTGTTTTTCTCGTGCTGCTTCCCATTCAACTGTTAACTCTATATGTAGTCAAAGCTCAGGGCCACATGATCACTAGCTCCGAGGGGCCTTTCATATGTGATATCCCCAATATCCGAACTGCTTAAGGTGAATATGAGGTCCAGTCTTGCTGGTTCATCTCCTCTCTCTCTCTGGTAGTGTCATTAACATGTTGGTGCATGTTAAGGACATCATCTTACCCCTCCACATGTGTGTGTGTGTACTCCCCAATTTGTGTATACAAGGGCACAATCCTAGCTGTTGGTCCGCGTCTTAGCTTATAGATGGTCATTACTGTTTGCTAGCATCTTGAGTTCTATCATACCTAGTCTTTAAATTGTATATTGAATTTGCCTGCCTCTTATATTAATTATCTACTACAATGAGTGATTCATCTGGATAAGGAGTGAAGACCAACTGATGATCAAATATATACAGTGAAGATGAAGAGAATGACAATGTGGCTCCTATTGTCAACTCAAGAAAAGTAGTGGTTCCCAAACTAAAGTGGCAAGCAAAGAACTATCATTCCATGATTGACTGCAAGATTGAACTCAAAAATCAAAAATTTGGACAAACATTTTGCTGTGTGTAGAGCTAAAAAGTGTGAAGCTCTACACTGAGTGAAACGTAGCTGTCATCCCCAGAAGAAACGTGCTCTGTAACGAGTGTATATTCTGCATTATCGTGGGCATTATAGCTCTTGGGCCTGTATATAGATATTCACGGGGAAACGTTAAACCCGTAAGGTTCATGCAGCGCCTGGGAAAACTGTAGGAAATCAAAGTCGATCCAAGAAAGGAAAGGAAAAGTTCCCTTATATCACTGTCCCACTCACCAGCATGATGGAACCTCCCATGAGGGTCACCACTAACACTGTATACATTCCACCTACCTGTGACTGGTGTCGAGTGTTTCCACCAGGTGGCACCAAAGTATCGCTACCTGGCCAGGAGCAAAACTCTCCAAACCCTGCACACACAAAACAGATTGTTTTGATGGTGTCGGTATCGACCTAAAACTGAGCATCGGTATCGGCAAAATTTTGGTATCGTTCCGTCACTAGTGCTTTCCCTGGCAGCTCGACCTGAGACTACCTGGTCAAAAAGACTATTGTAGCAGCGGTCCGCACGAACGCAGTCAAAACAACTCGGCTGATCAGGCACTTTCAGTACATAGCTGTCTATTCTCCTCTTGAAAACTTCTGCTTTTATTGCGGCAGTAATAAATGAAAAAAAATGAGAAAGAAAGAATACAAAAAGCTGCAAGGAAAGTGGTTAGAGACCCTTTTTCTTTTTTATCAATAGTGAGAGGATAATAGTCTGTTTTGTTAGTGGTTCTGGGGATAATCTTGGTCAGAGCCGAGTCGTAGACCAGGGCTCCTAGGAGGGCAAGGATATATTACAGGATTAAATGCTTAAGAAGCACGTAGGAAAGTCAAGGTGTGTGTATATATTGAAAGCAAGTAGAAGTCTGTAAGATTTACCTGCCATCTTGCGTGGTCAAGAGCCGGAGAGAGACACCTATTTGACAACACCTTAGTACCTCTCTGGGTCGTTGCTGTAGACAGCAACCACCCAGAGAGATACTAAGGTTGCAACTATCCAGGCAGGTTGGTAGACCAACCTACCTGGATAGTTGCTGTCTACCAACCTGCCTAGATGGCTGCTGTCTACCCACCCTCGACCAGCTTGAAGCACCAGCGTGAACATACCAATGCTCTCAATAACTACAGAATGTACCACGATGATATACGTTAGTCATCCCCTTCTTATTACTTCGTTACTATCAGTTCTGCGTTAGTGCACCTTGATATTCGTTAATCTAACCTAGAGTGCTAACTCCTAACATTACCTGCTACTCTACTGATAATACTGGCTTGGTTTCAGGCTACGTTACGCTATTTTACGCGACGTAAGGTTAAATTACACTAGATTACGTGATATAAGGTACATTACGTTAGGTTACATGACGTAGGGTTACGTTACGTTAGGTTACGTGATGTAAGGTCAGGTTAGGTGGCGTGATGTTACTTGATGTTAGGTTAGGTATGGTTATGTTACATAAATCTACAAAAATGTATCTCAAACCAGAGTGTGTGTGTGTGTGTGTGTGTGTGAGAGAGAGAGAGAGAGAGAGAGAGAGAGAGAGAGAGAGAGAGAGAGAGAGAGAGAGAGAGAGAGAAGGGGAGGGGGAGGATGATATACAACAGGTGAGCGTATAAGATTCACCACTTCCACACCTGTAAGTGGATGTGTTCACAGAAAAATGATTGTGTTGGTGACGGTGGTGGTGGTGGGGGGGGGGGGTGCATGGAGCAACAGTGAGCGGCCAGTGGGTCAGTGTGAGATATCTCCCCAACCATCCACGAACAGATCACCACCCCACACACCTAAACTACATACAGACAGCTTCCCTATGAAATACTTGTTACCGGTTTCGAGGGGGTTTTCATTGGGGGCCTGGGGTCAGGATCTTTGTTGACTACCTCGTCAACCAGTCTTACTGTTGGCGCCTGCTGGCCCACATATCCATCACAACCTACTTGATCTGGCACTTGATAGAAGTCTTGGTTCAGTTTCCTCTAGAAAACTTCTACAGGATCCAGGAGAGACAAGAGGAGCTAAAAGCGATCAATGAAATTGAAAGAAATTCGAAATATTTCCTTTCATTCGCCAAAAAACTGAAATTGCAGTATGACTCAGTGTTCAGCGAGCCACTAACCAGTTTAAAGATAGATGATCCAAACAATTTTTTCATGAATGAGCCTCAAAACCCTGCCAATGTAGGCCAGATTAATGACATAACTCTAACTCCACTAGACTTTGAGAAAGCCATCGACGACATGCCCATGCACTCAGCCCCAGGCCCAGACTCGTGGAACTCGGTGTTCATTAAAAACTGCAAGAAACCCCTCTCACGGGCCCTAAGTATGCTATGGAGAAGGCGCTTAGACATAGGCGAGATTCCAGTCACTAAAAACAACAGATATAGCCCCACTCCATAAAGGTGGCAGCAAAGCAGTAGCTAAGAACTATAGACCAATAGCTTTAACGTCCCACATCATAAAAATCTTTGAAAGAGTTCTAAGAAGCAGGATAGCAAACCACCTGGACTCCCAAAAATTGCACAACCCTGGGCAACATGGTTTCAGAGCAGGTCGCTCCTGCCTTTCGCAACTGCTTGACCACTATGATATGGTCCTAGATGCACTGGAAAACAAACAAAATACGGATGTAGTATACACAGACTTTGCAAAAGCCTTTGACAAGTGCGATCATGGTGTAATAGCACACAAAATGCGTGCTAAAGGGATAACCGACAAAGTAGGCAGATGGATCTTCAACTTTCTAACCAATCGCACACAAAGAGTAGTGGTAAACAGAGTTAAATCAGATGCTGCCATAGTGAAGAGCTCTGTCCCACAAGGCACAGTACTCGCACCTATCCTGTTCCTTATTCTCATATCAGACATAGACAGAGATGTAAACCACAGCGCTGTATCATCTTTTGCAGACGATACTAGGATCTGCATGAGAGTGTCATCCATTGAGGACACTGTTAACCTCCAAGAAGATATAAACCAAGTTTTCCAATGGGCAACAGAGAACAATATGATGTTCAATGAAGACAAATTCCAACTACTCCGTTATGGAAAACTGGAGGAAATAATAACCAGAACTGAGTATACTACAAACTCCAATCACACAATAGAGAGGAAAAGTAATGTGAGAGACCTGGGAGTGGTAATGTCAGAGGATCTCACCTTCATGGATCACAACAATGCCACTATCACATCTGCTAGGAAACTGATAGGATGGATAATGAGAACATTCAAGACAAGAGATGCTAAACCAATGATGATCCTTTTTAAATCACTTATTCTTTCTAGGCTGGAATACTGCTGTACATTAACATCCCTATTCAAGGCAGGTGAAATTGCAGAGCTAGAGAATGTACAGAGAACCTTTACTGCACGTATAAGTTCCATCAAACACCTTAACTACTGGGAGCGCCTGGAAGCACTTGACTTGTACTCACTAGAGCGCAGGCGAGAGAGATATATCATAATCTACGCCTGGAAGTTTCTGGAAGGACTGGTCCCTAATATGCACACAGCAATCACTCCATACGAAAGCAAAAGACTTGGCAGGCGATGCAACATACCCCCAGTGAAAAGTAGGGGCGTCACTGGTACACTAAGAGAAAACACAATAAGTGTCCGGGGCCCAAGACTGTTCAACAGCCTCCCACCAACAATAAGGGGCATTACGGGAAGACCCCTGGTTGTCTTCAAGAGGGAGCTGGACAGATACCTAAAGACGGTGCCGGATCAGCCGGGCTGTGGTTCGTACGTTGGATTACGTGCGGCCAGCAGTAACAGCCTCGTTGATCAGGCCCTGATCTACCGGGAGGCCTGGTCGTGGACCGGGCCGCGGGGACGTTGATCCCCGGAATTCCCTCCAGGTAGACTCCAGGTAGCAGGCTGACTAATTCAGTCCCACGGATGCTGATACAGTGTCTCTTATTGTGCCCACGGTTCTCCTGCTTTTCATTGAGTCTATTTAACACTTCCATCATATTTCTCACTTCAGTATATTGTTCTGGTTGTGCTGAGATTTTAAAAGAGCCGTCAAGTATGTTCCACAAATATACCATCAAGTATGTCTCTCTGTTCTACAAAGTGCATTCCAAGTACATTGAGGCATTCCCGGTAATTTATTTATTCAATGTTTATCTTTCAAGTAACCAAAGAATAACTAGACATGTTCAGGAGACTCCAAAATTGAAAAAAAAAAAACTTATTTAAATATCTTCCATACAAAAGTAGAGTAATTTATGCTGGACAATTATTAAGCCAGTTTGTCTCTATGCCGACATTAAACGATCGCTATTTTTTCCCAACTCTGATGTCTCTCCGTCCTGCCTTGAATTGAGCCATCAATATTTTAAATAAAAAAGACAAGTGATTCTATTTCTGTCACCATCGGCATTTTTTCTCTTGTTGAGAAAGTTATCATTATCCACACTGCCATATTTTTGGCTATGATGGCATTTACTTTACTGTGTTTTCTAAACATTTACATATTCCTTTCATTCTATGAGATGATGCTCTTGGATTTTGTATCTAGTGCTCCTTTTGAGTTCCTCATTCTTTCCATATGTGAGCAGTTGGAATCTGTCAATACTGAGCATCACTTTATTTTCTACTGCCCGCTGGAAAACATTGTTGATATCTGCTTGTATAATTTCTTTCTACCGAGGCGACTTTCATGCGCATTTTGGAATCGTCCACAAAGAATGATATAAAGCTGTAGCTAGTGTTTTTGTCTATGTCTTCTCTGACAAAGAGAAACAGTAAGGGCGCCAGAGCCGTCTTGCGGGTACTGAACTTTTTACTTAGTTAAGATTAAGATTAAGATTTCGTTCGGATTTTTAACCCCGGAGGGTTAGTTAAGGCTATATTTTGCTTTATTTCCACTGTGTTCTGTTCTGGATCCTCAACTCACTTTTCGTTAGTGGATTGCGGAATATTCGTTTATTCTGTTCTTTCAAAATCTCGCTCAGTTTTTTTTTTTCGTCATCGGTATATAAACCTGGTGTGAGCAGTCATTCCGAGAGGTGGTTGGGTTGGTAAGTAAGACACATGTGCAACAGTTAGGCATCTTTATTCCGAAACGTTTCTCCTACACAATAAGCTTCTTTAGTAGAGTATAGAAAAGTTGGTAGAAGCAGCAGAGATGTGAAGACGATGTAATCAGTCCATCACCCTTGCAGAATTAAGTTTGAGGTGGTCAGTCCCTCAGCCTGGAGAAGAGTTCTGTTTCATAGTCTGAAACAACGTGAAGTTCAAACGACAGTAAGGAGACTTATATACTGTCAGAGGATCTCGTATCTTGGTACAGAACAGTAAACACCTTGGTCAACTTTTTCTGGCAGTATATAATTCTCTGTACTCTTCCTGTTTCTTATCTCACGAACAATCCGTCTCTGTCCAACCTATGAATTCTATTCAATATCTTGTATGTTGTTATCATATCCCTCCTAGTCCTTCTTTCCTCTAATATCATTAGGTTTAGCTCTCTTTTAATTTCTCCACCGTGATTAATTTAATTGCAAACCTCTGCACTTTCTCCAATTTCTTGATTTCGATGATTAGGTGTGAGTTCCTACATAGGCCTGCCATATGCCGTATAAAGTATTGTGAATGACTGCTTGCTTAGGTTCTGAAAGCTAATCTTAGATTTGCCAGACGCACGTCTGCTGCAGCAGTTATTTGACTGATGTGCGCCTCAAGCGATATCCTCGGTACAATGCTCACCTCAGTCGTTCTCCTTCCCCCCCCCCCCCAAGTCATAGTCCGTCTGTTGTCTTCTTTGTCCATCCCCCATCTTCATAACTTTGCACTTGCTGCGATTAAATTCTAGCAGTAACCTGACATCTCAGACCTGTAGCCTTTCCTGGTCCTCATCGGCTTGAATTCTCCTTATTAGTTTCATAACATCTGCAAACAGGAATACCTTTGACAATCACTTACATTATGCCATATATGTACACAAGAAATAGTATTGGTCCTAGTACCTGTAGACTTCCATTTGTCACAAGTGCCCATTTTGACGCCTTTTCCCGAAGTTGCTTTCTTCATGTTAAGTATTCCTTCATCCATTGTAATACCTTTTCTGTTATTCCTGCTTGCTCCTCTAGCTTTCGTTCCAGTCTCTTGTACGGTACTGTGTCAAAAGCTTTCTTCTATCTGCTCATACCTCTCTCGCCTGTCTCATTTATGTTAACTTATAGAGTTCAAGTAAGTTTGAGAGATAGGCTTTACCTTCTCTGAAGCTGTGCTGATCCTTGTTTATGAACCCACTCCTTTCTAGGTGCTCCATCACTCTTCTGATAGTCTTCCTTACAAACTATGCATATCAGTGACACTGGCCTGTAGATTAATGTCACCTGTCTATCCCCTTTCTTAAGGACTGGAATTACATTTGCTGTCTTCCACACTTCTGACAGTTGCCCCGTGTCAATTGACTTGTTGAAGATTGTGGCTAATGGTTCACACAGTGCTTCTACCTTCTCAATGTTCTACTGATTTCTGATAAGCAGTGCTACACCTCCCTTCGTGAGTTCCCTCTGTTTTTCTTTATAATCTGTTATCCAGTAAGTTTATTCAGGTATACACAAATACAGTTACATAGAATTATCATACATAGCAGCATATGTGTAGAGAACCTAGGATAACCCAAAAATGTCAGAGTGACTTATTTCGATTGGGGTCCTTTTACCTTATTATTATAATATAAAGGTTATAATATTTTCTTATTATTCTATAATGAAGATAACATCTTATTATCATAATAAAAAGACTATCTACTACACGAGGGTCATTAAGACTATCTACAATACGAGGGTCATTACTAGGAATAAGGTAAAATTTACACGTACGTTAGCTAAAAAAATAGAAAATCATTCCCCTCCCACTGTGAAGAACACATCTGTTTTCATCTCTGGGAGCTTTGTTTCTGTAAGTGCTATAACGTCTGGAGATGCCTTCAATATCTGTTTGTTAAATTCATCACATTTATGCCATCAGCATTTGTGTATCATATTTTCAATTTTCTTTCCAATACTGTGTTCCATGATTTTTCAGTCCTTCCACATAGGTTAGGGGGTAGGTGGGAGTTGAGGGTTAGTGTGAGAGGTCGTTGAGGATGGGTTTCTGTGTACGGCGTTAAGATCGTAGATGTAGATCAGGGTGGAAAGAGGGGATAGAGTTTAGAGGGAAACGACTGGACAGACAGGCCCAGGTCTTGTCCAGTTGGTGACCCGGCAAGAGTTCTGAGGAAAACTACTTGCACAGGGAGGATGTTTGAATTGGGTGTAGGAGTGGGGATGGGTATAAACTGTTTTGGGTAACTGTATCCAGTAGGAAAGGAAACTAGGGAATGAAGAGGATCTATGTTGTTTTTTGCATGATGCTTTTTTAGAAGCTGAAGTTGCATACCTGTTAATGTATTCTCTGGCAGTTCTTGGTTTTTTCGTTCAGTTATTTTCCCTCTCCCTTGTTGTTTTGTTACCTATGTGACTGCCTTAGCAGTATTTTTTTCCCATAACCGTGTCTCGTGCCATTTCTGTTGCAAGTCAGTTTGACAGGGCTTATTTCCCCCCATGAGTACTTTCCAAGTATTTTAAAATTTATCACCTGGCTCGCTTCGGCCTCCCAACCTGTTAGTTTACTGACGGATTGAATCACTTGTTCCTCCACCGTTCATATTTTTTCACAAGTTATTCCTTCAGCCTCCTGAAGACTACAGATAATCAGCAACTTCCCCCTCTCCTCCTCCCACTTCCATTTCCTCCAGACTTCCGTCCCTTTTTCAACAGTTTCTTTGATTTTCCCCTCATCATCTCTTGCACCTCCCGGTTGCCTGGAAGCATTTGCAAAATGGTCTTGTTTACCCTCTTTTCTCTGCCTTCTGACCCCTCACCTGCTATTACTATTCCTGCCTTCTCCTCATTCTTCCTTCTCTTCCAGTTCCCTCCTCAGCTCCCTTAGAATCTCTTCCAGGCTTTGTACCTTTGCCTTGGCAGCTGCAGCCTTTCTCTTCCATTCCATGCTTTATACAGACACTGTATCTGTTCACTCATGCCCTGATTCTTTCTCTATGCCATCCCTTTTAGCTGACTTTTGAGTTCCCTTTTCTCTGTTCATGTTTTACCTTGCTGGGTACAATAATGACTGTACTGGTGAACGAAACTACAGTCTCTGGCCTTGCAAATGCTTAGACAGTGCTGTACAGATCACTGAGCAGTGTGTGTGTGTGTGTGTGTGTGTGTGTGTGTGTGTGTGTGTGTGTGTGTGTGTGTGTGTGTGTGTGTGTGTGTGTGTGTGTGTGTTGTGTGTGTGTGTGTGTGTGTGTGTGTGTGTGTGTGTTGTGTGTGTGTGTGTGTGTGTGGTGTGTTTGTGTGTGAGTGTGTGCACATATACATGAGTTATATTCAGCAATGAGTCATACATGGAGTCTCTGCCATAAGAGTGATTACTAGATACACTCTTCATGGTTGTAAGGGGGTGCCAAAACAACACTACTGACAGCTCGGCTCCTTTATGGTTGGGGTTGGGTGACTTCGCACAGCATTATGGGTGGTAAGCACCGATACACAGGGAACATGGACTGCAAGCTCAGAATTAGCACAAAGTAAGTTATTAAATGCAACTAAACAAAAGATGATAACATGTGCACATAGCCCACAATCTGTTGGAATCCAGAGTTATAATTTAATTCACTAGGTAAAACTTGCATTATTAAATCTGCAAGAAAAGTCATTCTAAAATATTTTTGTGACATACACCAGTGTCTGGTCCGTACCTTGACAAAGCATGCACCACTAATCCTCATGTTTCAGAATAAACAACAAACCGGAAGTATGAAAAGATGGTCTTTGACCATTCAGGAGTTCAATCCCACTGCTGCCACTAGTAAGTCGTGCTCAACATCTGGTCATAACGTGGGTCACACCGGTTCTGCTGTTTACTGTACAAGTGGCAGAAACAAGGGGAGAGCAGTCACATATTCAGCCACAAGGCGCTCGAAGTTCACACTTACCTCTTCTAACCATCGGGTCTCGGGTACCCTGACACAGCCTGACAACAATGAGTCATACAGAGCGCCTGTGCTATAGGAGCAATTATTGCATACACTCTTGACGGATGCTAACGGTACACACACGCACACACACACTAATTCAAGGGGTGCCAATACAACATTAATGAGACGTGGGTGCTTGTGGGTATGTGTGTGTGTTCATGTGTACTCACCTATTTGTGGTTGCAGGGGTCGATTCATAGCTCCTAATCTCTCGTGTGTGTGTGTACTCGCCTAGTTGAGGTTGCAGGGGTCGAGTCCTAGCTCCTGGCCCCGCCTCTTCACTGGTCGCTAATAGGTCACTCTCCCTGAACCGTGAGCTTTATCATACCTCTGCTTACAGCTATGTATGGATCCTGCCTCCACTACATCGCTTCCCAAACTATTCCACTTCCTGACAACTCTGTGGCTGAAGAAATACTTCCTAACATACCTGTGATTCATCTGTGTCTTCAACTTCCAGCTTTGTCCCCTTGTTGCTGTGTCCCATCCCTGGAACATCCTGTCTTTGTCCACCTTGTCAATTCCTCTCAGTATTTTGTATGTCGTTATCATGTCCCCCCTATCTCTCCTGTCCTCCAGTGTCGTCAGGTCTATTTCCCTTAACCTCTCCTCGTAGGACATACCCCTTAGCTCTGGGACTAGTCTTGTTGCAAACCACTGCACTTTCTCTAGTTTCTTTACGTGCTTGGCTAGGTGTGGGTTCCAAACTGGTGCCGCATACTCCAATATAGGCCTAACGTACACGGTGTACAGGGTCCTGAACGATTCCTTATTAAAATGTCGGAATGCTGTTCTAAGGTTTGCTAGGCGCCCATATGCTGCAGCAGTCATTTGGTTGATGTGCACCTCAGGAGATGTGCCTGATGCTATACTCACCCCAAGATCTTTTTCCTTGAGTGAGGTTTGTAGTCTCTGGCCCCCTAAACTGTACTCCGTCTGGGGTCTTCTTTGCCCTACCCCAATCTTCATGACTTTGCACTTGGTGGGGTTGAACTCCAGGAGCCAATTGCTGGACCAAGTCTGTAGCCTGTCCAGATCCCTTTGTAGTTCTGCCTGGTCTTCGATTGAATGAATTCTTCTCATCAACTTCATGTCATCTGCAAACAGGGACACTTCGGAGTCTATTCCTTCCGTCATGTCGTTCACAAATACCAGAAACAGCACTGGTCCTAGGACTGACCCCTGTAGGACCCCGCTGGTCACAGGCGCCCACTCTGACACTTCGCCACGCACCATGACTCCCTGCTGTCTTCCTGACAAGTATTCCCTGTTCCATTATAGTGCCTTCCCTGTTATCCCTGCCTGTTATCCATTGTACTGCCTTCCCTGTTATCCCCCAGTTTTTGCACTAATCTCTTGTGGGGAACTGTGTCAAACGCCTTCTTACAGTCCAAGAAAATGCAATCCACCCACCCCTCTCTCTCTCTTACTGCTGTCACCCTGTCATAGAACTCCCTGAAACCATGTTGGCTACTGTTGATGAGATCATTCCTTTCTAGGTGTTCCAACACTCTTCCGATAATCTTCTCCATGACTTTGCATACTATACATGTCAGTGACACTGATCTGTAGTTTAGTGTTTCATGTCTGTCTCCTCTTTTAAAAATTGGGATTACATTTGTTGTCTTCCATGCCTCAGACAATTTCCCTGTTTCGATAGATGTATTGAATATTGTTGTTAGGGGTACACATAGCACCTCTGCTCCCTCTCTCAGGACCCATGGAGAGATGTTATCCAGCCCCATTGCCTTTGAGGTATCTAGCTCACTCAGAAGCCTCTTCACTTCTTCGGTTGTGTGTACTGTGTACAGCACTTCGTGGTGTACCCCACCTCTCTGTCTTTCTGGAGCCCCTTCTGTCTCCTCTGTGAACACTTCTTTGAATCTCTTGTTGAGTTCCTCACATACTTCACGGTCATTTCTGGTTGTCTTTCCTCCTTCCTTCCTTAGCCTGATTACCTGGTCCTTGACTGTTGTTTTCCTCCTGATGTGGCTGTATAACAGCTTCAGGTCAGATTTGGCTTTTGCTGCTATGTCGTCTTCATATTGTCGTTGGGACTCCCTTCTTATCTGTGCATATTCATTTCTGGCTCTACGACTGTGTGTGTGTGTGTGTGTGTGTGTTAATTTCGGTCTCGTGTACCGCTACAGTGCAATTGTAACTACTTAGCAAATGTATTGTTATAACCAGCTTTTATGGTCAATAAAGTTTTTGTAATTTTATACTAGACTTTTAAATTTCTCTTTTAACCTTGATCAATAAATTTCCCCTTAGGTAAACATTGTGACCACTACAACACTTATGAATGTTACTGCTGTTACTGTCTTCTAAGAGATGTTTATTATTGGCATAATATTCTTCAGTTTAGCAGTGTGGTGGAAGTATGGTTGAGTGACTGGAAATATAGTATTGTGAAAAATAAACGAGGTGGGCTTCTGAACCCCTCATTACAGTATAGGTAATTAGTAATTAATTAGCGATTAAGCAAGACAAACACAGCTGGCAGGCGGCTGCATCTTGTAGATGACGGAGACTGAATTATATAAATCCTGTGTGTTCCATGTTATATCATCCGTCCATGTGAGGTCCTGTGTGTTCCACGTTATATCATCCGTCCATGTGAGGTCCTGTGTGTTCCATGTTATATCATCCGTCCATGTGAGGTCCTGTGTGTTCCACGTTATATCATCCGTCCATGTGAGGTTCTGTGTATTCCATGTTATATCATCCGTCCATATGAGGTCCTGTGTGTTCCATGTTATATCATCCGTCCATGTGAGGTTCTGTGTATTCCATGTTATATCATCCGTCCATGTGAGGTCCTGTGTGTTCCATGTTATATCATCCGTCCATGTGAGGTTCTGTGTATTCCATGTTATATCATCCGTCCATGTGAGGTCCTGTGTGTTCCATGTTATATCATCCGTCCATGTGAGGTCCTGTGTGTTCCATGTTATATCATCCGTCCATGTGAGGTCCTGTGTGTTCCATGTTATATCATCCGTCCATGGGAGGTTCTGTGTGTTCCATGTTATATCATCCGTCCATGTGAGGTTCTGTGTGTTCCATGTTATATCATCCGTCCATGTGAGGTCCTGTGTGTTCCATGTTATATCATCCGTCCATGTGAGGTTCTGTGTGTTCCATGTTATATCATCCGTCCATGTGAGGTCCTGTTTATTCCATGTTTTATTATGGCACTAACAGGGTTGACCATACTGGGGAAGTTAGCCACCAGCTCCGTCACTATGATACAGTTCTCTGACATGGTCTACACATGGCATTACACAGGAATTATTTGCGAACTATAGGTAAGGGGAATTTCCAATAGGCCCCTGGCTGCCTTCAAGAGGGAGCTGGACAGATACTTAAAGTCGGTGCCGGATCAGCAGGGCTTTGGTTCGTACGTTGGACTACGTGCGGCCAGCAGTAACAGCCTGGTTGATCAGGCCCTGATCCACAGGGAGGAATGGTCGTGGACCGGGTAGCGGGGGCGTTGATCCCCGGAATACCCTCCAGGTAGACACCCTGATGGGAGAGAGGGAGAGGGAGAGAGAGAGAGAGAGAGAGAGAGAGAGAGAGAGAGAGAGAGAGAGAGAGAGAGAGAGAGAGAGAGAGAGAGAGAGAGAGAGAGAGAGAGAGAGAGAGAGAGATCCTGGATAGATCTGTCATTTCAGCAGAGCCTTCAACACAGGAGGGATGTGGGTGGCCTTACTGTTATGTACAAGGCCAATATTGTCAAAGTACCACACTTGGATCCACTTCGAGGACAGCGTGAAACAAGCTTTAATGCCACAAGACGGGCAGAAAGCAGCAACTTCACTCTGGTTGTACCCTTCTCCAGAACATCACTCCATCTGAGATCATAAATACCCAGGATGACTCGAGTATGGAACACATTCGTACAGCATAATGATGTCAACGAGATAAAGTCAGTTGATCAAATGAAAATGCTGGCCCACAGATGGCTCCAACTTCATCCTGTTCCCTACTTGTATGTCTCATAACAATAAAAATGCTTTCAAATGAGCTGATGTAGGTAACAGCTCTTAGCTTGCCAATAAAGTTAGGAATCCTTAACCTGTAAATAGCTTGTCAATAAAGCTAGGGATCCTTAACCTGTAAATAGCTTGTCAATAAAGCTAGGGATCATTAACCTGTAAATAGCTTGTCAATAAAGCTCGGGATCCTTAACCTGTAAATAGCTTGTCAATAAAGCTCGGGATCCTTAACCTTGTTAAACCCTGTGTAAAAAAAAAGAGAGAGATAGAGAGAGGGAGGGAGAGAATTTTCTGTAAGTGTTGGGGACCGGGATACAGAGGTCTGCAGTAATAACACATAAGAGATGACACAACACGTACGGCAGCACAAACACGTGGAGAGTGAAGGCAACGTGACCAGAACACCACAGTTTGGTCCAGTTCTTCCTGACAACCACAACCACTATCACACACCCGCTACTACCCCCACCCCCCACAACTACCACCCAACATAATAAACATCTTTCTCGCCTGCATTCAAGGAAATACAGTCTAAGGGAACAAATATATATTATAATCTATCCCTGAAAAACAGTGAACAGTTTGGTTCTAAATTTACACATTGAAATTACTCCCTACGCGAGCATAAGGCTCAGCGGACGTTGTAAAATACCTCATATACATAGCTAGGGTGCAACAAAAACACTGCTGCCACATATTCATAACTGAAACAAAACAAGAACTTTTCAAAACCTTCCCTTCATACTAAAGGGAACTGTCAACAGATCTCTAATTGTCTTCAAGAGGACAGAGAGATGTCTTCACGAGAGAGAAAGGAAACTGGTTACGTTTCTCGAGTCAGTTCCTGATCATTCGGTCTACCTACTTGGAGGGTATTCCGGGGATCAACACGCCCGCGGCCCGATCCATGACCAGACCTTCTGGTGGATCAGGGCCTGATCAACGAGGCTGTTACTGCTGGCCGCACGTAGTCCAACGTACGAAGCACAGCCCGGCTGACCTTGCACCGACTTTAGGAATCTGTCTAGCTCCCTCTTAAAGATAGCGAGGGGTCTATTGGTAATTCCCCTTATAGCTGGTGGGAGGCTGTTAAACAGTCTTGGGCCCCGGCCACTTATTGTGTTTTCCTTTTAACGTACTAATGGCGCCCCTAATTTTCACTGGGGGTGATTTGTATGTGCAGATTAATGACCAGTCCCTCCAGGATCTTCTAGATGTAGATCTCTCTGGCCTGCGCTCCAGTAAGTACAAGTCAAGTGCTTCCAAGCATTCCTAGTAGATCTGCGATTTCCCCTGCCTTGAATCGAGATGTTAATGTACAGCAATATTCCAGCCTAGAGAGAACAAGTGATTTAATAAGGATTATCATTGGCTTGCCATCTCTTGCCTTGAATGTTCTCATTATCCATCCTATCAGTTCCCTCGCAGATGTGATAGTGGCACTGTTGTGATCCTTAAAGGTGAGATCCTCAGACATTACCACTCCCAGGTCCTTCACATTATTTTTCCTCTCTATTGTGTGATTAGAGTTTATACTCAGTTCTAGTTATTATTTCCTCCAGTTTTCCATAACGTAGTAGTTGGAATTTGTCTTCATTGAACATCATATTGTTCTCCGTTGCCCATTGGAAAACTTGGTTTACATCTTCTTGGAGATTTGCCGTGTCCTCAATGGATGACACACTCATGCAGATCCTAATATCGTCTGCAAAGGATGATACGGTGCTATGGTTTACATCTTTGTCTATGTCTGATATGAGGATGAGGAGCAGGATACGGGCTAGTACCGTGCCTTGTGGAACAGAGTTCTTCACTATGGCAGCTTCCGATTTAACTCTGTTTACCACTACTGAGTTCGACTGGTTAGAAAGTTAAAGATCTATCTGCCTACTTTACCAGTTATCCCTTTAGCACGCATTTTGTGTGCTATTACACCATGATCGCACTTGTCAAAGGCTTTTGCAAAATCTGTGTATACTACATCTGCATTCTGATTGTTTTCCAGTGCATCCAAGACCATGTCATAGTGGTCCAGTAGTTGCGAGAGGCAGGAGCGACCTGCTCTGAACCCATGTTGCCCTGGATTGTGCAACTGTTGAGAGTCCAAGTGGTTTGCAATCCTGCTTCTTTCAAAGATTTTTATGATGTGGGACGTTAAAGCTATTGGTCTATAGTTCTTAGCTATTGCTTTACTGCCACCTTTATGGAGCGGGGCTTTCAGTGGCTGGAATCTCATCTGTGTCTACTCCTTCTCTAAAGCATACTTAGAGCCCGTGAGAGGGGTTTCTTGCAGTTCTTAATGAACACAGAGTTCCACGAGTTTGGGCCTGGGGCTGAGTGCATGGGCATGTTGCCAATGACTTTCTCAAAGTCAGAAATTTGGCATACATTGGCAGGGTTTTGAGGCTCATTCATGAAAAAATTATTTGGATTGTTTATCTTTACTGATTAGTTTCTCGCTGAACACAGAGTCATATTGAGATTTCAGTATTTCCCTCATTGCTGTCATCTGTGTAGGATCTGTCTTGTCTGAGCAAGGGCCCTATACTATCTGTGGTTTTTGCCTTGTTTTTGGCATATGAAAAGAAATATTTCGAATTTATTTCAATTTCACTAATCACTTTTAGCTCCTCTTGTCTCTCCTGGATCCTGTATGAGTTCTTAAACTTAAGCTCAATATTTTCCACTTCCCTGGTTAGCGCTCCTTCCGTGTTTCAGATACTCTGGCATTCTTGAGGAGCTCAGTGATTCTTCGCCTTGTCTTGTAGAGGGAGCGTCTCTCTCCAGTTTACTTCTCTTCTTTTTTCTTAAGGGAATATGCCTTTAACATACTTCAGCTACCAGAAATCTGATCTGTTCAAGGCATTGGTTGAGGTCCATGTCATTTAAGATATCTTCCCAACATGTTTCATTCAGGACATAGTTTACCTGGTCCCAGTTGATGTTCTTGTTGTTGAAGTTGAATTTGAAGGTGCCCTCATAACTGTATGCATTTTGCTGGTCAGGCCTCTTGTGCATGTAAGTCTGGACTTCGATTAGATTGTGATCAGAATTGGTTGTTTTTTTATATTGTTATGTTTCTTATCAGGTCCTCATTATTTGTGAAAACAAGGTCAAGTGTGTTCTCCAGTCTTGTTGGCTTCTGCTTCTATCAACTTTTCTGTACTTGACTGAAGAAGCCTACTGTGTAGGCGAAACGTGTGACTTTTCATCTGAGCTGCCTCCAGGGATTATTTCTGCTGCAACATTATTTGCTAAGTTCTTCCATTTTGTATGTCTTAGACTGAAGTCACCAAGCAGCAAGATGTTTGGGGATGGGGCTGGAAGGTTTTCCAGACAGTAGTCAATTTTCGATAGCTGTTCCTTGAACTGCTGGGGAGTTGCATCTAGTAGCTTATATACAAGCACAATGACTAAGTTTTGATTCTCGATTTTTATTGTTAGAACTTCAACTACATCATATGTGTTGTTCAGTATCTCCGTGCAAATGGGCGACTCTGATATACAGGCCAACCTCCCCTCCCCACGTTGCCTGTTCTTTCTGTCTCAACCGAAAAGGTTGTACTCAGGTATCCATATTTCATTGTCAAAGTAATCTTTTGTGTGGGTCTCTGTGAAGGCTGTAAACATTGCATCTGACGCCCCTAGAGGTCCACTGATGAACAGTATTTTGTTGGTGGATGGCCTAAGGCCCTGTATATTAGCAAATATAAATGAGGTCGTGTTGCACGTTTGTTGGGTGGATTTTGTTTACATTGGATTGCGTGATGCTAGTCCTGACAGTCTAATTCATCAGGACATCACCAAGGAGTCCTGGTCTGGGAGCGGGCTGCGGGGCCAGCGCTCCAGGAATCAACATTTAAGTAGGAAGACTAATATCACTCCACAACACTGCAACAAACAACAGCACAAACATCAACTTCACACACCAGACACTACCACCACCAGCATCACTACACACTACCACCGCCACGACCAATACATTACCACTCACCACCACCATCAGTATCACCACCAGCATCTCAACCACACTGCCTCCACCACCACTAGTAGCCAGCAATATCAATACCACCGCCACTTCCGCACATCACCACCACTAGACACCAGCATCACCATCACACACTACCACTACCAAAACATACTACCACTAGCATCACCACTAAACGCACTACTTCCACCACCACTACCAGCCAGGTAGACCACCACACACGCTACCACCACCATACACCACCACACATTACCACCACAACCACACACACTACCACTACCACCACCACACACCAACTACACCACACACTACCATCACCAAGCACTACCACACCAAACACACAACACACACTACTACCACAACCACAACAAACACACCACTACACCACACACACACACACACATCACACACACAACACACTACACCACCACACTACATCACACCACCACACCTACCGACCAAACAAAACAAAAAAACAACACACTCACACTACTCCACCACCACTAACCACACACAGCACACACACTACCACACACACCACACACACACACAACACACACATACCACCACACAACACACTACCACCACACTCACTATCACCACCACACACTACCACCACACTACTATCACACCACACACTACCACACACACTCACACACCACCACACATCACTATCACCACCAACACACTACCACACACTCACTATCACACACCACACACTACCACCACACACACACAAACTACCACCACACTCACTATCACCACCACACACACTAACACAAACACAAACACACTACCACCACCACTCACTATCACCACACACACATACACAACCACACAAACACACTACCACCACATCACTATCACCACACACAACTACCACCACACAAACACACTACCACCACACTCACTACAACCACCACACACAATACCCACACACACACACACTACCACACACCACTATCACCACCACACAATACCACCACACACACACTACCACCACACCACTACCACCACACACTACCACACACACACACTACCACACACACACACACACCACACACCACACACACCACACTCACTATCACCACACCACACACACCACCACACACTACCACCCACCACACACACCACACACACACACACACACTACCACACACCAAACACACACACTACCACCACACAAACACACTACCACCACACCACTACACCACACACACACACTACCACCACACACACACCACACCACACACACCACACACTACCACCACACAACACTACCACCACACTACACACCACACACCAACACCACACACACACTACCACCACACACAACACACCACACTCACCACACACACACACACACACACACACACACACACACACACACCACCCACACACACACACACACACCACACCACCACACACACTACCACCACCACACACACTACCACCACACACACTACACCACACACACACACCACACACACACACACACTACCACCACACACACACACTACCAACACACACACACACTCACCACACACACACCAACACACACACCACACACTACCACCACACACACACTACCACACACACACACTACCACACAACACACACACAACACACTACCACACACACACACACTACCATCACACACACACACACACTACCAACACACACACACACACACACAACCACCACACACACACACACACCTACCACCACACACACACACACACACACTACCAACACACCACACACACACACACTACACACACACACACACCCACACACACACACACACACACACACACACACACTACCACCACACACACACACACACACACACACACAACACACACACACATACCACAACACACACGACACACACACACTACCACCACACCACCCACACACACACACACACCACCACACACACACCATACCACCACACCACACACACACACTACCACCACACACACACACACACACACACACACAACCACCACACACACACACACACTACCACACACACACACACACCAACACATACCACCACACACACACACACACACTACACCACACACACACACACACACACACACACACACACTACCACCCCACACACACACACACACACACACTACCAATGTGATGTTCAATGAGGACAAATTCCAACTACTCCGTTATGGAAAACTGGAGGAGATAATAACTAGAACAGAGTATACTACTGACTCCGGCCATACAATAGAGCGGAAAAAATATGTAAGGGACCTGGGAGTAGTAATGTCTGAGGATCTCACTTTCATGGATCACAACAGTGCCACGATCGCACGTGCAAAGAAAATGATAGGATGGATAATGAGAACTTTCAAAACGAGAGATGCCAAGCCCATGATGATCCTTTTCAAATCACTTGTTCTCTCTAGGCTGGAATACTGCTGTACATAACATCTCCATACAAAGCAGGTGAAATCGCAGATCTAGAGAGTGTTACAGAGATCCTTTACTGCACGTATAAGTTCTGTCAAGCACCTTAACTACTGGGAACGCTTGGAAGCACTTGACTTGTACTCGTTGGAACGCAGGAGGGAGAGATATATCATAATCTACACTTGGAAAATCTTGGAAGGAATGGTCCCAAATCTGCACACAGAAATCACTCCCTACGAAAGTAAAAGACTGGGCAGGCGATGCAAAATGCCGCCAATAAAAAGTAGGGGCGCATTGGTACACTAGAGAAAACACCATAAGTGTCCGGGGCCCAAAACTGTTCAACAGCCTCCCATCAAGCATTAGGGGAATTGCCAATAAACCCCTTCAAGAGAGAGCTGGACAGATACCTAAAGTCAGTGCCGGATCAGCCGGGCTGTGGCTCGTACGTCGGACTGCGTGCGGCCAGCAGTAACAGCCTAGTTGATCAGGCCCTGATCCATCGGGAGGCCTGGTCATGGACCGGGCCGCGGGGGTGTTGATCCCCGGAATAACCTCCAGGTAACCACCACACACTACCACCACCAACACCACTACCACCACCACACACAACACACACACTACCACCACACACACACCCCACTACCACCCACACACAACACACACACACAACCTACCACCACACACACACTACCACCATACACACACACACCACTACACACACACACACACACTACCACCACACACACACAACACCACACACACACACACACTACAACCACACACACACACACTACCAACACACACACACACACACACCACACACACTACCAACACACACACACACACACACCACACCACACACACACACACTACCAACACACACACCTACACCACACACACACACTACACCACACACACACACACCACCACACACACACACACACACACACACACCACTACACACCACACACACACACACACTACCCCACACACACACACACTACCACCACCACACACCACACACACTACCACCACACACAACACACACCACCACCACACACACACACACACACTACCACACACACACACATACACACTATCACCACCACACACACACACACTACCACCACACACACACACAACACTTCACCACACACACACACACACACACACACACAACCACCACACCACACTCACACACACTACCACCACATACACACACACTACCACCCCACCACACACACACACTACCACCACACACACACTACCCCACAACCACACACTACCACCACTACACACACACCACACTACCACCACTATACACACACACACACACACTACTACCACCACACACACACACACACACCCACACCACTACACCACACACACACACACCCACCACACCACACACACACACTACCACACACACACAAACACACTACCACCACACACACACACACTACCACACACACACACACACTACCACCACACACACACTACCACCACACACCACACTACCACCACACAACACTACCACCACACACACACACACACACACACACACACACACACACACACACACACACACACACACACACACCACACACACACACACACACACACACACACACTACACACCACACACACACCACCACACAACCACACACACCACCACACCACACACACACTACACACACACACACACAACACACACCACACACACACACACACACTACCACCCACACACACACCACCACTACCCACACACACACACACACACACACACACACACACACTACACCACACACACACTACCACCACACACCACACACCAACACACACACAACCACCACACCCACACACACAAACACACAAAATGCAAGGAGGCTGAGGAGAGGTTTGTACCCAAGGGTAACAGGAATAATGAAAAAGCCAGGATGAGCCCATGTTTACCCAAAGGTGCAGGAGGCAAAAACCAAGTGTGCTAGGGAATGGAAGAAATATAGAAGGCAAAGGACCCAGGAGAATAAGGAGAGCAGTCGTAGAGCCAGAAACGAATATGCACAGATAAGAAGGGAGGCCCAAAGACAATATGAAAATGACATAGCAGCGAAAGCCAAATCTGACCCGAAACTGTTGTACAGCCACATCAGGAGGAAAACAACAGTCAAGGACCAGGTAATCAGGCTAAGGAAGGAAGGAGGAGAGACAACAAGAAATGACCGTGAAGTATGTGAGGAACTCAACAAGAGATTCAAAGAAGTGTTCACAGAGGAGACAGAAGGGGCTCCAGAAAGACGGAGAGGTGGGGCACACCACCATGTGCTGGACACAGTGCACACAACCGAGGAAGAAGTGAAGAGGCTTCTGAGTGAGCTAGATAACATCTCCCCATGGGTATTGAGAGAGGAAGCAGAGGCGCTATGTGTACCCCTAACAACAACATTCAATACATCTATCGAAACAGGGAGATTGCCTGAGGCATGGAAGACAGCAAATGTAGTCCCAATCTTTAAAAAAGGAGACAGACATGAAGCATTAAACTACAGACCAGTGTCACTGATATGTATAGTATGCAAAATCATGGAGAAGATTATCAGGAGAAGAATGGTGGAACACCTAGAAAGGAATGATCTCATCAACAGCAGCCAACATGGTTTCAGGGACGGAAAATCCTGTGTCACAAACCTACTGGAGTTCTATGACATGGTGACAGCAGTAAGACAAGAGAGAGAGGGGTGGGTGGATTGCATATTCTTGGACTGCAAGAAGGCGTTTGACACAGTTCCATACAAGAGATTGGTGCAAAAACTGGAGGACCAAGCAGGGATAACAGGGAAGGCACTATAATGGATCAGGGAATACTTGTCAGGAAGACAGCAGCGAGTCATGGTACGTGGCGAGGTGTCAGCGTGGGCACCTGTGACCAGCGGGGTCCCACAGGGGTCAGTCCTAGGACCAGTGCTGTTTCTGGTATTTGTGAACATGACGGAAGGAATAGACTCTGAGGTGTCCCTGTTTGCAGATGACGTGAAGTTGATGAGAAGAATTCACTCGATCGAAGACCAGGCAGAACTACAAAGGGATCTGGACAGGCTGCAGACCTGTTCCAGCAATTGGCTCCCGGAGTTCAATCCCACCAAGTGCAAAGTCATGAAGATTAGGGAAGGGCAAAGAAGACTGCAGACGGAGTACAGTCTAGGGGGGCCAGAGACTACAAACCTCACTCAAGGAAAAAGATCCTGGGGTGAGTATAACACCAGGCACATCTCCTGAAGCGCACATCAACCAAATAACTGATGCAGCATATGGGCGCCTAGCAAACCTCAGAACAGCATTCCGACATCTTAATAAGGAATCGTTCAGGACCCTGTACACCGTGTACGTTAGGCCCATATTGGAGTATGCGGCACCAGTTTGGAACCCACACCTAGCCAAGCACGTAAAGAAACTAGAGAAAGTGCAAAGGTTTGCGATGTTGTGGAGGCAGGATCCATACATAGCTTTAAGCAGAGGTATGATAAAGCTCACGGTTCAGGGAGAGTGACCTAGTAGCGATCAGTGAAGAGGCGGGGCCAGGAGCTCGGACTCGACCCCCGCAACCTCAACTAGGTGAGTACACTACCACCACACACACACACACACCACCACACACACACATACACACTACCACTACACACACACACACACACACACTACCACCACACACACTACCTACAGGTTAAACATATGCTTTATAATCAGCTTATAAAGTAAAGGCCGCCTTTTTAAAGCTCAGTTTAAATTCATTGTTGTAATAACTATGAAAATGGCTTAAGAATAAGGAAGTTAATATATTGTAGCAGTAACGTTAAAGTAACGTAAAGTGAGCCAGGAGAGCTTGCCCACCACGAAGAGTAATTATATTAAGCTAATTTGAGCAAGATTAGGTGAGTTCAAGTTAATTATCTGTGCAAATTTTATAAATTGTTCATATATTATTTCAGATAAAATAACTCCACCAGTGCAATAGAGAAAATGTTTGGGAAAGATTTACTGTTATGGAGGATGTGTTCGTTTAAGTTATGACAGATAACCCAGACATATGAACTAAGTGTATTGAATATCATTGTATATATTGCAGCCTTAATGACTCACGTGCAGTGTATAGTCTTCAAACGTAACAAACTAACCACAACAGAACCACCAGCAGCTTAGCCACCACGCCCCCTCACCACATCTCCCTTCCTCCATCACTCCCTCCCTCACTATGGTGCTAATCCCCAGCTTCGTACGTCGCCTCCTGCCAACCTCCCGCTCATGACCGAAAAATTCTGGCAACCTCGGTTAAATTAACCCGCTGAAACCTTCTTCCCACTTCCTTATTATTATCAATGAATATTTGACCCGTCAGCTTTATCTAGAGAAGAATAATTACAAAATGAAATGACATGAAAAGTGAGGAAATATTAAAAGGGGAAGAGATACACATATGAGAGGTACGAATTTATGCGACACAGGGACGAAACATTGAGAAAAACAGGCCGGACATCCTGCATGATGCGCAGTTGCCAGTTCAACATTTTACACTCCGGAAACTGCACTGTGTCTTAACATCTTAAGTGTTTGCAAGTGAACGTTTTTCGCATTCTATTCCGCCAGAATGTTGAACATTTTATCCGTACCTGACATCAAGTGTGTGTGTGTGTGTGTGTGTGTGTGTGTGTGTGTGTGTGTGTGTGTGTGTGTGTGTGTGTGTGTGTGTGTGTGTGTGTGGGGCGCTGGTCAATATTACTGACACACGGAGGGGAGGGTGCCAGGGGGAGAGATCCCGGGGAAAGGGAAAGCCAGGGGGAAGCCAGGGGAAGCCAGGGAGGGAACTGGGGAGTCAGAGGAGGGTAGAACCACGCTCACACAAACATAAGGATGAAAATCATGAAAACCACTCACAGATTTGCCTGACCTTGATGCCCTTGTTGCCCTCATTCTGAAAATTTAACTATAATAAACAAACACTGTGGTGTGTGTGTGTTTGTGTGTGAGTGTGTGTGTGGTGTGTGCCTGTATGTGTGCGTGTATAGTGTGTGATGTGTGTGTGTGTGTGTGTGATTGTGTGATGATGTGTGTGTGTGGTGTGTGTGTAGTGTTGTGTGTGTGTTGGTATGGGTTGTGTGTATGGGTGTGTGTGTGTGTTTGTGTGTGTGTGTGTGTGTGTGTGTGTGTGTGTGTGTGTGTGTGTGTGTGTGTGTGTGTGTGTGTGTGTGTGTGTGTGGTATGTGCATATGTGTGTGTGCGTATGTGTGTGGTGTATGTGTGCGTGTATGTGCGTGTGTACTCACCTATTTGTGGTTGCAGGGCTCGAGTCATAGCTCCTGGCCCCGCCTCTTCACTGATTGCTACTGGGTCCTCTCTCTCCCTGCTCCATGAACTTGATCATACCTCACCTTAAAACTATGTATGGTTCCCGCCTCCACTACTTTGTGTGTGTGTGTGTGTGTGTGTGTGTGTGTGTGTGTGTGTGTGTGTGTGTGTGTGTGAGTGAGTTAGTGTGTGTGTGTGTGTGTGTGTGTGTGTGTGTGTGAACGCGTGTACTCACCTAGTTGTGGTTGCAGGGGTCGATTCACAGCTCCTGGCCCCCGCCTCTTCACTGGCTGCTACTAGGTCACTATTCCTGCTCCATGAGCTTGATCATACCTCGTCTTAAAGCTATGTATGGATTCTCCCTCCACTACATCACTTCTCAGACTATTCCACTTCCTGACAACTCTATGACTGAAGAAATACTTCCTAACATCCCTTTGACTCATCTGAGTCTTCAACTTTCAATTGTGACCCCTTGTGTCTGTGTCCACTCTCTGGAACATCCTGTCTCTGTCCACCTTGTCTATTTCTTGCAGTATTTTGTATGTTGTTATCATGTGTCCCCTAACCCTCCTGTCCTCCAGTGTCGTCAGGCCGATTTCCTTTAATTTTTCTTCATAGGACATTCCCCTTAGCTCTGGAACTAGCCTTCTTGCAAATCTTTGCACTTTCTCTAGTTTCTTGACGTGCTTGACCAGGTGTGGGTTCCAAACTGGTGCTACATACTCCAGTATGGGTCTGACGTACAAGGTGTACAGAATCTTGAACGATTCCTTACTTGGGTATCAGAACGCTATTATCAGCTTTGCCAGGCCTGGTTGATGTGCACTTCCGGAGACATGCTCGGTATTATACTTACCCCAAGATCTCTCTCCTTGAGTGAGGTTTGCAGTCTTTGGCCACCTAGCCTATACTCTGTCTGCGGTCTTCTTTGCCCTTCCCCAATCTTCATGACTTTGCATTTGGCGGGGTTAAATTCGAGGAGCCAGTTGCTGGACCACGAGTCCCACTTGTCCAAGTCTCTTTGTAGTCCTGCCTGATCGTCTGATTTGATTCTCATTAACTTCACATCATCAGCGAACAGGGACACTTCTGAGTCTATCCCTTCCATCATTCACATGTACCAAAAATAACACTGGTCCTAGGACTGACCCCTGTGGGGCCCCGCTCGTCAAAGGCGCCCACTGTGATATCTCATCATATACCATGACTTGCTGTTGCCTCCCTGTCAGGTATTCTCTGAGACATTGCAGTGCCCTTGCTGTTGTAAGTGCCTGATCCTCTAGCTTCTGCACTAATCTCTTGTGAGGAACTGTGTCGAAGGTCTTCTTGCAGTCCAAGAAAATGCAATCAACCCACCCCTCCCTCTCGTGTCTTACTTCTGTTACTTTGTTATAAAACTCCATAAGATTTGTGACACAGGATTTGCCTTCCATGAATCCATGCTGGTTGTCGTTTATAATCTTTCATTCCAGGTGGTCCACCACTCTCCTGATAATTTTCTCCATGACTTTGTGTACTATACACATCAGTGTATAGTGGTCTATAGTTTACTGCCTCGTTTGTCTCCTTTCTTAATAATGGGGACTACATTTGCCGTCTTCCACACCTCAGGTAGTTGCCCAGTTTCAAGGGACGTGTTGAAAATTGTGGTTAGTGGCACACACAGTGTCTCTGCTCCCTATCTAAGGACTCATGGAGAGATGTCCAGTCCCACCGCCTTTGAGGTATCAAGGTCACTTATAAGCTTCTTCACCTCCTCCTCGGTTGTGTGTATTTCATCTAACACTTGTTGGTAAATCCCTTGTTGGTGTACCCCTCTGTTCTGTCTTCCCAGAGCCCTTTCTGTCTCCACTGTAAATACTTCCTTAAATCTCGTGTTGAGCTCCTCACATACTTCTTGGTCGTTTCTTGTGAGTTCCCCACCCTCTTTCCTCAGCTTGATTACCTGGGCCTTGACTATTGTCTTCCTACTGATGTTTCTATACAGCAGTTTCGATGACTATATTGTTTTTGTACTGCCGCTTGGCTTCCCTACTTATCTGTGCATACTCGTTTCAGACTAATCTCTTCATTTTCCTGGGTCCTTTGCCTTCTGTACTTTTTCCATTCTCTAGTGCACTTAGTTTTTGCCTCCGTACACCTTCGGGTAAACCAAGGGCTCTTTCTGGTCTTCCCATTATTTCTGTTGCCCTTGGGAACAAACCTTTCCTCTCCCTCCTTGCATTTTGCAGTTACGTAGTCCATCATTTCTTTTACTGACTTTCCTACCAATTCTCTTTCCCACTGAACCTTCTGCAGGAAGTTCCTCATACCTGTGTAGTCCCCCCTTTTGTACTTTGTCTTTTCCCATTCCTCTCCTGTTACCCTCTCCACTTGTAACTCTATGTATTCAAAGTTCAGAACCACATGATCACTAGTTCCAAGGGGCCTTTCATATGTGATATCCTCAATGTCTGAGCTACTCAGGGTGAACACGAGATCCAGTGTTTCTGGTTCATCCTCCCCTCTCTCTCTGGTAGTGTCCTTAACATGTTGGTGCATGAGGTTTTCCAGTACCACATCCAACTGTGTGTGCGTGTGTGTGTGTGTGTGTGTGTGTGTGTGTGTGTGTGTGTGTGTGTGTGTGTGTGTGTGTGTGTGTGTGTGTGTGTGTGTGTGTGCATGCGTGTGCATGTGTGTGTGTGTGTGTGCATGTGTGTGCATATGTGTGTGTGTGTGTGTGTGTGTGTGTGTGTGTGTGTGTGTGTGTGTGTGTGTGTGTGTGTGTGTGTGTGTGTGTGTGTGTGTGTGTGTTTTGCGTGTGCATGTGTGCATAATCACCTATTTGTACTCCCCTATTTTTGGTTGCTGGAGTCCATTCATAGCTCCTGGCCCAGCCTCTTCAGTAGTTACTACTAGTTCACTCTCTCCCTGCTTTATCGTACCTCATCTTAAAGCTATGTATTGCTCTTGCCTCCACTACTTCACTCTCCAGATTGTTCCATTTCCTGACAGCTGTAAGACCGAAGAAATACTTCCTAATATCCCTTTTACTCATCTGAGTGTTTAACTTCCAGCGGTGTCCCTTTGTTGCTGTGTCCGATCTCTGAAACATTCTGAAGCTGTCCACAGCGTCAATTCCTCTCAGCATTTTAAACGTTGTTATAATGTCCCCTCCCCCCCTATCCTTCCTGTCCACCAGTGTGGTCAGGTTGATTTTTTTAACCTCTCCTCGTAGGACATACCCCTCGGCTCCAGGACTAGTCTTGTTGCAAACTTTTGTAGTTTCTCAATTTTTTTTGACATATCTGACCCTGTGTGGATTCCCTACTGGCGCTGCATAGTACAATATCGGCCTGACGTACACGGTATACAGTGTCTTGAATGATGTGTGTGTGTATGTGTGTGTGTTAAATTGTTTAGCAGTTAGTATATTATTATTCTCCCGAGTGTTGAATCCACTTTACTCTATTTTTTTTCTAATAATTTTACAACACTTGTCAACGAAAGCGACCTATAGTATAAAGGGTCTTCAATGTCACTTTTTATATATAAGCACAATATGTGCTATCTTCTATGTGTCTGCCAATTTACCTTTCTGTAGTGGAATTAAAAAAAATCCACATGGATAGTATAATTCTTCAGCACATTCTTTTAATAACCAAGGTGATATCCCGTCTGGTCCTACAGCTGTTTCTTACTAGCATCTGGTAATAATTTCTTTATTTCTCTTAAACTATTTCAATATCCTCTAATTCGGCTGTCTGTCTGGGATACACAATACATAAATAACCCGCACATAGGAGAGAGACGCTTACGACGACGTTTAGGTCCGATTTGGACCATTTACAAAGTCACATTAACAAAAAAGATGTTGGTAGGTATGTTTGTCAGGAAACAGGTGAAGTGTTTCCTGACGCGGCTCATAGTCATATGATAACCCGCAGCTGGAGCTTTTGGTCATCTGACCGAGGACTTCCGCTGGCTTATCGGTCCACCTCTACATATACTGATAGGTTAATAACACAAAAGAGACAGGGAGATAGTATATATAGACGAGCTGGAATAGGGACAGGACCAAGAGAGGAAGGAAAAGAAGTAGTGGTATTAAAATCTAAATGAAAAATCTTTTTTTTTTTTGAACAATCACAGTGAAACTTTCTATTTAATATCTTACACATTTCTTCTTCATTCTCACTGATTTTCCCCTCATTTATTCTTTGTATTTTGTCTTTAACATTTATTTTACTTTGTACAATCTTAAAAAGGTTCATTCTACTTTGTGAGTGAAGTCACCCAGAAGGGCTCACATGAGTCCTCCTCACATATTTCTTTGATGTTTTCAATCTCCTCTTTTTCTTTCTGCCATCTTTAATTATGTGTCCTCCCTTCGCTCTCCTGAAGCCCATGAATAAACACTGACTTCTCCCTCTCCTCTTCCCACTGCCTTTCCTTCTGTGTCCGAGTCCCATTTGTACATAGCCATTGTTTCCCTTATTCCTAACTTTTTCCTGTAACTTTTGGTGTGTCTGTGTATGTGTAGGTGCCTGTGTGGAGGTGCATGTGTGTATATGTGTAAAGTGTGTACGTATGTGCGCGTGCTCACCTAGTACTCACCTCACTGTGGTTGTGGGGATGGAATTTCAGCTAGTCCTGCTGCTGCTGCTAGCTGCCTACCACTGGTATTACTAGTTTCCTGCCGCCTGCCCACCATTCATACCTTTCTGTTCAACAAATTTAAATATCTAATATTACATACAGATTATTTAATAATATTCTACACCTTTTCCCCTTGCCCCTTGGTTTGCTGCGTCTGTCCTGAAGATGTATACATGTTTCGGAGGTTAACCCCCCCCCCCCGACGTTGACTGTTTGCCGGAATATCCCCCAGTGTGTTGAAATAGTATAAAATGCCGACAAGTTGATGATTTAGACACATGTGCAACAGTTGGATATCTTATCGCCTACACAGCAGGCTTCTTTCTGTCAAATACAGAGGCAGCAGGTGTAGTATTGAAATAACGATGACATAATCAATCCTTCGGGAAATAGTAGCTGAGGTGGTCAGTCCCTCAGCCTGGCTCCGGGACTGACCACCTCAGCTTAGTCTTCTTAAAATTTATGGTAGAAGTTGAAGAGTCTTGTAGCACTGACGCTGACACGGTGATCACTGTGTCTGTGATACTGCTGCTTGCCACTGACGTTGACACAGCGATCACTGTGTCTGTGACACTGCTGCTTGTCACTGACGATGACACAGTGATCAATGTCTGTGACACTGCTGCTTGTCACTGTCGCTGACACGGTGATCACTGTGCCTGTGGCACTGCTGCTTGTCACTGACGCTGACACAGTGATCACTGTGTCTGTGATACTGCTGCTTGTCACTGACGTTGGCACAGTGATCACTGTGCTTGTGGAACTGCTGCTTGTCACTGACGTTACGCTACACCTCCACACATCTCACTCCAGTAAGTTATGGTAATATGCGGAGTCAGGATCTGACCCTCCAGTATATTCAATATATATATATTATATATATATATATATATATATATATATATATATATATATATAATATATATATATATATATATATATATATATATATATATATATATATATATATATTATCACGTATCTCACTCTCCTCCGTTGCAAAGAGTATATTACCTGTGCTTTAATATGTAGGAAAATAGGGTGCCAACCCCAGGCTTTGTGTTGACCAGCTGTCTACCAACACAGACTTTGAAGTGTGGTCCAGCGGACTGCCAACATTAGTAACCTGGTTGACCAGCCAAAAAGCAAAACCTGGTTCCAGGCTGGGCCGCGAGAACAGGAAGATTCTAGACACTGGTCACAGGTATGTGACAAGGTGATGAGCCTGTGCTGTGAAGAACTCCCATCACAAGATGACTTGCTCACAAGGTTCACAAGTTACCAGGTAGCTAACTTCTTGTTCACAGGGTTCACAACAAGTTAGCAGGTAGCTAACTTGTTGTTTACAAGGTTCATTACCACAGTCACTCATTATCTCTCTCTCTCTCTCTTTTTTCACAGGGTTTGACAAGGTTAAGGATCCCTAGCTTTATTGACAAGCCATTTACAGGTTAAGGATTCCTAACTTTATTGACAAGCTATTTACAGGTTAAGGATTCCTAACTTTATTGGCAAGCTAAGAGCTGTTACCTACATCAGCTCATTTGAAAGCATTTTTATTGTTATGAGACATACAAGTAGGGAGCAGGATGAAGTTGGAGCCATCTGTGGGCCAGCATTTTCATCTGATCAACTGACTTTATCTCGTTGACATCATTATGCTGTACGAATTTGTTCCATACTCGAGTCATCCTGGGTATATATGATCTCAGGTGAAGTGATGTTCTGGAGAAGGGTACAGCCAGAGTGAAGTTGCTGCTTTCTGCCCGTCTTGTGGCATAAAAGCTTGTTTCACGCTGTCCTCGAAGTGGATCCAAGTGTGGTACTTTGACAATATTGGCCTTGTACATAACAGTAAGGTCACCCACATCCCTCCTGTGTTGAAGGCTCTATTGAAATGACAGATCTATCCAGGACTGGTCCAGGCGAGAGATGAGACGTCTTTCTCTGTTCTCTACTCTGTCAAGCAGACGCAGATGAGAGGGGGGGGGGGGCAGGCAGACCAAGAAAGTGGAGCATACTCAAGGTGTAAGCGTACTTGTGCCTCGTACAGAATCTTGCAACCCCTACTGTCAAGCAGATGCGAGATACAGTGAAGTGCTGTAAGCTTCCTGGCTGCCTTGTTTGCAAGATTTACAACATAGTTCTTCATGGTCAGTTTGGAGTCAAATTTCACCCCAAGGACATCAACTTCTCCAGAAGTTGATATCCTCTCTCTCTCTCTCTCTCTCTCTCTCTCTGTTTAAACTTTATTTACAAGCTGTTACCTTCCTCAGCCCATATGAAAGCAATTTTATTGTCATGAAACATTCAAACAGGAAACTGTTATAAAGTTGGAACCATCTGTGGGTCAGCGTTTTCCTTCGGTCATCTATTTCACTGATGACATTATGCTGTACGAACGTGTTCCAGACTCGGGTCATTCTAGGGATGAATGATCCAAAATGAAGCAAAGCTCTTGAGAAGGGTACAGTCAGAGTTTAGCTGCTGTTTGCTGCCCGTCTTGTATAGCAGCTCTCTTGCTCTCTCTGTCTCACTCTATAATAAGAAGTATTGCGAAAAAGAGGAAGATAAAGTGTAACGTTAAGTTAAATTCTTCCATAGTGTCATCTTATGTGTTAATGTATGCCGTACTACTCTACAATACTCAACGTGTGAAAATGTTTGCTCGAAAAGCCACGTACTCCCCGCACTGCCAGATGTAAGCCACTTTCCATTATTAGTCTTATTGTTGGATAATTATCCGGAATCGTAGGTTAATATACGTTAAACTAACTTCACCGAGAATAACTAATATTATCGTTTTCCATGAAATTTCAAGCATGTAGTTATTCACGAGGGGAAATTCGTGTGAAACTGGCTGCTGTAATTAGAGAGGTTAGTTCAGAAACCAAGGTATCAAGACCAACAATCCTCTCAGACTGCAAAACATTTAACAGATAACATAGGATAGATGGTAGTTCATCCACGCATTGTGCCTGCCAACCAAGATTCGACCCCACGCAAACTCAAATTGGCGAGTACACAGGAGTCGAAGAAATTCCTCGTTGTCTTCAGTCCTCAACTCTGAACTATTGGTCCATGGATCAAGGTTGTTCACGCTACATCCTTGACGCACTCGTGCGTTCTCCCTCTCTCTGTCTCTGTCTCTCTTCCTCTCTTATTCAAACAACCTCAGCGTGGGCTTTCATGTCCTCTGATATCTTTCTCATATATTTTCTCGTATACTCTCAACACTGTTGACCCATCACACTTGCATCATGCACACAGCTACAAATTTACTCAAATTGAACTAGATGTATTTCGGTCGCTACACAATCCTTGAAGCGAATCCCCGAAATGCATAACCCTAGCCCCCTCTACCACAGTGCACGCAACAGCAGTAATGCTGCGTGCAGCATAAGTTTCTAATGGAGTTAAATACTGGCGGCGAAGACTGGAAACTAAGAAAACGTATTCACAAGTCATCATATGGAAACTAATATTGCAATTTCAATAAACATGGCAAATTAAGAAATATACAGACCAGTTATAATTCACTAAGAAACACCAGTATTGAAGCCAAACTGAAGAGGCATTCTCTTATCATCTCAGAGACCAATATCCTAAAATACACCAGCTTATTAAGTTTGAAGCCGCATTGTCATGTTATCTACTTTGAAGTACTCAGATATTGTTGCCTGAAAAGCAATATTTCAACCGAACCAATTTCTTCCATAAAAAAGGTAATTGGGACCTACACAGGCAAAATGAAATCAATCTCTGTGCACAGATTTTGTTTTACAATGGTGTTGAGGGCACACATGTTCGCCTAAAAGTACGTTATGTAGACTAAAGCTCAGATAATCCAGTACAGTTAAACACCGACACTTATTTCTGATCAGAAGAAACATTCACAGTTTCACAGGCACTAATTTCATAAATAAAACTGGCATGTTATAACTTACATAACATCAAGACGAATCTTCCTTTGAGGAAAACACAACACTACCCAAGGTTTGAAGACGACCAGACGATACATTCTTCACTTATTGCAGAGAATCCGACAAAATTTGCATCTAAATAGCCTATACCCAAAATACTTTTTAACCATTTCATATGAAGCATCAACCATTAAAGACTGAGGCCGATATTAACTGCTTTATTTTATTCAGGAAAAGACACTACACTCATGAGGATTGTGAAGCGTATGCGACTCGGTCCAAACAATGAGAAGATAAATCCAGGTCCCTTGGATCAAGAGTTCCTCACCAGCATCAAGGTACCTAAGTTCAGGAAGCATAATCCAGTCATGTATTGCAAAATATCACTATAGTATTTCAGAATTAAGTGACAAAATGACACCTACACATTAACAATAACAACAACTTTCTTCTAAGTAGAATACAAGAATGTGGAAAATTTGAAGCCGAACGGAAGACGCTTTCTTAAAAGTGTTCTCATCGAAACCAATTTCAGGAATAGTCTATGAAACTGGAAGAGTCCAGCTACACTTGTTTAGTGTTCCACGAACCTTCACTTAGTAACACTTCACCATGACTCTTAATATACATAGTAACAGTTCTCAAAATCATGGCAGCTCTTAATATAGACACATATAGATTCTTCTCAAAACCCCGATAGTTCTTTCTCTATATGCAACCCCGCGTACTCTCATGTATTACTTAACAAAGACAAGGGGTCAGTATCATGACGTCGTATCACGTGACCTCCTCAGCCGGAGAGGTCATGTGTCATGACGAAATGATACTTGCTCTCACTCTCTTTGTTAAATATTATTAAATATTGTAAACATCGTTGAATATTGTAAATATTTTTAAATATATATTTTCACGCCACTGCAAAATTATTAAAAACTAAATGCAGTGACCGTAAAAGAGAAGTTAACCCTCAAGCAACATTCACGACTGACACTCATCGCCAGATACTAATGTGGCTACTTTAATTAATTATGAATTATATAAAAAAACCAGTACTCATAACAGAATATAATATATATATATATATATATATATATATATATATATATATATATATATATATATATATATATATATATATATATAAAGAAGATCAGTGGCTCCAGTGGTGGATAGTTTTCCCAGTGGTGCATCACCCAGTTCCTGCGTTGATAAGTGTTGCGTCAGTCTAGTCACTCAACCTTTCAGAGTATCATCATCAACGGTGACGATGTATATACCATCACTATTATAAATTTACCATCACTATTATCAGTGTACCCTCACCATCAATGTGCCTTCCTATCAATATAGCATCACCATCAGTGTACCATCACCATTATCAGTGTACCATTATCAATGTACCATCACCATCATCAATGCCCCATCCATATCATCAATGTACCATCCTCAGCATCACTGTAACATCACCATCAATGTAACATCACTATCATCATACCATCACCATCAATGTACCTTCACCAATGCACCATCGCGAATGTACTATCACCACCATCAGTGTACCATCTTCGTCAATGTACCATCATCAATGTACCATCACCACCAATGTACCAACTCCATCATCAATGTACTATCACCACCATCAATGTACCATCACCATCAATGTACCATCTCCATCACTGTACCATCACCAATGTACCGTCTCCATCATCAATGTACTATCACCACCAATGTACCATCTCTATTATCAATGTACTATCACCACCATCATACCACCTCAATCATCAATGTACCATCACCACCAATGTACCATCTCCATCATCAATTACTATCACACCATCATGTACCATCACCATCAATGTACCATATCACTCATCCAATGTACCATCTCCATCATCAATGTACCATCACCACCAATGTACCATCCCCATCATCAATGTACTATCCCCACCATCAATGTACATCACCACCAATGTACCATCTTCATCAATGTACTATCACCACCAAATGTACCATCCCCATCATCAATGACATCACACCATGTACCATCCCATCATCAATGTATCACATCATTACCATCTCACAATGTACCAACATCATGCCATCACCATCAATGTACCATCACCATCCTCAATAGTATCACCGTCATCAATGCATCAATTTACAATCATCTTTAAAGGTTTATATAAATAATATTAAATATATTATAAATATATATATATATATATATATATATATATATATTATATATATATATATTTCTTATCTTATTTTATTATTATTTACAAAGGTTTCAAATTTAAATCATCTTCTATATCTTGTGTTTATTTACTCAGTCATATTTAATTTGTTTCATTAAACTGAAAGGACGACGGTTCCCAGGATATTTAAACTGGGGAAGTCTACGTTGTCCTGACTTCTGAAGTC
Organism: Cherax quadricarinatus; assembly: GCF_026875155.1. Taxonomy (NCBI): domain Eukaryota; kingdom Metazoa; phylum Arthropoda; class Malacostraca; order Decapoda; family Parastacidae; genus Cherax; species Cherax quadricarinatus. The sequence goes on from NC_069412.1 coordinate 40,397,928, forward strand.
ACTTTCACCTTCATCTGATGACTTTCCTTTACATCTGACTTTCCTTTACATCTGATGACTTTCCTTACATCTGATGACTTTCCTTTACATCTGATGACTTTCCTTTACATCTGATGACTTTCCCTTACATCTGATGACTTTCCTTTACATCTGACTTTCCTTTACATCTGATGACTTTCCTTTACATCTGATGACTTTCCTTTACATCTGATGACTTTCCCTTACATCTGATGACTTTCCCTTGCATCTGATGAGCTTCCCTTACATCTGATGACTTTCCCTTTTATCTGATGACTTTCCTTTACATCTGATGACTTTCCTTTACATCTCATGACTTTCCTTTACATCTGATGACTTTCCCTTACATCTGATGACTTTCCCATGCATCTGATGACTTTCCTTTACATCTGATGACTTTCCCTTGCATCTGATGACTTTCCCATGCATCTGATGACTTTCCTTTACATCTGATGACTTTCCCTTGCATCTGATGACTTTTCTTTACATCTGATGACTTTCCCTTGCATCTGATGACTTTCCTTTACATCTGATGACTTTCCCTTGCATCTGATGACTTTCCTTTACATCTGATGACTTTCCCTTGCATCTGATGACTTTCCTTTACATCTGATGACTTTCCCTTGCATCTGATGACTTTCCTTTACAACTGATGACTTTCCTTTACATCTGATGACTTTCCATTGCATCTGATGAGTTTCCATTACATCTGATGACTTTCCCTTGCATTTGATGACTTTCCCTTACATCTGATGACTTTCCCTTACATGTGATGACTTTCCCTTGCATCTGATGAGTTTCCTAACATCTGATGACCCTTTCCCTTATATCTAACCTTACAGTTGATGACCCTTTCCCTTTCCTACCGTAACATAAATCACAGAATGGCCGAGTATGGTGAACAAGGTGATTTTGGGCAACAGTGTCTACCACGGCTGATTACTGAAAAAGATTCTCGCCTCAGTACATACTTTACATGCCATCGTGGTGAAGATGTAGATGTGCTGTCACCTGGTTGATACTGGTGAAGGTGTAGAAGTATAGTGTTGTGCGTGTGTATATTCCGTGTAAAACGGAAGTCTATCTTTGTTTTACATGATGGTAGGATTGCTGGTGTGACCTCCTAAGTGTAAGCAGAAGTAGCAAGACATACCTGAAATCTTGCATGTTTATGAGACAAAGAAAAGACACCAGCAATCCTACCATCATGTAAAACAAAGATTGGCTTCCGTTTTACACTCGGCAGGACGGTAGTACCTCCCTGGTCGGTTGATGTCTACCAACCTACTACCTATAATATATATATATATATATATATATATATATATATATATATATATATATATATTATATATATATATATGGTGAAGCAATGTAAAAAGAGAGCAAATGAGAGAGTGGGTGAGATGTTAAACAACAAATTTTGTTGAAAATAAGAAAAAGTTTTGGAGTGAGATTAACAAGTTAAGAAAGCCTAGAGAACAAATTGATTTGTCAGTTAAAAATAGGAGAGGAGAGTTATTAAATGGAGAGTTAGAGGTATTGGGAAGATGGAAGGAATATTTTGAGGAATTGTTAAATGTTGATGAAGATAGGGAAGCTGTGATTTCGTGTATAGGGCAAGGAGGAATAACATCTTGTAGGAGTGAGGAAGAGCCAGTTTGTGAGTGTGGGGGAAGTTCGTGAGGCAGTAGGTAAAATGAAAGGGGGTAAGGCAGCCGGGATTGATGGGATAAGAAGAAATGTTAAAAGCAGGTGGGGATATAGTTTTGGAGTGGTTGGTGCAATTATTTAATAAATGTATGGAAGAGGGTAAGGTACCTAGGGATTGCAGAGAGCATGCATAGTTCCTTTGTATAAAGGCAAAGGGGATAAAAGAGAGTGCAAAAATTATAGGGGGATAAGTCTGTTGAGTGTACCTGGTAAAGTGTATGGTAGAGTTATAATTGAAAGAATTAAGAGTAAGACGGAGAATAGGATAGCAGATGAACAAGGAGGCTTTAGGAAAGGTAGGGGGTGTGTGGACCAGGTGTTTACAGTGAAACATATAAGTGAACAGTATTTAGATAAGGCTAAAGAGGTCTTTGTGGCATTTATGGATTTGGAAAAGGCGTATGACAGGGTGGATAGGGGGCAATGTGGCAGATGTTGCAAGTGTATGGTGTAGGAGGTAGGTTTCTGAAAGCAGTGAAGAGTTTTTACGAGGATAGTGAGGCTCAAGTTAGAGTATGTAGGAAAGAGGGAAATTTTTTCCCAGTAAAAGTAGGCCTTAGACAAGGATGTGTGATGTCACCGTGGTTGTTTAATATATTTATAGATGGGGTTGTAAGAGAAGATAAATGCGAGGGTCTTGGCAAGAGGCGTGGAGTTAAAAGATAAAGAATCACACACAAAGTGGGAGTTGTCACAGCTGCTCTTTGCTGATGACACTGTGCTCTTGGGAGATTCTGAAGAGAAATTGCAGAGATTGGTGGATGAATTTGGTAGGGTGTGCAAAGAAGAAAATTAAAGGTGAATACAGGAAAGAGTAAGGTTATGAGGATAACAAAAAGATTAGGTGATGAAAGATTGAATATCAGATTGGAGGGAGAAAAGTATGGAGGAGGTGAACGTATTCAGATATTTGGGAGTGGACGTGTCAGCGGATGGTCTATGAAAGATGAGGTGAATCATAGAATTGATGAGGGAAAAAGAGTGAGTGGTGCACTTAGGAGTCTGTGGAGACAGAACTTTGTCCTTGGAGGCAAAGAGGGGAATGTATGAGAGTATAGTTTTACCAACGCTCTTATATGGGTGTGAAGCGTGGGTGATGAATGTTGCAGCGAGGAGAAGGCTGGAGGCAGTGGAGATGTCAATGTCTGAGGGCAATGTGTGGTGTGAATATAATGCAGAGAATTAGTAGTTTGGAAGTTAGGAGGAGGTGCGGGATTACCAAAACTGTTGTCCAGAGGGCTGAGGAAGGGTTGTTGAGGTGGTTCGGACATGTAGAGAGAATGGAGCGAAACAGAATGACTTCAAGAGTGTATCAGTCTGTAGTGGAAGGAAGGCGGGTAGGGGTCGGCCTGGAAGGGTTGGAGGGAGGGGGTTTAAAAGGAGGTTTTGTGTGCGAGGGGCTTGGACTTCCAGCAGGCATGCGTGAGCGTGTTTGATAGGAGTGAATGGAGACAAATGGTTTTTAATACTTGACGTGCTGTTGGAGTGTGAGCAAAGTAACATTTATGAAGGGATTCAGGGAAACCGGCAGGCCGGACTTGAGTTCTGGAGATGGGAAGTACAGTGCCTGCACTCTGAAGGAGGGGTGTTAATGTTGCAGTTTAAAAACTGTAGTGTAAAGCACCCTTCTGGCAAGACAGTGATGGAGTGAATGATGGTGAAAGTTTTTCTTTTTCGGGCCACCCTGCCTTGGTGGGAATCGGCCGGTGTGATAATAAAAAAAAAAAAAAAAAAAAAATATATATATATATAACTTACCGTATATTACACTGAATACTGCCTTACCTGCTGGTTCCCTGGTTGTGACTGATGACTTACCTGGAAAAGAAAAGAAAAAATTATCATTAGTTATGAAGTACATGTATTCAGTTGCTCAATGACAGGGAAGACTAGAC